>JADLZK010010164.1:0-605900 GCA_015847255.1 Hyparrhenia diplandra
TGAAATGCCAGACTTACAAATTACCCTTACGGGTCATAGAGAATTTTTGAAGTAGGCTCTTTGCTAACATGATTTAAAGAAACTTTTGAAGACATGATAAATTTGTTCTTTGTCCGTGAAGATAAAATCACCTTCCCTCTATCAAATAATCCAAGAGATCAGAAAAAAAAAAAAAAAAATCCTTGAGAAAAGACATGGAGAGTTCAATTTTATAGGTCTCCAAAAAATAATTTAAAAGGGTGTGTCATTGAGCTAAACTCATAGATTTAGCAGTGACCAACAACCTTCAGTGAAAGAGAGATAATGATGAATGTCTGGGCACCTATGCAAGCTCAAATGAGGAAGAAAACTATTAACTATGCAGTTTTAGATCTCATCATGTGTCAGCACTTGCTGAAGGTTGGAGATGAATTTAGGGTGTTTTTTCTAAAAATTTAATATCCTAGCCAGTATTTACATGAAGTGGTATGGACATGCGGTGCATGACCTAACAACTTCTTGGTTTCTAGATTTTTGGCTTTTGAATTCGTGACCGAAGTGACATGGAACCACAAGTTCAGAGGCTGCCAGTGTATTAACTTGATAAAAACTTGATAAAACACGTTGGCTACTAAAAGTATTAGATTATTTTATCTCAAAAATTAAAATTTTCCATTTCAATTTATTTCTAGCAGAAGTCCATCTATGCCTGCTAATGAAAATCAATTAAGCCCATCTCTAATGGTATTTGATGATATGGTCTGTCTCTAAAATTGTGACCATTTTCAAGAAATAGGCAAATATACCAACCATAACCGTATAAAAAATTAACAATCAAACAAGAAATCGATAGTGAAGCCACCGTAATCATGGGCAATTCTCATAATCTTCGATATGAAGTTTACAAGTCATCCACATCTAGAAAAACAGAGTTCTTCTTCCACACGTAGCTTGATGTCGGAAATTGTCACGGCACAGCCAAGAGGAAGAAGGCATCGATTTTTGGAGGATCTAGTCGATTTTGTTTTAGTGAATTATTTACATAACTTCTAATTTTGCCTACCGTTGACCTGTTTTACCTATCAAAACCTGTGTCTGAAAAATACATGCTGACAGCACACAGCACCAGACAGGATAAGTCCATTGCATTGGCGTGTGACGCACTCTTTGTAGTTGGTAGTGTCTACACAGTTGGATAAGTCCGTTGCATTGGCGTTTACAATATTAGTGTATGTTACATCATTTGGTACTACAGCCACGGTTTGGTTTAGCATCGACGTGGACACCAATTATTTGTTGAATATTATGTGAATGCAGATCACTCACATAACAGCACTACACCAGTACATTTTTCCCCATGACGGACAAATATGATTTTTGGAGGCGGGCAGCCAGTTTACCTTTGCTTACATGTGTCATGGGCCCCATAGGGTGCGGTCACCATGCAACCAGCAGAAAGAAAGGCATGGAGCAATCGGGAGGAGATGAGGGCGCCAAGAATAGAAGGAAAGGAGCCACACCTATTCTAGAGCCACGGTCACCATGCATGCTTTGATCAGACCAGTGGTTGGAAGGAGGCGTTGATCAGGTGTGCGACAAAGAGGAAGAGGATAGAAGAGCTTGTCTTGGCCTTAGATTCAGGATCATACAGCCCCTTAGCTGTCTACCGGCCGAATGGCCTATATATCTTTTGTAATTAGGATGTTGAGGGTTAAGCAATGAATTATCAAACCAATCTCTCTCTCCCAATGACTCTCAAGCACCTAGGGCTGCTACCTAGAATCAAGCTCTTGGTAGGTGTATAACCTCACCAGAGAAGACGTTATCGCCATGGATCCTAGGTTCATGACAATATGCCTGTGCAAATCATGATTTATAGAAGTTAGGAAACAAATGGTATGCCCATGATCCATCAATGGGGATAGCTGAGCGAATCACAGGACCCGTCTAATCCTTTGACGTGCCAATGCAATTTGCAAAACCGTCCGGATCCAGCGCATGCGCGCGCCATCGTTGCAGGGTGCCGCGCTTGCACCTCGCTGGAGACTGACTGGGCCCATGCGCCGTAACTGGAAGGAGGGGCGATACCTTTGATGGATGGATCGCTATATGTGTGTCTCTGCTGGATGGCGGAAGGAGCCCACTTGTAGGCTTGTAGACGATGGATGGAATAATGTGAAGCTGCAGTATGCATGGTTGTTAGGGCATCCCCAACAACCGGCGATTTGAGGCTCAGTACTAGGTACGGCCTGACATGGCATCTGTACACGGAGAAAAGTGAAACACTAGCAACTATTTTTGGAGCTAACGCGGAGCCAATTAAAATAGATGCGGGTAACAACCACCATCATTCTTTTCACTACTACAATAAATCTTGTACAAGGTATTTCCATTTTATTAACCGTGGACAGTTAATGGCTCAATTTACCGTGGTGGTTTTTTAATTAACTGCGGCATTTTTTATAAAAAGCCCGCCATGTTAAATGATGGCCCTATTTGCAGCTCATCTAGAATGCACTTGTATATATACATGACATTAAGTTTTTCACTCACCACTCCAGTCTCTCTCCACCACAGTCGTATCTAGTCCCCAAATCTGTCCAGTATCCACTTCGCCCTCTCTCTATCCATGGCGGCACCCTCTCCCTCTCCTCGTCCACGACAGGTAGAGGTGGCCACGGCGGCCCCTCCCCCGGCGCCCTCTCTCGGCTCCCCCCTCCCCATCTTATGATGTCCTCAACCTAAATCTTGACTTTTCAGATTTTATTCTTATTGATCCATGTAAATTTTATGTCACTGGCTGCATTCTTAAATACTATGATAACATGTTTTCCACAAAAATGTTTTTTTAAAAAACTACCATGATAACATAATAATCATTTGCAAGATTTGTCCATGGCCCTAATTAAGTTATTTGGAAGAACTTGAATTGAGAGCTCCACTAGGGAGCAGGGGTTATCCTCTAGAGAATATTATTTTTTGACCGAAGTCAGGAAGGAAAACCGCCACCCTTATATTTTGGTTTTTTAATAATGCCCGCCTGAAATTCCCACTGGATTCGAACTCAGGACCTGAGGGGGGTGCCTCTAGAGTGTCTAGGCCGGGCTGGGGGTAACCAACCAACCCAACATCCTTTTGGCTCTAGAGAATATTATTATTCGAACTTTGTAGGAATGTTTAAAGGAATCTTAGAGCCACACCGGTGGACGTACCAACCATGGCTAGCCTCTATGTTATTTTTGTGCTAAATGGAAACAATTACCAAGGGCAAAAAAATGCGATTGCATGCAAAAGTTAGAAGTTAATATAGCACATCTGGATCGTGAATAATATTTGTTGGCGATATTTCTTTTTGCCAAAAGACAATTAGACAAGAAACATCTAGACGAAAGAAGAGATGTGTGTAGACATAAGTTCAGTTTCATTTGAAAATGCTTTAGAAAACGACAACCAAATTAATGAGTCGATTATTGTTTTTTTTTTAGAGAACGAGAAAAATAAGTTAAGGCAAGAGGCCGAGGCACTCCGCCGAGGAGGAGACCCACCTGTTGTTCTCGCGACCACCCAAGGCAAGAGGTGCGGCCCGAGGGCCCGCGAGAGACACGCCATGTGAGAAAGCGAATCGAAGAGCGAATATTTGAATCCTCGCGTAGGGATTTGGCCTCGGGAAGACGTCGAAGAAGGGGTACTCAAGAATTTTACGGGCAGGCGTGGCTCGTTCCTGATCCCCGATCGGTGACATCGCGAGAGACTCAAAACTAGGGTTGGGATCCGAGCTTGGCCCGGAGCAAATTGTTCGGGTGCCGAAGAGATTATGGGAGGAGCGTGAAGGTTAGTCCGAGAGGATTTCCATCCAGTTAGTGAGAGAGATCATTGGGGGAAAAACACCGGCAAGGATTAGCCGCCAAGAGACATTTGGGGAGAAGGTGAGCGAGATTCCTTCGTCAACAAGGTGAAATCGAAAGCACGGCAACCGGGGTCGAGGTGGTCGAGGTCCCAACCGGCCAAGGAGTCGGAGGAGGAGGAGTGGGGGGGTGGGGAGGTGGGGATGGCACACCAGCGCCGCCCGTACTACCACCACGCCCGGAGATGGGTCCGCCGCCCCCTCGCCCCACAAGAACAAGGACCGTTTGGGTACTATCCACCGCCGCCACCACCACGGTTCCCTCCACACACCCACCACCAAACCAAGGTTACTTTCCCCAGAGAGCGGGGAAGACCCGTAGGTGGGCAACAGGAGGCAGAGGGAAGACGACCTCGTAACCCGGTTCGTGTTCGAGGGTCACGTGCATAAGAGAGACTATCAAGGAACAAGAATCCAAGAGCAATCGGCAAGGAGATAGTAGTTCTAAAGGTGGTAATTTCTGAGCTGGAGAGGTTAAGAGCTCTCGAGGAATCAAGCAAGTTGGTGGAAATCATGTGATTCGGCTATAATTGTGGTGGTCAAAGGTCATTTCAAGACGAGCTTGTACTAAGCCGAGTGTGTTTCATCCTTTCAAAGAGAATCACATTCTTCGAGATAAAGCCTAAATGGAAAGAACCAATTACTCAAAGACAATATAAAAGGCAAGGTGCTAGCAAAGTGGCTTAGGGTTCTTTCACATACATAATGCAGAGAGAGAGAAATCGATTCAGACTTTGGAATGGCTATGAGAATGTGGGGATCTTCACAAAGGGAAAAGGGGTGTTGAGTCAAGATGAGATTATCCGTCATCCTAAGAAGGTGTTTGATGCAAACGGATGTGGAATCTTAAAAAGATGGAGGGGAACAAGTACAGTCGATTTCCTCCGCACAAAAAGGTTGAAACCTTTGTCTTTGCCGGATGGTACCTATTTCCATCCGAATGAGGGTGCGATTATGGTTTCTCCTCAAGCTTTGGTCCGAAACATAGTGCCTATAGGAAATCTACAGAAGTGTGGGTTTCAAGTGTCGTAGAATACCTCCAAAGTGGTGTGATTGGGACACTCGAGACAAGTCATATCCACTATTGGGAAGCTAGTTGAGGTGGACCGGCCATTGTTTACAAGCTCCTTTGCAATGGTCGAGCCAAAATTAAGTGTAGAGCTCCGGAGAAAATTCCAAAGACTAGGATAATGGAGATGGGTGATGAGATTTACCCCTTTCAGTTCAAAATAGAAGAAATAATACAAGTAGATGAGGAAGATGACATGGGTGGAGATAATGAGGAGGGTGCAAACTGAGTTTGATGAGGAAGAGGATGACTTGTTAGAGGATGATCCAAAGTCCGACAAACCCGACCAGGAGGACATGATAAGAAAATGATCAACTGAAAAGATCAAGAGAAAAAAATCCTACTCTACACCAAAAGGGAGTAAGACAAAGGAGGGCTCTATCTACTGTGGTTTGAGAATGAATCTAGTCCTTTGCTTAATAATGAATATGAGAGTGCCGCATTAACTTCGCTCAAAGCAATGGAGTGTGAAGAGGTCATACAAGAACTAGATATTCAAGACAAAGAGATGGTTCATTTGCCTAAAAAGAATGGACATATGGCAGTCCCGAGACGCAGAAGGTTCTAAGTAGCAACCAAGATGTACTGGAAACAAGCTGAGACCTGGGTGGATAATGAAGGAATGGGGAAAGAATCGGACAAATCAAAAAATTGAAGAAGCTATCAATGAAACCCAAGTAGTGAAAGAGAAAGATTTGGTAGGCGGCAAGGAAAACATACCTACAAGAAGAGAAATCAAAAGTGGGGTCCTATGATTCCCGAAAGACAAGAGTAAAGACATTCAGTAGGAAGTGATGTAACTATGCTAGAGAGAGCCCAAGCATTAAAGAAAAACATAATAACTGAAGTTACTGCGGGTAACAAACATAGTTCTGTTTCTTTAAAGATTCATGTTGATAGTAATACAACTGATACTAATATACCCGATAGTTTTAAGGCAAATGTTGATAGTAGTAGCTCTTTTCAAGATGAGTTAGTGCATTATGGTAATGGAAATAGGTTTCATATTCTATCCGAGGCCTCTCTAGATCATATTGCAAAAATCAGTAGGGTTAAATAATAGTTTACTTCTGATGAGAGTAGTAGTAATGGAATTAGTGAGATTCTTAAAATGGATAGAGAAAGAAATAAATCTTACAAAGTGATGTCTGCAGGATATCATCATGTGAGATAAAAGGTATAGGTAGTCGGGTTATCCGAACCTAATCAAAGTGTATCACGGAGAGTTGCCTCCTATGCATACACAAACTAGATGTAGCACAAGTTCTAATAAATGCAGTCATCAGGGTGAATAGTAGCTTTCACCAAATGACAGTAGATATAGATAGAGAAAGGCAAAAAATAAGTCAGCTATTGAGGAGGAGGGAGAAGACCCAAAACTCCCTGTTGACTCTTTGAGTCCTGAGATACATTTGGGCCTACAGCTAGATGAAGCTACTTGGTCCCAAGTTAGAAATAGGAAGAGTAGGAAAAAAAAAAATCAAATGATAGGTCTTTTTTTCGAATATAAGAGGTCTGAATAAATTTGGTAGATTTCCTGCTTTGGTTAGTAGAATTAAATGTACTCATGCTGATATTGTTGCGATTATAGAGACTAAAAAAGAAGTTTTTACTCCTAGGTATCTTAGAGATTTGACCGGTATAAATCCTTTTAATTGGTTTATTCTCCCGCCAAAGGCAACTGCTGGTGGGATTCTAGTGGGTTGCAATAAGGATAAATATAGTTCTCGTTTGTCTGAGGTTTTTGAGTTTTCAATTAGTCTTATGATAACAGATTTGAAAGCAAACTTTTATTGGAAGTTAATCATTGTATATGGTTCACCATATGAGGAAGGAAAGTTAGAGTTTATTGAAGAACTTGATAGAATCATGTTGAGTTGGCAAGGACCAACTATGGTGGCTGGAGATTTCAATTTAGTTAGGTTTGTAGAAGATAAGAGTAATAAAATAATTAGCTTCAAGTGGGCAGAAGCTTTTTAATGAGTGGGTGGATAAGTGGGCCTTAGTAGAACTTAATCCAAGTAATATTAAATACACTTGGACTAATAAACGGGGATAAACCCATTCGGCAAAAATTGATAGAGTTTTTGTCAACACCGAGTGGGAACAAGCTTTCCTTTAGCTACAGTTAAAGGACTAGATAGACATCCTAGTGATCATAACCCCCTTCTTATTGATTCAGGGGATAATTCTTTTCTTTGGCAAGAAGATCTTTAGATTTGAAAAATGGTGGACTCACAAAAGAGGAGTTTAGACAGGTAGTAGAGAAGGCCTGGTCTACTGGATGTACAAGGTAGTAGCTTAGATATCTGCAAGGGGGTAAAATTAGAGTGTTGAGGAGATCCGCTAGAGGTTGGGCAGCAAATGAGATTGCTGCCATGAATAAGGTCAAAATGTAACTAGCTTTTAGAATATAATGATTTGGAGAATGAAATGGAACATAGAGTTCTGTCTCACTCGAGAGTTAGTGAGATTTAGACAGGTTTCTAAAGAACTAGATAAAATTTGGGCTTTAGAGGAAATAAAAGCTAGACAGAGATCAAGAGATAGAGAAATATTAGAAGGAGATAGAAATACAACTTATTTCCATGCAAAGAGCAAATAATAGAAGTAGAAAAAGAAGATTGAAGCCCTAGAAGGTCCACAAGGGTTAGTAGAAGATCAAAGTGGCATGTTAAAAGTAGTCTGAGATTTTACAAGAACCTATTTGCAAAAGAAAAAAGACCTAGTGTTAAGTTATTAATGAGGATTTCTCGAAATCGTAAGACATGGTGACAATAGAGGAGAATGAGCTGTTGACTAGACCTTTTATCGAGGAAGAGGTTAAAGTGTTTGTGTTTAGTTGCTATGTAGATGGGGCTCCGGGACCTGATGGGGATTTCATTCATATTTTATCAAAAGTACTGGGGGATCTCATCAAGGGTGATCTATTAAATATGTTCAAAGATTTCCATACTGGAAAGTTAGATATCTACTGAACTGAACTTTGCTATGATTACCCTAATTCCAAAAAAGAAGCCGAGGCAACAAATATGAAGAAGTTTAGGGCCTATTAGCTTGATCAATCAAGTAGTTTTAAAAATTTTTTCCAAAGTTTTGACTTTAAGGTTAGGAAGCATCCTGGATAGACTAGTTTCTCAAAACCAAAGTGCATTCATTAAGGGTAGATTTATATTATAAAGTGTTGTCATTGCCCATGAAGTAGTTCATAGTATACACAAGAAAAAAGATCCAGGGTGTGTAATAAAACTAGATTACGAGAAAGCTTATGATAAAGTAAATTGGGACTTTCTTATTGAGATTCTTAGCTCCAGAGGTTTTGACAAGAAGTGGATAGAATGGATAAGCAGTATGATGAAGATGGGATCAGTATGTGTAATGGTTAATGGAGAAGAAAGCAAGTATTTTAGAATCGGTAAAAGGGTTAAAAACAGGGGTGACCCTTTGTCCCCACTCCTCGTTTAATTTAGTAGGAGATGTTTTGACTAGGATGTTACTTAGAGGTGCTAGTAATGGGCTCATAAAAGGTCTAGAAACTGAATTTAGGCCTGAAGGAATAGTGGCTCTGCAATATGCAGATGACACCATTCTGTTTTCTGATAATGAACCAGATCACCTTCTAAATCTAAAAGGAATTTTGATGTGGTTTGAGCAATTATCAGGGATGAGGATAAATTTTCATAAAAGTGAGATTGTGCCTATCAATGTTTCAGAAGAAGAAGCCCATGTAATGTCACATCTCTTTTCTTACCCTTTAGGTTCTTTTCCTATCAAGTACTTAGGAGTGCCCCTTCATTATGAAAACCTGAGGAGGGAGGATATCCAACCTTTGGTAGACAAATTTTTGGACAGGATAGCTGGTTGGAGGGGCAAACTGCTTTCACAAGTAGCTAGAATTACCTTGATTAGATCCTGTCTTTCAAGCATTCCAATATACCTACTGTCCTTTATAAAATTTCCAAAAAGGGCCATTAAGATATTGAACACCCATTTAGCCAATTGCCTGTGGAATGACACAGAAGAGAGACATAGGATACATTTAGTCAATTGGGATAGTTTGTCCACTTTGAAAGATTATGGTGGTTTAGGAATTCCCAGTCTTAGAGACTTAAATATTTGTTTATTAGCTTCATGGATTAGAAGGTATAGTTTAGATAAAAACAAGATGTGGAGGCAATACCTTGATTTCAAATACAAGACTGAGAATCCTAATATCTTTTGTGCTCCTTCCCAAGGGGGCATCTCAGTTCTTTAAGGGTGTGATGTGGGCTGCCTCTGCAGCCAAAATGGAATTACAAATGGCAAATCGGTGATGGTAGTAGGATTAGATTTTGGGAAGACAATTGGATGGGGCCTTCTAGCCTAGCCATCCAATTTTGGGATTTATATGTTCTGATCCATGAGAAAAATGAGACTATATCTAGCTTATGGGATGGAAATAATCTCAAATGCACTTTCAGAAGAGGAGTGAATCAGAGGCTATTAAACCAATGGGATGAGGTGGTACAAATAGCAAGTACTATCAGTTTTACTGAAGAAGAAGATTCCCTAATCTGGCAATATGAGTCCAATGGGATCTATTCTTCACAATCTCTTTATAAAATAGTAAATTGTAGAGGTATTTTCCCTGTGTATGTTCCTGCAATGTGGCAAATCAAAGTACCTCCTAGGGTACATTTTTTCTTATGGCTGTTATCTAAGAGTAGAAATCTCACTAGGGACAATGTAAATATAAGGAAAAAATTGGATGACCTGACATGTTTGTTCTGCTCTGAGCCTGAAACTGGCCAACATTTATTTTTTGATTGCACTGTAGCTAAACTAATGTGGAGTGTTATGTCAGAAGTACTAGATAGACAGGTTGGTCAGGATTTCATTTCTATTGGTCAAATGTGGTTGAGTAACAAAAAATTCCTTATTCATAATCTGTTTTGTGCAGCTGCTCTTTGGGGTTTATGGAAACTGAGAAACTTTCTTTGTTTTCAGAAAGGACCGTGGTTGGACATGAGGAACTTACTCTTCAGCATTGCTGCTCTACTACACAATTGGTTGATTTTGTGCCCGGAGGAGAAGAGGTTGGAGTATGTATCGAGGCTGTCGAAGCTCAAAGAGATCGCGTCAAGGGATGCAAGGATCTGCTGCTGAGCCAAATACATGATGACTGGGACAAGTACATGTTTGAGAGCGCTCTGGGATGGAAGTCTGGCAAGATTCCTGAGGAAGTGAAGATGAAGTTGGAGGACTCTACGGCTGAAGTGGAAAAATCTGGGAAGCGCTGGTTTAGCCTTCTCCCTGCTGATGATGTTAAGATCTAGTATCTTCAAGTCTGGTTATTTTAGGCGTTTCATTGCTTGAGATGTAATAAGTGTGATTGTGAGAGCTTTTCATGTTTCTGGACAGGGGTAACCCCCCTAAGAACTGAACTGTATGACTTGGTCCTTGCGGTTAATGCAATGACCGGGGCTTGTGCCCTTTATTCAAAAAATAAGTTAAATTCATTTCTCATCTCTCTGCTCGGAATACGTACAGTACGATCCTAAGAGGCTAGTCGTTTCGTTAGGTATTATATTCTTTTTCATCACATCTCCGATTGACGATCCTATTAAAAGCTTAATGAGCAGCTTGATGAGCAAAGCAATATATTTTACATCCAACTGATCCCTGCTCTCTCGAAGGGGGCAGTTTTTACTTATCAACGGTTCATCTAAGAATCTGAGCAGAGCTTGTGTTTTGACTCTAAACCTTTGTCTCTTAGCTCGAGAATTATTATGTATTTTTCCATGTTTGCAATATAAAACAAGGGGATATTGCAACAGTTACATTTGTTTTTCTAGTTGTAGGACTTGCGTATGCTGATTTGCTAGCTGGTGCTCCAGTTCTCCTATATATACAGATCTGTGGTGCTGTGCTTAGCCGCTCATAAATCACTCATTAGAATAGAGAGACATATACAAACAAGACGGACGGCCGTGATGCAAGCATCTCTCCTCAATGTTCCCTTGGTCCTGCCCACAAGCGAGCAATGGCGACGGCCTTATCTCATGCATGTACAGCATGGTCAACCCCACCGACATGGTAACTCTCTATTTTATATTTATATAAAACTTACAGGCTCTCGCAAAGACTACGCGCTCGGCAACGAGCGGTCCTCCTGTAGTGCGTGGGTCCCTAAACTTTGCTATATTACCTTTTGATACATAAACTCTAAAACAGTCTTCTAAGTCCTTTAACTTCTCAAGTCCTCCATTTGAAATGACCCACTTAAAAAGTTGACGCATCCAGATAATCTCAATTTGAATGTTTCTGTTCCTACTTGGCAATGCTAAAAAGTTTAAGGATGGACAGGGCATTTCACGATTTAGGTAATATAAGTGGTGTTGTGTACTGGTCCCTACATTCTAAATTATAAGTTATTTTGACCCTTTAGGTACATAAAGTTTGTCAGATATGCAAACCATGAATGTAAAAAATGTAAAATGACATGCTTGACAAATTATTCTTGATATGACTGATGTTCTAGTGTATAAATAAATGGCCAGTGTAATATTCATGTAGCACATTTGAACCCGTTATTAGGTGTACGAGGCTTGACAGTGCTCTATCCAGAATTACAAGCTATTGTATGTTAGAATTAACGCCCTCATGGCACCAATCACATTGGTATTGTCACTCATATCTATGTCAGCCAAACAACCAATGAACTCAAAATAAGGTAAGTAAAGTTTGTCTTCATGATTAAAGAAGGTGTCATGAGTAATCGAATTTAGTTGCATGATTTATTCTACTAGTCCTAGAATACCAAGCGTTTTAGGATGGATGGTATGCTGCTCAAGGCCATTGGGGCGGGGGTGGGGCAAAGCCTTTCTTTTGCAGACATATATATATGCAGTATTTAAAGGGTCTTAGAAAATATCAGAAGAGAAGAAAAATAAGACACTTTTCTAATATAAGGAGAGGTGAAACATAAGGAAGTGTCTATACGAAGTATATTGTTTTGCTATTCTTTAATTTTTTCATAAAATTTTAAGGAAAACATTTCACAGAGAAATTTGTTTAAGGACACAGGAAGAGTAGTTAATTGTGTAGTATTGTAATGTCACAATCAAATAGTTTTACATAAAGAGGAAGTAGATGGTTTCACATAAATAACTTAGTTAGCAATACCATGAGGTTTTTACATAAATAATTATGTTAGTTAGCAATACCAAGAGCAAACAGATGGTTTACATAAATCAATGAAGCACATGTCTGACCACTAAATTCCAATGAAGACCAGTTACTAGTGCACCACAATGTACCTCATGAGTAAGTGAATTATTATTTTTTTTTTTCTCTGCACATGGAGGAATCATGTAATTAATATTTGAGATCCTATACCGTGTCAAATGTAGAAAGTTTGAACTGAAGATCTTGTCGAATACTATAACTTCAGTTTGGGACATATCTCCATCCAAGAATTTTTGAAAAATTGTAAAATAAATGAATTTTTAAATTGTTAATTATATTCTTGGGGTTTTCCAATAACTCCAAGAGAATATGAATTACATTGGCGGTTTTGAATAGCACTCAAGGAAACATGAATCACCTAGACACATTCGAATAGCGCCCAAACAAATAAGAATTAACCTAGTGGTTTGTAATAGGCTAATAGCACTAAAAGGAAACAAGGAATTACCTTGGCGGTTTTGACTGGCACTCAACAAAATGAGAAATTACATTGGCGGTTTTGTTTAGCATTCAAGATATCCATTTCTTTGTGGGTCTATGTCCCAAGTGAAGGAAACTACACTTTCCGTGGACGGTTTTGTTTTGGCCCTCAAGGAAATTACAAGTACTCAAGGTACTTCAGGATTATGGTTGTCAAGGTTTAGCAAAGACGCTGTCAGAAAATGATCCAAAAGGTTCATGACAATGCATGCAAAATTCAAAAGGACGTATTCTAATAATGACATAGTAACTAGGTGGTGTAAAGTTTGTTTACCATGCACAATAATTTCTTAAGTGTAAATCTTATATGATGACAGTGTGCTTGTATCAATAAATAAACTATATATGGAAGAGTATTTCTTCCGTTGTTCAAATAAGGCATGTACATATAACATATCTATGTATTTCTGCACTTATATAGGGAGGATCGCAAAGGCACTCAGTGAAGGTGTACTAGGAGCATGTCTTCAACAAGTTGATGAGATACAAGTAAATAAGGTGACTACAAAATACATCGTGTGCAATGTGATATTGCTGTTTTCATTTCTTTCTTATACAAGTTAAGAAGTACACATACTAAACTGTCTTTGAATATCAATATATGTATTTAGAAAAAAATCTACCAAAAACGTGAGCGCAAGGAAACACCCCAAATGATCAATGACATAAGGGCAATGCTGAGGTCAATCGAAGATGGTGAGATAGACATTTCAGCCTATGACACAGCGTGGGTGGCCCTTATAAAAAGGATGGATGGAGATGATGGCCCACAATTCCCCTCTTGCATCAGCTGGATTGTCGAGAATCAACTATCTGATGGCTCGTGGGGTGATGAGGCTTTCTACCTGGTCCATGACCGAATGATCAACACCCTATCATGTGTTATTGCACTTAAGTCATGGAATGTCCACATGGACAACTGTGAGAAAGGTAATTGTCTATAGATCTACTTACTGAAGTATAGTTTTTGGTTGTGGACCACCTTTGTAATTATGTCATTGGCCCGGTGGGCACTTTGGTGCTATGATTTGTAGGTTTGTCGTTCATTCGAGAAAACTTGTGGAGGCTAGAAGACAATGGGTCAGATGACTGGATGCTAGCCGGCTTTGAGATAACCTTCCCCCATCTTCTTGAGATGGCAAAAGACTTAGGCCTCGACCTGCCTTACGATGAGCCTACGCTCCAAGTTGTATACGCCAAAAAGAGAGCTAAAGCTTGCTAGGTCTAACAAACATTTACCCATAGACCTATTTTGGTTTGCATGAGATGATATAACCTCCTACATGCTGTTCATTCGTTGTTCACATTTAATTACTATGTAAATATTCTTCTGTTAACAATTACTGAGTTGTATAGATTCTTTTCTTTGTAGGATACCAATGGATTTATTGCATGATGTTCCAACAACTTTGCTTTTTAGCATAGAGGGAATGCGAGGGTTAGACTGGAAGAAGCTACTTAAGCTACAGTGTTCTGATGGATCAATTGTGTCATCACCTGCACCCACCGCCTACGCTGTTATGCAAACTGGCAACCACAAATGTCTTGAGTTCCTCGATGGACTCGTGAAAAAGTTCAATGGGGGAGGTAAATAGTTGCTTGATTATGTGTTCCTAGATTTAGAATGTCACGTTTGGGACAATTTTTGTTTTTTTTTTCAATAGGTTTAAATGTGTACCAGATAATTACGATGCCAATGTTTGCATATAAAACATTCCATTCATTAAGTAAATAGTGGGTTGAAGTGCGATGCTTGCAACAATGCATTGGGTGGAATCCAAATATGAGATAATTATTACTCCCAAGAAAACTCAATTGAATTCAATGTCTCTTATAGACCCTGAATACATGAGCAGACCATACATCTTTCAACATCGTCCTAACTATCTTCATTGTTCAATGCCATTTCAGTACCTTATATTTATCCTGTCGATTTGTTTGAGCGGATGTGGATAGTGGATCGGTTAGACCGGTTAGGCATATCAAGGTACTTCACTAATGAAATTGAGGAATGCCTTGAATATGTATACAGGTATGGTATGACAACATTAAAAAAATTTAGCAAAACATTACTGTCGTGATGAGTTCATAAGGTACAATTTTTGAGCAGTCAATGGAGTGAGGACGGCCTACCTGCTACTAGTGGGAATCCAATTAAAGATAGTGATGACACAGCCATGGGTTTCCGTCTCCTCCGGCTGCATGGTTACGATGTCAGCTCAAGTGTATTCCGTCATTTCGAAAAGGATGGAGACTTCTTCTGCTATCAAGGGGAGTCCAACAAATCCGTAACTTCCATGCTCAGTCTCTACCGTGCTTCCCAGGTAGCCTTTACAGGCGAAGATGAGCTGCGGCAGGCTGAGATATACTGCCGTGAGTTCCTGCATAACAGGCGATCCTCCAATACAATAACAGACAAGTGGGTCATCGAAGGACTTGCCGGGCGAGGTACCACAAATTTACAGCATAGCTAGTACAAGAGGATGCTCACAGTGCAGTTAAATAATTAAATATTATGACATTTACAGTAAGCTTGTAATTTTGTTCTGTAACAAAACAAACAGGTCGGGTATGCACTGGATTTTCCCTGGAAAGCAAGTTTGCCACGTATTGAAACACGGATGTATTTAGAACAATATGGCGGCAGTGCGGATGTATGGATTGGGAAGGTCCTCTACAGGCTAGTGTTTTTCAAAATGTTCCTTTGTGTATAACTTGATCGACTTACTGATATTTTTCCATAAATTGAAATGTTTCACCTCAATTTTGCAGGATGCTTCTTATCAACAATGACCTTTTACTCGAGGCAGCAAAAACAGATTTCAGCAATTTCCAGAGACTTTGCCAATTAGAATGGCACAGCCTGAAAAAGTGCCATCGCGTCTCCTTCCATCCAGTATTACTTTTCCATACCTCTCGCTAGCGAACGTGACTCTCTTACATTATAAATGCAGGTGGTACAACACCAAAAACCTTGAGATGTATGCTGTGTCTTCTGAGTGTGTGCTGCGAGCTTACTTTCGTAGCGGCAGCCAGCATCTTTGATCGAATCGTGCAAAGAACGACTTGGATGGGCTCGCACGGTTGTGCTTGCCAAGGCTGTTTCCCTGCACTTCCAACGTAGTGCTCGTGCCGACAGTGTGAGGGAGAGCTTCATTGATAGGCTAAGCAAGTGCCACCGCAACAATATAGAAAGGTTTGTTTTGTGAGTTTTCAGGAAAAAAAAATTTCGTGAAAACTTCTTCTGCTGAGGTGACGATGCATGGATCTTTTGACTTTTTGGTTTAACATGTGCAGGGAAGAGGAGAATGCACAAATGAACATCCTAGCACATGATATTGATGAGCTCATTGGCCTCGTTTCATATGATCAGGCGTCCTCTGATAATCTTCGTCAAGCTGTAAGTAAAACACCACGAACTGCACAAATACGTTTGATAATAGATGAGTCGTGATGTCAGTCGTCTTACCCCCATATGCATACAGCTGAATTAGTGATGAAAAAAACAGATATTGTTTCATAATATGTATTCATACCGAAAGGGTCAAAACCTGATATAGATAGTCCATATCTAGATCAGAACATTTAATATCTATAGCATGTCTGAATCTGAATACTCAAAATCTGACTTTTCATATGTATATGGGAGATAGAGATATCAATATCCAACAAGATCCATACCCAGATGTGAGATCGAAAAAATATGTTAATTATAGAATTTAGGATCATGGATATATATCTGTATCCAGTCTGGTTTCATCCCTAAGAACAATCTAAAAATTTTGCTTTTAATATATATGTTGCAGTGGATGCAGTGGCTCAGGGCATGGACTCCTGATGACTGTGAAGGAAATACAGCACTACTCTTGGTTCAGACCATTGAGATATGCGCCGGAAGGCATAACAAAAGAGGAGCAAAAACCTTTCCGAGTACACTCAGCTTGAGCTCCTCACGTTTTCAATCTGCCACAAAATTGGAGCCAGTGCTCTTGCCCAGGTATGGACGTATCATATATGTGCTGAGTTTTCTGTAATGTATTTATATATTTACAGAAAGAAATTGTTGAAACACCAGGATGCGCGTAGCATGGGGAATATTAAGAACTCGAATTGTCAAGTAGATCTGGAGATGAAAGAGCTGGCTCAGCGTGTTCTACAGAGCTGCAGTGGTATCAACAAAGTCACCAGGCAGACATTTCTCCACGTGGTGAAGAGCTTCAACTATGCCGCCCATTGCTCGCCTGAAATAGTTGATAGCCATATCTCCAAGGTTATGTTTGAGAGTGTCATTTAAGTATCACCCACACGCATTATCCTGGTCTCGTGAATGATGACATCAAGAACATGGGACATGATGTAAATACCTATTTAATAATTGTGTTGAGGAATTCGTTGGTAATCCATGGATTACCTGCGAATCCATTTGTATCTTATGTGTAGGTCTATTGACCATTTTCTCCTGATCTAAAAAAAACAAAAATTATGTTGTGTATCACCTGTGAGAAATGGTGGAACGAGATGCCCTCCTCTTAATTGAATTGTGCGTTTGGTTGCGTGTTAGTTGAATTGCCAACTCCGCCAACCAGCAGAAATTACAAGTCTATATATTGATGTTGCCATCCTGGAATGTCAAGGGACCTGGCCTCTGGTAGATTCACAGTTGTAGTTCTTTTCTGGGACAGCCCTTGGTTACCTGCACTATGACGACATTAGTGAATTAAGTTTGGTCTGGAGGTGATGCTTAAATATTTGATCCAGAAAAACACGTCCGCACATCTCTACATATGCACATTTTTCTACATTATTTAAAATTTATATCCGATCAGATTCCGCACCACCACCAGTACAATATTTATTTTGGGTGGCACCCCCAAATCCTTCCTTGGTGGGCACACCTTTTGCCTGCCCTGCTAAATGGCTGGGCAGCCTGCCGAGCTGCCCACCATACGCCAGCCACGGAAAATCGATTTTCCCCGGTGGGCACCTTAAAAACACCCGTCACGATAATATTTATTAACCGTGGCAGACTTCTTTAACGGCCCATCATCGCAAATCGAGGCGTAGAAAATGGCCCATCTCTCGCCCTGAACCATGCTTCATATAAATTGTAGAGTTAGGTTTTCAGCCAATCACTCTCTGCAACTCTCCACCACGCATCCACTCCCTCCCTCTCAGTTCTCCACAAATGGGAGGCAGATGGAAGAACCTTGTGGCAAACAATACTAAGATGCCCCATTTCACTATCTATTATGTTCATCACTATGTGTACCTCCGGTAGCGTCATTATTAGTCTGGTTGTGCATCACTAACGCATTCCTTTTAATCTATGCATTGATCATTATTGCTCCAATGCGTCACTGATTGCAATCTCTATTATCAACAGTGCATCAAGTTGGGATGATTCTCTAATTACTTATCAACAGTGCATTTTGTTTCTATTCAGTGACACATATTTTTAACAACGTCACTCATAATAAATCACTGACACATCATTCCGTGTCACTGATTATGTTGTCTCCTCTTCTGTTTTTGCAAAGTAGGCATTTTATTAAGTGCATGGTTATGATATTATGAACACGTAGTACTACTGTTTAGCTCAGCTATACAAGCATGAACGACAAATTGGAGGTAGGAGGAAAAAGCTCTTGGCAAGCAATACCGAGATGCTCAATTTCACCGTCAATTGTGTGCATCACAATATATACCTACTACACACCATTATTACTCCGGCTGTGCATAACTAACCGATTCCCTTTAATAAGTGCATCGATCAGCATTGTTCCAATACATCAATAATTGAAATATTTCTTATCAGCGGTGCATTTAGTTTACCTTTGTCACTCATAACAAATTAGTGACACATTATTCTACGTCATTGATTAAGGTGTCTCCTTTGAGAAGATGTTGCATAGCGGGCATTTTTGTGAGTGCAGGGTTGCGATATTTTGACCACGTAGTACTAATGTTGATCCCAGCTATACAAGCCTGTAGGACAAGTTGGAGGTAGGAGGAAGAATCTCGTGGCAAGCAATACTAAGATGCCCAATTTCACCATCGATTGTGTACATCATTATATATACCTAATACACACCATTATTAGTAATGCGGTTGTGCATCACTAACCATTCCTTTTAATCTGTGCATCGATCATTATTGCTCCAATCGATCACTGATTGAAATCCTTCTTATTAGTGGTGCATGCATCTAGTTGGGACAACGATTCTCTAATTACTTATGATTAGTGCATTTTGTTTCCTAGCCATGCGTGGCATCTAAGCAATGACAATGTTTCCTTAACCTTCATAATTTACAACAAATTAGGGACACATTATTCCACGTCACTGATTAATCTATCTCCTCTATGTGGTTTTGCATGGTCGGCCTTTATTAAGTGTATGACTATGACATTTTGACCACATAGTACTTATGTTGATCTCTGTATACAAGAACGAAGGACAAATGCGAGGCAGGTGGAAGAACCTTATGGCAAACAATACTAAGATGCCCCATTTCACTATCTATTATGTTCATCACTATATGTACCTCCGACACATCATTATTAGTCTGGTTGTCCATCACTGATCATTATTGCATTGATCATTATTGCTCCAATGCGTCACTGATTGCGATCTCTATTATCAACAGTGCATTAAGTTGGGATATCTCTAATTACTTATCAACAGTGCATTTTGTTTCTATTTAGTGACACATATTTTTAACAACGTCACTCATAATAAATCATTGACACATCATTCCGTGTCACTGATTATGTTGTCTCCTCTGCTGTTTTTGCAAAGTAGGCATTTTATTAAGTGCATGGTTATGATATTATGAACACGTAGTACTACTGTTTAGCTCAGCTATACAAGCATGAACCACAAATTGGAGGTAGGAGGAAAAAGCTCTTGGCAAGCAATACCGAGATGGTCAATTTCGCAGTCAATTGTGTGCATCACTATATATACCTGCTACACACCATTATTAGTCCGGCTATGCATAACTAACCGTTTACCTTTAATAAGTGCATCGATCAACATTGTTCTAATACATCAATAATTGAAATATTTCTTATCAGCGGTGCATCTTTGTCACTAATAACAAATTAGTGACACATTATTCTACGTCATTGATTAAGGTGTCTCCTTTGAGAAGATTTTGCATAGTGGGCATTTTTTGTAAGTGCAGGATTTTGATATTTTGACCACGTAGTACAAATGTTGATCCCAGCTATACAAGCCTGTAGGACAAGTTGGAGGTAGGAGGAAGAATCTCGTGGCAAGCAATACTAAGATGCCCAATTTCACCATCGATTGTGTACATCATTATATATACCTACTACACACCATTATTAGTACGGTTGTGCATCACTAACTCATTCCTTTTAATCTGTGCATCGATCATTATTGCTCCAATCCATCACTGATTGAAATCCTTCTTATCAGTGGTGCATGCATCTAGTTGGGACAACGATTCTCTATTTACTTATGATTAGTGCATTTTTTTTTTTCCTAGCCATGCGTGGCATCTAAGCAATGACAATGTTTCCTTAACCTTCACCATTTACAACAAATTAGGGACACATTATTCCACGCACTGATTAATCTATCTCCTCTATGTGGTTTTTGCATAGTCGGCATTTATTAGGTGCATGGCTATGACATTTTGACCACATAGTACTTATGTTGGTCTCTGTATACAAGCACGAAGGACAAATGGGAGGCAGGAGGAAGAACCTTGTGGCAAAAGAATACTAAGATGCCCCATTTCACCATGAATTATGTTCATCACTATATGTACCTCTGACGCATCATTATTAGTCTGGTTGTGCATCACAACCGCATTCCTTTTAATCCATGCATTGATCATTATTGCTCCAATGCGTCACTGATTGCAATCTCTATTATCAACAGTGCATCAAGTTGGGATGACTCTCTAATTACTTATCAACAGTGCATTTTGTTTCCTAGCTATGGGTGACATAGAAGCAATGACGTATTTTGTGTTTCTTTCTCACTCATATTAAATTAGTGAGACACTATTTCACGCCACTGATTAAGGTGTCTTCTCTGTGCTGCTTTTGCATAGTGGGCAGATTGTTAACTAAATGGTTTTGATATTTGGACCACGTACTATTTTGTTTATCTCAGCTATTCAAGCACAAAAGGACAAATTTGAGGTGAGGAACAATCTCCTCGCAAGCAATACTAAGATGCCCAATTTCACCAACAATTGCGTGCATCACTATAATAATGGTAGGCCATGTACAAATATTAATGATGTTCCTTGAACATAGAACAATTATAATTTTGCATAACAGTTGCGCTCCTCAAATACAAACAGCACGCCTTCTTCACTCAAAAAAAAGCAGACCATATTCTTCTTCAAGATGAATAGCATATAGGTAAAAAACAGAAAACCACTTCTGTCAGGAGCTAGCACATACTTTACAATTTATACCTAATAAAGATGAACATATAACTAGCAAGCGGATATATGGAATGGAAAATTATTTACTAAAGTTGGGGAAAAAGTTTGAGCAAATTATTTTAAACTTATATTCGCTTAAATGGAATAGCAGCTCAAATAAATATTTTATCTACTCATCACAATGCAAATCACGGATAGACT
The DNA here is from genome assembly GCA_015847255.1 of Hyparrhenia diplandra. Classification (NCBI taxonomy): domain Eukaryota; kingdom Viridiplantae; phylum Streptophyta; class Magnoliopsida; order Poales; family Poaceae; genus Hyparrhenia; species Hyparrhenia diplandra. The sequence goes on from JADLZK010010164.1 coordinate 21,288, forward strand.
CTAAGCATACTTATTCAAGATGACCAAAAACTAGTCATGCAAATAGCTAACAAACCTGTACAAAATTTATCCCGATTAACCAATAAATCTGAAATTTACCTGTAACGGAACTGCACTACGGCTATTGTATAGAACCAAGGCAAGCAAACAGCTAAGCTGAAGTTAAAGGTTTTAAAGTAAACTGATAGCGAATATGGTAAAACTATTACTCGCTACCAGCATGCAAAAGTGTGCCTGCAAGTCACAATTACGGTCACTCACCGCTACAAATTCATTCATCACTGCCGCCGCATGACTGCCGGAATCCAATCCACTGGCGCACGAAAATCAGAAAATGCAGGGAACCAGCAAAACCAATAGTGAAGATTTAGATCACTGTCGGGTTGAAGAGTACCCCGGCAATGATCTCGACGGACACAGATCACTGCCGGGTTTGAATAAGAACCGATAGCGATTTCAAGATGAAGTAACAGTAAAACAAATGATAGAAAAAAAGGATTCACGCACATCAGAATAACAAACCATTCATTCATTGCAAGATAATATATATTATCTTTCAAACACATAAAAATACTAGATATAACCGATAAAAATAAATAGAAAGCGGCCTGGCCACCGCCGCCTTCCTAGCCGATAGTAATTTGAAGATGAGGGAACAATAAAACAAATGATAGAAAATGAAAATTCACATGCATGAGACTATGAAACAACTGGTTAACTATAACATACTAGAACACAAATCAATGACAACAGGGTTTGAAATAAAAACCGCTAGCAGTTTCAAGATTCACAAGCATCGTATTAAACCGATAGAAGAAAACAGTAAAACTCAAATTAACCACACAAACCAAATGTAATGTATCTTACACATCCATACAAATAAGAAAATAGATAAATAACATAAAAAAGATAACCTAGGCCACCTTCTTAGCCTTCTTGGTCGCCGCCTGGTCGGCTTCCTGGCGGCCTCCTTCCTGGCTTCCTCCTCCATCTCCTCCAGTTTGGCTGGTATCCCCTCGGCGAGGATATCGGCCAGGGAGTCGATCTAGAGGGCGTAGAAGTTGGCCTTCTGCTCGATGGGCAGATTCACCTTTGGCAGGCCAACATCATCGGCCAGGCTGTGGAGCTTGTTGAGGGCGGCGCCGAAGGCGCCCCAAACGAACTTCATCTCCCCCGGTTGGCGGCCATGTCGATCGTTCCCCACCGGCAAGACGCCGGCGGAGCAAAGACCACCACCCACGCCGCAGCCGTCCCGCTGCCCCCGCCATTCTCTTCTTCTCCGGCGTCCCCCAACACCGCTACCGGGCGCCGTGCGCCCATCCACTTTAAGAACTAATTATCCCTTTAGTGGTTCGAGATTTTGCCTATGAGAATGAGAACTAATTCGTCGTTGTCCTCACCTCGCTCTCCCGCGTGGTCCTCCTCTATGTCGATGGAGGACTGCCGCCGCACTCGACCACCGTCCGTAGCCTCACACACTGTCCTCCTCTTTAATGCCCGACACCATACTTTCCGTGACCTCGCCCCTCCTCGATTCTCGCTGGAGCAATGGCCCTTCTATACCCTCTCGCTTCCTTCTTCGGCCTTTATCTAGTACCGTCGAGACAAGACAGGAGCACGCGGACCGCACGGAAGCTTGGTAAGTGGGTCGGTCACTGCCTTTGAGGTGTTTGTTGAAATGCCCATATTGATAACTCGCAACATGTTGTTTCCCTTTTCTATTTAGATTTTGCTTTCAAACATTTCAGGATCGTTATATAGTACAAAATGTTTTTGGACTATGATGAACAAATTAGATTACAACATTATGGTCATTTACAGCATGAATGAAGAAATACTAGTGCTTGAAGTGTGATTGAAGTGAGATAGATGTTGAAATTAATGAGTTTATGGTGTTCAAAATCCAGTTTGGATCTTGAAATATATAAGCCTTGAACTTTCTTATTGTACAACATTTCTAAATGACATAACATTGACATCCTAATTTGGTTACATGTATAAGAAACCATGGTGTGGTATGTAGTGCATGTTGGTCACGTGCGAGGGATCTATCGAACCTAGGAAGATTGCTCGGTCAAGTCTTTGGCTAACATGGCAATGGTTACAAAAATACAAGACCGGTTGAAGCTTTCGGGGCCTACTATGGTGTCAACTTTGACTATCAAACGGCCTTGGAGATTGATGAGAAGCCTCTCTCCATGGATATGAAGATTAGAGAATTGCGACTTGGCATATGAAAGATGTCGTACTTTCATTTATGGCTATTGTCATTGTTTTTCTTATTTGGATGTTGATGTCATAGGCTTAGTTTTCGTATAACATTAGGCAGAGTTAGTTGTATGTATCCATTGAACCATGTAATGTTTTGTCAATTTTAATGTATGATGCGTTTAGGGATTTAAAAGAACTGAGTTCCATGAATAAATTTAAAATTGAAAAAAATATTAAATCAAAAATGCCGCTTAGTGTGGGCCCGACGGTGAATGACAAACAAACCGGTAGTGTTACTACACCAAACACTATCGGTTTGAGTTACAAACTATCATCAATGAGAAATAGCATCGCCGGGCCGCATTAACCAATCGGCGTGTCAATCGTAGTAACATTGTCGGGTTCAAAATCAACCGACCGTATTCACGTAAAAATCACTATCAGGTCCACAATAAACCGACATTGTTGTCTCTTCGCTACACTACTGGCACCATGTAACACGATAGTGTTATTTCCCTCACTTCTGTCGGTTGTTTGTAGCCCGATAGTACGTGTTGTGAATATAAACGCTGTCGTTTGACTTCGGGACCGATATTGCTTCGATTAGAAATGTTGTTGGCGAAGAAGCACCCAACAAATGTTTCAAACCCCACATCACTATCACTTTGGTTACGTAAACTTCATTTTCCGTCGGTGAAGGGAGGGGGGTTTGAGCCCGATAGTAATGTCCAAAACTGTAGTAGTGACTATTGCATTCAAAATAAAATAATAAATATGCTGAAAGAAACATAAATAGAGCTGGGTCATTCGTGTGTCTTGCGAGACCGATAGCCCCCACGTTGCACCCATGAGGGCGACTCAGCGGCACCCCACACCGCCGCCCGTAGGGTCCTCCTCACACATCTACGCCTCGGCCGCCGCCGGAGCTTGACACCGGAAGTCTGCCCGATGACAAGGAAAGTGCCGGTCGGGGCCTCTCCCTCCCTTCCACGAGCTCTTTGCGGTGGTTCCCCGACGCCGCCACGGTTGAGCTAGACTGCGATGTGGCCGTCTTGTGCGAGTGGATCCACCTCCTCACGGCCTGATCTGCCTCCCCATCTAGCGCATGTGACCACTGTTGGCTCGTTGATGCCCAGCTCCAAATGGACTGGTGCCGGCCTCCTCCCCCTCGATCTAGGGGCTTAAGACCGGATCCGATGGCTTGCTGTCTAGAGTCGGTGCTTATTCGCTGGATCTGGATCTAGTGCCCGAGCGGCCGGATCCAGTGCCCCCAAGTCGGCGGTGGCCCTAGTGATGACCACGGAGGGGCGACTGCGCAGGCCTGGGCTTTGGATTCTCTTCCCTCATGATTGTAGATGCATGGCGGCAGCTGTTGATGGCTAACTACGTTGGCTGCAGGCATCACTAGTCCTTGAGAGGGCGCTCTTGGTCATTAGTGTGAAGGGTTGAAGAAAGCTGACAAACAACAGTTGATCAAACCAACTAAGTTTCTAAGTAGACTAGAGATGTGATGGATTGGTGTTTGCACGAAGTTGCTGCAAGATTGGAGCGGGAGCAAAGAAGAAGATTAAAGATTAGTCTTCTAGTTTTCTTGCATATTTTTTCACCTCTTTCTTGTTTCGTATAATCCCTGATCTGAGGTTTAGAGTCTAAGAGCTCTAGTAACGATTTGGCTATATATATCACTTGTGGATGTAGTGGTCGGGTTGAAAAATATCCTTTATCTAAAAGCACATAAACAGATCCAACACTGAAGGTTGAGAAAGTAGATAGCTTCAACAATTGTTGTTAAAGAATAGGTAACTACCTACTCGTATGATACAATTTTAACAATTCAGTAATGCTTGCGCACATATGTACCGCCTGGATTTTAATCAAATACTTGGCAACATGCAAATACAAAGATACATAAATAGCACAAGTGCAAAACTGCAAATATGAGAGGTGTTGTATTAAGGAAACAGGTCAAGTATCACTTAAAAGCCAGTCACCGGTGCAGTATTAAGCAAACAAGAATGGCTGGTAGACACAATACACATAAGCAGTACAGACATCACTCGGTCAAGTACAGGACAAGTTGAGGAGGACCAGTGAGGGCGACCAACTCATCTTCTTCTCCGTGGAGGCCCTGTCCAACTGAAGTTCGATTCCATGTCAGGCTGCAGGAGCAGTCCCGGTAAAATCGAATCCCCAGGCACATACAGACTCCGTTTCCGACGATATCCAGATATGCATGGAAAGATAATGACATGATAATATATCAAATGGTTTTAGTTTGAAATCAAAATATCTTCAGAGTCAACAAGATAATGACATGATAATATATCCATTGGTTTTAGTCTTCTGGGACCGTCTATCATGTTTGCACATTAGGGGCTGCGTCCAGCAGGGGGTCATGTCCAAGAATTTATAATTACCAGCCATTGGTATTGATATGGTCCGGGTTTTGTTTTCTTCTTGATTTCCTCGTGGAAACAAACAGTCAGCCGCCGTTTTTTGCAACTAAATCGCCAAAATTGTTTGTGCTTAAAACCAAGGGCCCTATTCTTATTTTGTTCGACTATGGTGCTAAGCCCATTCCAATGAGGACTTGAACTCCTCTTGATATCATAAGCCTTCAAATTCATTTGCAATTTCATATTGCATCAACCCTGTGCTTGCTTGTGTTCTCGATTGTGTGTGGTTGATAACCAACGGAGCAGTGGTCTAATGGTTGCGTGTGCTCTGAATCAAATTGTGAATGTAGTGACACTACTACATGATATCTTTTACAAGATACTTAGCTTTTATTGTTCTTGGCGGTTTTTTTAGCAAAAAAAACGCCACGCTGGTTAATCAAGGTGGGGCAGGCTAGCCCGTAGGGAAAAATTGCCATGGTTAATCTATTAACCACGACTGTTTTTTTAGAATAACCACCACAGTTAATAGCCTGCCACCATTAAAAGGGCGAGGCCCAGCAAAAAATTTGAAAAAGGCCAAACCAACCCATTTATTGGTTACCCCGACTCAAATCCCCATCTCCCACACTCCGCCAGTCCTCCAAACTCTCTCCTTCACTCCCCCGTGGTGGTGCGCCCACATTCCATTTCCATGTGGCGTCGTGCCCACCGCCGCCACCACTCGAGCCACGCCACTAATTAGAACGGACTAATCGGGGAAGCCATCCCGCTGTCAATTTCGACACCCTCAGTAACTTTCTCTTTTTAGCAAAAACATTTTCCCAAGACTTTTCTATTTTGGAAAGTTTTTTATTTTCAGCAAAAATGAGTTATAAAGCTTACATATAAATTTTGTCTATAACTTAAGTGTATACATCTAACTTATACATCAGACTTATGTGATTTTTAACATTATAAAATTACGCACATAACTTAAACATCGAACTTATTACATAAAACACATAACTTACACACCCTACAAAAGTTACCTCTAACTTATATATATAACTTATTGCATGAAACACATAACTTCAATACACTACAATGTTACGTCTAACTTATATATATATATAACTTATTAAATAAAGTTATATCTAACTTATACATATAACTTTTAGGTATAACTTAGGATTTATTTCATAAGTTAATATATATAAATTGCTATAAGAAAAAATCCAAAAAATAAAATCATCAAAACATATTCGAAAGTGGGATCTAGTCACGGTAAATATATTTTTCAAAAATATATAAAAAGAAACCATAGCCCACGGCCGGACTAGCTAGGCGGTGATATGGGCCGGCACCGTTGGACCCGCGGCGCGAGGCGGATCCACCGCGCAGATCCTCCACGGTGGAGCTTCGGCGGGCGCCGAATCCACTGCGCGCCGCCAGATCCACCGTGCGGAGCTCACCGCCGTCGGATCCGCGTACCTCCAATGGAATCATGCGCTAGAGGTGCGCCATCGCTGGATCTCGCATCGATGCCACTACGGAGCCATACTCGGCATCACGCCCTCCGCGCCCTAGAGGCCGGCTGGCACCGAGCCTTGCCCGGCGCCACGCCTTGCCCGCCGTGGACGCAAATCAGCTCGGAGGCCCGCCCGCCTCATCCCCCCGGTGTCCTCGCCCCGCCATGGAGCTTCGCCCACCTGAAAGGGAGAGTGAGGGAGCAGGAGGAAGTCGTGATAAGTTAGATGAGTCGGGAGGGGAAGAGGAGAGGAGGGGCTGGGGCAGCGAGATGGGGATGGAAGCATCAAGGGCACCGCCAAGGAGAGGAGTCGCGCTTTTTAGCGCTACACAGGAGGAGGATGAGGAGTCATGCCCGGCGCACGCTTCGAAGTTCGAATGTGGAAAAGAGAGTGGATATTAGGGTTTCACTTCGCTTATATACCGAGTTAGATATTGGGTTATTTGGGTGTTTAATTGGGCCGACATTGTCCGCTATGGGCTTCTAAGGTTGCCCACCACCGTTAATATATTTTACGTGACGGGCATATTAGGATGCCCACCATGGTTAATAGATATTAACGTGGCGGCCCGCCACAAGAAATCGATTTTTCTACGTGATGGGCAAATGTTGCCGCCACGTTTAATGAGGGGTATTAACCGTGGCGGGCAAATTGACGGTAGGGTGGCGGTTGTGTCTTGTAAAATATTTTCAGTAGTAGTTTGTGGTGGTGGTGGCGGCGGCCCAATCCAGGCTCGATAGGGTTAGGGTTAGGTTTAGGCTTTTTTTTCATTTTTAAATTTTCTTTTTTGTTAACCATGGCCAAGGTAAATATTTACCTTGGTGGTTTTGGGCACTTGGAAAACCACCTCGGTAAGTTAGAAAAAAAAACCCTCCATAGTGAAAAAAGCCCGTGGAGAGTTAGGAGAAGCTGTAGTGGGGTTTTTCCGGTGGAGGACGCCACGATGGTTTGTTACCTTCGCCGCTGGAGAGTTGGTTCCATTTGTAGACAACGTGTTGACACCCAAAAATGTCCCATGTGATTTTTGGTAATTTAGACGTGTCAAATAGACCTTGGACATACTTGGTACACGACAACCAGGCCTAGAGATCAAGAAAATTCGATGAAGGAGTCCAATTCACAGTGCGAAGATGTGCCGGATGCTGGGACTCATGTCGCACATGTGACAGCAAGCGCCGACCGGACCGTCCGTGGCATACTTCCTGGCGCAGAGTCCTTTCGATCATTGCGTCCCGCATGCGCCGGAGATCGATTCTATGCATCCGCGCCCCCAAAAGGGCCCCAGTGGCACCTCGTTCTATTGGGCTCTCTAGACCGCGTCCCGCGCCTTTTTCGCCCGGCGTCTAGCGCACCTCGTGGCGACGTGTGTAGTTCAAGTCCGAACCGATGATGTTAGATCAATTTTTGGAAGGTGCTAGTGTGTGAAGCGTATCTAAGGTGGTTCCTAAGGGGATATGACCACACATTCTATATAACGAGAGATTCATGGCCAATTTGATCTCGTCTATGTCCAATCGATCAAAATCAATCTACCTACTCCTTTTACCCTTTTTCAAACCCTAATCTGTTTTCTAGCAACTTTCGATGAATTTCGTTGGCGTTCTAGGTGGCCTTGCCAATCCAAGAAGACTCTTCGCGTGCATCCTCTCAACGGATCTTTCCGGAGGTTGTTCCCAAGCAATTTCAGCCAAGATCAAGCTCTAAATCGCCTTTACCGGTCTCTAGATCGCTTTGGGTGATCAAGCTGTGATTCTCGCTATCCGTTATAGGTTGATCGCAACCTCGTGTGCCTCCAGAACCCTAACGGTGTGTTGGTGAAATCCCTAGTTTGTGTCAACACAACGGCATAAGGATTTCTCACTAAGAAAGGCCAGCGCAGTTGGAGCAATTGGGTAGAGCGGTTCTTAGCCGGCCTCGCTGCCCACCAACAGAACCGGCCCAAACCATGGGACGCCCCGAATCTAAGCAGTACCGATACTAGCTATTCAATTGTATAGAAAGCCTATACACTTATTCAATTGTATAGAAAGCCTATACAATTGGGCTCAAACACATATATAACTACTCTACGTTGGAGTTTGGGAAATGCCATTATACATTCACGGCACGAGAAACAAGTTACCAAACTAAGCCCTTTACATGGAGCTAAACGCAGTTAGCCTCCTATTCCTCACTCTTGTTACCGCGGTGATCCTCCTGTGTTCACTTAAAACTTCAGCAAGTTCCCGAAGCAGCGGCCTCCAGGTCCATGGCGTCTACCCTTGATCGAAACCTCCTCCAGCTCGTCACGAAAAAGCCCCATGTCGCGGCTACGGGACCTGGCAAGGAAGCACGGCCCGGTCATGCATCTGCGGCTGGGCCAGATTGACGTCGTGGTGATCTCCTCGCCGGGCGGCTGCGCTGGAGGTGCTCCGCGACAAGGACCTCACCTTTGCATCCAGGCCAAATTTGCTTGTGGCGGAGATCATCCTCTACGGCTACAAGGATGTGGGCTTTCTCGCCACGGGCGCTGCATCGGCGCCACAAGGCGCAAGCTCTGCATCACGGAGCTCCTCAGCGCATACAGGGTGCGCCAGCTCGCGCTCTCCGTGATGGCGAGACGCTTTCCTTGATCAGGGAGATCGGCGCCACCAGCCGACGCCGGGCGAGCCTCTCAATCTTAGAAGGCTAGTCCTGTCGTGCACCCTCGCGATTGCCGGCAAGGCAACGGTGGGCGGCTGTGCGACGCCGACGAGCTCATGGAGGTCTTCGACGCGGGCAGCCAAGTATAGCAGTGGGTTCTGTGCGGGGACCTCTTCCCGCCTCTCTGTGGTTTGTAGACGCCGCCATCGGGTTGACGCGCCCGGCTTTTGGCGAGCACGCCCGGCAGCTGGACGCCGTATTTGACAGGATCATCGCCGAGTGTGAGGCACGGCGGCAAGGGGAGACAACCACTGTGGCCGAAGGACATGATGATGGCTTCGGCTTTCTGGGTGTCTTGCTTAGGATCAGAGATGAGGGCTTAACCAGAGACCTCCCTGAGCACGACAAGTATCAAAGCCATCATATTTGTAAGTGCGCTGAAATGTATGCATGCAAATAATGGAAACGGAACCATGGATGTGTTTCTGTTACATCTAATCCATCCTTGCTCCTTCAGGACATGCTCGGCGGAGGCACGGAGACGACGGCGTCGGCCGTGGACTGGATCATGTCAGAGCTGATGAGGAACCCTGAGGTGATGGCCAAGGCACAAGCCGAGGTCCGTGGAGCACTGGACGGCAAGAGCCCAGAGGACCATGAAGCACAGATCGGCAAGCTCAGATACATGAGGATGGCGATCAAGGAGGGCATGAGGCTGTACCCGGTGTTCCCGCTCCTCCTTCCTCACCTCTGCCGTGAGGCCTGCGACATTGGTGGCTTCAAGGTGGCCAAGGGCACTACTGTGATCATCAACGCATGGGCGCTGGCGAGAAGCCCCGAGCACTGGCAGGACCCGGATGAGTTCAGGCCAGAGCGCTTTGACGACGTGAGCATTGGCAGTGCACCTGACAACGTGAGCTCGCAGTTTGAGTACCTGCCGTTCGGCAGCGGCCGGAGGATGTGCCCCGGAAACATCTTTGCTCTGGCCACGCTTGAGCTCCCTTGTTGCCCGACTTCTCTACTACTTCGACTGGAGTCTGCCAGGTGGGATGCGGCCTGATGAGCTCGACATGGACACGGTGATTGGCTCGACCATGAGTAGGAGAAACGACCTGCGTCTAGTGGCGTCACAGTACAAGGAGCTCCCCTAATTTGAAGTCCTGCCGGACAGCGCGTCCATATATAAAATCCGTCGTATAAATGTTTGTGTTTGTACCAATGTTGGAGTTGTACACGGGTAATTAATGTCTGTATCTCGTACTGTGACTGTCTCCTTTGTTTACTCATCTTGTTTGTACGATGAAATCAGCTCCATACTCAACTCTATATAGATATATATGTTTGGCCAATAATTCCCACTACAGTATTACTCTTTTTTCGAAAGCGAGCTTGGCTCCTACTTCATTAAGAGAAGTGGGAAGGTTCATACATGACTTGCATCTATTCCCATACTGAGCTGCCGGGGAGATGATGCAAGTTAAAACACTAACAAAGAGCACCGGCTGAAATGGTGGTGCAGCCTATGACTACAGTATTACACTTCATACGGGTCATTTACAAATGCCTTTAAAAATGGTTAAATCGCCTTCATAGACCTTCTAAGGCATTATTTAGAAGACGGCCTATGACATGTGTGACATCATATATGTGCTTGTGTCAACTAAACTTGAACGCCATGTAGATGATACTAACCACCAAATTAGTGATACAAGCCCCTACTGGATGACGGAAAACAGAGACACACCTAGCCGTTGAGCCACGTGCACTAGTTGATACAGTGCCCGTCGATGTTGTAGTTTCGAGCTGCTCATTAATTGCAGTGCACAAAAGAAGCAGTGCCAATCACTGGAGACGTACACCAGAGCCAGGAAGATGAGGACATCGATGCAAGTGGCAACTCTCCCGAAAATTATTATTTCTGCCCTTCAACCGAGCATGTGAACTTGAAGATCCTAGACCTTCCGGAGGTTCTACTCTTCCTGTCCTTGTGCACGCAACAACAAGAATGGGATGAACCTATCCGCTGCAGAAGCAGTGGCTTTATTCGTGGAACGGAACAAACACAAGGATGATGAACAGGATGTTCTATCCCATGCTCGTGGGAGGTGAAGCGCAAGACTCGTAGCCACTCCACGACAACACAAGAGCCAGGAGACGGTAACTTACACGTAACTCCGGTCATCATGCACCAGAAAGTTCTAAGTTAAGAAAAGAAACTCTAGCAGTTACTTGAAGATCTTCCAACTCACTCGGAAACTCTTCTACACCTTCAATGCCATCTTAATTTATTTGATTTATTAAAGATTATATGAGTCATACTCATAGTATATCTAACAATCCCAACTAAATTCTAGGGCACATAGTCAATAATTTCAAATCCATAGTTCTTTGATATAACAAAGTCAATAATTTCAAATCCAACTCATAATATATCTAACAATCCCTCTTCTTAATTATAATCTATTCAAATTGCATTGTGGAACGCCTTACGGCATTGGATAGACTGTGCATCTGAAACGAGTCAGACCACAGCAAAAGGGATCTCTCCCAACCACTAGCTTGTTTTACCTACCTACTTTACAGTATCTTGGATCACATAGGATGGGTTACCACTAAGTAATGAATTCAAGTGGATCTCACATTACATGACATACCATTGTAAAATGATATGCCAGATTCTTTGATGTATGTACATAGTCCAATACAGTTACACCAGATTTTCTCAACTTTCTGACATATTTTAATCGCCTTTAACATGCCTTGTAGACTTCATGATGTCCTTAGAAGTGTTTACCTTAGTTGTCGCAGTTTGGTTGTCATAGCTCATAAAAGTTGCCAATATAGTTCACGAACCCATTTGGCCTTAGCGCTAGAGATAGCTAATGCTATGAGTTCTTCATCCATTGTAGACTTCATTGGAACAGTCTGCTTTGCAAGACTACCGGAAATAGTAGCATGTCCAAGCAAAAACGTGTATCCGCTTGTGCCATAAAGCTCCGCAACATCAAATATCCAGTTAGCCTTACAAAGTAACCATCTAGTGCGCTCGGGTACCAGATATAGTGAATACCATAGCTTATGGTTCCCATCACATAGCACAACACCTTCTTTAGAGCAAGCCAATATGTATCTCCGGATCTTAAACAAACCGACTAAGTTTACTCTCAACAATCGATATATCAGTCCTTGTTGCACTAACCATATATACATAAGTGAGCCACTTATTTAAGAATATCTCAATTGATCCCATTCTATTACGTGATTTCTCCTCAATAGCGCACTTGGACCGTAGGGAGTTTGAGAAGTTATGTATTCACCATAAGCAACAGAACTTGGTAATTCTTTAAATCTTAGCATTTACTATGCGACTTAAGCGTACTTGTGTGTGTTCTAGGTGCAAATACGTCTAATTCAAGACTCAAAAAAGGGGTCTGAGACCGGCACATGTAGACCATATACTCAAGCATCGAACCACCTTGTACCTGACATCCTTAAGATTATAGGGGTGAGGTCGAAGCCTACAAACAAGGTGAGGTCAAGTAGAACACAGCAGATGAGACCACAACAGTCGAGAGCATTCCGAGCTCTACTCCGAGAGTAAATCATGCTGAGAGGAGAAACCTAGCATTCCTCTTCATGGGGAACCAAGCAAGAGAGAAGAACATTCTTCTCCCATGGTAGCGATGAAACCTCACTACTGGCATGCCATAGGATAGCACCGAGTGATCCCCTACCAAATTTCTTACTCTTTCGTTGTAACCCCGATCTGGTTTTTTTGAATACAAAGAACAACCACGGTCAGGCTTGGGGCTTTGATAAAATTTTTCTTGGCCCAAACTCGGCCCGAAATACATTTTTAGCTATTCTATAGTGTAAAATGCGTGGGTAGCCCGCCCAAGCCGGGCCGGCCCGAAAAAGCTAGGCCCGGCTTGCCCAGTGGGGACGTCATGGGCATGATTTTTTGGCCCAAAATAACTGGGTTTTTTTCGGCCCGGCCCGAAAAATGCTCAGGTATACTTTGATAGCACGAATTGATAGCCAGGGGTGCTCTGTTGCTTTTGTATGGAGCGGGTGCACAAGCAGAGCTGGGGCACTAGCATCAGGAACCTAGCAGGCTCGACTGTGGTCACTTGGCGCTTGGGCCTGGTGTGCTGGCAGGGCACTGAATTCTGCTTCTGCCAATATAAGATAGTTTTCTTTTTTAGTTTAAACTAAAACAAGGTCCACATAGCATGACATTGTTACAAAAATTTACTTATGCCGGTCAATATTGTTCATATTATATATTCACATGATCATAGAACACACACCACTTGCTCAACATATGAACAGAGACACCACCACATAGAACACCCTCCGTAGATAACGTTAACGATTGCGGGCGCGGTGCCCAACTCAGGAAAGCCATACTAACAGAGGCATTTTGTTAGAGCGGAAGGCTTGACTGCCTTTCTTAACCTATAATTACTGCTTTCGAATATTGTGACAGAGTCGACCAATTTATAAGAAATCAAGTATAATTCGCAATCGCCGAAGCAATCACAGTCTACACTTGAGTCCATATAAACCCGGTATTCCGAAATCTCGAGTGATTTCAAACTCATCAACAACACAACAGGATCGTTGAGCTCGGTAGTGAAATCCGCAGGTATTTCAAACCAAATTCGATATATATTAAACATCGAAAAGAAGTATAATTTATTACAAACTCAGGTTCAAGTGCGGAAGCAGTAGTTTTGAAAACCAAATAGTCTTTTTAGCTTAAAAACAAATATAAAATAGTGCCATGAGCAGTCATCCTTGCAACAAGCATGAGACAGGGGATATAGAATTGCCTTGCCACGCCTTACTCTTCATCAACAGAAATAGACAAGTCTTACAATAACCATGGTACACATGCTCACCTGCAACAACGGGAATAAAACCCTGAGTACAAAATACTCAGCTAGACTTACCCGTCCAAAAATAAAATAAAAGACTCCAAGGATGATGATAGGCTTTATCTGGGGTTTAGATGACTCACTTCATTTCGAAAATAAAGTTGATTAGTGAGCCTACTCATGCTACTTGTATTTTTCTAAGTTAAAAAGGGTTACTTATTTAAATTATAACCGTAGGTCCTGTATAGTCAAGATTAATCATTGCTCAGCATAGTAAATAACAACGTAAGTAGCTTAATCAGAATTTAACATCGCAAAGATGATAAAAATAACATGTATTGTGATAATTAGACTACATTGCCGTGGGACGCAACCGGGTTCTCACCGACCGGGAGAGATGGCGATTCGAATCGATTTGCAAAACCAGTGGCGAATACCGACATAAACCAGGTCTACTTTGCAAAGGCAAACCCAATCACTCCCAGGATGTTACGGGACGTAAGGTCTCGGTCCTGCCGGCTACCCCCTCCTTCTCGGGCCACCAAGTGAGTGAGCAACGAAGACGACGCTTCGCGGCGCATCTTCTTCGCCCAATCAATCCCAACCAACCACGCCAAAGGAGGAGCGATAAAGCGAAAGCAAAGCCGGCCCCTAACATTCCCACGAGCCGTGGCTCACGACTTCGGCGGAGCCTACTATATGACAGGTACGTTCAACTTCCGACCATATTCCGACAAAGTATGAGTCCTTAATCGACTGGATGGAAGGACCACAACATCCACCCAATCTCACATGTTTTATTTTATCAGGTTCTCAACAGCAGCTTGACAATCACCCATGTGATTGTTCACAACATAACCTCAAGTGACCAGAATCACTATCTACTGCAATCATGATACTGAGCATTAACCTAGACCACTACATAGGATAGGGTAACTTTCAACAAGGATCTCAATGCATCAGCGGTTTCAACCATTTTCCTAACTTAATGCATGAACATATAAAGGGCGCAAGTCAAATTAATTGGAGAAAGTAGGAAAGTCGAGCGCTCCGGGGGCTTGCCTCGCGAGAACGTTCTTTGGAACGTGCTCGGGGCACTCAGGCAGCCCGACGGTCGACTCTTCTCCTTCGATGGCTTCTCCCGGCTGCACTCCCAGATGAAGAAGCTCCCCTGTCGGCTCCTCGATCAGTTCCTCCAACACTTCCCCGATCCCTGAGATGATGCATATGATGGAGAAAAAGAAACAGTTATAATTAAATAATCAAGGTCTTGAATAAAGTAAAGTGCTAATGATGAATGAATGATTCATGATGTATGTTATTAGTAAGTGCATATCTCTTCCGTAGAAACACAATTCATTTCACATAAGAAACCCCACTAATCTACACCAAGCAAACACTTAACTAACTAATGACAGAAATGGCAGCTTGACATGCTGTCACTAAAACAGTCCTACGAGAGTTCTACAACTCCAATTTCAGTGAACAAATACTCTATGGAAAGCTAATGAAATTTCCTACAAAACATTCTGTATCACCCAGACCTGAATCTAACAATACCAGCCTCAAAATAAGAGAAAACAGAGGCTCTGTTTTCCCACTCACCCATCACATACAACCTCCATAACTTGCAAACCACTCATGCAAACCTTACCAAACTTAACCAGCAGGTAAACCAAGTAATTAACCACTAAATAAACCTACTGGACATTTCAAAAGATAATCTAAATCACATAAAATGATATGCCCTATCAAACACTACACTTGCACACTTATAATTATACAAATGCTAGGAATAATAAATCGACAAAACTACCAAGCTTACCAAACTAAGCTTACTAACAGATCCTATTCATGCTAGGAACACATAATAAAAATACTAATCCCCATCATCTTCATATAAACATGTATTTCTAGTCTATTTTCCATGCATCACAATTATGTTAAATGCATAACTACCTCAGAAAAATCTACAAAACTACCAGACCATCTTACTAATATACAACAGCTACCATAAAAATTTCATGGCCAGATCATGCTCACACAGTCCTACACAAAAATGACAAGCTAGCACCAACTCTATGCATGAAAATACTTTGTACTGTGAAAAGTGTAAGACAACAGATTTCTCAGTATGATAAGCTTCTAAAACCAATCAAAACCAAACACACCAAAACTCACATCAAAAACCCTAGTATTTATTTTTCTATGAATTTCTAAAGATCACCTTGCAATTAGCACATAAATAGAAAAACCACATTTCTTCTACAGAACATACCATGCATGATATTTTTCCTGGATTCTACTCACAAAATTAGGAACATTTTGTACAGGAAGCATATTTTTATCTTTCACCAATTAAAAGATATGATTTTCCTCAATTTCTATGCATTTATGGCCATAAATAAAGCTCTATATAAAAGTTATCAGAAAATAGGGTTTCATAATTTTATACAGTAGCCTATCCTCTAACAAGTATGACAAAATTTGTTTCACTCAAAAACACCTCAAAATGGCCAAGTTATGAATTTCTAAAGCTTTTCAAACAAAACTGGAAAAACGAGAAAAAGAAAAAAGAAAAGGAAAATCGGGCGGGCCTGCCTATCAGACCGAGAGCACAGGGCACGGCGATTGTGGCGGCGGATCTTCACCAGCGGTGACCAAAACGCCCAACCGGCTACTCTAATCGGCGCTACTTCGACGAGACAAACACGATGGTGCCCTTAGTTCACGCTAAAAAGGCCGGTAACGGCGACGACGGCCATGGGCGGTCTCATGGGCGGCGCTGGACGGCGGCGACCGGGCCGCTCCGGTGCTCGACGGGCGAACCAAGCCCCGCTCTTGACTCTCCTAGACTCGAAAGTGACATGCAAGCAAGCTAGAGCCTCGACGGAGCGACAACGGCGAAGAAACGGACGCGCGGCGGCGCCACGGGCAGCGCGTCGGCGACGATCGTCCTGGCGAAATGGCGGCGAGATTCACTCAACCAGCTAGCTCGAGAGCTCAAGCACCTCTAGGCAACGCTAAAACACGAAAAAGAGCGACCTAAACTCGATCTACTTGAGCTCAGCACGAGCTTGCCCCATCGGCGACCATGGCGGGCTCGACGGCGGTTGGTCGGGGACGGAAAATGGGGTCCTTACCCTGGCTTTTACCTCGATTCGACAGCGGCTTTAGGTAGAGCAGCTCATGGCGGCGCTAGGGATTCGTTTTGGGGTGGATTGGTGCGGTGGTGATGGCGGCGCTCGGGATCGGCGACGGCGATGCGTGGCGGCTCTGGCGAGCAAAGGGTGGCGGCGGCTCGAGTGCGGCTAGGGTTAGGGGCGTGGCGTGGGATGCGGCTTTTAAGGCGCATGGGCGGGCGGACGCGGCTGTCCGAAGCATTACATCGGGCGGGCGCTGCTGTGGCCACGCCGCCTCGACGTCGGCCGACGGCTGGCCGATAGGTCCCCTTCCCCTGTTTTCTCGAGTCAGCGTCGGTTTTTGGCCTGTACATCGAGATTCGTGCGGAATTTGGAAAAATTCAAAACACCGATTTTGTAGAGAATTTCATAATCTACAAAACACTCAATATGAACTTTTTCTAATTCGGCCTAGATTTGGAGATAAAAAAATTAAAAACAGTAGGGTCACACTCATCCATTCAAAAACAGAGTTCGAATTCAACTCAAATTTGACTCAAACTTGTGGGCACTATTTGGATCATTTGCAAGCCTTTTCATAAGAAACTCATAAAAGATCTTTTGATCTACATAAAAAGTACTACATTTCATCTATAGAAAACTTTTGCTAGAAACACTTCTATCAAGCACTTTTGAAATGAGTTTCAAAATGACTCAAGGAGGTTTGACACTCTAGGGCAGATTTATAAAAATTTTCCAAATTGAAACTCCAGCTAAAACATGGTCCTAAATTATGTAAAAAATATATCTAGGCACAATCTAGGTCCAAAACATCATTATAGCAAAGATTCTATAGTAGCTAGTTCAAACAAGTATGAAATGAGAGCAAATCAAAGTGAATGTCACTAGTGACATGATTATGCATGAAATGATGATGCCATGCAAATGATCATGCTTTCAAGATGCTTAACACCTAGGGTGTTACAAATATACAAAACAACCTCCTTCAAAAATCTAAAATGACTGCATCGAAACAAAACAATTGGTATCCACAAATAGTCTTTAACATAGGTATTGGGTAATAGTACAATACATCTTCATAATTATATGTTATAGTGGCAATATATTTTTGTAATATTACACAGGTGGTTTATACTTATATTATTGTCATACTTGTATTTTTAATTAAAGCGCACAGACATTAACCTAGTAATAAGATACTCAATGTCTATGCTCTTGCTAATTACAGCGAAACTGAGGCCACAAAGGTGAGTCCAGAACCTCGAGTGGCCTCCTCAACAATCTTATCCAGCCTTGCCGCCATTTCAAGCGTCATGTAGTTTTTCCAGTCGCCAACTTGCCCCTTCCTGAAAAATCGCTCATTTTTGATGCCACGCACTGTACTGCCAATCCTGTTCACGTCCATGCTCTTGAGACTCGCCAAGCTGCAGAGCTCAATGATCTGCTCCACCACACCAGTCTCCTCCTCATTGGAGAATGGGCACCCCAAGAACGCTGCTAGTTTCTTGAGGTTACCCACAGTATCCCCCAGCATGTCCTCATACCTTAGGAACAACACCTTGTTGGGCCTCCTCTGGCTCTCGTGCCAGAACTCCAGGACATGGAGCCAGGGTGAGCCAATGAGGTACCGTCCCTCGCAGAAGAGCTCGTAGGCATCCTCGAATTTGGCAAGGCCTGTCCCTTCCACCTCCCTAACCCAGGAGTCGCTGTTATCGCCAGCGGCCAATGTCGCTCGCTCCTTGTTGTAGAAGTTCCAGAAGGAGACCAACACGTCCTTGAGATCCCGGCACACGTACACGAGCCGGCACCCAGAGCTCTCTTCTTTGATGGTGTCGGGAAGCAGGGAGTAGGGTATGTGTGTTCCAACCAAGCATGGTGGAGATGAGAGGGCGTCATCGTCGTCTTTGATTAGCATCAACTCTAGGAAGCGGACGCAGTCGTGGGGGTTGTGGTGCCTGAGCGGATGCTTGGTGTCAGATGGTGAATGCGTTGCGCGGTTGACCGTCGCGAAGGCAAGGGCCTTGAGCCATGTCATGCCAGATTTGGGCAAACTGGCTAGCAGTATATTGGGTGGGTTTGACATGATGCGGGTGGAAGCGGCAGCGATAGCCTTTTGCATGGTCTCGGGTAGCTCGTTGCCTCCATACTTCTCAAGCCTCTCGGTCGTCATGGAGGTCTCCAGCTATGTTAAGAAAAAATATAAGTGTTTAGTACATATATCGAATCATCGTTCAACTCAATTGATGAAAGAACAAAGAAGGGAACATGCATGTAATTAAATTCCCAAATAAAACACACCAGAATGTGTTCCTTCACGAGCTGCTCCTCACGACTGCGGCCTCCCCCAATCAAACTACCATGATATATATAGATGCTGCCAACCCAGAATGCCAAGGGGCGGTTTGGTTTGGGACCTGGCCTCAAGTACACTCGTAGCTGGAGTTCTTTTGTGGGACAGTGCGTGTGGTTATTCACAGTATGACGACGTTGGTATATATTGTTCTGGATAAGAAAGTTAAATACATACTTGTGCTCATTTTTTTTGACCATTTAAATCCATATCCGATCCAATTCCTCTCGTCTCCACAACCGTACTAGTTCCAACATTCTAAAATTCTGCATCCGAACAAACTCCGGTGTATAATCAGCACCAATCTGGATCTGGCAGAAGAAAAAAAACGGATTAGGATATGCGGGAGCCATTATCCACTCAGATCCGATCGTTTTCATCCCTAGTGTCTCTATATGTTGTTATGGTATAGTGGGTGTTTAGTTAAGTGAATGGTTAATATATTTTGTTCTGGTTGTACATACGCCAATCACCGCTATACAAGCACCAAGGACAAACTGGAGGTAGGAGGAAGAATCTCCTAGCAATCAATACTAAGATGCCCAATTTCACCATCAATTGTCTGCATCACTATATATACCTGCTACGCATCATTATTTGTCTGGCTGTACATCACTAACCCAGTCCTTTTAATCGGTGCATCATTCATTATTCCACCAATGTGCCACTGATTCCAATCTCTGTTATCAGCGGTGCATCTAGTTGGGATGATTCTCTAGTTAGTTATGAATAGTGTGTTTTGTTTCTAAGTCAGGGGTGACATCTAAGTAGTGCCGTGTTTTGTTTATCTTCAACACAGATAATAAATTAGTGATACATTATGGCATGTCATGGAGTAAGGTGTCTCCTCTGTGCTGTTTTTTTTTCATCGGAGGCATTCTGTTAAGTGCACGGTTATGATATTTTGACCACGTAGCATTTATGTTGATCTCAGCTGTACAAGCATGAAGCAGAACTTGGACGCAGGAGGAAGAATCTCGTAGCAAACGAAGATGCCCAATTTTTCCATCAATTGTGTGCATCACTATACATAACTGCTGCACATCATTATTTGTCTACCTCTACATCACTAACCCAGTCCTTTTAATCTGTGCATCGATGATTATTGCTCGAATGTGTCACTGATTGCAATCTCTGTTAGCAGCGGTGCATCTAGTTGGGACAATTCTATAATCACTTATCAATAGTCACTACGGGAAACTGGGTCTTCGCCGACGGTACTGCATTTTGCCGACTGCCCAAAAATAAGACTCGGCAAAGATATTCTTCACCGACAGCCGCTTTCGGCAAAGAAAAACGGTCGGCGAAGCTTCCTTCGCCGAGCACCAGTTTCTCCACAAAGAAGCACCCTAGGCAAAGCTTGGCTCCGACAGTCGGCGAAGGGTAGGCTGTCGGGCGGCTTTGGCTTTGCCGATGGGCGATAGTCGGTGAAGGGTAGGCGCGTGGGCATAGACGGGTCCGACGTAACGCCGTCGTTTGCATAACCTTTGTTGACGACTTGCCGTCCGTCCGTCGGCAAAGGCCGAGAACAAAAAAATGAGCTCGGCGTAGTGTTTTTTTATTCCACCAAACGGCGCCACGTGTCCCTAAACTTTACCGAGCATTTGTGCTTTGCTTTGAGTGTTCACCGTAGGGTGCTCGGCAAAGATTGGCTATGCCGAGAACCCTTGTCCCAACTCTCGGCAAAGATTGGCTTTTGCCGAGAGCCCTTGTCCTAGCTCTCGGCAAAGCACAAATTTTTTTTGTTGATTTAGCCATCACAACTTTTTCTCTAGCTTAGCTACGTATTTGTAGTTCGTTGTTGAAGTTAGCAATTTTTTCAATCTTTTTACTATATTTTATGAATTTTCATGTATTATTTGAATTTCTTTTGAAAACTAAAATTTGAACGCAAGTGATTTGAATAATGGATCTAAATGATTCAAAAATGATAAGCATGCTTGTGAGTCTATCTTGAGTCCTCATCCATGGCCGGACACCAAAATTCGAATATCTTGTCGCGCGCGAAACACCTCGACTCACTTGCGGGTCGATTGTTTTAAAATTCTATAAAATTCAAACGGAGTTGAAAAATCATGAAATTTGACGAGTTGTCCTTATATCGATTGTGTACACTATGAAAAAAATTTGAGTCGATTTCGTGCAAGGTTGCATCTCGGATGGCCGTTCACTTAAACGTCGCGAGCATGTGATAAGAAACTCACATGAATCACTTGCGGTTCAAATTTTAGTTTAAAAAAAGAAATTCAAATAATACATGAAATTTCATAAAATATAGTAAAAAGATTTGAAAAAAATTGTAAACTTCAACAAAGAAACTCCATGTACTATAGCTAAGCTACGAAAAAGTTGAGATGGCTAAATTAAATTTTTAAAATTTTCTTTTGCCGAGAGCGGGCGCCGGGGCTCTCGGCAAAGACAAAATTCGCCGAGAGGGTGCTCGGCAAAGCCTTGGCGCTTTACCGACGGTCCGATTCGGAGGCGGTCGGCAAAAGCCAAGTGCTTTGCCGACGCACCGCCTAGATGGCACGCTGGGCAAAAAAAAAAAATAAAAAAAGAACCCTAAAAACCCTCGCCCACACACTCACACAGACCCAATACTGACACACACACACACTTTCGAGCAAACACGCCGCATTTGTATTGTGATCTTCTAGGTTGTGGGAGGGAAATCTGAGGTCCTAACATAGCTCTACGCATTTGCTTTTGCTCATGTATTGTGATCTTCTAGGTTGTGGTTCCTTGTGCAATTGTGGCATAAGTTGTATCTAAAGTTTGTACATGATGTTAGACTTGTGGACTTGATGTTTGACTTGTGAGACTCGATGTAGACTTGTGAGACATGTTTAATATGGGTTCTGTGATATACCGCTGTGTTTTATCTGTCGGATGTGTGAAATGTGATATATATATGTTCTATGATTGAATGGATGTGATATATATTATATATGTGTTTATTTGTCAAGGTGGAGAGCAGAAACAAATGGAAAAATGACAATTTTTCAGCTCTTTACCGAGCACTGCTCTCGGCAAAGGCTTCTTTGCCGAGCGTTTTTGCCATTGTGCTCGGCAAAGCTGGGAGCCCCGACGGCCCCCTTCCCAGCTTTGCCGAGGGTTTTTGCATGGGCTCGGTTGTAGGGTACCCGCAAAGTTTTAGAAAATAATAAAAAAAACTTTACCGAGAACAGAACAGAAAGGTACTCGGCAAAGGGGTTTTCTTTGCCGAGCACAGCACTGACAGGTGCACAGCACTCCTAGCTAGCAATACCAAGACTTCCAATTTCTCCATCAATTATCTACATCACTGTACATACCTGCTATGCATCATTATTTGTCAGGCTCTGCATCACTAACCCAGTCCTTCTAATCTATGCATCCATCATTATTGCTCCAATGTGTCACAGATTGCGATCTCTGTTATTAGTGGTGCATCTAGTTGCGACAATTATCTGATTACTTATCAATAGTGCATTTTGTTTACTCACCATTGTTCACACTTAAGCAGTGACGTGTTTTGTTTACCTGCGCCGCTCATAATAAATTAGCGACACATCATTGCATGCCAATGATTAAGGTGTCTCGGTTATGTTAATGCATGGTGGGCATTTTATTATGAACGTGGTTATGATGTTTTGACCATGTAGTACTTATGTTGATCATAGCTATACAAGCACGAAGGACAAATTTGAGGCAGGAGGAAGAATCTCTTAGCAAGCAATACTAAGATGCCCAATTTCACCTTCAACAATGTGCATCACTATACATATGCTACGCACCATTATTTGTCTGCCTCTACATCACTAACCCAGTCCTTCTAATTTGTGCATTATTACTCCTATATGTCACGGACTGCAGTCTGTATTATCAGCAGTGCATCAAGTTGGGACAATTCTCTGATCTCTGATTACTTATCAATAGTGCATTTTGTTTTCTAGCCTTGGTTGACATCTAAGGAGTGATGTGTTATGTTTACCTGGGCCGCTCATAATAAATTTGTGACACATCATGTCACGTTAGTGATTAAGGTGTCTCCTCTGTGTTGTTTTGGCATTGTCGGCATTTTGTTAAGTGCATGATCATGATCTTTGAACAATGTAGTACTTCTATTGGTCTCATCTTGTTAGGCTATATAGGCTCAAACAACAAATTCGTGGTACGTGGAAGGATCTCCTGGTAAGCAGTACTAAGATGCCCAATTTTAGCAACACTTAGTTATGTGCATCCATGTTTGACTATGCCAAAAAACGCTATTGCGACGCATCGATTTGTGACATAGAAAGAAAATGCGTCACCAATAGATTATCTGTGACATTGGTTAACAAAATGTGTCACTGATTAGATGTTGGCCATGCTCTAGGACGAAGACGTGTCACTAATAACAGCATATCTGTGACCCTTGTTGGCAAAACGCGTCACTGACACAATCTGTGACGCGTATTAATCAGGCGTGTCACAGATATATGGCCCTATTGGTGACATAGGTAAGAAAGACGTGTCACTGATAAAAAAAAGTGACTCGCTTTGTGTGGACGCGTCACTCATAATGTACACTATCTATGGCCTGTTTCTGTTAAGCCGCGTCACAGAACTTGTGGCCAGAATTAAACTAAAAAAAAAGAGTTTGTGACGCGTGTATTCGGACCCGAAAAATTTATGAAGTTGCGTTAACTACGAGCTCACATCCGTCCACACCTCCCCACCTCCCGTCCGTCTCCTTTCCTCTTCTCTCTCCCGCTAGGTTTAGCAGCCGCCGCCGCCGCCCGGCCGCTGTCATTAGCTGGCCCCCCGCAGCCCCATGCCACCCGCGCTGGGGAACTTCGCTTCGCGCCCAGCGTGACCATCGCTGCGGACCCGCACCACCACGCGCAGCCCTCGCCAGCGCCCACCGGTCCGGATCACGGCAACATAGCGTGGCGGGCGGGCGCATGCGTACTTCGGCGGCGACGGCGGGAGGGCTGCGCCCGACGATGCGGCCCGATTCTCCTCCCTTCGCCCTCGTGGCGACGAGATCTACGGGGGCGGCGGCGCCCCGTGCTCGAGCGGCGAGGGCACTCGCGGCGGATCCCTACCATGGCCGGCTGGAGAACCCGGAGTTGCTTCGGCTCCTCAACCCCACCGTCGAGTACTTCAATAAATGGGTATGCAACCGATTCTCCTTCCTTCGCTCCATGGTGTGCGCTCCTCTCATCTGACTTCTCGTTCCATATTTAGATCCGGTAGTGGAGTGAAGAAGCCTCGCGGTTCTCGATCTATATTTAGATGCGGTAGTGGAATGAAGGAGCCTCGCGGTCTGAACCTTGGCACTACCAGAATCCTGAATTGCCTTGAGTGCCAAATACCGCCAAGGAAAGGGGAAAAACCGCCAAGAAAATGATCCTTGACCATAAACCGTCAAGCAAACACACTCAAGAATAGAGGGCAAAGGAAATTAGTTTCCTTAACGGTTTCAACACTCAAGGATGATTACCTTAGAGGCTAGCCGCCAAGAAAACTACGACGACGACTTAACTTGCCAAAGTGTCAAGGAAATGTTGTGACCGCCAAGGAAATTAGTTTCCTTGAGGGCCAACAACCTTCAAGGAAACTATCTAGACCGCCAAGGTAATAGTCATTTCCTTGGCTGCCCATGACCCTCAAGAAAATTGTAATTGCTAGTGACCGCCAAGGTAATAGTAATTTCCTTGGAAGCTGGCCCCCAAGGAAGTACATATCAGCAACAAAAAAAAATGCTTGCAATAATAATAAATTCTTATATTCTGGACAAACTCAATTTACACATGATGACATGTCAATCCAACACAAATACAATCAAATTCCAATACATGCCTACACTCAGCTAATTCTAGTAGAAACATATTACAAATTAAAATGTCCAACAATTGCACTCCAGTCATAGCTAAGTAACATAAGTCCTAGCACCTACATACCTCACCAACATATCTCTGAATTGTCCACTACAAGAAAGACAAACAGAGAGCAACAATAGTAGAGTTCAGAACTAGCCTACAATACGACTCGACTGATGCCTAGGCAGTTGTACACAGGGATCCAACATCCCAGATAGCATCTGACAGTTTCAAGTTTGACACTTGCAAAGTATCTTTATTTTAAGCACAGGAACGGGAGGTAGAACCAGCGATGGCTCCAGCCTCAGTCAGCAGAGGCACCAGCTTCCCATTGTTGTTCAGTGCCATAGTATCAGCCAGGATAACATGTAGGTAACTTCAGAGAGATGGTCTATAGGACATATCAATAGATGCATAGTCAGTGACTTGGTAAACGTAGACAGCGATTCAACTGCACATATATCAAGTGTAGGAGGCTCACCATCGCAGCCACCAATATGCTTCCCACTGATGAAGACATTTGGGACAGTCCTCTGTCCAGACCAGTCCTTGAGGGCATTCTAGAGCTCAGGCCCATCACCTAAATAGAAAGGGTTCGTTCAGTTAGATTTTCCCAGAAATTCCATGATAATAATCACTATGCAGAGTCCTCAAAATAAGAAGCACAGAGAGATCAGCTGCTAAATGGATGCCATGAGTGTACACTCAGCAATCAGCACTAACCAGGATCCAACTATGCATCCTGACCTGACATCAACACTCTAACAATCTACTGGCTTTAGAGGAAATAGGCCGGCCAACAGCAACATATCTCAGGTTCACACATGCAGAAATGTACGAGACCAAGAAATTCACACATGGCAGAACAACGGTGGATGCAAAGATACAGTAAGGACTGAGCACACTTTTTTGCTGTAAGAAATTCATGGACAGTTCAGAGTCAAAAGGAAGAACTAGTAACTCAATCGACCATTTGCTGTCACTTGTCAGAAATTCGAAATCTGAAACTAGCCAAAGGACCAAAACTGTCTGGTTTCAAACAACTTGTAGTTCAGGGATAAACAAATAGACATTGCCCTCAAAGAAAAAAGAACTTGCAAGGAGTATATATTATCCTCTTTGGAGCAGTATATATTGTCTCAAAGAAAAAAGAACTTGCAAGGAGCAAATCAGGCTTTTCTTGCATAACTAACTCAAGGTTCAGCTATAAGCAAATCAGAAGAAGTGTTGCTGTTGTAATGCTACTACTGTGAAAAAAGAACTTGCAAGGAGCAAAAGACATGGCTGCAAATTGTCATGCAATTATTTTTTTATGGATGCAAAACTGTAAATTGACATGGCTTCGGCTATTCAGCTTTTCTTGCAGAGAAAATTGTTCATGAAATTTGTATGCACATAATCTTTTGCTTTTGCTCTAACCAGACTTGGACTGTAAGCGAGGGCCAGATAGCAAAGGCACATCAGCAATAAGAATTACTATTGCTGAGTGAGGACCATACAAGTTACTATTGCTAGATAATCCAACTAGCATTTTCCAAGTTCATAGAATTTTCCAAGTAAAGAAACTAACAAGTTACTATTGAAAGCAGCAGATTTCTTCACTAGTTAGGTGCAGATACAGCCACAGCCACAGCCACAACATCAACTTGCCTTTGCTCCTTCCCAAACAGAAGAAAATATTGTTCCAAGGCTTTAAGCACAGACCACCAATCACAATTCCCTAATGCGATTTGTTTACTTCTTCTCAACCAATCCGTAGTTATTTGCCACCAAAATTACCCCAAATTATTTCAAATACTAAGTAGATCAAAGCCCTTATACTATAGAACATATTAACAGCAAATGGAATGATGTAGTAAGGACGGAAGAGAAGGAGAACGGGGCAGCCACAGGAGAAGAAGAAGGCGAACCTATGAAACCGACAGCCACGGAGGCGGAGGCGACCGCTGACCAGCTGGAACACCAGCGCCGCTGCTGTACCTGAGATGTTGGTCGCGGTGGTGGCGCCCGGACCTGAGATGGTCGGGCTGGCGGAGGGGATGCTCGGTGGACGGCATCAACGGCGATGTGTGTGAAGCGGGGGGGGACGGCGCTGAGCGGGGGGGCGATTGCGTGGCCGGCATGGGAGGGACGGCAGGCGGCGCTGGATTGAGCAGCCGGCGGCGATGGGGTCGGCGGGGGGGCGCAACCGGCGGCGGCGGAGTGGCGTCTAGGGAGGGCGACCGGTCGTGGCGGCGCCGAGGAGAGGGATAAATCGAGAGCCAATTCAATGCTAGTGAGGAGCTAGGGTTTCATTCTGCTCTTCACGTATCCAATGGTGAGGAGCCGTCCAAGGTCAATCCAATGGTGAGGAGCGAACCATGCACCGACATGGGCTGTGATGGGCGAATCCAAAATTGCATCTTCCCTTTACTATGTACTCCGTAATAATAATGTTTTCCTTTTTCAAAAAAAAAGAATAATAATGTTTTTCTTTTAAATTATTGTTTCCATGTCTTTGTAAAGCAAATCATAAATAAACTTTTACAACAAGAAATTTTTTTAACACACAACAATCTCTCTCTGTATATATCTTGTTATGTAGAAGTTTCAGATTCTTTAAACACACTTACAATTTTCTACAATTTAAATGAATTTATGTGTGCTTATTAAAAGTAATTTAAAATTAAAATGTCCGTACCACTAATAAGATTCAAAAAATCATAAAAAGTGTATTTTTGATCATCTGTGTTACTCTATCTCGTACGTTGGAGTTAGACCGAATAATCATTTGTTTGCTAGTTATAGTTCATAGTTATATCTCCAAATTACTATAAGATAATTATAAGAATATCTAAACTTTGTTATAAAATCCTACAAACTTGCATGACAACATAGTTTTAGTGTATAATCTTTTCTTGAAAAAAAATCAAATGATTTAAACAAAGTGGCACTATAGATTGTTAACAAATGGATACTTCTTTCACATAGTTATGTAACTATATGAGAGATCTATACATTTGTGAATAATGTCTAGTCTAACTTTGTTAATATGATTTGAAACTTTTATGGTAGCATAATACAACCATGTTATAACCCCATGCGAAATTTTAGGATTTTTAGACACCTTTATGATATTATTGTTTTTTTTTTTGTCAAAGTCACCAAAATTCATATAAGCATTTCCTTGACTGCCAACCTCCAACAAAATTCAATAACCCCCAAGAAAATAATAATTTACTTGACGGTTTATAGTAACACCCAAGGAAATTGATATTTTCCTTGGCGGTTTAGAATAACACTCAAGTAAATGATTCATTTCCTTGGAGATTACTGCAAACCGCCAAGAAAACACACATATTCCTTGGTGGTTTATAAAAACCGCCAAGGATATATGTTTCCTTGAGTGCAGTGTTGAACCGCCAAGGAAACTACCCTTTTCCTTGACGGTTTGATTTTGGCACTCAAGGAAATTTCTGGCCGCCAAGGCTATTCCAGATTCTGGTAGTGTGGGTACCACATGCTGCCATGCGTCAACTGAAACTGTTACTGAGAGAGATTACATGCAGCAAGCATTGCAGCTAACAATAGTGCTAATTAGTTATTAACAGCTCTCACATTTTCTGTTTTGCAACATGGAATCGAATAAGTTAGTTTTGTAGTCACATCCACTCTGTATTGCCAGTTTTTTTTTTTGTGGATCTTTGCCTGCTGTTATCTCAAGTGAGGAGTGAAAGTAGCTAAGCATCAATTCACTTTCCTAATTATTGACTTGTTCTGTTTTTGTTAATCATTGACTGGTTGATGACACCATAAACATAATTAGTTCCAAGGATATTTAGCACCCACTTATATTATGATGTGACATTCAAATACTTGTGGAACCTCAAGCGAGCTAGTGTGGTTTCTACATAAAGTCTAATAATTCATGGGGTCCTATGTATCTGAGCATGATTACTCTGAAGCTGAATCTTTGATGTGGGTTCCTAGTGCGTAATGTGGTTGTGGCAGTGCCTCTGCAGTCTAGCGAATGACATAGCAGTCAGTATAAAATGCTTGAAATATGTTGTAAAATTTTACCACTACCAAGGTCTATCAGGTCTTGTAAATTTTTCTTTGCAGTGGGGATAGCTGAATGGTCAATTAATGAATACATGCACCACCAGTAAAGTATCCTATAATTTAGTTCCACTGCAAGCCTGTAAATAACATATGTAGTTGTAATTTAGATCTCACAAGTTCTCTTATGACACAGCACACAAAGTTGTAACATATTTTGTTAGATCATTATGTATTTCCTACCTCATATTCAAAGAAATTTCTCTAAAACTTAAATTTGTTTGAACTGCATTGTCTACGCTAGCTTATACTCAGATTGGTTTTCTCTACCAAACTGGTCACCAAATAAATGCAATTTGTGTATGCCTTTTGCAGTCATGGTTTGATTGTGGTCAATTCTCAAATGTGTTCTATTTTTTTTACTTGCTGACATACAGATCACTGGCTTCTCAATTTGTGTTCTATTTTTTGTGCAACAGTTTGAGGGGAATTTAGCCCAGGACCCAAAATTTCCAAAAAGAAAGAGGTAAGGTAGAAATCTGCTGTTGTTCTTCTACACTTGGAATATTTATAATTACCATTCTTCAACCTTGTAATTATTAGTGTACACATGAGAATCCAGCTGCATGCCATTGAATTAATTCTATTATGTGGAATCATTTTTCTTAAGTATGTAACTTCCTGAGCAAAATCCATGCTGCTAGTCACTTGTAGTTCTGGTTGTCCGAATGAAATTAGACAACATAGAGGGACCTAGCTCTCATGTATATTAGGCTTCTTATGAGCTCTGATTGTCAAACATATAAGGGCTAACTTCTGTTCTAGGTGCAGAAATTTGGGCTGGAAAAGAGTAGAAGGTTGAATCAATCACTATGATAGCAAATCTGACAACATTTTGTACATTTTCGGCTAGAAAAACAGTAAGTACTTCTTTGTAATCATTACGTTATTATGGTTGGACTGAATAACTGACATCAACTACTTAGCTGAGACCTGAAAAAAAAGAGAGAGCTAATCTATGTTCATGCTAAACAGAAACCTAAAACCTAAGAAATACGACATGAAGCATGTGAGATGCTTTACCTGAAATTCGATCAGTGAACCTCAAGCTACAACCAGCTGTACAATACTAAATTCAGTCTTAGTTAATGAGATGCCATCTTATCACAGGGTGTTGTTTCTTTTTTAACTAATAATGAAATTCCATTTTTGTTTCAGTACTATACTCAAGTTAAGTCAGAGACCTGATTGCTTCCTAGAGTTTGTTACATTAGAGAACAAGTTTTAGTTTTATTTGGTACTTATTAAAGATGGATCCTTACTACTAGTCTGAGTATATAAGTGGGGTGCTTTATGTCCAGTGAGGATATGAATCAGTGAGTATTCTGAGTATGCAAGTAGTATATGACCTAATTCTTGGTGAACTGTTTTTTTCCACAGATATGAGCATGCAGATTTGCACTGAACCTACATAACAGGTGAGCATCTATTTTTTCATGCAGACATCTCTTTTTTAATCCATAGCCTTTTGCTTCAGCTCTAGATTGAGATGAGGGAAAAATGGTTAGCTTGTTTGTGCTGTAGTTAGATAAAAACATTTAGCATGTTTGGTGAAATTATAGCTTGTTTAGGTCTTCACAGGAAAATAAATGTCATACTATGATTAGGCTGTATATACCAATGCAATGTCAGTAGCATGATAATTGTGTTTAGCACTTATTATACCAATACGGAACCAGCTAAATTTTGTTGCTGCCACTGCAATTGCTACTGTGTTGAAGTTTCCACTAGCACTTATTATACCTAAGCATGTCTGTAGTTCTCACAGCGAAAAATAGAACTTTGCTCTCAAGAATGGAATCGAAAAATAGTTTGGTTGTCAAGCACCGTTAAGATTCTAGCTTAATTAACAAATACTTTATTAGTACATGATATAGCAGAGCACATGGCCGAAATGGATCTTTGTCGAACTAGTATTGGATTACTTAGACAATCTTCTGGTTTTATTTAGTAGTATAGCAGCGGCTCATGCTTTTTCTTGGTTTTTTTTCCCACTGCAGTTCAGCAAGCACAGTTGTAGGAGCAGATGGACAACAGCTACTCTCGTTTAACCTTGATGAGAGTATGACCCAGCTTGAATGCTTGTAGTATCATAGTTTTGATTGGAAAACAAGTGACTCCTTGTGCTGTTTACATTCTGTATCATAGTTTTGATTTGCATGCCTATTGATATTGATATTGCTCTAATGAATACAGAAAATGGCATCGGATTTCCTGGATAACTACATCTTCTTGGCTACTGAAAGAGTTGGGTGGGTTGCAGCACGTCAGTAGCTTGGCTCTTATCTCAGGTGAGCAGTGACAGCAGCCAAGCATGAATTCACTTTTGAATGAAGTAACTCTTTCAATTTAGCTTGCTGCTAGCTAATACCTTAGAGTTCGCCTGTTGCTTGCTCTACATGCTGCGTATATTAGGCAAGGATGTTAGGTACCCCCTTGGTTTTCTGGTACTGGTAGCTAACTCAAGTGCTTTTTGTTGTTGTGTTGCTTGGTGCAGAAAAGTAAGCAGCCGGGAAGATAGACAGCTGCATTGACATGTTTTGTTATATGCTAGTTGATTTATTGGACCATAATTGTTTTGCAGGATCTCTAGAATAGCCCTTATGCTAGTTGAATCTCAAGAACAACCCTTATACTAAATGTATTTACAGCTTATGTATCGTAAGAAATCTTCTATGTTGTTGCTCATGTATTATTAGAAAATCTTCTAGGTTGTACCTCAGCTTAAGTTGTATGTGAAGCTTGTAAAGAATTGATTGGTGAAATGGATGGAATACGTGTAATGCATATATAAATGCGAGTTTTTTTTTTGTTGCTATCAGCGACACTTGTTCTCAATATGTGTCACCGATACCTCCTTATCAGCGACCCGTCTCCCCAACATGTGTCAGCAATATCTCCTTATCAGCGACGCGTGTTCTCAATATGTGTCACAGATATGCCCTTATCAGCGACAGCGTGTTCTCAATATGTGTCACAGATATGCCCTTATCAGCGACGCGTGTTCTCAATATGTGTCACAGATATGCCCTTATCAGTGACACATAAATACGCGTCACAGATATGCCCTTATCTCTGACGCAAAAAGGGTGACACTTGTAAAACGTGTCGCCGATAGCGATTAACAAGTGTCACGAGATAGCGATTTTCGACATAGTGACTACCCAAATTTTTTTATTTGTGCATCGATCATTAGGCCTGCTCTTAAACCATTGTTAGAAAAACTAGTTCATAAATATTTCACACACAAGCTTTCTAACCATGTAGCGTCATCTAGTCAGCATGGTCGAGTATAATGACATATTGTTCATATTATATCTTTACATGATTATAGAACACACACCACTTGACCAACATATGGGTAAGGAGCATAATTAGTAGATCCTACCATATTTATACATTTCTAGCAATATACATATATTTTGTTTTTACCAAACAACTGTATGCTACACATGGATAAGGACAATTAGGAAGT
Source organism: Hyparrhenia diplandra (assembly GCA_015847255.1). Taxonomy (NCBI): domain Eukaryota; kingdom Viridiplantae; phylum Streptophyta; class Magnoliopsida; order Poales; family Poaceae; genus Hyparrhenia; species Hyparrhenia diplandra. Next base: position 53,820 of record JADLZK010010164.1, read on the forward strand.
GGGCTCGATGGAGTTGGTGGTATAGCTTTTTTCGGTTAAGGTTTTCTAGAGACCATAACTAGAGGCTGGCGTGTTGTAATACTCGCCTCTGTAGATAAAACTAACGGATGTGGGAACGACGCCACATGTGGGCAATTAAGAATGCATAGGTGGCATTTTGTTAAGTGCATGGTTATGATATGTTGACCACGTTGTACACAGGTTGATCTTAGCTATACAAGCACGCAGGACAAATTCGACACAGGAGGAAGAAACTACTTGCAAGCAATACCAAGATGTCCAATTTCTATATCAATTATCCGCATCACTATACATACCTGATGTGCATCATTATTTGTCAGGCTCTGCATCGCCAACCCAGTCCTTCTAATCTATGCATCCATCATTATTACTCGAATGTGTCACGGATTACGATCTCTGTTATTAGTGGTGTATCTATGCAACAATTATTTGATCGCTTATCAATAGTTCATTTTGTTTACTCACCATTGTTCACACCTAAGCAGTGACGTGTTTTGTTTACCTGCGCCACTCATAATAAATTATTGACACATCATTGCATGTTAGTGATTAAGGTGTCTCGTCTATGTTAATGCATGGTGGGCATTTTATTAAGAACATGGTTATGTTGTTTTAACCATGTAGTACTTATGTTGATGTTAGCTAAACAAGCACGAAGGACAAATTTGAGGCAGGAGGAAGAATCTCCTAACCAGCAATACTAAGATGCCCAATTTCACCTTCAACTATGCGCATCACTATACATAGGCTATGCACCATTATTTGTCTGCCTCTACATCACTAACCCAATCCTTCTAATATTACGCATTATTACTCCGATATGTCAGGGATTGCAGTCCTTGTTATCAGCGGTGCATCAAGTTGGGACAATTCTCTACTTGTCAATAGTGCATTTTGTTTCCTAGCCTAGGCTGCCATCTAACGAGTGACATGTTTTGTTTACCTGGGCCGCTCATAATAAATTAGTGACACATCATGTCACGTTAGTGATTAAGGTGTCTCCTCTGTGTTGTTTTGGCATAGTGGGCATTTTGTTAAGTGCATGATTATGATCTTTGAACAATGTAGTACTTCTGTTGCTATCATCTTGTTAGGCTATATAGGCTCAAACAACAAATTTGTGGTAGGAGGAAGGATCTCCTAGTAAGCAATACTAAGATGCCCAATTTTAGCAAGACTTAGTGATGTGCATCCAAGTTTTACTATTATTTGTGCATCGATCATTAGGCCTGCTCTTAAACCATTGTTAGAAAAACTAGTTCATAAATATTTGACACACGAGCTTTCTAACCATGTAGTGTCATCTGGTCAACATGGTCAGAGTATAATAACATATTGTTCATATTATATCTTTACATGATTATAGAACACACACCACTTGACCATCATATGGGTAAGGAGCATAATTAGCTGATACTACCTTATTTATAGATTTCTAGCAATATAGATGTATTTTTTTTTACCAAACAATAGTTTGCTATACATGGATAAGGACAATTAGGAAGTGGGCTCGATGGAATTTGTGGTATAGCTTTTTTTTGGTTAATGTTTTCTAGAGACCATAACTGGAAGCTGGTGTGTTGTAATACCCGCCTCTGTAGACAAAACTAACGGATGTGGGCTATTAAGAATGCATAGGAGGCATTTTGTTAAGTGCATGGTTATGATATGTTGACCATGTAGTACACATGTTGGTCTCAGCTATACAAGCACGCAGGACAAATTTCAGACAGGAGAAAGAAACTCCGAGCAAGCAATACCAAGATGTCCAATTTCTCCATCAATTAGCTGCATCACTAAACATACCTGCTACGCATCATTACTTGTCAGGCTCTACATCAGTAACCCAGTGCTTCTAATCTATGCATCCATCATTATTGTTCAGTGTGTCAAAGATTGCGATATCTGTTTTTAGTGTTCCATGCGAAAATTATCTTATTACTTATCAATAGTGTGTTTTGTTTCCTCACCATTGTTCACACTTAAGCAGTGAGGTGTTATGTTTACCTGTGCCGCTCATAATAAATTACTGACACATCATTGTATGTCAGTGATTAAGGTGTCTCGTTTGTGTTAATGCATGGTGGGCATTTTATTAACAACATGGTTATGATGTTTGACCATGTAGTACTTATGTTGATCTTAGCTATACAAGCACGATGGACAAATTTGAGGCACGAGGAAGAATCTCCTAGCAAGCAATACTAAGATGCCCAGTTTCACCTTCAACTATGTGAATCACAATACATAGGCTACGCACCATTATTGGTCTGCCTCTACTTCACTAACCCAGTCCTTCTAATTTTACGCATTATTACTCCGATATGTCAGGGATTGCAGTCTCTATTACCAGTAGGGCATCAAGTTGGGACAATTCTCTGATCTCTGATTACTTATCAATAGTGCATTTTGTTTCCTAGCCTTGGTTGACATCTAAGGAGTGACGTGTTCTGTTTACCTGGGCCGCTCATAATGAATTAGTGACACATCATGACACGTTAGTGATTAAGGTGTCTCCTCTGTGTTGTTTTGGCATAGAGGGCATTTTGTTAAGTGCATGATTATGATCTTTGGAAAACATAGTACTTCTGTTGATCTCATCTTGTTAGGCTATATAGGCTCAAACAATAAATTTGAGGTAGGAGGAAGGATCCCCTGGTATGCAATACTAAGATGCCCAATTTTAGCAATACTTAGTTATGTGCATCCATGTTTTGACTACCCTAATTTTTTTATTTGTGCATCGATCATTAGGCCTGCTGTTAAACCATTGTTAGAAAAACTAGTTCATAAATATTTCACACACGAGCTTTCTAACCATGCAGCGTCCTCTGGTCAGCATGGTCAGAGTATAATAACATATTGTTCATCTTATATCTTTACATGATTATAGAACACACACCACTTGACCATCATATGGGTAAGGAGCATAATTAGCTGATACTACCTTATTTATAGATTTCTAGCAATATAGATGTATTTTGTTTTTATCAACCAATAGTTTGCTATACATGGATAAGGAAAATTTGGAAGTGGGCTCGATGGAATTGGTGGTATAGCTTTTTTTTGGTTAATGTTTTCTAGAGACCATAACTGGAGGCTGGCATGTTGTAATACCCGCCTCTGTAGACTAAACTAACGGATGTGGGCACGACGCCACATGTGGGCTATTAAGAATGCATAGGAAGCATTTTGTTAAGTGCATTGTTATGATATGTTGACCACGTAGTACACATGTTGGTCTCAGCTATACAAGCATGCAAGACAAATTTGAGACAGGAGGAAGAATCTCCTAGCAAGCAATACCAAGATGTCCAATTTCTCTATCAATTATCTGCATCACTATACATACCTGCTACGCATCATTATGTGTCAGGCTCTGCATCCCTGATGTTATCTGCATCACTATACATACCTACTACGCATCATTATTTGTCAGGCTCTGCATCACTAACCCAGTCCTAATCTGTGCATCCATCATTATTGCTCCAATGTGTCATGGATTGCGATCTCTGTTATTAATGGTGCATCTAGTTGCGACAATTATCTATTACTAATCAATAGTGCATTTTGTTTACTCACCATTGTTCACACATAAGCAGTGACATGTTTTGTTTACCTGCGCCACTCATAATAAATTATTGACACATCATTGCATGTTAGTGATTAAGGTGTCTTGTCTATGTTAATGCATGGTGGGTATTTTATTAAGAACATGGTTATGTTGTTTTGATCATGTAGTACTTATGTTGATCTTAGCTGAACAAGCACGAAGGACAAATTTGAGGCAGGATGAAGAATCTCCTAACCAGCAATACTAAGATGCCCAATTTCACCTTCAACTATGTGCATCACTATACATAGGCTACACAACATAATTTGTCTGCCTCTACATCACTAACCTAGTCCTTCTAATATTACGCATTATTACTCCGATATGTCAGGGATTGCAGTCCCTGTTATCAGCGGTGCATCAAGTTGGGACAATTCTCTATTTGTCAATAGTGCATTTTGTTTCCTAGCCCATGTTGACATCTAAGGAGTGACGTATTTTGTTTACCTGGGCCGCTCATAATAAATTAGTGACACATCATGTCACGTTAGTGATTAAGGTGTCTCCTCTGTGTTGTTTTGGCATAGTGGCATTTTGTTAAGTGCATGATTATGATCTTTGAACAATGTAGTACTTCTGTTGCTATCATCTTGTTACGCTATATAGGCTCAAACAACAAATTTGTGGTAGGAGGAAGGATCTCCTAGTAAGCAATACTAAGATGCCCAATTTTAGCAAGACTTAGTGATGTGCATCCAAGTTTTACTATTATTTGTGCATCGATCATTAGGCCTGCTCTTAAACCATTGTTAGAAAAACCAGTTCAAAAATATTTGACACACGAGCTTTCTAACCATGTAGCGTCCTCTGGTCAGCATGGTCAGAGTATAATAACATATTGTTCATATTATATATTTACATGATTATAGAACACACACCACTTGACCATCATATGGGTAAGGAGCATAATTAGCTGATACTACCTTATTTATAGATTTCTAGCAATATAGATGTATTTTGTTTTTACCAAACAATAGTTTGCTATACATGGATAAGGACAATTAGGAAGTGGGCTCCATGGAATTGGAGGTATAGCTTTTTTTTGGTTAATGTTTTCTAGAGACCATAAATGGAGGCTGGTGTGTTGTAATACCCGCCTCTGTAGACAAAACTAATGGATGTGGGCACGACGCCACATGTGGGCAATTAAGAATGCATAGGAGGCATTTTGTTAAGTGCATGGTTATGATATGTTGACCACATAGTACACATGTTGGTCTCAGCTATACAAGCACGCAGGACAAATTTCAGACAAGAGAAAGAAACTCCGAGCAAGCAATACCAAGATGTCCAATTTCTCCATCAATTATCTGCATCACTAAACATACCTGCTACGCATCATTACTTGTCAGGCTCTACATCAGCAACCCAGTGCTTCTAATTTATGCATCCATCATTATTGTTCAATGTGTCACAGATTGTGATATCTGTTATTAGTGGTGCATGCGACAATTATCAGATTACTTATCAATAGTGCGTTTTGTTTCCTCACCATTGTTCACACTTAAGCAGTGACGTGTTATGTTTACCTATGCCGCTCATAATAAATTTGTGACACATCATTGCATGTCAGTGATTAAGGTGTCTCGTCTGTGTTAATGCATGGTGGGCATTTTATTAACAACATATATGGTTATGATGTTTGACCATGTAGTACTTATGTTGATCTTAGCTATACAAGCACGATGGACAAATTTGAGGCAGGGGGAAGAATCTCCTAGCAAGCAATACTAAGATGCCCAGTTTCACCTTCAACTATGTGCATCACTATACATAGGCTACGCACCATTATTTGTCTGCCTCTACATCACTAACCCAATCCTTCTAATATTACGCATTATTACTCTGATATGTCAAGGATTGCTGTCTCTGTTAACAGCAGTGCATCAAGTTGGAACAATCCTCTGATCTCTGATTACTTATCGATACTGCATTTTGTTTCCTAGCCTTGGTTGATATCTAAGGAGGGACATGTTTTGTTTACCTGGGCCGCTCGTAATAAATTAGTGACACATCATTTCACATTAGTGATTAAGGTGTCTCCTCTGTGTTGTTTTGGCATAGTGGGCATTTTGTTAAGTGCATGATTATGATCTTTGGAAAACATAGTACTTATGTTGATCTCATCTTGTTAGGCTATATAGGCTCAAACAATAAATTTGAGGTAGGAGGAAGGATCCCCTGGTATGCTATACTAAGATGCCCAATTTTAGCAACACTTAGTTATGTGCATCCATGTTTGACTACCCTAATTTTTTTATTTGTGCATCGATCATTAGGCCTGCTCTTAAACCATTGTTAGAAAAACTAGTTCATAAATATTTCACACACAAGCTTTCTAACCATGTAGCATCCTCTGGTCAGCATGGTCGCAGTATAATAACATATTGTTCAAATTATACCTTTACATGATTATAGAACACACACCACTTAACCAACATATGGGTAAGGAGCATAATTAGTTGATACTACCTTATTTATAGATTTCTAGCAATATAGATGTATTTTGTTTTTACCAAACATCCTTTTGATATACATGGATAAGGACAATTAGGAAGTGGGCTCGATGGAATTGGTGGTATAGCTTTTTTTTGGTTAACGTTTTCTAGAGACCATAACTGGAGGCTGGTGTGTTGTAATACCCGCCTCTGTAGACAAAACTATTGGATGTGGGCACGACGCCACATGTGGGCTATTAAGAATGCATAGGAGGCATTTTGTTTAGTGCATGGTTATGATATGTTGACCACGTAGTACACATGTTGGTCTCAGCTATACAAGCACGCAAGACAAATTTGAGACAGGATACCAAGATGTCCAATTTCTCCATCAATTATCTGCATCACCATACATACCTGCTACGCATCATTATTTGTCAGGATCTGCATCCCTAACGTTATCTGCATCACTATACATACCTGCTACGCATCATTATTTGTCAAGCTCTGCATCACTAACCCAGTCCTTCTAATCTATGCATCCATCATTATTGCTTCAATGTGTCACGGATTGCGATATCTGTTATGAGTGGTTCATCTAGTTGCGACAATTATCTGATTACTTATCAACAGTGCGTTTTGTTTCCTCGCCATTGTTCACACTTAAGCAGTGACGTGTTATGTTTACCTGCGCCGCTCATAAGAAATTAGTGACACATCATTGCATGTCAGAGATTAAGGTGTCTCGTCTGTGTTAATGCATGGTGGGCATTTTATTAAGAACGTGGTTATGATGTTTTGACCATGTAGTACTTATGTTGATCATAGCTATACAAGCACGAAGGACAAATTTGAGGCAGGAGGAAGAATCTCCTAGCAAGCAATACTAAGATGCCCAATTTCACCTTCAACTATGTGCACAGGCATGTTGTTTTGGCATAGTGGGCATTTTGTTAAGTGCATGATTATGATCTTTGGACAACATAGTACTTCTGTTGATCTCATCTTGTTAGGCTATATAGGCTCAAACAATAAATTTGAGGTAGGAGGAAGGATCCCCTGGTATGCAATACTAAGATGCCCAATTTTAGCAACACTTAGTTATGTGCATCCATGTTTGACTACCCTAATTTTTTTATTTGTGCATCGATCATTAGGCCTGCTCTTAAACCATTGTTAGAAAAACTAGTTCATAAATATTTCACACACAAGCTTTCTAACCATTTAGCATCCTCTGGTCAGCATGGTCGGAGTATAATAACATATTGTTCATGTTATATCCTTACATGATTACAGAACACACACCACTTGACCAACATATGGGTAAGGAGCATAATTAGTTGATATTACCGTATTTATAGATTTCTAGCAATATAGATGTATTTTGTTTTTACCAAACAACCGTTTGCTATACATGGATAAGGACAATTAGGAAGTGGGCTCGAAGGAATTGGTGGTATAGCTTTTTTTGGTTAAGGTTTTCTAGAAACCATAACGGAGGCTGGCGTGTTGTAATACCCGCCCGGTAGATAAAACTAACGGATGTGGGCACGATGCCACATGTGGGCAACTAAGAATGCATAGGAGGCATTATGTTAAGTGCATGGTTATGATATGTTCACCACGTAGTACACATGTTGGTCTCGGCTATCGAAGTACGCAGGACAAATTCGATGCGTGAGGAAGAATCTCCTACCAATCAAGACCAAGATGTCAAATTTCTCCATCAATTATCTGCATCACTATACATACCTGCTACGCATCATTATTTTTCAGGCTCTACATCACTAACCCAGTCCTTCTAATCTATGCATCCATCATTATTGCTCCAATGTGTCACGGATTGCGATCTCTGTTATTAGTGGTGCATCTAGTTGCGACAATTATCTGATGACTTACCAATAGTGCATTTTGTTTCCTCACCATTGTTCACACTTAAGCAGTGACATGTTTTGTTTACCTGCGCCTCTCATAATAAATTAGTGACACATCATTGCATGTCAGTGATTAAGTTGTCTCGTCTGTGTTAATGCATGGTGGGTATTTTATCAAGAACATGGTTATGATGTTTTGACCATGTAGTACTTATGTTGATCTTAACTATACAAGCACGAAGGACAAATTTTACATTGTCACATAAGATTACAGAGACCCAGGACATTGTCGTAAGAGTTCTAATATCACCTGTTGGAGATGTCCTTGCCGAGCATCCTAGTTTGCCGAGTGCCGGTAACGGCACCTCTTTGCAGAGTGCCCGTGGTTGTCGAGCGTTGGCCCTCGGCAAAGAGATGATGTTGCTGAGAGCCAGTAGTTGCCGAGCGCCGGGCACTCGGCAAGTGCTCCTTTGCCGAGCATTGGCTGTTGCCGAGCGCGGTACTCGACAAAGAGGGTGTTTGCCGAGTGCCTGAGATGTCGTCCTTGGCAAACCTTCTAGCACTCAGCAGCGACGTCGATTCCTGTAGTGTAATGCAGAAAACATAAACACAAAATAAGTACAACAATGTTGAACATACAAGCACCGAGTCAGCATGTGGTACTGAAACCTTACAACACGTTATCACTATGTCTAACCTGGAACAAGCACACTGTTGATAGTAATTCTGTCGTATTTTAGATAGTCAAGTTTGTCAACAGAACATCTCTTTTGGAAATAAATAAGGAAATTATAGTTATGAATTATGGAAGTGGCAAGGTAGACACAATGAAGAATGAAAACCGCGCGACAGTGCTTGAGCGCGGCAGAGGGATGGAAAGGCAGGTGGGCGGCGCTCAGGTGCAGCTGATGATGGGGGGCGCTAGGCGGCCAAGCGCGTTGGAAGCTGCGGTGGCAGGGTAGCGGTGGAGCATGCCATGGTGGTTTCTAACCTTCGCTAGGGGAGAGTTGGTTCCCTGTCTAAACTACGGCAGAAGGATTTCTTAGTAAGAAAGGCAACCACAGTGGGGCACACCTGTAGATAGAGGTGGAAGGCATAGCAGAAATTGGACATCCATGGATTTTAGCAAATGAACTAAGATTTCAAATTTTGGTGGGGACCATCTCTTTCTAGTTTATTTTTTTTTGAACTAGAGGATATCTATTGGACATCATGGACATCCAACTTCCACCTATACGTACAGCGGTTCGAGTCGGCCTCGTGGTCCAGGAACAGAAGCGTCCAAAGGATCGGATGGCCGCATCTGAGCATTACAGATAATAAATAGTTTGGAAAGCCTATACGGTCGGACTAAAACACATATATATAACTACTCAATGTTTGATCTTAGGAAACGCCATTATACATTCCCGGCAAGAAAAACAAGTTACCAAACTAAGCCCTGTACATGGAGTTAAATGCAGTTAGCTATAGCCTCCTATTCGTCACTCTTGTTACAGCGGTGATCCTGCTGTGCTCACTTAAAACATCATCAAGTTCCCAGAAGCAGCGGCCTCCAGGTCCATGGCGTCTACCCTTAATCGGAAACCTCCTCCACCTCGTCACGTCGGAGCCCCAAGTCGTGCTACGGGACCTGGCAAGGAAGCACGGCCCAGTCATGTATCTGCGGCTGGGCCAGATTGACGTCGTCGTGATCTCCTCACCCACGGCTGCACAGGAGGTGCTCCGGGGCAAGGACCTTACCTTCGCATCTAGGCCAAAATTGCTCGCGCCAGAGATCGTCGTCTACGGTTGCACGGGTGTCGGCTTCGCGCCTTATGGCGCGTACTGGCGGACAGTGCGCAAACTCTGCATCACCGAACTCCTCAGCGCACACAGGGTGCGGCAGCTCGCCCCTGTCCGCGATGGCGAGACACTTTCCTTGATTAGGAAGATCAGCGCCACCAGCCAATGCGGTGAGCCGGTCAATATTAGAAGCCTTGTCTTATCGTGTTCCACCGCGATCGCGGGCAAGGTAACGTTCGGCCGGCTGTGCGATGTCGGTGAGCTCAGGGAGGTATTTGATTTGATGGCAAAGTATAGCAGTGGGTTCTGTGCAGGGGACCTCTTCCCGTCTCTGTGGTTTGTAGACGTCGTCACCGGGTTGAGGCGCCGGCTGTGGCGAGCACGCCGGATGCTGGATGCCATATTTGACAGGATCATTGCAGAGTGTGAGGAACAGTGGCAAGGGGAGACGACGACGGCGAAGGGAGATGATGATGGCCGCGGGTTTCTGGGTGTCTTGCTTAGGATCAGAGACGAGGGGGACACAGAGACCACCATCAGCACTACAAATATCAAGGCCACTATATTTGTAAGTGTGCTAAAACGTATTTTATGGGTTTGTCGTTCATCGTCTCATGCACGCAAATGGGACAGACATGACGTCGTATTAATATATGGGTTGTCTTTCTGTTGTATATAAATCCATCCTTGTTCATTCAGGACATGGTCGGCGGAGGAACGGAGACGACATCGTCTGCCGTGGAGTGGATCATGTCGGAGCTGATGAGAAACCCTGAGGCGATGGCCAAGGCACAAGCCGAGGTCCGTGGAGCACTGGACGGCAAGAGCCCTCAAGAACATGAGGAACAGATCGGCAAACTCAGCTACACGAAGATGGTGATCAAGGAGGGCATGAGGCTGTACCCATTGTTCCCGCTCCTCCTTCCTCGCATCAGCCGGGAGGCCTGTGACATAGGTGGCTTCAAGGTGGCTAAGGGCACCATGGTTCTCGTGAACGCATGGGCACTAGCGAGGAGTCCTGAGCACTGGCAGGATCCGGACGAGTTCAGGCCAGAGCGATTCGACAACGCGAGCTTTGGCAGTGCGGCTGACTACACGGGCTCGCAGTTTGAGTACCTCCCGTTCGGCAGCGGCAGGAGGATGTGCCCTGGAAACATCTTTGGCCTCGCCATGCTTGAGCTCCTTGTTGTGCGACTTCTCTACTACTTCGACTGGAGTCTGCCAGATGGGATGAGGCCTGATGAGCTCGACATGGACGCGGTGGTTGGCGTGGCCATGAGGAGGAGAAACGAGCTGCGTCTAGTGGCGTCACAGTACAAGGAGCTCCCCGCTGGAATTTGAGCTCCGGCTGAACTGCGCTTCGATATATAAATATATACATTTGTGCTTGTACACGGATAGTTAATATTTGCGTCTCGTGCAGTGACCGTCTCGCCCGCATCAAAACTATGTATACTCACTTGTTTATCGTTTTAATTATTAGTTTACTCATCTCGTTTGTTACGACAAGTTTGGCATGCTTCATTAAGGTTTGTGTGTGTGTGTGATAATTACGACAAGTTTAGCATGCTTCATAAACGTTTGTTTCTCTCTACTCACCATATGAACATAGAGCTCGCACAAGCATTGATTTGTAGCACTTCTTATACCGTAGTGCCTCAAGGAACCCGCAGAGATGGGCCTCGAGCGGTTGGATTGTAAGTGGTGATTAAAAAAGACACGAAATTTGTCCTAACCAAACTCGATATAGATACAGAAGACAATATAGGATGTTTATCGCTGGTAGTTTCTCACAGGTAGTACTCAGTTTTCCATGGAAAAGTAGTAAGGATGGTTTCGTCGAAGTAATCATAGCCGTATGTCCTAGATTCTTTACGATGTGTGTCCAAACGCATGTGTATCCAATGCATGGGACTGGTCCATACATATACCTGGGATTGGATTAGGCCAAATCCAAATCCAATTGGATTTTGGCACGTGGATTTCATTGGATTTGGATTTAATTGGATATGGACATCCATCTACGTTACATCCCATATGATTGGATTATGTTGGCCAAAATCGAACACGATAATCCAAGTGTGTTGGACTTTGCATGGCCCGCTGGAAACTTGCCGCCCAATGACGATGCGGGACCAATCTGATGTCCCGGCACTCGAAGACCTGCTCAAGCAGCTCCGGTTCCACTGCCTCGACCGCCTGCATGAGTTCGAGCTCTACTACAAGCCCTATGTCGCAGTCCTAGGCGACGCCTGCCACCCACCGCCAATGGCGTCGCTGCTCTGGTTCTCGCGCACCCTCCACGTCGTCACCCTCTGCTCCACCGCCAGCTCCTCCTACTCTGACCTTTACAGGCTCGCAACCTGAGCCTCCACATGTACGTGCCGTCCGCCAGAGCTTGGGATGACGATGACAGTGCTGACGAGAAACAGAAGCTCCCGGTCCGGGTCTTCTTCCACGGCGGCGGCTTCATCGTTAGCAGCTTCGCCTCACCGGAGTTCCACACCGTGTGTCTCCGCCTCGCCGCCGAGCTCCCCGCCATCGTGCCCTTCGCCGACTACCGCCTTGTGCCGGAACATTGTGTCCCCATGGTGGTTGACGACACGGATGCCGTCCCCTCCTGGCTCCGGGAACAGCAGCCCACGGGCGCAGCGCGCGGGCACCGACCAGTGGCTCGCTGACGCGACGGACTTCGGCCACGTGTTCGTGTCGGGTGACTCGGCGGGCGCTAACATCGCGCACCATGTCGTCGCTTGTACCGTTGCGTCGGGATCACGCAGCGACAGGCGTGGGAGAGACCACCATGCGGCGTCATGGCTGCTGCTAGCCCCTCTACTTGAAATGGATTATTTGGATGGACATGGACGTAATTGTGTTGGATTGGATGTCAGGGACTAATTATTAGGATTGGACTAGATGGAAGAGTAATTTTAGTTGGACTTCAGTTGGATATAGTTGATTGGATTTTGGATCTTAATCCTTCCCCAGGTCTATCTATACATAAATTTAAAAGGGATGTTGAATACAAAAACTGAAATGGATTAGGTAATCTCTCAACTTACCAATTGATGTCATAAAGGTCTCTATACTTTCAAAATGCACATCCAACTGTAGGTACTAAGATCCCGACTACGTCCTGCTGCGGTGAACCTGTACCACCCAAAATTTCGATTTTCAGTTGTAACCCTAATTTCTCACCCCCTCCACGCACCCCACAAGACCCAATGTACAACTCCCCTAGCCTCTTGACACTACCTCAGGGAGGATTTGTAAGGGCGGTTGACCCAGTGTAATACCCCAAGAATGCATGCATTAACATGAATTTTATTAAGACTCTTATCTAATAATGGCTGACTTCTTAATCCGTTCCTTAGATGGATAAAGGGAGAACATTGATGTGATGGGCTTGTCAAAGGTTTTGATGACTCATGTGCTTTGATCAGAGATTGGATTACGGATCATGAAGCTTTGCATGTTGGAGTGTTTAATGTGAAATAAAAAATAGTAATTACTCTCACGCAAATCCACTTCCTTGTTGGCTTAGAAGAGAGTGCTCATGGCTATCCTAAATTAGCCTCCCATTTGCGTGGACACCCTTCTTTTGCTCTTATCTTTCAACCGTGATTTTTTTTTTACCCAACCGGTTCTTTTTCTCTTCCTCCTCCCACCGTGACTAACCACCCCAACAGCCGCCACCCTCACTCTTGCACGGGAAAACAGAGAGGAGAGGGAGAAGGAGGAAGGGAAGGGCTAGGGGTTTGCCGCCGCCGCCGATGTGCCGTTCTTCTCCATTTTTTTCCATGGGAGCAACGATCCATTGCAACGATGTGGATAGCCGGTGTCTCGTCATCGTACTTGTTGGGTTAAACCTAGGTAAGATTTCAGATCATAATCCCCTTCTTTGGTTCATGTTTTGTGGATCAAATCATCCAATTGGAACGGGTTTGGATGGATTAATTCTCGAAACTCCCTAAACTTGATCTCGTCCACGACCTGAAATCCCGTCAGATTGTGTAGTTTCTGTTCGTTGCCATTTTAGGGAATCTTAGTGGCCTCAATAAATTTTGACGAAGTGGAAACATTTGTAGAGGACTTCAATACCTTTCGTTTGACACCAATATCACCCTCACAGCCTCTGTATTTTTGGAGTTACAGCCATTCTTAGACGGCTGTTTAGCAGTGACGAAATTCTGGACAGATTCTAGATTTACCCAGTTTTGGCCCCCGTAACAGAGGAATTTGAACTTGTTATCTGAATACGAATTGTAGAGGTTTTCTTAAGCTTTCCAGATTGGTAGAGAACATAATTTTCCACTATATATATCTCCAGTTTTGAATTTTACAAGATTGCTATCCTGTTTTGACTGACAGAAAGTTCAGTGTAGATGCAAAGATGTTTATGCTATTTTCTAGACTTCTTATGTAAAATTTCATAATACGAAAGTGGTAGATAAATGAGTTTTCTATGATCTGGTAGATTTTGGGAATTTATTATGGTATGGTTATTTGTATATGAAAAATGATAAAGAACAGTGCTGCTATCATGAACCGTAGCGAAGCGGTAGATAAACAACATGTTTGAGGCCTATTGTGCGTTAATCATTGTTGTACTTGTTTGTATGATGGCATTAGTACTGAGAATTGCTTGTAATCAGGTGGTTGTTGCCTTCAAAGAGTGTCTAGCTCATTCGCTTGATCATCGGTAAAGGCAAGTAAACGTGGCGCCGTGGTCCACATGCTTTAACTTTGTTGTTTGAGTTGCCTCCACAAAAATTTAGTTTCTCACACTAGCCAGTTAATCTAAAATTGAATTGTTGATTTACTTTGAAGTATGATATTTTTCATAGCTTGTGGTTTACTTTCTAAGTTATGAATTGTGAGGAGTATATGAAGTATGGGAAGTGCATACATTGCAACATTTGCATTTGCACTCTTTCCGTTGGAATGCATTGGAAGAAACCGTAGCCAAATTGGTGCGGTAAGTACCGGTACAGCAACGCACATTGATGAGCATTGTGGTTGCAGCCCTCATTCCCTCTTGTTGGGTTGTGTGGGTAGAAGTGAAGTTATGCATTGCATTGTATCATTTGCATTGCACTTGTATGTATGTTTATATTTCTTTGAAGCAGCTTGCATTACACTTGGAAGTATTTTTGATATTTATATAAAGCATTGGTTGTTTCTATTAATATGCAATTTAAATCTAATGCTTAATCAAACTGTGATTTAAATAACATGGTTGAAGTAGTTTGCTTGCTGAGGTTTTCCATAAACCTCATACGCTTGTTCCCCCATCTCAGGTACTTGAGCTTCGAGCATGCTTGGTGGGAAGGGAGTAGCATGCACATATGTTGTACACTTTGAACAATCACTTTTCTATAATATTATAGTCCGCTGTACAATTAGTTTGTATCTGGTAGTAAATAGCTAAGGTTTGTTGGTTAGGTTTGAGGATCCTTCGTATGTAATCGTAGAAGACTTATTTTTATGCTCAATCTAGATGTCGAGATTTTGCTTCCGCGTACTCTGTAGTTATGTAGTGTGGTAATCCTCCAGAGGATTGTTGTTTTTCTTCTGGGGTGTTACACCCAGCCGCCCTTACAAGGGTACGCTTACAAATGAGGCCACTATAATGGCGGCTGGCCAAACCGCCCTTACAATGGCCATTTGTAAATGCGACTGGATTTGTATTCAGATTTTTTTAAAACAATTCAAAAATAAGTAGAAAAAAATAATCCGATTAGGACCCCACCGGCTAGCCAACTACCCCTACTAGACACAATCTTTTTGTTCTCAGTTTTTGCAAAACTTGCAGCTGCCAGACATCAAACCAGGGACCTCACCCTCGCCCGAAGCCTTCTTGTCCACTCCACTACACACTCACATGTGTATGTAGCTCATTTCGGATCCCCACATATTATACAAATCCGAGTGAAAATTATGCATTTGGGCCCTAAACGAATTTAAATCAAAAAGTTATCAACTACAAAACTTTTCAAGATCTCCAATTATTATTTAGGGGTTTCTCCATCGGAGGTCATTTACGAAACTTAAATTTAAAATTTGAGAGACTTGAACGTAGTTTTATACTCAAGGCAACTATTGGGCCCGGCACGGGGCTCGGTGGGCCTCCATCTTTTTCGTGGACGGGCTTTTAACCTTACCCGCCACAGAAAATCGATTATCCATGGCGGCACGCGTTACGATGCCCACCACGGAAAATAGATATTAACCGTGGCGGGCGTTTTTAAGCCGCCGCCACGGTAAATTGTTTTATTGTGATGGGCACTTTTGCCCGCCACGGTTAATCGGGCCATTACAGTGGCGGGCACATTCAACGCCCATCACGAAAAAAGATTGGGCAGTGTCTCGTAAAATCAATTCGATAGTAGTGTGACAAGATGATTTCAAATAAAAAAGTGGTAAACTATAAAGATTCATAATGTTTTGGGATATACAACTCTTATTTAGGATGATTTTATATCCAAGGTCATTTGAAAAATTTAAATTTATTTTTTTAATCCTCGCATTTTTAGGCATCAAATAAATTCAAATGAAAAAGTTATCAACAACAAAGATTCATAACTTTTCAAGATCTATAGTTTTTATATAGGTCATTTTTCCATCGGAGATTATTTTAAAAGAATAATTTTTAATATCTCATTTTTAATATATGTCTATTTGTAGGGGATCAATATAGAGCCACCCTTACATCTAAGAGTGGCTCTATATTGAGCCCCTACAAATAGCCGATCCACTATTGCAAAATAAGACTACGGAAACGGGACCTTCGCCAGGTGTAATGCGGGCCTAAGCCGAGTGCAAGATATCGGGCACTTTCGGCTTAGAGCCGCTAAGCCGAAAGTGCCTAGGGGAGGGACGAGAAGGCCAAAATAAACACTCGACTTAGGGTTGATAAGCCGAGTGCTAAACACCATGACACACGGCTTAGGCAAAACACACGACTTAGGAGCGAGATAAGCCGAGTGTCAAACGCCGACACTCGCCAATGCAACTTTCAACCGCGGCGCCTCCCCACACCGTCAGCCCATCCGTTACTTCTAAGCCGAGTGTCTAGATCCGTCACTTTCGGCTAAGAGTGCGACACACACGGTCTATTTTTTATTTTGCCGAGTACGAAAAAAACACTCGGCTTAGAGCCTCTAAGCCGAAAGTGCCATTGGGGGCACTCGGCTAAGATTTTTTTTTTCAAATGCCTTCGAACTTTTTCTCCTCAACACATAACACATTTCCTACCCCTAACAAAGTTTGGTGCATTTTTCAATTTATTTACTATATATAACTAATTAATTGCATTTCAAACAATATTTTTTATCGAAAGTGAGATTTGAACTATAGGTCATTCAAATATTTCGAAAACTTAAGTGTAAAATTGATATTCATGTTAGTCAACCTAATTTAAGGCCCCAGAGATGATATGATTACGGTTTTCAATGATCTCGTTTTCAGAAATACGACACTAAGCGTGTGGCTGAACGGTTTATAAATTGTATAAAAAGAAAACGATGTTGAAAATCACAAAATTCGACGAGTTGTCTTCATATCAGTTGTGGTAGCTGTGGAAAAAATTGAGAAGATTTAGAGCAAGTTGTGACGAACATCGCTTGAAAGTTGGAACATCTCCTTAGATGTTTCAAAGTTAGTGAGAGTGATCTCCCGTGTGTTCGATATATAGTGATGGTCAAATTGTGATTTGACTTTGAAACTTTTTCTATGGCCACCATCGAATATAGTAACAAGTTAAAATTTAGGGATTTTTTGGATCCGTTTGATAATTTTTATTTTTTTATTGTGTTTATATAAATTGAATGTTGACCTAAAACCACATCAAATAATGGTTCATTTTCCAAGAAATTATAAATTTTCATTGTTTAGTTATTTCGAAATGGTATTTTAAATGTTTAATGAAAAATAATTAGGAAAAAAAGGATTAGGTAAAAGGTAAATCAAAAATAAAGAATTTTTTTATTCTAAGCCGAAGTGCCTTAGCTTCTAGCACTCGGCTTAGAAGGTGAGAACTTTTTTATATATTTTTTCCTACTCTAAGCCGAGTGCTGTAGGATGTGACACTCGGCTTAGAGTTGACACCATTTCTTGGCGCTTTGTTTTTCTATTTTGGCACCGGCGCGTTTCTAAGCCGAAAGTGCCTGGGCGAGGTGGCACTTTCGGCTTAGAAATGTTTTTTGCCCTTGGCGCCTTCTTTTTCGATTTTGGCGCCGGCATGTTTGTAAGGTGGCAGATTTTTTTATTTTCTTTTTCTATTCTAAGCCGAGTGCCTGGGGAGGTGGCACTTTCGGTTTAGACATGGTTTTTTCTGCTACTCTAAGCCGAAAGTGCACGGATCCGGGCACTCGGCTTAGATTTTTTACCGAAAAACTCCCTTATCCCTCTCCCTCACTCTCACTCTCACTCTACTCTCACTCGCTCACAGCGCGCCAAGACGCCCGCGCAGCCTCGGCCCGACCCGGCGCGCCCGCCACGCCGCGCGCTGCCCCACCCCGGCGTCGTGCCGTGTTGTCGACACTACAAGTTACTTCGTTGTCATTCGTTGTCGATTGATTTTTTCATACCTTAGCTTTGCTTTATAACATGTGGGGAAATATTGTAGGCCCGGCTAGCGAAAAAGAGAAGAGGCTGTGGGAGGAGTCTGATGCGAGGAATGCAGCAATGTGGGAGTACATGCAAATCAAATGCTATTCAGAGTCTCATCGCAAACCAAGGCTATTACGTGCCGCCACCACGGATATTTGGGCCTCCGCCACCAATGGAGCTGCTTTGCCGATCGAAGCGACCGTGAGTTTCTACAACTTGAACTCCTAACATGCCTGTGAATATATATGGATGTAAATCCAAATGAAATGTTGGTTTTGATGCACCACGGTGTGTGCATATGGGTATGTGTTGTTGGCCATCGAGCCGTTGTTTTGTTGTAGGTTTGATAGACCTCCCTATGCAAGAGAGATGCTGCCGAAATTTCTAAAATTTACCACACTCGGTCGCTTTTTTTACAAGTTTTTATAACTATTCTTAAATCATGTCTCACATAGTATACTTTTCTTTGTGTAGCACCGGTCGGCGGCGTCAAATGACCCACATCGAAGTGCGTCAATTGGCGCCCCGAGATTCTCCGCTCGGCAGTTCCACCTTATGTTCGACTTGTGCCCCGGACACTCTTTGGAGTGCCTCCGGTCTGCGCCCGTAGTGGACTTATGATCGTTTTGTGCCCCGCACACTACCGGACTTTTTATGTGTGTTGGCTACATTGGTCGACTTGTTTGTTTTGTGTTGGACTATGTGAATTGTGATGTAGATTTAGGTTATGGATGGTTATGATGACATATGCTATATTATTGTGATATCTATTAATATATATATAGATATTTATGATAAATGTGGACTGTGGATATTTATTTATATATATATATGTGGTTATAAATTGCTATATATGCGCTCTGGAATTTTTTTAAAAAAATCTTTGCCGACTGTAATGACCGTAACACTCTCGGCATAGGATGCACTCTATGCCGAAAGTGAAAAGGTCATTGCACTCGGCTTAGATGGTTTTCAAAAAAATACAGGAAATTCTAAGCCAAGTGCCTTGCATGTGCACACGGATTAGAATGGGGCTTTGCCGAGTGCACATGCAAGGCACTCGGCAAAGAGCCAAGTACGTGGCCATTCTACGCCGAGTGCCCATGCAAGGCACTTGGCTAAGAAATTGTAGGGAAAAAAAATCAAATATTCTTTGGCGTCTGTAACATTCGGCATAGATAAAAAAATTCTAAGCCGAAAGTGCCTAGTCCTAGCACTTGGCCTAGACCTCCGTCAAAAAGTCCCAACGTTATCTCCTTTTGTAAGCCCGGTGCGCCGTGCACACTCGCCTTTAGATTATATATATATATATATCTGTGTGTGTGTGTGTGTGTGTGTGTGTGTGTGTGTGTGTGTGGGCGCGGCTATACTACACCTCAGGTGTAGAATACATTCTACACCCTAGATATAGGGTGCACTTTCTATACACCGGGTGTAGTTACACCCATATTCAAATAATCACATTGTGTATATCTTCACACGTGTTTATCCCGGCACGTTTGAGTATATTTAGATACTCATATTAAGATACTCTGGATCTTACTACACAAAAAAAATTCGACGGAAGCTATATTTTTTAATATATTACATAAAATGTCACTATTGTTGTATATAAAAAAAGTATATCCACATACTCAACGTATGAATGCATACCTAACATATATACCACCATAGATGATCTAGTATGATCATTTACTTCATCCACATGCACTTCGCGGGTGATATATACCACCAATCTTGAGATATACATATGGGTGTAACTACACCTTAGGGTGTAGAAAAAATTTACCATATATATATATATATGGAAAATATTTTCTACTCGCTAGAGTATATAGTTACTCTCATGTGTATATCTCTAGATTTAGAGGATATATGACCGGAAAAAAGTGTATGTAAATGACTAATATGATCATACTGGACAATCCACGGTGGTATGTAAAGTATGTATGCATATATAGAGTATGTGGTTATACATATTTTTTTATATACAACAGTAGTGCCATTTTAGTAATATATTAAAAAAATATGGGCGACATATTTATTACAGTTTGATACCACTCAACCCAATACTAATAGAGTGAGTAAAACCTAAAGCATCATCACAGTGTGTGACTCTAGCTTGTCCTTACTCGATGCACATAGCCTAATGGGATCTCCTCGCGGAATCCACCCAGCCACTACATATCCCTATAAATATCATCTCCTAATACATATGGAGTGATCAAACAAAAGCACTTTAATTTCCTTCAATCCACTCAACGTACAAAGACCCAATTAAGCAAAGGTAATGGAGGTTAATTCAATGACGATGGCCATCATTGCCGCCACGTTTCTTGTATTACTCCCGGTGCTGTACCGTCTCCTCTTCGCCAGCGCAGTAGGCAACAAGACAGGCAGAAAGGTCTCCTCCCTCCTGGTTCCTTTGGCCTACCCATCATTGGACATAATCTTACCTTGCTCAGCACCCTTCGTGCCAACACCACCGAGGACTGGCTCCGGCAACATGCTGCGCTTATGGCCCGGTATCACGCCTATCCCTCTTTGGGCACAAGACAGCCTTCCTCGTCGGTCCAGCTGCCAACAAGTTCATTTTGACCAGCACCGCCCTGACCATCATGTACACCGAGGCCTTCACCCGCTTGTTCGGCTGGCGGACGCTCCGCCACATGGTCGGAGATGAGCACACCCGCCTCAGGGCCATGGTGGCGCCATTCCTCAGGCTGGACGCCGCGAAGAGGTACGTCGCCACCATGGACGTCATGGTCCGGCACCACCTCGATGTGCACTGGAATGACCGGGCCAGCGTCGCGGTGATGCCCTCGATGAAGATCCTCACCTTTGACACCATGAGCACCATCCTTTTTGGGCTACTGGAGAGGGACGCAACCATCCGCATGAGCTGTCGGTGGACTTCCAGCAGCTGATGCAAGGCATCTGGGAGATTCCGCTCAACGTGCCCTTCACCAAGTTCAGCCGGTGCCTGGCCGCGAGCCGGCGTGCACGGGCGCGTCCTTGCAGGGGTCATCGACGATAGGAGAGCCAAGCTGGAGCGCGGCGAGAGCATGTCGTCCGACGACATGATCACCAACATGCTCTCCAAGGGCCTGTCCGACGAGGAGATCACAGACAACATCATGAGCTTCTTGCTCGCCGACACGACAGCACGGCAGCCCTCATCACCTTTCTCCTCCGCTTTCTCGACACCAACAAAGACGCCTACACCAAAGTTCTCCAAGGTAATCTAAGCTGAATTTCATTTTAATTTTTACCAACCAGTAACTAATTAACTCAAGCTAGCTAATCGATTCAATCACTCCATTCATGGATGACACGGATGTATATGATCGAGCAGAGCAAAAGGAGATCTTGCGGTGCAAGAAGCCAGGGAAGAGGCTTTGTCGTGGGATGACCTCTGCAGGATGAAGTACACCTGGGCGGCAGCGTTGGAGACGCTGCGGTTGGTCCCACCGGGGTTCGTCACACTGAGGAAGATGCTCCAGGACGTAGAGTACGGCGGCTACGTCATCCCCAAAGGGTGGCAGGTGATGGTCGCTACCAACATGACCCAGTGGAGCCCAACCATCTTCCCGGACCCTGACCGGTTCGACCCAGCGCGGTTCGAGGACTCGTCGGCCATACCGCCATACAGCTTCATACCTTTCGGAGCCAGCGTGCGCATCTGCCCTGGCAACGAGTTTGCCAAGATGGAGACGCTGGTGGCCATGCACTACATCGTGACACGCTTCAGGTGGAAGCTCTCTGCTGGATGCGACGGCAGCTTCTCCAGGTCGCCAATGCCGTTCCCGTCTAAGGGCCTCCTCTTCGATATCGAGCCTATCAATCATGGAAACAACTCCCAGTGAAATTCAGTGCAGCTTAACTGTCCTCGCCCAAAGTAGTAGACAGCTTGAGAAAATTACGTCTTCTGATCTAGCACATGATCAAGATAAATAAGCTGTATCGATCGCAATCAGAGGAGGTAATTATGTTGTATACATTCTTGTACAGATCACCATCTGCAATACTGCTTCCCTTGCGGAGTAAGTCCTGAAATCAACGCCTAGTATGGTCATTTTGTTGTGAAAAATATAAAATTCATCACATGACACACGATGCTGATTGAAAATCTTTATGATTTCGCTGAAAATTTATTTGTACACAACCGTAAGAGATTAGAAAAACTATGAAAAAAAGAATGGGTCCCCCTCTTCATATCTCTAGCAGACACACCAGTGAGGAAAGAGAGAGGCCCTACGCGCGATGGCAGTGTTGGCGGAAGCATGGAGCAGGTGTTTCTAGGCGACAGTAACTCTACCCAAGTCTGTGGCCTATTACAGATTGACATCTAGTTTGCCGTGTTTGACGTCAACAATGGCACATGCCAAACTCATTTGTGCAGCAACATCGAGCACTACATGGACAATGCTTGCGAAGAAGTCAATTAATTATAAGGGTATTGCGAACACATGGTTGATTTAGGTCACATGTGTTTAGTTTTTGTGATTGAGTGATTGTCAACAGTCAACATTTTCTTTCTATTTTCATTTATCTTTTATGCTTCGGCTATGTTCACCGGCACACGTGGAGTGTGTCGAAGACGTATCTCTTGGTTCGTGTTGTGCAGGTGTGGAGCTCGGAGATGGTAGCTAACGGGCGTGGTGAAGGGGCCAAGGAGGACGTGCCGGGCCGCATGCATCGCGGAGGTGAAGGATGACGTGAGGCTTGGACCGAGGGACCGGATCATTTGGGTGGCTAGCCATGGTGGTCGACATCCGGGACATCGACGGATGCAAGAGGACATGGCAGGACCGTGTCGATCGGGTCAAGACGGCGAGCGTGCAGGCAGAGCGGGGAGCTCGGATGACTTGGCGACTCGGGCGGTCAAGACGGCGATGACACGTGTCGAGGAGGTTTGGTGGTTTGCCCTCAAAACCATCGGCGCGGGTTTCGTGGTTTGGGCCTCAAAACCACGGGCGCGGGTTTCGCGGGTTTGGGCCTCAAAACCCGAGGCGTTCCGGTGGACGGAAGGACGGCACGCGGGCGGCATCGGGAGGTTGCGTGGATGCAAGGCTACCGATGAGGAGGCGCGGTGGCCGTCGGATCAAATTATCCCGAGTCGGACTAAATTAGCCTTAGGGTTACCTGTTCGGCTCATATGTATCTAGGGGTAGTTTGGGAAAGAGGATTTCAGACTATATAGCGAGGGGTATCCCTCTCATCCTCTTTGCCTCTCATTTTACATTTCTTAGCTAGGGTTTCCAATTTCCGGTGTGAGAGGTCCACCGATCTTTGTAGCGAATTTGAGTGGGCAAGGGCTAGCCCTAAGTAGCTGTGCCATGCCATGGTGGCGTTTTGATCCGAGCACTTGTGCCCGTGTGTTCTCGATCCGAGTTCGGTGTTATTTTCGTCACTCTTCTCACCTCCCTCTTTCCGGTTCGATTTCTTCGATTTGAGGTTGTTTTAGTTCGTTCTTTTTGCGCTGGTTTGTGCTATGATGTGAGTGGAACTCATCTACCAAAGGAAACTCCCTAAATCCTCACGAGCACGAGTTCTCGGCGTTTTGCTTTTTATTTCCCTTTTCTGTCCGATTTCGCGTGATCTGAATTTCCGATCGATTCTCTTGGTGAGGTGCTGCGATTTCTTGGATTTAGTCTCTTCTCTATGTCTAGTTTATCTGGTTCAAGTTCTGTGATTTGAGATGGTGATTTGACTAAGGTCTGTTAGGTTTGTGCCTCGTCGGTTTCTCTATTCTTGGCGCCGGTGTTTTACGTTCCTCAGTTCAGGCCTGTCTTTTTCAGATTGTGAACATAAGCAAGCAAGCAGTCCCTACGCCCCTGTGTGCAGCAGCTTCTCATCGGCAAGCAGAAGCCTTGAGCTGTCCAGTGCCCGTGTGCTCGTTCGTGAGGATCCGGCTACGCCGAGGACAGCATCCGCCCAACATCGAAGCTCTCGAGGTAGCTTCGTCGGGTTGCAGCTTCAGCTTTACGCATCTGTCTCAAGGTAACGAGCAAGTGACGGCTTTGTCGATTGGAAATTGAATCAAGTTCAATTCTACGTAGCTTTATTTCCTTGCAACTGTGAACTAGTATTTAGCAATCATGAGCCAATCATTACTGCATTTATTTTATCTCTTTTTTGTTTAGCTAGTAGCTGCAGCAGCTTCATTCATTCAGTGACTACAGCAGGTAGTGCAGCACCTTGTTTATTTCTCGAGTTCGTTTGTCGCAGCTATCAAGGTGTCAGTTTTGTTTGGTCTCGAGAACTTGCTTCCTGCGTTTGTGAATTGTTACAGCTAACGTTGGTATTATTGAAAGTTAATTTATCTCCAACTTGAAATAGCATTCATGGCTGTGAAAGTAGTTCTTTTCCCGAGATCGGTTCTCTTTTGTTTCATGTGTGATTCGCTCGTTTGTGCTCCGATTTTCTTTCCGTCTGCGTGGCGTTCGATTCTTTGAGCCTTACACTTCGTGCTTGAATATCTTGCTACCAGTTAGCACGTGTATCATTCATATCTTTGTGAGATTGCTTTTGAGGTCCGGGGTTGAGCCGATGACCCAAAATTGAAAAGGAAAATCGAGGCTCCCATTCACCCCCTCCGGTCGCCGTTTCGGTCCTTCAGGTATGGAGATATGCGAACTGAGTGTAACCCATGTAGCTTAGAAATAGTTTTTTATCTTTATTTTTTTTAACTAACCAGTTAACTACCCATGTACTTGTTCCACTAACAGTTATTATGACTTGGACTAACTGAAAATGGGTGTTAGCAACCCCCAACCAGGGCCACTAATCTCACAGCAATAGTATCTAGAATCCTCTAGAACTGGGTACAAGGGGAAGAGAGGGAGAGCTGAGAGAGAAGAAGAACAAGAATCGCCAACTAGTACGGGAAAGGGTAAAGGTAAAGACGATTGATAATTTGGTTGATTGATGATTCCCCTTGGGCTTCCCGGTGGCTTAAGTAGTTGTAGTCCTTCTTTGTCCAGCTGGCTCCGGATGGTAGGCGGATCGGGTCCCACATGACAGAGGTAGCCGACATTCCTCCCTCCTTAAATGGCGGCTTTCCCACAAGCCGAGATTGTAGATGGCGATTGTTCATCGCCTTCTCATAGGATGAAATGACTTGGTCGCAAAGATGTACCCAATCTGGATTGTCCCGGCGGATCATGAAACACCTCTGAATTAGCCGTGGTGAGCGAGAGTAACCCATAAGAACAACACAGACCGACTACCAAAATGGTCATGCCAATTCCCGCAATGTTTGCCACGACCGCAGAGATGATGAACTGCCCAACCAGAATTATCCAGTGGATCGCTTCATAGGATCATCACGACATGCCGCCATGGAATTGGCTTGATCGACCCCTTTAACTCAACATCACAATCTGCATAATGGTGAACACCTCCATTTGCCACCCAAGTGTGTAAGATGGAAATTGGTATACCTGCTCCACATCCCAAAAGATGCCACCACCGAAATTTGTAGAGGCATGACCAGCTTGGGAATAGAGTTGGGGTCAAACATCACCGAAACCAAGCAACCGGGTGCTTTTTTTCCAATCGCCAATACTGCTCAACAGTAGGGAATTAAACAGTGTGAACCCACCACGCTTCAGCTGTGCAAAATATGTTGAGAGCACAATTGCAGGTACCAGCACCAAATCATAGCTTCTGACTGTGGCCACTCATGCAAATGTGCATATATGCATATGGCTAAAGCAATTGGAAGTATATCATCACTGCCACACTCAAACTCAACTAGCATATGCGGTGGTGGCCAAGGGGGCTTTGACCATATGACATACGGCTCGGCGTCAAGAAGATTACCAACCACTAGTCCTGTGCATACCTTGAGTACCGAACACTCGAGCTTGCGATGGTGGTGGCCATGGTTGCTTGTCCCAACCTGAAGTTCATGTGCATCTCAGCCTTCGTGGCACGTGGGCGTGTGTAGGAGTCCCGTGAGCAGCCGTTGCAGCCTTCACCATTGTTGTGACACCAGAAGCCTTGAAGAAGTACTCAGTCAAGGCGGTTGATGCCACTCATCAAAGACATGGTGGTCATCAAGTGGGTGCGGCAGAGGCGCAGAGCACATTTCCAAAGACTCGAGCATCCGGTGGTGGCCATGGTTGATGTTGTTTGACACTCTCCGTCTTTGGGGAAGATGAACATGATGATGTTGTGGTCACAGCATGGCCTTTGTCCGAGCTTGGCATTGATGTCAGGGAAGTGCTCGGCGCCCTCGAACAGCAGGAAGCTGAGCCTGAACATCTTGCTGAGCGCGAACATGTTGCCCTCCATGGCCAACAACGCCCTGTAGCAGTAGAGGTGCATGGAGGCCATCCTTTCCTCCCGGACGGCAACACGATCTCGAGTCGCTTGGTCAAGCCTGCGGTTGAGGACTGAGTCGAACAGATGGTGGGCGTGTCCATCCCGCCGCAGCATGCTTGACGAAGATGTTGGGGAGGGGCGGCGGGCGTCGAGATGTACTTTCGAAGCCCGGTTGGTGGAGCAAGCTCGCCATGGTCGTGATGCCGGTCTGAGGTCGACCGTGCTCGACGTAGGGGTGGATGCCCTCGAACTCCGTGAGGACGCCGCGTGAAACGGCACCGTGACGCGAGCGCAGCAGCGCTTGAGGGCGCTTTTGGCATCCCCGGTGACGATGACGACGCCGCCGTGGTGGCGCGCCAGTGGTCGAGCACCTTGCGGGCGGTGCGCGTGGGGTAGCCGAGGCGGCGCAGGCCACGGCCATGGCTATGCCCGCAGGCCGAGGCCGGGATGCGAGCTCGGAGCGAGACTTGCTCTTCCTCGTCGCGCTCGGCGCTGCGTGCGGCGGCGCGTGGCTGCCGGTGATGACGGAGACGAATCGCGCGATGGATGGGGAAAATCAAGGATGAAGGCGTTCCATCGCTGACCTCCTGGAGAGAGACGGATCCAAGGCGGGCGTGGAGGAACTCGCCACGGTAGACGGAAGTCGGGCCGGCGCGATGGAGTTTCGCCGTGGAATTCCCCGCACGCCGGCGAGGTCTCCGTGGACGTGGAGGGACGCCGCGGTCGGCGAGGACGAGGAGCCCGCCTCGCTCGGCGCGGTTATGGTGGCCGCAGAGTACGCCGTGGTCGGGCGTGGCCCTCGTGGACGTGGAGGGAGATGCCGCAGGGGACGCCGGCGACCCACGCCGATCTCACATGGGAACTTCACGATGGCCTCGAGCAAAGGTAAGCCGCTTCTCCTCGACAATTGTTCGAACTCCGCCCCGACGGAGTTGACGCGGGTCACCAATCACGGCGGGACGGAGCGACGCTTCCCCGCCGCAAAGAGCCCGAATGACGACGCTTTGGAGGCGCTTGAGCCCCGGATCCGAGCGGTACTTCTCGGGACGGCGATGGAGGTGTACTTGTTGGTGGCCTTAGCGTCGACGGCGAGGGCCACGGGTAGAGTCGGTGGTGGTGGTGTCGGCGCATCGAAGGCGGAGAAGGTGGAGTCGAGCGTGGGGACGACGGCCCGGGAGCAGCTCGATGCCGGTGGATGGGAGGACCTCCTCGACCGCCTCCACCACCTCCTCTCGCTCCGAGATCTGGAGCGAGAACTCCTGGGGCTCCATCTCCCTGATGGCGGGGGAGAAGTCCAACGCGGGGACGGGCTCGTCGGGGACGTTGCTGAAGAAACCGCCCCAATTGTCAGCAACCACCTCCGATGAGATCTGCTTGGGGACGACGATGTGGATGTCGACGCTGGGCTCCTCCGAGAGGGAGACCGACTCGAACAGCCCGCCCCCGATTATCGGCCAACACCTCGGGCGCCGGATCTGGCCGTAGGGATCCGCTTTCGGGATGGCGACACAGGACTCGAAAAGCCGGGCGCCGCTGCTCCCCGGCGTCCATCCGGCCTCGAACTCGTCAAACTTCCCCCGAGCAACTCACGGAGCGCGAGCTCGAGGGAATCCATGGCACCACGGATCGATAGAGGTGATACCACTGTTAGCAACCCCCAACCTGGGCCACTAATCTCATAGCAATAGTATCTAGAGTCCTCTAGAACTGGGTACAAGGGGAAGAGAGGGAGAGCTGAGAGAGAAGAAGAACAGTAACTGCCAACTAGTACAGGAAAGGGTAAAGGTAAAGACGATTGATAATTTGGTTGATTGATGATTCCCCTTGGGCTTCCTGGTGGCTTAAGTAGTTGTAGTCCTTCTTTGTCCAGCCTGGCTCCACATGGTAGGCAGATCGGGTCCCACATGATAGAGGTAGCTGACAATGGGACTCTGCCATTATGGTCACAGGATGAACATATGAACAGGATACATTGTAGTGGGAGCTGGCGAATGTCAGCCTAATGCAAAAGCAACGCTTTTCAGCCCAACGTAATAGCCATGGTATAGTGTTTTTCTCTCACAACAAAATAGCATCAGTCAGTTTTGGCACAGAGACCATTAGCCGAATGTTGAACTTCTTGGGTTCAAAGCGGGGTTAGGAGGCTCCGCCTAGGCTGTGCCTCGGGGGAGTAGTAGGATAAAACCGCTAAGATTTGGAGGAGCAAAGCAATCGGGACACACTAAGTGACGGCACAAAGTGGTAACTGCCTTGGATTCATGATTTCACCAACCCACCGCCCCCTACTTATGAGCCGAGATCCCTATTTACTGCCTCTTGGATACAAGGAATGGACTTTTACACATCTGCCACTAGCACATCTGAAGATCTCTAGTTTGGTTTTGGATAATTAGTGACACCTAAGGACTAATCTCTCGATGCTAAGTGTTTGACTAGATTGGAGATTGGTCGTGCCGGAGTTGGTGCATTGTGATCATGGAGGATGGATCGAGGTGATCCAAAAGATGATCAAGCATGCAACTCGGTGGAGTTTCGGAGATCAATTGTCCCCAAGGCAAAGGTATAACCATATAGGGCTTTTGATTTCACACCCAAGACACCATAGAGGGTGTGGGTGATTATAGGATCAATAAGCCGTACTATAAAGAGGGAAAACTTTCGCACATATCGATCCTCACGTGCCTTTAGGTTCAAGATTCATATGCATGCATTCTAACCTAAAGACCTAACTCGCGCTTGATGAAAATGCTTTCAAAATGCTAACACATGGTGTCGAGGTGTTCTTCGACGTGTCGGCAACAAGAAACAAGTGACGGAAGTCGGTTTGGAGCAAAGGCGAAGGAACGACGAAGAAAACGACGAAAAATCAGCGGCTCGAGGCGACCGGACACGGTGACCGGACCCGTGACCGAAAGCATGCAAAATCGACCGGACGCACCGGTATGTGGTTTCGGTCAAAAGAACAGAGAGCATGTTTTCGTGGTCTATTTCGGGGAGTGACCGGACGCATGCACCGGAAGCATGACCGAACGCATGCCAGGGTTCTAAATTTGGCATGTTGGGTTTTGTCGGTTGTGACCGGACTCATCGACCGGACTCATGCATGAGTCCGTCGGCAAGGCCCGGCCGGCCCGCAGAATTGCATGTTCCTCCCCAACGGCTCTATTTTTAGGTGGAGCCTATTTATCCCCCTTGGCTGCCTCTTGCTCTCTCTCTTGGACATTTAAATCATTCCTAACACCTTTGAGCAAGCAAGCAAGCCTCCCTCCTCTCTCACTCTTGATTTGAGCTTCATTCTTGAGAGAAGAGTTGATCCAAGTGCATTGCGTTGAGTTCTTGCATCTAGAGGCACTTGGGGATCATTGTGAGACGGTGGATTTTCCATTTCTCTTGGAGACACCGCTCCTAGCCAGCTTGGTGGATTGGTGGAGTTGTTGGCAAGAAGAGGTGATTGTTTCTTGGCCACCTCCGGTTGATTTGTGAGAGGATTACGCACTCCTCGTCGGGAAGACAAAGTGCAAGGAATACATTGCTTGTGTCTTGGGTACCACACTTGTTGAGTGGTGTGTTGAGGCTAGCAAGGGCACCGCCTAGCTCAAACACCATCCTTGTGTTGGTCGGCACAACCGGAGAGTAACTTGTCGGTGTACAAGCGAACTCCGGGTCAACACATCAACGTGTCTCTTGTCTTGGTGATTGGTTCATCGTCTCATTGTGTTGATTGGCTCATCCTCTTCCCGGTGATTGGTTCATAGCCTCTACGTGTTGGTATATCGCTCTTACTCATGTATTTACATTCCTAGTTACTTTGAGTAGAGAGCTAGCTTTGCTTTGTGTAGTTGTTCTTGCTAGCATAAGGACCTTATTAGGATTGCTCATTAGCTAGAGTAGTGACATAGACCTTGAGTGGACTAGAGATCATAGAAATATTTAGTCTTGTCACTAGAAGGCTTGCAAGACCACTAGAGCTAGTGCAAACCGCTTTACGCCGTGTTTTATACTAATCGGTTTGTTTAGTTGAGCTTGTAGAAAATTTTTATAGGCTATTCACCCCCCTCTAGCCATCTAGGACCTTACAAGTGGTATCAGAGCCATGGTCACCATTTTAGAAGGCTTAACAACCTCGGTGTGAAGCATGGCTAGTATTGTGTTCAACAATATTGGGGGAAAGCCACCATTCTTTGATGGAGTCAAGAATTTTGACTATTGAAAGAGATGCATGAGAATGTACTTGGGATCAATCAATGACCAAGTATGGGAGGTGACCGAGAAGGATTTTGTCATTCTAGATCCTACCAACCTCACTCCCATCGACAAGATCCACAAACAATGCAACACAATGGCATTGAGCACTCTCTACAAGGGAATGGATGTCAAAGTGTTTGAAGGTATCAAGGATCTTGAGAAGGCAAGTGAAGTATGGGAGAAGCTATGTGAGACCTATGAGGGCACCAAGGTGGTGAAAAGTGCCAAATTGTATGTGCTCAAGAGTGAATTTGAAAACTTCAAGATGAAGAAAGATGAGAGCATACCGGACACTTTCCATAGGCTACAAGTGATTGTGAATGATCTCAAGGCATTGGGTGTGAAGACCCTAGATAGAGACTTTGGGCACAAATTCTTGATGTGGTTGCCCAAGAGATTTGCCATGTTGAGGAAGATTCTTTTTAGAGGTGCATTGGACACCATGACACCTAGTGACTTGCTTGGTGAGGTGCTAACCGATGAGAAGGTTGATGGCATGGAAGATAAGGAAGAGAAAGAAGATGACAAGAGCAAGAAGGTTGTGGCATTCAAGGCCGCCACCACATCATCCAAGGCTAAGGGCAAGTCCGAGGCTCAAGAAGAAGATGATGAAGAAATCAACCTTGAAGAGATTGATCAAGAATTTGCTATGTTTGTGAAGAAATTTAGCAAAGTCTTGAAGAGCAAGAAGTTTGGGCAAGGCTCTAGAAGAAGAAATGATTCATCCAAGGGCAATGAAGAGCCAAGAAAGTGCTTTGAGTGTGATAGCCCTTATCACATCCTTGCCGATTGCCCAATCAAGAAAGAGAAAGAGAAGATGAAGGCATACAAGAATGGCAAGACAAACAAGAAGAGCAAGACCATGACATTCAAGAAGACAAATGATGGTGCTTTTGTTTGTTGTTGGGATAGTGATGGCTCCACCGATGAAGAGGAAGAGAAGCCCAAGGCCATGAGTGCAATTGGCCAACACAAGAAGTCATCCCTCTTCGGCTCATCACCTTCATGCTTCATGGCTAAGGCCACTAAGGTATCTTTGCATGAGCATGATGAACTAAGTGATGATGAAGATGATGAATATGAACCCACTAGAGATGATCTTCTTGAGATGCTTAAGCAAACTCATATCATGCTTAAGACTAAGGACAAGAAATGCAAAGCTTTGCAAAAGAGTGTAAAAACTCTTGAGCAAAACTTTAGTGAGCTAGAGGCCACCCATGAGGGTCTAAAGAAAGACCATGGGGAATTGGAGCTAGCTCATACAAGGCTTCAAAAAGCCCATACCTTGCTCTTAGAGAAGAGTGATAGAGCTTGCTCAATCATCAAGAAGGATGTTGGTTCAACATGTGACATCATAGATGAACCCTTTGTGGTTGATGTTGAAGAACCATCCATTCCTTCCACATCTACATCAACCCACTCAAGCTCTACTAGTAGTGATGGAGTAATTTTAGATTCATCACTAAAAGTTGAAAATGTGACTCTCAAAAGAGAGGTGGATGAGCTCACCCACTCCTTGAGGAAGGCATATGGTGGGGATGCCCGCTTGCTAAAGTGCTTGGGTAGCCAAAGATTTTTCCTTAATAAGGAAGGCTTAGGCTATGTCCCCAAGAAGGGCAAGAAGGCCTTTGCTACTCCAAAGCCTAGCTTTGTGAAGAGCAATGGGTCCTATTGCAATAGATGCAAGCAAGTGGGGCATCAAGAGCAAAAATGTGCTAAAATGAACATGAACAAGAAATCAAGCAAAGTGCATTCCATACATTTTGATTCTTGTTATTTGCTTACCAAGGGTGAGAAGGGTGTCAAGGCAAAGTTTGTTGGTACACCCATTGTTGGCCCAAAGAAGAAGGCAATTTGGGTACCAAAGGCTTCGGTTGCTAACCTCCAAGGACCCAAAGGAAAAAGGGTACCTAAATCTTATTGATTTGCTTGTAGGTGAATTACAAGATTGGGGGAATCATTGGATTCTTGATAGTGGGTGCACTCAACATATGACCGGTGATGAAAGGAAGTTCAACATTATTGATTCAACTCAAGAGAATGGCAAGCCTATTACATTTGGTGATAGCAAAAGTGGCAAGATACAAGGCATAGGCAAGATTGCAATAACCAATGATTTGACCTTATCAAATGTGGCACTTGTGGACATATTGAAGTACAATTTGCTTTTCAGTGGCACAAATTTGTGATCTTGGTTATAAGTGCATCTTTGGTAAAGATAGTGTTGAGATAGTGAATACAAAAGATTCAAGCTTGATCTTTAAGGGAATAAGATTTGACAACCTCTACCTTGTGGATTTTGGTGCTAGTGAGACTCAAATTAGTACATGCTTGATATCTCAATCTAGCATGGGTTGGCTATGGCATAGAAGTCTTGGTCATGTTGGCATGAAGCAACTCAACAAGTTAGTGACACATGATCTAGTAAGAGGCTTGAAGGATGTTCACTTTGACAAGGACAAGCTATGTAGTGCATGTCAAGCCGGCAAGCAAGTAGCCAATACTCATCCAAAGAAGAGCTTCATGAGTACTGGCAAGGTATTTGACTTGATCCATATTGACTTGTTTGGCCCAACCGCATATACAAGCATTGGTGGCAACAAGTATGGATTTGTGATTGTGGATGACTATACAAGATTCACTTGGGTGTTCTTTCTCAATGACAAGAGTGATGTGTATTCATTATTCAAGGCATTTCTCAAGAGGGTGCACAATGAGTTTGATATCATAGTGAAGAAAGTGAGAAGTGATAATGGTAGTGAGTTCAAGAACACAAGAGTTGATGAGCTATGTGATGACTATGGAATCATGCATCAACTTTCAGCCAAGTACACACCACAATCCAATGGCCTAGTTGAGAGGAAGAATAGGACTCTAATTGAAATGGCAAGATCAATGCTTAGTGAGTACAATGTGAGTCAATCATTTTGGGCCGAAGCAATCAACACCGCATGTCACTACATCAATAGATTGTATTGCCATCCCATGATGAACAAGATACCTTATGAGCTATTGAATGGAAGAAAGCCAACCATTGCATACTTTAGAGTATTTGGGTGCAAATGCTATATATTGAAGAAGTGTGCAAGACTTGGCAAGTTTGACAAGAGGTGTGATGAGGGGTTCCTACTTGGTTATTCCACCACAAGTAAAGCATATAGAGTGTGGAACAACTCAAGTGGAGTATTGGAGGAAGTCCATGATGTTGAATTTGATGAAACAAATGGGTCTCAAGATGAAGATGAGAACCTCAATGATGTTAGTGGAACTCAATTGGTAAATGCCATGAGGGGTATGGACATTGGTGATATTAGGCCAACTCAAGTTGATGATGACAACAAAGATGAGATGCAATCAACTCAAGCTAGTGGTGCTCAACCTCAAGATCAACAACAAGCTAGTACATCGTCTCAAGCAACAACTAGTGATCAACCAAGTTCAAGCAATCAAGTTCCAATACTCCAAAGCTCAAGTATAGCTAGAGATCACCCAATTGATCAAATTGTTGGTGACATTGCAAGTGGAGTGCAAAACTAGAGCAAGACTTGCGGCTTTTTTGTGAACATTTTGCTTTTTGTGTCACAAGAAGAGCCCAAAAAGGTTGATGATGCCTTGAAGGATGAAGAATGGGTCATTGCAATGCAAGAGGAGCTCAATAACTTTGATAGAAACAAGGTTTGGAAATTGGTAGAGAGACCAAAGGACTACAATGTCATTGAAACCAAATGGGTGTTCAAGAACAAGCAAGATGAAGATGGCATTGTTGTGAGAAACAAAGCAAGACTAGTTGCACAAGGTTACACACAAGTTGAGGGTCTTGACTTTGGTGAAATATATGCTCGGTTGCAAGATTAGAGGCAATTAGAATTCTATTGGCCTATGCATGTGCACACAACATCAAGCTCTATCAAATGGATGTCAAAAGTGCTTTTCTCAATGGATTCATCAATGAGCTAGTGTATGTTGAGCAACCACCCGGTTTTGAAGATTACCATCATCCCAACCATGTGTACAAGTTAAACAAGGCATTGTATGGGTTGAAGCAAGCACCTAGAGCATGGTATGAGAGGTTGAGAGACTTCCTACTCAAGAAAGGCTTCAAGATGGGCAAAGTTGACACTACTCTATTCACCAAGAAGATTGGGAATGATTTGTTTGTCATGCAAATATATGTTGATGATATCATCTTTGGATCAACAAATCAAGAGTATTGTGAAGAGTTTGCCAAGATGATGGCAAAAGAGTTTGAAATGTCTATGCTTGGAGAGCTCACATATTTCCTTGGTCTTCAAATCAAGCAAATGAAGAATGGCACCTTCATTAGTTAAGGGAAATACATTAGAGACATGATCAAGAAGTTTGGCATGCAAGATGCAAAGGGCATCAATACACCAATGGGTACCAATGGATCATTGGACAATGATGAAAGTGGCAATATGGTTGATCAAAGGTACTATAGGTCATTGATTGAAAGCTTACTCTATGTGACCGCTTCTAGACCCGATGTGATGTTTAGTGTTGGCAAGTGTGCAAGGTTTCAATCCTCACCTAGAGAGAGTCACCTCACCGCATCAAAAAGGATATTGAGGTACTTGAAGCACACTCAAAATGTTGGGCTATGGTATCCCAAGGGGTCAAACTTTGAGCTTATTGGATATTCGGACTCCGACTATGGGGGATGCAAGGTTGATAGAAAAAGCACAAGTGGCACTTGTCAATTCCTTGGAAGATCTCTAGTATCTTGGTCCTCAAAGAAGCAAACCGGTGTGACACTTTCAACCGCCGAGGCCGAATACATTAGTGCCGGTAGTTGTTGTGCACAATTGCTATGGATGAGATCAACATTGAAGGACTATGGTTTTGATTTCCATCATGTGCCTTTGTATTGTGACAATGAGAGTGCTTGCAAGATGACTCAAAACCCGGTCCAACATACAAGAACCAAGCACATTGACATAAGGCATCACTTCATAAGAGACCATCAACAAAAGGGTGACATTGCTATCCAACCTATTGGCACCGAAGATCAACTAGCCGATATCTTTACAAAGCCACTAGATGAGAAGAGGTTTTGCAAGCTAAGAAATGAGCTGAACATCCTTGACTTCTCCAACATGAGTTGAATGCACCCCACACTATGACATGTCCCTCCTTCAAGCAAAGCGAAGGTATCATTGGTTGACATGGCATTCATAATATCTAAGGACTTGTTAGAACATATAGACATATAACTTGTGCCTTAGGAAGCATTCATGGAAAATAAAAGGATTTCAATGTATGTATGCCATCACTATTGCTATTTATGCTTGTTTGATCTAGTGATGACATATGACATGTTTATGGGCTTGCAATCTCAAGTGTTGAATTTGGCTATCTTTTCACACATATGCTTCAACATAGGCAAGATAACCCTTGTCATGAGGTGTGAAGAAGCTTGTCTTTGGTTCAAACCAAAATATATGTTTGACAAGTGATCCAAATTTGACCAAATTTGAGTACTATTCTCTCTTCCATAACACAACATGGTCATACCTTTTGTGGAAATTGTCGACAAAGGGGGAGAGATTAGTGCATGAAAGGTTTTTGGAAAATTAAAAATTTCACATGTTTTTGAAAATCTTTCATGAAGCTCATGAGTTTACAAGTGGTTCACACAAGTAGGGGGAGCAAGCTCATAGACAATTTGTTGCATTTGTTTGTGCACTAACATATGACTTGCTCATTGCACATGTATTTAAATTCCATATACATGCATGTGTGGTGTATGCTAGTTTTCACAAGTTGCTTTTCAAGCGGTTGAATAACTAGCATGCATAGGAGCTAGCTAGATTTTCTAAATTCGCTCTTAATTCAAGTACCTTGCTCTTAATGTGATCTCACGTGGTACTTTGAGTTTTGAAGAAAATCTAGTTACCTTGATGCTTGTATGGTGAAAATGGCGCAACTCCGATTGGTATCACGCTTCAAAGGTCCATTTCTCTCACCTTAAGCATCATTTTGGTAACATAGCTCACCCTAAATTTCAATATTCATACATGTATGCAATGCTTCGTTCCAAACTCGTGGCATACATGTAGGGGAGCTCATGCTACCAAAACCGAACTATGATGATTGTCCAATCCTATGATTGTGAGCAAAATGCTTGGACAACCGTTGTATGTTCAAAAACATTAATCATAAAACCTTTTTGCGGGTTGTCACCAATTACCAAAAAAGGGGAGATTGAAGATCTCTAGTTTGGTTTTGGATAATTAGTGACACTTAAGGACTAATCTCGATGCTAAGTGTTTGACTAGATTGAGATTGGTCGTGCCGGAGTTGGTGCATTGTGATCATGGAGGATGGATCGAGGTGATCCAAAAGATGATCAAGCATGCAACTCGGTGGAGTTTGGAGATCAATTGTCCCCAAGGCAAAGGTATAACCATATAGGGCTTTTGATTTCACACCCAAGACACCATAGAGGGTGTGGGTGATTATAGGATCGATAAGTCGTACTATAAAGAGGGGAAAACTTTCGTACATATCGATCCTCACGTGCCTTTAGGTTCAAGATTCATATGCATGCATTCTAACCTAAAGAGCTAACTCCGCGCTTGATGAAAATACTTTCAAAATGCTAACACATGGTGTCGAGGTGTTCTTCGACGTGTCGGCAACAAGAAACAAGTGACGGAATTCGGTTTGGAGCAAAGGCGAAGGAACGACGAAGAAACGACAAAAATTCGCGGCTCGAGGGGCGGCCGGGATGTGACCGGACCCGCGACCGGGAAGCATGCAAAAATCGACCGGACCTTGGTATGTGGTTTCGGTCAAAAGAACAGAGAGCATGTTTTTTCGTGGTCTATTTCGGTGGAGTGACCGGACGCATGCACCGGAAAAATGACGGACGCATGCGCGAGGGTTCTAAATTTGGCATGTTGGGTTTTGTCGGTTGTGGCCGGACTCATCGACCGGACTCATGCATGAGTCCGTCGGTAAGGCGTCCTGGCCGCCCCGCAGAATTGCATGTTCCTCCCCAACGGCTCTATTTTTAGGTGGAGCCTATTTATACCCCCTTGGCTGCCTCTTGCTCTCTCTCTTGGACATTTGAATCATTCCTAACACCTTTGAGCAAGCAAGCAAGCCTCCCTCCTCTCTCACTCTTGATTTGAGCTTCATTCTTGAGAGAAGTGTTGATCCAAGTGCATTGCATCGAAGTTCTTACATCTAGAGGCACTTTGGGATCGTTGTGAGACGGTGGATTTCCCTTTTCTCTTGGAGACACCGCTCCTAGACTACAACTGTGATTGTTTCTTGGCCACTTCCGGTTGATTTGTGAGAGGATTACACACTCCTCGTCGGGAAGACAAAGTGCAAGGAATACATTGCTCGTGTCTTGGGTACCACACTTGTTGAGTGGTGTGTTGAGGCTAGCAAGGGCACCGCCTAGCTCAAACACCATCCTTGTGTTGGTCGGCACAACCGGAGAGTAACTTGTCGGTGTACAAGCGAACTCCGGGTCAACACATCAACGTGTCTCTTGTCTTGGTGATTGGTTCAACGTCTCATTGTGTTGATTGGCTCATCCTCTTCCGGTGATTGGTTCATAGCCTCTACGTGTTGGTATATCGCTCTTACTCTTGTATTTACATTCCTAGTTACTTTGAGTAGAGAGCTTGCTTTGCTTTGTGTAGTTGTTCTTGCTAGCATAAGGACCTTATTAGGATTGCTCATTAGCTAGAGTAGTGACATAGACCTTGAGTGGACTATAGATCATAGAAATATTAAGTCTTGTCACTAGAAGGCTTGCAAGACCACTAGAGCTAGTGCAAACCGCTTTACGCCGTGTTTTATACTAATCGGTTTGTTTAGTTGAGCTTGTAGAAAATTTTTATAGGCTATTCACCCCCCTCTAGCCATCTAGGACCTTACAACATCCCAACTACGCCGTGGGTCGACCTCTTTGGCACTCGGGGGTTCGTCGTTCTTGCCACTAGGGCTCGGCTCCACCACCACATCTCCACGAAGGAGTTGTGCCGGCTCGATGTCACAAACAGGAAGCTCCACCGCCCTCCCGGGCGTCGGCCTTGCCCGACCGCCGAGAGCACCTCGAGAACTTCGTCTTCAACCTCCACGCTAGGGCAAGCTCCACATTGGTTGGAGGACGCCTTCATGAGGCAGCGCCGAGGCCTCCGCTACTATCGGGGGCCCGACCACTGGTGCGTGGAGGTTGCGATCTCCGCCTCCTACCAATGACCCGCATGGAAAACTCAAAGCAAGGTGAGTTTTTGGTTATGCTAGGGCTCTTGTAGTACCTCCACCATCCTTAGGGACCATGTCCCAATAGTTCCCCCCCTTGAGGGCCAAGGTGGAAGGTGACGTGGAAGGTGAACATGGGCCTTTGAGCTCAACTTCTTTTGCAATAGCGGAGGTTCCCGGTACTTCCTTTCCCCTAGCGCATTTTGTCTTGAACCTTCACTTGCGCTTACTCCCGTGAAGCCTTCACTAGTGACAAACCAAAGATGCCTTTTGAGGTCGACGTGACCGTTATCTACCCATTGGTGACATCCATTGGGTGTGAAGGCGATGGGTCACGTCGGTTCCTATATAAACCCTACCC
The DNA here is from genome assembly GCA_015847255.1 of Hyparrhenia diplandra. Taxonomy (NCBI): domain Eukaryota; kingdom Viridiplantae; phylum Streptophyta; class Magnoliopsida; order Poales; family Poaceae; genus Hyparrhenia; species Hyparrhenia diplandra. Next base: position 93,342 of record JADLZK010010164.1, read on the forward strand.
CTCGGATGTTGGCGGTGCCCCTACAACTGTCGGTTTTCCTGTCTTTCACTTCCGTAAACTTTCACTTGCGGAGCCTTGGTTTCTGTTGGTACCTCAACGTGTGGGGGTTTGTTGGGGTCTTTGTCTAGGGTGCATGGAAAGGAGTTGTTGGCCTTTCTGCGTTAGGGGCTATTTTCCAAGCTACAAGCTCTATGGCCCATACTCAGAGATTCTACCGGTGCATTCCTTTCTCGTTCATCAATTACTATGAGAATTGTATGCTAGAATCCGCAAAGGCCCCGGATATTGAGGAGTCTTTGTCCGACATTGTGGCATCTATTAGTGAGCTAGTTAGCCCTCTAAGTTTGCGGAGATGGAAGATGTCACATACGAGTTTGGAGAGTCGAAGATGACGCAAGGGATGCGGAATAAATTGATCCATGGTGGCTAGATTGAGGCCGGGTTTGGCGAGGCGCCTAAGGGTGAGGTCGTGCCATAGGTTCATGAAAGTTGAGGCGGGCTTTTAAGGATTTCATTAACTATGGATTTAGGGCTCCGTCGACCTCCTTTGTCTGTGATGTTCTTGAGGCTTTTAGGTGTCAAATACACCAGCTGACTCCTCATGTGTTCCTTACCATGACAAAGATTTACTGGGCATGTGAGTGCTACGGAGCTCAACCGGAGTTTTATACATTCGGCCGCTTCTACAAGATTCACAAGCAGTTGAAAGATCGTAAGATGGCTGATGGGTCGAAGAAGAAATGCCGTATGGGAGTTGCACTTTTCTCCGCGGAGATTCTAGGATGGTGACAAGGCGGAGATCTCTTTTGTGCGTAAACGTAAATAGGATCCGGGCCGGATGGAGTATTAGTTTATATGAAATTGAGTTCCATGATCATTTACCGACAACGAATGAGTGGAAGTTGTCCAATATCCTTTCGAGTCGAAGCTTACTCCGCTAGCATCTAGGAGCACGATTTATCTGCCGATGGAATGTACCGAGGCCTGTAAGACGTCTTTGTGAAGCTTTTCTTCTAACCCGCCGTTATTCGAGTGGCCATGGCCTTGTCAAGGAAATATGCACAATGGACTACTCAATATCTAGGGCCACTCGCAGAGGTTCGTCCTACTATTCACAATGGGAAGGTTAACCTCCCCGTGTTTGGAGAGTCACTTGTGCCCCACCCTCACTTGGGTAAGGTTTTACCTTAGGGCACCAGCGTTGAAGCTTTTGTGTTGCTGACCAAAAAGACGGCTTGTGAGCTTATTGGGCCTATTATGAAGAGGGAGTTCCTGGCATGGAGGCCCGACAAAGGGGACCATGCCTCGCCTAAATCGTGTCTTCTTCGAGGATATGAAGATTAAGTATGCGAATCGCCTTGTCCCTCGTTGATGTGTTTTCAGCAGTTGAAGATGACGAACGGAAGGCTTGGGAAAAAGCTGAGAAGGGAGCAGCCGAGCCTTCTATGGCTGAGAAGAGGGTTGGCTCTCCGCTGAAGCCCGGGGGTGGAAAAAGAGTAAAAACCAGTGGGTCTCCCTCCTCACAAGATAGCGTGGGTGATCGAACGACCATGGAAGAGGCCAAGAAGTGGGTGGTATGGAGGCCCCGGAATCTATGAAGAGTGGTCAAGTTTTAAGCCCTTTGGCATCTGAAGGTATTTGGTATAAAAGTGGTGTTATATTAATGGCTTTTTTGCTTACGTGTTTTGACTTTGGTCTACAACTTGCCAAATTCTAGGCGCGTACTCCTTCAGGATACGAGGAAAGCTACAGACGACTCCCCGTGCGTTGAGAGTGTAGAGGTTCGGCTAGCGGCATCCTTAGATCCAGGTGGTTCTTGGTAGTTATGTTTTCGAAAGACTTTTTCCTTGTTGATTTGGCGGTGATTTTGCCGTAGCTCACACTACTATCTCTCTTTTTTTGTGGGAGCGGTATGAGGCGATGCTTTCTCCGCCTTTGAAAGAGTGTCTTCTTGCGCGGTCGGCTTGCTATGCGACTTGTCGCACCGTGAGCTCTCAAGCCACAACGCCTCTCTAAAGGAGATTACCGACACTCTTGCCAAGAAGGAGGTAGAACGACTAGAGCCGATGAAGGATTTAGATGTGGAGCGGCGGGATCGGGCGAAGGCCGCCGAGAGGCGAGCGCTCTTGCCACACTAACAAACTTCAACTTGCTACAGCGCATTAACCTCGAAGCTTGATAGGGCCACTAAGAGCATTTTAAGATCCATAAAGAGCTTGAGGATACAAAGACCAAGCTTAATTCCTCCTAGATCCACTCGAGCTCCAAAGCCAAAGCTTTGGAAGAGATACAACTTGTTGTGACCTCCGCTGCTCATGTTTACAAAGACAACAATTTCTTATTGTGGGGGCGACATCGACACCCTTCCCTAAAGATGGGCCCACTTCTAATATCGTGGGTTAGATGTTGACCAACTTCATGAAGCATCCTAGTATTGTTGCCGGTGTTTTGGAATTTGGAGTTTGTATAGCCAAGTATCGACGTTGGGCGGATTCTCGCCAAGGGCTGCGAGCACGTGGAGAGGGTTAAGGTGAAGGAGAGCCATAAGCCTTCAAGTCTTGGCGAAGCTTCTAAAGGCCTTTCGCGCTTCATTTCAAGTTTCTTGCTCTCGCTTTGGCTGCCATATGGTCGTATTGAGGCTGCTAATTTAGCGAGGGCCCATCTTCGTGTATGGCTTTTTGCATATCGGCCCGATCTTTAAATTTCGGGCACCTTTGCAATTTTTGCTTAAGCATGAATGTATGTTTTCTCTTCTCTCCTTTTCATAGGCTTCTTCTAAGACTAAGGAAAGTGTCGAGGCCCCTACCACGAACACTAGTTAGCCCTTGGAGCGCCCAACAAGCCACTCCTTGGAGACGGAGGGTGCTAATGTTGAACTTCTAGCGTTCAGTAGGGGTTTGGAGCCATAAAAATGGCTAAGTGCTGGAGGAGCAAAGCAAGCAGGACACAGTAAGTGAGCACACAAAGTGATAACTGGCTTGTGTTGATGATTCCACCAACCCACAACCTGCCTACATAGGAGCCGCCACTACCTATATATAGCTTCTTGGATAAAGGGAATGTAGTTTTACACATTTGCCCCTAGCGTATCTCCGAGAAGCCGCGGGTCGACCTCTTTGGCACTCAGTGGGTTCGTCGTCCTTGCTGCTGGGGCTCTGGCTCCATCACCGTGTGTCACAAGGCACGGTCCCCACACGACATGTATCTCCACCAAGGAGCTATGCTTGCTCCACGTCATGAACAGGAACCTCCGCTAGCCTCTCAAGGCGCGGCCTTTACCCGACCGCCGAGAGCACCTCGAGGACTTCGTCCTCAACCTTCATGCCAAGGCAAGCTCCACCTTGGTCAGAGACGCCTCGGGAGGCAGAGTTGGAGGCCCTCGACATCTGTCGGGGTCCGCCACCCGGTACACGGAGGTTGCGATCTCTGCCTCTTGCCGATGACCTGCATGGAAAACTCGAAAGCAAGGTGAGTTGTTGGTTACGCCGGGGCTCTCGTAGTATCTCCGCCATCTGCCAAGACCATGTCCCAACACCGAACAGCCAACGTAATGATCTTGCACATGTATTGAATCTTCGGCTCTTATCCTAAAGTGAATCCAAGTGGTGAACGATATAGTTTCTAACTATCTAAATGCAGTTTATTAGAAATATATACTACATTTATAGAACATGATCAACCCATATTTTTTAGAAATACATACTACATATGTAGAGCATGATCAACCCAGTTTACAACTATCATCAACCCAATTTACAACTATGTGTGGTGTTTGGCCCTGTTAGCTACTGAGGTAAAGGTGTCTGGGCCAGTTTCCTATACACAAACCTATACCGAGGCATGTTCATGTGCGCATGCATGTTGGCAAATGATTTCTGGCCATATGATTTGCCCTACCCTCGCATGACTTCTGCCACATATCTTTGCTTGTATGATGTTCTTGCATTAACCTGGTTGTTTGGATCTTCTACCTTCTTTATTTCCTTGCTTGCCCAACACCCACATGTGTAGGTTTTCATGAGGTTGGATTCCTATCAAATCTAGGAATCACCACGTACAAAAGGATTGGCAAGAATGAGGAATTTTTTTGTGTAGGGGTGGTTGGGGTTGGAGCCACCACTATAGTGGGCAACCTCGGGCCCAACTAACCAGTCGTCCCTACAAATGCCCAAGTAGGGGTGATTTATAGGAGCAGCTCTATCAGCAACTGCCCCTAAAACTTGCGGGTGCATTTATAGCAGACATCACATTGTGATGAACAACAATAATGAATAACTGTGATAATGGTAACTAGTCTTTCTCCCTCGTACTAACTCCAAATATGATAACAAGTCTTTCTCCCTTGTACTGACTCCAAATAGGATAATTTTTTAAAAACTTAACAAATATCATGTCTCACACTTTATCCCTCTCTCTTAGCTCCATAGGCGAGAACTCGCCCCATGGCCATCCTGGCCGTGTTATCGCTCACTTTTGCCTTTGCCATTGGGCACCGCTAGCCACGATTGCCACTATGTCACATCCTCAAGCCGCCTCTTAGTCCACAACTAACTTGGTCCAAAATCCACGTAATGACTTCTAGTCATCAATGTTTGTGTTTGGTCCTTGTATTTGTTTTTTTTTCCTCCTCTTAATAGAACATAGGTGAATCGCCCAGTTGTGAAAAAAATGGAGTCAACAAGCCCTCTCTGCCGCCGTGACGCCACTGTTAGCATTGCCGCTGCAGGATGGACATATCTCCATGTAGCAAACTAAAATAACTATAATGAATGGTTGTGATCTGAAATAATTAAAATGAATGTCTGTGATGGTGATCACTAAGATAACACATGATAGACCTGTTATGGTCAGCTTTGCTGATTGTCTCATTTCACATGTTTTGATTTAGTTCAGGTGCAACCCTAGAAGATGGGTGAATGACTATTAAGCTACTGCTAATTAAAATGGTTAATTATAAGCTTTCATGCAAGATGCTATGGCAGCTCCACTTATAATTTCTTGCTTGATCCTTGGTGTCATTTTTATTTTGGTTTATGTCAGGTCAGTCTAGCTGAGTACAACCTCGTACTCAAGGTTTTATCCCATCATGTTTTGGGTGCTATTCTCGACCTGGTACAGGTGGTGGCTAACTGCCTGCAGGATTGACGATTTTTGATAGTATCAGACCTAAATGCTTTTTAGAGACACTGGCTATGTTAATCTAAAGTATGAACTTGTTTCAAACTTTGTTGCTTCCACAACTTTAAATTTGTTTTGCAATAACTAAATTAATCTCTAATGTATGATAAGCTATGATGGCAAATGATGTGGTTCACAGAATCATTACGTGTGGTTCATTGAATTATTACGGTCCAGTATGCTGCAATGTTGGTTTCAAACCTTCAAGATTTTGAATGGTCGCCAGATTTATAAGACCTCAAGCTTGAAAAGTTGGTTATTTAGATCAATTTTTTTTTACTTATGCTTTTATAATTCGGGAGTTCCGTCTTATTCCATGTTACTGACTAAGGTCTAATCTGCCGGTTTTGCATAGTGGGCATTATGGTACGTGGATAGTTACGATATTTTGACCATGTAGCACTAATGTTGACCACAACTATTCAGGCATAAAGGACAAATTTGAGGTGGGAGGAAGAGGCTCCTTGCAAGCAATACTAAGATGCCCAATTTCACCATCAATTGTGTGCATCACTATATATACCCACTACGCATCATTATTAGTCCGACCATGCATCACTAACCCAGTCCTTTTAGTTTAATGATTCATTAGTGCTCTAATGTGTCACTGATTGCAATCTATGTTATCAGTGCACCTAGTTGCGACGATTCTCTAATTACTTGTCAATAGTGTATTTTGTTTCCTAGCCATGGGTGACATCTAAGTAGCGAAATGTTTTTTTTACCTTCGTCACTCATAATAAATTAGTGGCACTTCCACATCACTGATTTAGGTCTTATCAGTGCTGGTTTTGCTTAGTGGGCAATTTACTAACTGCATGGTAATGATATTTTGACCACCTATTACTTATGTTGATCTCAGCTATTTAGGCATGAAGGAAAAATTTGAGGTAAGAGAAATGGAAGAATCTCCTAGCAAGCAGTACTAAGATTCCCAATTTCACCATCAATTGTGTGCATCACTATATATACCTACTGCACATCATTATTAGTCTGGTTGTTCAGCTCTAACACAGTCGTTTTTATCTGTGCATCGATCATTATTGCTCCAAAGTGTCACTGATCGCAATCTCTGTTACCAGCCCTGCACCTGGGACAATTCTTTGATTACTTATCACTCATAGTAAATTAGTGACACAGGAATTCAACAATATTGGGTCTTAATTTTGGCTGCATCTCGATACCGTCATTTGTTAATTCTATGGTTCCTACGGGTCGCATGTTATCCACTAATAATAATATAACAATAATTGCTCTAAATATTCACTCGCAAAAATAATAAGGTTCTGTTATTGTGAAATTCGTTCAAGGTTATTATAGTGAAGTTTAGATAAATTTGCCGCCACCTATAAACATTTATTAACGCTAGTCATAATTGATGTGTGTCTAAAATTGCTGCCTATATTAAGAGAAAATGAATGGGCGGTGCTCGAAGTTTGCAAGAGGTATCATTTTGGTCCCTCAACTATGACAATGATATTCCAAGCTAGGCCCACAAACTTGGCTTTGGGTGGGTCCAAACGTGGCTGCTGACTCTGCATCTGATGTGTGGGTCCACCACATCTTCTCCTTCCGCTTTCTTAGCACGCTCTCTCTCGGTTGGGCTATAGCCCGACGCCGGCATGCTGCGGCCCTTGCATCATTCTTTTAGCAATGTAGTGTTGCCTGTGCGAGGTGTGCGGCAACCACACCGCACATAGAGGTGATCGTGGATTATGTACTGCGACGTTACAACCGGATCTTGCTCAAGCTCACTGGCGTCCTCGTTGCTCATAGGTGGCGTGTCAGACAAGTCATGAACCGCCACGACAGACAGTGGCAGCTGCAAGCTAGCACGCAGCCAGCCTGCAGGCATGACGGAGTCCGTGGCTGTTGGCACCCAAAATTGCAAGTGTTATTTTGGAAGCTTGAGGACGTTAAAAAGGTCGTGGACGCACTGGAGGTCGAACGACAAGGCCTAAAGTCAAAATTTTGCGAAGAATAATGTTTTCCGAGTGTCCCTCTTTGCTAAGTGCCATTGCTGAGTGCAATACTCAACAAAGAGGCTCTTTGCCAAGTGCCTGAAATTTGGCACTCAGAAAATAGTTGTGCATTGGGCGAAGACCCTGTTCCAGTAGTGTCACTACTATAGAATTTATTTTGCGCGATACACCCCAAAATTAACCGTGGCGCAGACACTTTTTTACCAACCATGATTAGTTATGTGATTAACCATGGCGGGGGGCAGACATTTTGGCCATCACAAAAAATAAATTTACCGTGGCGAGCATCTTAAAGACGACTGGCACAGTTAATATCTGTATTCCGTGGTGGGCATCCTAACGGCACTTAAAGCCCGCCACGATAAATATGGAATCCATCATGCCCAGGATGAAGAGGCCCGATAGGTTTCTCCGTATAAATAACGACACTCGGGGTTTTTCCATTCACCCTCCCTTGCTCTCCGCTTACTCTCTCCCACCACAAGGCACCAACCCTTCTCGCGCTCCGCGCACGCCCTATCTCCCCCATGCCTTCCGCAGCCCTCCTCCCGTCCCACGCGCACTGCGACCCTTCCCCTGCTCCCGCCTCCCCTCCTCCACGCGCTGGCCGCCCCCGGTGGATTTAGGACGCCGGTGCCAGGCACCTTGATAGCCGGAGGCCACCACGACATCCTCTCCCTTCTCCTAAGGCATGGATCTTGCGACACCATGGCGGCATCGCTCCTCCCAAGGTGAAGATCCGGTGGAAGCACCACTGCAGCGACAAGGACCGCGACGAAGAGACACATGCCACTTCTAGGGGTTTTTTATCTTTTTATTTTTTAAAAAACATTATTTCCCATGGGGGCGTATGTAACTTAACCCCGTTGCATAATGATTTATCGCAACAGGGCTTTTGCTCGCCACAGTGATAGACACAATTTACCATGCACCCGTGCCACGCATAAGTTTTTCTGCAGTAGTGTGTTAGCTGAGTAGAGGAAGGGATAAAATTTGGACCATAGTAGCCAATGGCCTGGCATACAACCAACATTCACCAACGTATAAATTAGGTGACCACAACCCCCTTCCACTACCAGCTTTTGCCATACATCAAGCTGGTTGTGATAGAGATTTTTGCCTTATGTGATTAATTAATGTGCTGTTACACCTAATAACCAGTGGTGAACCTTCTGATTACTATCGGTTTGTACGTGTGTGGCGTTGTGGGCAAAAATCTGATAGCTCTAATTAGTATTAAGAGGTCTTAACAATAGTCCTCATTTATGGGGAATCACCTCGGAATAGACCAAAAACCTGTAAGGATCACCTAGCTGGGCAAGCATGAGATCAATGCCAAAATATATTAAGTCAAACACTACTGCTATCTTGAAAAAAGCCCCTACCCTTCCGTTCTTAGGAATGGAGACACTGGCTTTTTCGTAGTCGCCAGTTGCAACATTTTTTCACGTAAAATCGTGCGCTTCAGGGCAGTGGGGGTTCGAACCTATGACATGCTACTCATACTCCCCTACCACAACACTACAAACTCACTTGTGTGTATAAGCCATTTCGATTCCCCATATACAATACAAATCCAGTGAAAATTGACTATTTAAGATCCTAAACAAATTTAAATAAAATTTTATCAACTACAAAGTTTCATAACTTTTCAAGATATAAAATTTTTATTTAGTTAGCGATTTTCTCCATCCTATGTCGGTTACAAAAATTGAATTTCAAATTTGAGAGATTTTAACGTAGTTACGCATGACAAGATCACTTCAAATCAAAAAGTTGTCAACAACAAATTTCATAATGTCCCAAGATCTGTAATTTTAATTTAGAAAGTTTTTTCCATGCAAGGTCGCTCAGAAAAATTCAAATTTTCAATTTTAAAAATTCAAACCCGATATTTTGGCCACCAAATAAACTCAAATTAAAATGTTGTTAACAATAAAGATTTGGGTTATTTTTTTTCGAGATATATTTTTTTAATTTGGGTTATTTTTTTCATCGAGATCATTTCAAAAAAAAAAATTATTAGTGCCTAATTTTAATTTTTGGTGTCTATTTGTAGGGACGGCCCAATATAGAGCCGTCCCTAATAAAAAAATGTGGCGTTTTTACAAATCCTTTTCTAGTAGTGGTTGAATCTAAAATTTCTACGATTTACTATGATTGTTCAAAGATTTAGCCAAAATAAGTAAAAAAGAAATAGTGAAAAGTAATATAACTGTAGCAAAACAACCCTTCACCATAGAAAAACCGCCTACAAAATAGCTCTAGGGAGGTTTGAAAAGTTGAGAGAGATGGTTTGCCCGGTTTTAGAGTTGATGGAGGAAAAACGGACTTTCGTGAAAGTTCGGGAAGCAAAGGTATATATTTTTTTTTTTTTTTTTTTTTGAAAGAAAAAGAGCAGCGTATCTATGTGATGACAATACGATCCATTTGATCCTGGGCCACTTTAGGCCAGCTTAAACAACTTCTAGGATTGCTGACATGACGATCCATTTCATCCTCTTTGGGCCACTTTCGACCCACAAGTTGAGAGGCAGGATTGTTTTTCCTTGCGCTTGCTAGGCTTGGCCAACTTTGAGTTAATTATTACTTCAGTTAATACTATGTTTGTAGAATGCCATGGCAGGATTGTTTAATTATTACTTGAGTTAATTATTCCTTTAATTACTTCGAGTTAATTATTCTTTTAATTACTTTGAGTTAATTATTCCTTTAATGATTAACACAAGTTGGGAGGTAGGATTGTTTAATTATTACGTACGTTGTCTGTAATTATTATCAGTGACAAATTAAGACCCAATAATGTAGAATTCCATGGTGCTCCAGAAACGTGGATCGCCTTAGGCCGAAGAAGCTCGCAGCACTAGTGGCCATGGAGCTTCAGCTCGGCCATGGTGGCAGCCGTGGCAAGTGCGTGCTGCCCTGTATGGAGGACAGAGCGGGGGCTGTTAACTGCCGACCTGGTCGGCGCGGATGTGTGCGCCGACCAGGCGCGGCCCACTATCGACCAGGCCTCTTTAAGCCCAGTTCACGCGGGGAGCCTCCAGTCCATGAAGACGCAGCCGGTTTAGGCCCAGTTCGCGCGGGAGGGTCTAGCCCATGAAGGCGTAGCAGTATTTGGCCCAATACGCGCAGGGCGCTCCAGCCCATGAAGACACGGCCCAGCATTAAAATTAAAAAAGAACCACAAAAAAGCTAATCACGGGAATTGAACCAAAGACCTCATGCTGGTTGAAGAAGTGCACAACCACTACACCATTCGTATTTTCGAGTGAGTTAATTGAAGACAGAATATAAGTGGTAACACTCTACGTAATAAAAAGAGAAAAACAAATCTCATACTTTTTCAAGTTTTAAAAAAATTATATTTCCTAAAATTAGTAACGAAAATTCGATTTTATCATCATGTTTTTACAATAAATCCTTCAAAAACAAGACCCCACATGTATATATTTCGATAAAAAAAAAATTAAAGGACATTTATACACTAGAGAAATAACTGGATTTTACATAACATCGCAAGAAGCACACTAGAACATCGCACAAACACACTTTTTTTCAAGCTCTAAATAGCCGAATTTTATAGAACATCGGAAAAAAAATATGCTAGAACATCGCAAGGAACACGCTAGAATATCGCACAAACACACTAGAAGACCAGATATTTTCAACCACGTAAATAGCTAAACTTTCCAAAACATCTCAATAAACACTCCTAACATCTCGAAAAACACCTGAATATCGCAAGAAGCATGTTAAAATCACACAAACACAAGAGACCGACTATTTTCAACCACCTTTGGAAAAGCCGGATTTTTACGTAACATCACAATAAACACACTACAACATCGGTGGAAACTCGCTAGAACATTACAAAAAACACGCTAGAACATCACACAAATACACTAGAAGACCCAGGCTATTTTCAACCACGTAAATAACCGAATTTTAACATCACAAGAAACACCTGCAGAACATCATAAGAAACACGTTAGAAACATCACATGTATACTACATGAATATGACATATACCTACTTAAACATCACACACATACAAAAGGAGATTATAATAAAATAAATAGAAACAAGGAAATAAAAAAAAGGTGAAACTAATACGAACATTGCGAAATAAGATTACATGCCTACTACATGAACATCACGTACATCTATAAATAAAAAAGTAAAACATAAAAATACAAAATAGAAGCGAAATTAAAAAGAATGAAAGAAAAATATACTAAAAGACCACCGCAAGATAAAAATAAAATAAGAAAGAAAGGAAAAAGAAAATATAAGAAAAGAAAAGAAAAAGGAATAATAGATGAAAAGAAATAAAACAATAAATAAAAAAAAAACATACGTACATGAAGAAAGAAATATAATAAACAAAACATACATAAATAGAGAAAGAACAAAAAAGAAATAAAAAATACGTACCATCGCTGGGCTCCAGAATCACGTGATTCGTCAGCCGTTTCGAAGCGGCTCCAGCGCATGGGGTACGTGGCCGCGTCGTCCGATGGGTCCATGGGCCGCAGGCGCGCTCGGCGTAGATGGCTGCAAGCGAGAAACAGGCCATTGGCGTTGCTGGGCTGAAACAGTCAATGGGCCGAAAACAGGGGTGGTCGGCGCGCGCTTATCCGCCGACTGGTCGGCACTTAACAATTCCCGGACAGAGCGGCATTTTGTCGAGCACCTGGTGTGCGATGACTTGGGCATGGTGGACGCTAGTTTGGGCCTTTAATAGGCCGAATTGGACTTCGATCCTAAAACAATGTTTGAATCCCACGTACAGCTCTGCGTTTTTTATTAAAGGTCCCAAGTCATTAGAAGTATGGATTAACAGATAATTAGTTGCCAAGACATCGATATCAACACATTGACAATGGTCACGGAAACTCGCATTCTTAGGTACAAACCTCATCAAACCCAGTCCAACGTTTTCCCGGTCTTTCTCCATGTAGTTAGCTCCAATTCTTATATTTGGTCCAACTCAAGTAGATTATCAAATTTCGAAGAATGCATGATGTCAACCACGATTGATACTAATCCCAGACTGAATATTTCCATATTTGAAATCAGTATTTTTGCAACTCTTGTGAGCTCCGTTTAACTGAGCTAGGGATCAAACTAACCCGTAAATATTAAACAATACTTATGGCTGGTAGTGTAGTCTTGCCTTCTCTGTGTGGCGGTATCGTTGGTGTTAGATCCGTTGCAAATGGTGTCCATACTCACCTTGACGTCACCGATTGTGGTGGTGTCCTTGATGGATGTGGGGCCATTCTCTATGGCGTCCATGCTGACTCTATGCATCCAGAGTTCCAGACAATAGCAGCTAACATACATGGACCTATGCAAGAATAGGGCAACATCATATTAGTTTCTTACCTACGACGGACAACGATGTGCGCACCATCATCCTCCTGGCTTATTGAATGCACTCTCTTTGATCTCTTTCCTACGGCACAAACCCATGCGATGACCTACGGGAGCTTTGGACATTGATAGACGAAGGAGGTGCCGGGTCATGAAGAAAGCTCGCTGGATTCCTCGTCGGTGTCCGTCACGGCATGCACACGCCTTGCTTGTGCCGCAATTGGTGCCGCGAATAAATCGCTTGGGTCTTCCGCATCGGACCAGCAAGCTCCATATGCTCCTGACGAACTGCTGAGACCAGGGCCTTGTGTTCTCGGGGTGGCGGTCTTGTACATCAATGGCGAATTGGCGATCAAAGATGTGATCAGCAGGGAGCCCTTTTCTTCGTCATTGTCGATGTGACCCGATTCCCTCCCCGCAACCAGCCCGGGTTGAAATTAACCTGGACGGTGCGATTGTCAACGTAAAAATGAAAAACACCGTCGTGGGAAATGAAAATCGAATATCCCTGCCGGTGCACCACCGAGGGGATAACCGCCGTGGCTAACTAGACTAGGAAATCACAACCGCCCGACCCTAATCGCCGCAGAGGTCATCCGCTACGACACCCTCGACCCCGCCTACTCGCCTTACAACAACTAATGGCTGGCGCTGCGCAAGCGGGCATCGACCATGTCCAGGGTTGCGGAGATCCGCGCCACCGCCGCCATTGGAGATAAAACCACCGTGAACATTGGCAAGATGCTGGTGTCGTGCACCAACCCATAGTCGGACTGTCGACCTTTCGGCGACGTTTGCAGCCAAGAGCACAAGGACCGGTTGCACTCGGCGGTCGCTAATGAGCCACAACCCGGGTTATGCCTCCCGGACGTCTTCCCGCCCTCGTGGATCATGGATATGGTCACCGGGATGAGACGCCGGATCTTTGAGGGCGCCTGTGCACCTCAATCAAATGTTTGACATGATCATTGAGGATTGTGAAGCAAGGAGGAAGGATTGGACAGTCGATGGTAGTGGAGAAGGGGCCCTTCTCCACTAGACGAGGATGCGAAGACAATCCTGCGGAACAACATGCCGAGCATCCCGGACGAGGAGGAGCTTCAATTTCCTTTCAACAAGGACAACATCAAAGCCATGATGTTTGTAAGTCTGAAATACATTTCTGAACCGAACTTCAGCTGCAGGCTAATATGATTCTGAATCTAACTTTTTAAACCAAAACTTTAAATTTGTAAGGTTTACATCAGGTATAATTGTTTTGCTAACATAATAATAATATCCTTCATGTTTCACTGGATCTCAACCCGGGCTGGTTGCAGGAGGGAATCGGGTCACATCTGACAATGACGAACAAAAGGGCTCCCTGCTGATCACATCTTTGATCGCCAATTCGCCATTGATGTACAAGACCGCCACCCCGGTAACACAAGGCCCTGGTCTCAGCAGTTCGTCAGGAGCATATGGAGCTTGCCGGTCGGGTATGGAAGACCCAAGCGATTTATTCGCCGCACCAATTGCAGCACAAGCAAGCTGTGTGCAAGCCAGACGGACACCGACGAGGAATCCAGCAGCTTTCTTCATGACCAACACCTCCTTCGTCTATCAATGTCCAAAGCTCCCGTAGGTCATCGCATGGGTTTGTGCCGTAGGAAAGAGATCAAAGAGAGTGCATTCCATAAGCCAGGAAGATGATGGTGCGCACATCGTTGTTGGTAAGAAACTAATATGATGTTGCCCTATTCTTGCATAGGTCCATGTATACAAACATTTCCTTTACAACACACAAATCAAGTTGACGGGCACAAAATAAAAATGACAAGATATCCCTGTACTTGGTACAATTTTGATATACTTTGAACAAAAGCCTTCAAAGAATTTTTTTCACATTAACCCACGTGATAAAAACAAGACCACCAAGACTTGTTGTAGTGTTCAGTTTCACAGCAATCTTCAACATTCAAATGGAATTCGGACATCATAAGGTGTTGCGACGAGGTGTAGTTGGTTGCGTCTCTTTGCTGTTGCACCTGTTAGGATTTGGGATCGATCTAGGTGTAGATCAGATGGGAAACACTTTGCATTTGGGATATACCGATGTATGTTTAACTGGATATAGAGAGAGATAAAAAAGAGAGAAGGGGAAAGAGTGAGATGCACGTACCGTCAAGTAGGAGCTCGCCATCGGGATCATGGGCGATAAGTCGTTGAAGTCCGTCGAGGCAGTGAGGACGCCGGTGGACTTCCCGTCGCTTACAACCCGCCCTTACCATCGGACAGGCTACGGAGGTGGGGAAAATGGCGGCTGACAGGGAACCTCGTACCTTGAGCCGTTGGCCCCCACCTCCTCTTTATAGGGCTGCGCGACAGGGGCCCACCAGCCACATCTTGGGCTGGGTGTCCCCGATCAGGACACAGTCAAGGGGCCCGTCTCAACCGTTGGGTTGAGAGCGGTGAGATCAATTCTAACATTCTCCCCCTTGATCTCATCACATATATTACCATTTACTTCTTTCTTATTCCAATACAAATTAGTGCATAGAACTGCCTTGTCGTCACGGTCAATCGCCGATGGACTCAACAGCTACAATACACGCCTCTGTTTTGAAACAGCTTCTTTATCATTGGGCCCTTTATTGTCCAGAAATCATAGGCTATACCATTAACCCATGTCGACTGTGTGTTCTCTGAACGCACTGGGTGGTAAGCCTTTTGGTGAACGGATCCGCAAGCACTTTTTGTTCCTTATATGCTCAATACTTTTCTGTTCCTTATATGCTCAATACTTTTAATATGACTCCGGACTTTCTCCTCTACAACATATAACTCTACGTCAATGTGTTTGGCAGCACACTTGACCCGTTGTCATAGGAGCAAAACGGTTAAATGGTTATTGCTGTTGTCAACCATTATCAACTCCGGGTATAATCTTTTGATTACCTTTGCCTGTCCCTGAAGCCTCATAACAAGTTGTATCATGTGTATGCATCATCAATAACACCACAACTGTTTTATTTGGAGCTTTTCCACAACAAACTCCAACCGCGAGTGTCAGTGACTAGTGTGGAATTCACTGCACATCTCGCCAAATCTCAACATTTGTACCCACAACTATATGAGAGTACTTGTTCTTTCTTACTCGATATGAGGCTTTCAGTACTTTAAAAAATTCCAATACATTTATTACTCCATTCCAGTGATCTATATCTGGACTGGACTTCTGCCAAATTATCCCGGATATGTGAACTCTGTAGGGTAATGACATACTTGTGCTTTCATTAAGCTTCCAACAGCCGAAGCATGTGGTACCACATATTTCTTTGATCTATTTCACATTCATTCTTGAAACACTAAGGTTTCCAAACCCATTACCCTTAACTATAAGAACAGGCATAGGTTTTATTTCATGCATACTTTATTTCTTTAGAACCTTTTCTAAGTATGCCTTTACAACAAATCCAAATACACCTTTTCTTACGTCTCGGTGAATTTTCAATTCTTATTATGAGAGACATTTCACCAAGACCATTCTTGTTGAATCTCGAGGACAAATACTTCTTCTTTAATAGTAGATTAGCACCACTACTAGCAAGCAAGGTGCTATCGACATGTAGGATTAGGAAAATATCCATTCTTAAACTTCTCATAATACTGTTGTCCTTCTCATTCTCTTTAACCCAAATATTCTATTGACCTTTTAACTTTAAAACTCTACCTTTTAGAGACTTGCTCTAACCTTTAAATCATTTCTTTAGGCGACATCTCATATGTTCTTTTACTCCCACGATAAAACCATTAGGTTGTGCCATGTATTCATTTTCATACAAATCCCGTTAGGGAATGCCGTCTTTACATCCATACGATGTAACTCAAAACCATAATGTGCCATTAACTTTCACCGTAATCAATTCATTCTCTTTATATAACTGTTCTCACCACAAGTGGCGATTTATATCTTTTTGTATTCCCTTTGGAGTCACATTGCGTCTTGTAGACCCATTCTGTTTCCTTGTTTTGGCTCCATTAGAAATTACTTCTAAGTCCCAAATAACGTCGGGATTCTTTAATTTCATAACTTCTTGCCATTTAGACAAGTGAGTACTTCTCATGGCTCTTTAGACAAGGTGGGATCATCCTTCATTTGAATTTCTTTAACATATACTTTATAGTCATCAGAGAAAATTGCTTTTCTCAATCTTTGAGACCTTTTAGGGTCCTTAGCTATTGGCACTTCTTTAATGTGGGGTTGTTGTTGCTCTTTTATTGCACAGAGGCAATTAATTCTATAAGGTCCTATATCTAGGATCCTTGTTTACTTATACAACAATAACATGGTATTTCAAATCATGTGTCTCGGCATACCATGCTCCCCAGATTACTCCATCTTCTAGAGATAGAGTATCATCACTTTTCTTATTTTGGGTTTGATCTCGTTAAACTCATATGGTGCCATAGTCACTGCTTTAATAACTAACTTTTCTAGTATGCTACCTTCCTATCGAACTAAAAAAAGATCTAGGAATTTAGCCATTACTTTCTTTAGGGGTATAACTATTATGACCATTGTACTCCCTCAATGATCACATTCATCTTTTATAGATCACTTTTGTCTTTAATGCATAATAAATACAACTTTATCTTGAACTATAGGGGAGTGTCTTTCTTAATCGTCATTTCTTCTTCACATCTTTTGAATTTATCTCATATTTCTCCCCCTCGAATGTGGCATGAACTTTTCTACCACAATTCGAAACTATCAAACTCTTGTGAAGAAGAAAACTTTGATTACTTATTCATCCACATGGGAGTACTTTTCCTCATTTCACTTCAAGAACTTAGCAAAGTCCTTTATTATCAATACTTTTGCAAGTCATGCTCGCGACGTTATTCTTATCGGAGGTTCGTACATAACTTTATTTTAACTTTACACTCATGAAGTGCTTAATGTCAATTCTAGGATAGCACAAGAGCTACCCATACTTTTTCTCGCTATAACGAGATGCACTATGTTAACTTTACCTTGCTATGCAAGGTATGCATTGTGCCAACTTTACCCCATCATGCGGGTATTATCTCAACCTTTTCCGCCATGCGGAATAATTCCCTCGAAGGGACATGAATGCCGAGGATTGGCTCATCAAATTTAGAAATAAATCCGAATACTCAGAACATACATGCTTAATCCAACGTTGGTCAAATTAAATATGAATGTGATCATTTACAACTCTTATCGTAATGACTAAAACTGAAAATACATTCTTTCATTGATAGTACATGAAAAAAAAAAAACATTTCTCAAACTAAACTTTAATATCAACTTTGACGCCATTGGCGACTCTTATTCATTGCTTTATCATCTTTTTTCGAGTCATGAATGACCAGCTCATTTTTTTTACGCCTTCAAGACTCAAAACATGAAGAACATTGTCTATGAATATTCAACAATAGTCAACGATAATGAGCATGAAATTAACCCTATGTTGATCCGGTTAAGACATGCACATTAAACTTTAAATATCTTTAACTCAGTATTCTATATCACCGTTGGGCA
The DNA here is from genome assembly GCA_015847255.1 of Hyparrhenia diplandra. NCBI lineage: Eukaryota > Viridiplantae > Streptophyta > Magnoliopsida > Poales > Poaceae > Hyparrhenia > Hyparrhenia diplandra. Next base: position 111,429 of record JADLZK010010164.1, read on the forward strand.
GAAATAGAATAAAACATCATTCTTTGTACATCAATTCCACATCACCGTTGGCAGAAATAGAATAAATGTATGAAACTCAATAACATTTGAAGCATATAACTCATTTTTTCTACATTAATTCCACATCACCGTTGGCGTAAATGGAATAAATGTCCGAAACTCAATAATCTTGAAAGCATATAATCACTCCTCACAATTAGAAGATGATCAATTTCATTGCAAATGAAACATGAAAGTACTTTTCTTTTACCTTTATCAGTTCTCTCTGAATAATTGGTCACTTTGATCCATAATATAATGTAGATTTACACTTTAAACATAAAACTCACTATAAACTTATAATATTGTTATCATCAACGTTGGTCGAAAATAACAATACCATAATTAAACTTTTACCATAAACTCATTACTCCTCTAATGAAATTAGGGGATAAACTTTAATCACTTTCTCTTCAAATTAAATTCTCCCGTTGGTTCGAAATTAATAAGAAGAAGAAAAAAAAAAATACTTTAACTTTGCAAGCGAAACATTAAACAATTCTTTAAAATAATTATTCTAGATCTGAAGCATCTCATGGTACTCATACACTCTCTAAACAAAAACCCATGGATTCAAATTGAATAGAGATGAAATAAAGACAAAATTCATCAATATTGTGCTTCTGAAATAGAATAAAACTGAACTGATCTTGTGCTGTACTTTGGCCCGGCCTAGAAAAACCAGCTCGGCCTTAAGGCCTGTCCAGCGCATTGCCACAGCCCAGCGGCGGCCACGGCCGGAGGCCCAGCCGCGCATGCTCTATTTCCTTTCTTTTCCTTTTTTTTAATTTAATCCCATTCGGCCAGGGTTTGCAGCAAACACAGGCCTGCGTAACCTGGGCCTGAGCCGGTTTTTTCTCGCTTCGCCTGGGCCACATTCGGGTCCAAAAGATCTCGGCCGTAGATGCCGATCGGACGGCTGTCCGGGCGGTTTCGGAGAACAAAACCGCCGCCCGGCCGGGAGCTCCCAAACCCTAGAACTCATTTCGTTTCCTCAGCGCCGCCCGTCACTTTCTTTCTCATGGCGGCGCGAGTGGCATGGGGTGGCCGCCGCCGCGGCCGTGGAGCTCGCCGGCGGCTGCCTCGACCCGAGGCTCCCGGCCTCTTTCCTTCTCTTCTTTGAGCCGCGGCGGGCGAACGCGATGGCCTCGCACGCGCCCGGCCCGAGCCATGGCTCCTCGGTTGGTATACGCCGCGGCTCCCGCTTCTCTTCTCCTTTACCCCATCTTTCTTTCTTATCCTTTCTCCCAGTGCCAACCTTGGACGGGACGCTGCCCGCGGTAAGTGGCACCCGGATATGCCCATATACGGCCGGAGGTGGCGGCGCCGCGACGTCCCGCCGGCAAGGCGTCCACCGAAAGTGAGCGTCACGCCGGAAGATTTCAGCCGCGGTGCCCTTTGCCCTTAGGAGGCGGAGATCGCGCCGACATGGACCCTCCCTCCCCAAAGGGTTTCCTCTCTTACCGCGGTGCTCGCGATGATCGACCCGACGGTGGTGACTACGGCATGAGAAGCCGGGCAGGTGCCTCCCCTCGCCGTCTATCTTTGTTCTAGGGTTAGGGTTGATTCTATCCCCGATCCGATTTGAATCGGTCCTTCATCTTTTCTTTCCCGATCAAATTGGTCCATTCAATTTCTTTTGGTACTTTTCTCTCTTCGAAATCCAAAACGATCCGGTATTCTTTCAATTTTCCATCCCCGATCTGATCCACTCACTAGACCAGGCTCATGATACCATTGTTAGGATTTGGGATCGATCTAGGTGTAGATCAGATGGGAAACACTTTGCATTTGGGATATACCGGATGTATGTTTAATGGATACTGAGAGAGATAAAAAGAGAGAAGGGGAAAGAGTGAGATGCACGTACCGTCAAGTAGGAGCTTCGCCATTGGGATCATGGGCGATAAGTCGTTGAAGTCCGTCGAGGCGGTGAGGACGCCGGTGGACTTCCTGTAAACAACCCGCCCTTACGATCGGACGTGGTGCGGAGGTGGGGAAAATGGCGGCCGACAGGGAACCTCGCATTACCTTGAGCCGTTGGCCCCCACCTCCTCTTTATAGGGCTGCTGACAGGCCCACCAGCCACATCTTGGGTCGGGTGTCCCCCGATCGGAGGGACATCAAAGGGGCCCGTCTCAACCGTTGGGTTGAGAGCGGTGAGATCAATTCTAACAGCACCAACTGTTATGTCCATGACTACAAAATGACACCCCCTTTTACAACGCAAATAAGTGTTGCTGAAAGTTCATATATACGTTAAGGTGGTCTATACCATCGCATCCAATATGTGTTGCCTAAAGTGGCGTTGCAAGGATCTATTGCAACACTTATTTATGTGTTGGTAACATGTGGTAATAAGTGTTGCAAAGTTGCAACGCATAATGTTTGATCATAGCAACACTTATATGTGTTTGTATAGACCATGTGTGAATAGCCTCTATGGTTTGTTGTAACGTATAGATTTAGTTTATTGCAACACAAATATGTTTTGTAAGGAATAAACCATTTGTTCATTAATATTATATAATTATTTATTTTTGAGATAACAATAGAAATACTATTGTACAATTTAATAAAAAATGCAATACCATCCAACATAAAAATAAGCACACTAAGCCATATATATATTATAAATAATTTGTCGCATTACAAAGTAACATCCAAATTCATGACACAATTTTTTATACAGAGCACACGTTCCTATGTGAGCAAATATAAAACATATAAAAGATCCCTCTTAGCATGCTAGCTATCCTCCTTTCTCCTTCCTTCAGCTCAGTCAATCATTCCTCTGCTGTGATCACATATCTATCTTCTGGATCTGCAGATGAAATTTAAATTAAATAATATGACACACATGAGAACTGAAATCATATTGGGTTATAGAAAAGACCGTACAAAACTTGAAGGCCATGCAACATGGACTCCTCCTTCCACATCTCTAAGAACCTTGTAGTTTTTGTATGGTCGTATCAATGTTTCATCTTCTACCATTGCAAAACTAACAGAAACCATCCAAAATTCTTTTGCCTAGCTGAACACCATCAATTTTCTGTCTTGGATCACAACTCACTAGTTTACCCATTGCAACAGTCTTATTTTGATTTTTCCATCTTTGTAAGTATACTTTGGTGCCAACCTGGTTCACAAATATATGCATACAATAAATAAGCACATAATAGATCACAGTCTATCTAAGAAATTGAATAATCATACCTTCATTGTATTGCCAGTTGACAAACTTGTTGTGCCACGATGATTCTTCTACAAAAGTATATATGGGGATTCTTAGACTCCAGTTGTAAGAACAATTAAGAAAAGGATAAAATGAAGTTTTAAGAGATGTGTCTTATACACTAGCAGGTACTGATGCACTAGGCCTTTTGAGATCTTGTTCAGCTGGTAACAAGTCAAAACAGATAACTTAGTTGTGGAAAATAAGCTAATAAAAATATCAATGCTAGAAAGATATTTACTTTGTACTGAGATGCTTCAAAATTTGAGGGAGTAGCAAATGTTTCCTTTGAGACAACCTGTAGTATGTGCTCGTTTAATACAACTATTTGATAAAGTTCATAGAATAGTATACTGCCATTCTGTTAGGAAACTCAGAAAGCAGTTCCAATAACGTATTTAGCAGCATGATCAAAATATATTGCTTTGCATCCATGTGTTAAGTTTGGTGCATAAAACCTGATCGTTACTACAATTATCTTTGTAATGTGCTGGCAGATCCTCATGCTCGACATAATCATCTTGCTCTGTCTATAGTGAATAAGAATAAATTAATATATTCTTTCACCAACAAAATGGAATCAAAATAGAGATTGGTTATTAAGGCCAAACACAACATGAAGTAAACACCAACAAAATGGAATCAGAGTAGAGATAGGTAAACAAGAAAGCACAGCACAAAGTAAACAATAATGAATAAAGTTCAAACAAGGATTGTAGGAACTTGTGTAAAATAAAATCTACATGCAGTGCTTCATGAATACCTGTAAGCTAATATTTATTGTGGCTGGGGTAGATGAGTCCGAATTTGTGGTTCCATATGAGTGCTCAGCCACCTTCTTTACAGAGGAACCAAAAGAATCTTTAACCAAAATACCTAAAAATGATTCATCATTGAAAACTAGCTTCCTTACCTGTTTGTTTGATCTAAGAACATCTATTTTTCTCTGCATCATAAGATTCTGCCTCTACAAGCACAAGTCACAAGTCACAGTTAAAGGACAACATAAAATTCTAGTTAAAGCAGCAACCATTACTAGCTTTCCAATGCCAAACATAGTAAAACGCTCTCATCCATATTACTGTCATACCTTCTGTACATGACTAAGGTATTCGTAATCTGGCTGCAGATCATCATCCTCTACATTTTCAGCATGCCCATTCTGCGATGAAATAAAACAAATAAATCGTTGACATAAATCTGGTATGCAAAATCCAATTCAATTCTACCATTGTATCATTCAGTGGTGCACCCATGCTAGAATCCTGAAATTATGAGGGTCACTATATACTCGCTGTCCATCCATGCTAGAATCTTGATTTTGAGGGTCACTATATACTCGATGTTGATAGACAAATGACTACAAACTAGAACCAACTATTAAAAAAAATTACAGTATATTGTTTTTTCTTGTCAATTTTAGAGGGGTACGCACCTTTCGTTTCAGTATTTGGCATATCAGCACAATAGCCATCTTTAGGTGCATAGACAGGATCACCTAAACATATATAGTAAATTGATGTGTACCCATAATGCCCAATCAATTCAATCAGGTTGAAGTAGCATATCTCATCTCTATCCATTTCCGTCTGCACACGTTTCTCCCCTTCATCTGCCCCATCGCATACAAGATTTATGGTCCACATATCCACCGCCATGGTACCACAACGCACAATCTAAATAAAATTTAGCACCAATAGAAAAGTAAGAATAAAGCATTGGATAATTCTCCAATAAAAACAAATGTAATAGAATAATGTAGCAATCATTGGAGAAAGCTAGCGGCAATGCAAGTTTTGTGAAAAATAGATCCCTGCAGCAGTCCACTGAATGCAATCAAAAAGGATGCTACTGCAAACCAATAAAGTTGGAATGAGAAAATGAGTGCAAAACTGCAAACCAATAAAGCACCTTTTAAACCATCCGTATTTTTTTATACTTGGTTCACTGCATTTTACAGGTATAAGTGTGCACTGCAATTTAGGATGTGTACCTGCAAATTTGACACACCTCCTTGATTTTTGGGACGACATCTTGAGAGGTCAGCACAGGAATTGCCTAACCTGAATAGCAAATACAATTGACATTTTCAGAGTAGTTCATATGTTGTGGCTGCACCTACTGTATATGAGAATAGGTATCTGCTTATGATTTAAAACTATCATAATTCATAAGTCCTTGAATTAAATCGAGAATTCATACTTGATTTAATTTAGCAATGTAACTTAATCATGTTTAAGAACAATTCGTCAAGTAATAAATCTACCAAAATACATTCAGATTCAGTTAAGTTTATAGATCAGCACATAAATGTCAGTTGGTTATCGAACTCAAAAATGTAGATATTAAATAAATTTAGTAAACCCACACAAGGTCAGTTAAACTCAGAAGGAACAGAGATGAAATACAAAAGCCATGATTTACTCCCCTTCCAATACAAGCATCAGATAGCAACATCCAGAGAGGTTAGGACTTAGAATAATTAGAAACACGTCTTCTTAATATGCAGGTCGCACGTCATGCCTTCTTCTTACAGGATTTCCGAGCAGGCACAACGACGGCGGAATGGAGCAGCACGGCGACGTGCGTGACGGCAGCCGCGGCGGGGATCCAGCGGGTGACGTGCGTGACGGCAGCGGCGGCGGGGATCCAGCGGGCGACGTGCGTGACGGCAGCCGCGGCGGTGAAGTGTTGCCGTAGGGCTCCAGTAGGCGGACCGGACCGGATCTGGGTCGAGCGACGGTGACTCTTGAGGCGGCGACAGGGACCGGTGTTGGTGCGGCCGTGCGGCGGTGATGCCGCGGTGCGTTGCTGCGTCGCCCTGTTTGCAGCAGGAAGAGGATAGGTATGGACTATGGAGTGCTTGTGCGATGGCAAAGAATAGAAAATGGACCATGTTTCAGCTGGGATAACTGACGAGATCCACAAATCAGGGGTGGTTCCCAGGTTGTTTTCACCCGGTCCGCTCCAGTTAGTCTCTATGAACGGTGGGGCCATTGTTAGACTTCTCAATAATTAGATTACAAGTGTGCGGGAAAAAAGGTACCAAATAAAAAAAAAAGAGGGAAACAATGGCGGGAGAAGGTTACGTATGCGAATATATTATAGGTCTTGGAAAAGATGGCGGGAGCCACAAAAAAATGATTACGCTGAGTTTAAATTAAAAAATATGGTTATTAGTGTTAGATCCAAATTAAATGAATATTTGGGATTGTACACAGATTCAAAAAAACAAAAAGTGATTACGCTGAGTTTAAATTAAAAAATATGGTTATTAGTGTTAGATCCAAATTAAATGAATATTTGGGACTGTACACAGATTCAAATGAAAAAGTTATCAATTACAAAATTTTATAACTTTTCGAGATCTACAACTTTGCTTTTTGGTCAATTACCCATCCAAGGTCGTACAAAAAATTGGAATTTCAAATGTGAAGAATTCAGCCATAATTTCATTGGATTAATGATTTTAAATGAAAACATTATCAAATATAAAGTTTCTTAACTTTTTGAGATCTACATTTTTGTTTCCGGGTGTTGGGGGAATGATCCATCGGACAACCTCGACGAGCTCCGCCCCAAAGCCCCAACCCCGCAAGATGAGGTTTAAATTGCACCTCAACTAAGTCGCAACAAAATGGTCATCCCCGCTAGGTTCAGCACGTTAGCGATGGTTCCACCCCTCACGCCTCCCCTTAGTCACCCCCGCCACGGTCAAGCGTGTTAGCAAGGGTGACACCCTCGTGCCCCTAGGTCACCCCCCGTTGACCCTCGCGGGGTGCACCGCCGCCTTGTCTTCGGTGTTTCACTTCTTTCAGGTCCCCCCCTTCGGGCGAGCGAGGGATCTCGCAACGGTGTTAAAGGAAGTAAGCCTCGCAAGCCTCCCCAAGATACTCGCGAGGTTTCGTGACATGATTTGTCTCATCACCTAGCGGCGGCCAGGAAACCCTAGAAGCTCCTCTCGACGGTAGTTGGAATTGGACTTGTGTTTGTACCCCTTTGCCCCTTGGGGCCCACCTCATTGTAATTGTATCAGTAACCCTAATGTAAAAGGTCACTGCCTCTTGGTATGTCCTATAAATACCCGAGGGGTGCACTGTAGAGAGGGAGGACCCCTAGTTTTAATGCCATTTACTCCACTTTCAGTCTTGCCACGTGTCACTCTACTCACCCGCTTGGACCCTCGCATGTATCATGACTCATTCCTATGGTAAACCCTCGCTCCTCCGATTCGACCCTAGGTCGATGGTTGGGGAGCAGGAGTGAACCCCACACCGGGATCCATAATTTCATTGGATAAATGATTTCAAATGAAAACATTGACAAATTTGAAATGTGAGAATTCAAATGCAATCTCGTTGGATCTTGAAAAGTACTACAACTTTGGTATAATGTTCATCTTCATTGCAAGTCATATAAGAAAGTTACGAAGTTTTTTGTGCACCATATAACCAAGGTTCTGAAATAAAAAATGTCAATGTCCTACTATTAAACACAAATATGTGTGTAGTGTAATGGTAGAGAAGAGCTTAACACGTTGGGGATTGCACGTTGGGGATGATTGTGGGTTCTAATCCTCATGATGGTTATTTTTGTTTTTTTTTTATTTTAGAAATCAAATTTTGAAAGGCGCATTTATTTTGTTAATTACAAATCAAATCTTTATAGCCTTTTTTTTTTTTTAGAAATCGCACCTAAACTGGTGAAATCTTTATAGCCTTTTTTTTTTGTTTTTTTAGAAATCCGGCCTTGTTCTCAATAAGTAAAAAGTTTAGTGAGAAATTAACGCTAATGGGTGCTTGTTCAACTGGTTACGGTAGAGGGCTTGTTCCTATTCTTTGTGCAGGTTCGAACCTGTATCCCTCCTTTTTGTCCCTTATATTAATTATTAATTGACTGGAAAACAAGTGCATGTTGTTAAAAAAAAAAAACTGTCCCACGAACAGAACCTGCGCACAAGCTTGGTTTCATAAACGTTGCTACCTCCTTGGTTTCATAAACGTTGCTACCTCGTTTTCACAAAGCTCGATTCATAAGCGTTGCTACCTCGGCTTCAGAATCGTTGCTTGCAACAAATAAGTTAAGCGTTGCCACCTATTCGTTGTAAAAGAGGGGTTTCTCTTGTTGTCAAGCTCCTCTGGAAGCATTTTGCCCGGAAGGCTCCAATCGAAATAGTAGAGGAGCCGTGCCACGATGAGCTCCAGTGTTGCCACCCCGAAGCTCAAGCCTGGACACATCCTTCGCCCACTACCGAATGGCAAGTGATAAAATTCTGAACCTTTGTAATCACAGGTAGTGTTCTCAAATCTTGCTGGTCTGAACTCCTCAGGATTGTCCCAATACTTTGGGTCCCTTGCCATTGCCCATGCATTGATCACCACCATAGAACCTTTGGTGACCTCGTACCCACCGATGTCACAGGTCTTCTGGCATAGATGCGGTACAAGCAGGGGAAGAATCGGGTGAAGCCGCAGTGTCTCCATGATGACCAGCCTTGTGTAGTGTAGCTTGTCCATATGAGACTCTTGACGACTTGGGATTACGTTGTGGAAAGCTTCACGCACCTCTGCCTGTGCCTTCACCATCTCTCTCGGATGTTTCATGAGCTCGGACATGACCCACTCAGCTAAAGCTGAACTTGTTTCCGACCCTCCTGTGAATATATCCTGCACACAAATACAGTTGACAGAAAAACCAATCAAAATCATGTTGGAGGAAAACCCGTTGCTCACACCGCGGTACATGTAAGTTACAACTTTGAGTTTAAAACCAAAGATTCATAAATTTCAGATTAGCGTGTGGCCAAAGTTCAGTTCGGATCGGAGTTGCATTTAGGTAGAGAGTAGACATATAATAATAATAACCTCTAATGGATCTGGACTTACAAATATCATGGCCTTGATGTTGACGTTGTTGAAAGGGAAATCAAGCTCCTCCTCGTCCCGGATCCTCAGCATGCAGTTCACAAGATTATCTTTTGCAGCCACGTCCTCTCCTCCGGGTCCACAACTATGGACCATCCCTCCTTCCTCCTTGCTTCACAGTCCTCGATCATCTTGTCGAACATTTCATCGAGCTGCCAGTGCGCCCTCCGCATCCGGCGTCTCATCCCGGTGACAACATCGACGATCCACAGGGACGGGAAGACGTCCGAGAGGCAGAACCCGAAGCTATGGCTCAGCACCACGGCGACCGCCGAATGGAACTGCTCCTTGCGCTCTTGGCTGCACACGTCGCCGAACGTCGCCTGTCCGGCGATGGAGTTGGTGCACGAAACCAGCAGCTTGCCAATGTTCACGGTGGCTTTATCTCTGCCGGCGGTGGTGGCACGGATCTCAGCAACCATGGACATGGTCTCGCTGTCCCTGATCGGTGCCAGCTGCCTGACCTTGTGCTTGCTGAGGAGCTGGAGCACGGAGAGCTTGCGCAGCGCCCGCCAGTAGTCGCCGTACGGCGAGAAGGCGAGGTCGAGGGTGCCGTAGCCGATGATCTCCGCGGCGATCAGCGCCGGGCGCGAGGCGAAGTTGACGTCGTTGGTCTGGAGAACCTCCTGAGCTGCGGCCGGCGAGGAGACCACGACGGTGTCGATCTGTCCCAGCCGCAGGTACATCACCGGCCCGTGCTTCTTGGCGAGATCACGGAGGACGACCTGGGGATACGAGGTCATCATGTGGTGGATGCTGCCCACGAAGGGGATGGCCCATGGCCCTGGTGGCCGCCGTTTCGTGGAGTTGGCTCTCGCACTGTGCCTGTAGGATGATACAATGATCAGCTGCGAGAAGAGAAACAGGAAGACGACGAGGGCGAGTCCACACATCTCCATGGATGTTTATGGTCATCACGATACGAGATTACATTCACATATATAGATGTGAATCTAGTTTAAACTCCACTTGTACAGCTTCCGAACAATACGGAATGTGTTGATTACAGAAATTAACCTTTTGTTATCTTAGCTTTTCCCTGATCTATATGCCGTCCAAGCCGGAAAGAAAAAGATGGAGAGGATCGAGTCCTAATCCTGATTTGCTTTCTATATAAGTTTTTGCCAATCTCTTATGACCCCGCTTGTCCATTGGTCACAAAATCTGGCGATTGCAGCACACGTGGCTAGCAGATGCTAACACTGGTGTCTTGAGGCGGCTAGCAGTGATGTTTTAGTATTCCTCCCCAATCTCGAGGCACTTAGTGGTGCTAAACAGATGTCCCTAGCAACCAAATTTTAATCCTGCTCTGTACATCTTCTCCTCACCCATCTGCTAACATGGTCTCGAGTCTAGCAGCAGTATTTTTATCCTGGCCAAGTGTACATCTTTTGTTTGGTTTAGCAGCACCGTCAAATGCGGGTGACCTCTTTGAGTGATGGACTAAAATTGCAAACAAAAAAGTAAATTCATTGTTATTAACGGCAGCTGCAGGTTTACTTTGGGCAATTTGGATAACAAAGAAACGAAGTGGTTTTTGATAAATGTAGACCAAAATCTTTTTTGCAGGTGCTATTCGGGGAACACATTGGCTACGTCGGTGAGCAAATCTACAGCTGGCTGAAGATCAGCGTGACCAGCTAGTACAGCCGGGCAGTACATTGAAACTTCGTCACTGTAGTTTTTTAGTTCAAGAGGATGGCTATCTACAAGATTTATTGGTCATATTTAGATCAAACCGTGTTTTGTTTCTTGTTCATTCAATTCTGGCTAGGCGATGTTTAGTGAGAGCGTTTGGTGCTCGAACTTTTTTATAATAATTGGCCTGATTCTATCTCGCGATAGATGAAGCCGGATTTTATATCCATTATCTAAAAAAAAGAGGTGAATCTAGTTAAAACTCCACTAGCTAGGTGCAGTGAAACTGCCCAAGTACAGCTTCCGAACAATACGGAATGTGTTGATTACAGAAATTAACCTTTTTTTATATATTAGCTTTTCCCTGATCTATATACCGTCCAAAGCCGGAAGGAAAAAAAGAGGGAGAGGATCGAGTCATAATCCTGATTGCTTTCTATAGAAGTTTTTGCCAAACTCTTATGATCTGGACGGAGAAAAATTGTGCTGCCACATTTGTAGCATATAATAGCGAGTCTTGAGGATATATTTAACGAGGATAAATTCAGTGTTAAATAGGATAACCCTCTGGTTACATTTCTTTTTAAAAAGGAACTAGGAAATACAGTTAGATCCCGCTTGTCCATTGGTCACAAAATCCGGCGATTGCAGCACAGGTGGCTAGCAGTGATGTTTTAGTATTCCTCCCCAATCTCGAGGCACTTCTTCTTCCCACCCATCTGCTAAACAGATGTCCCTAGCTAGCAACCAAATTTTAATCCTGCTCTGTACTTCTTCTTCCCACCCATCTGCTAACATTGTCTCGAGTCTAGCAGCAGTATTTTTATCCTGGCCAAGTGTACAATTCCTGCAGGGAATCCGTATAACAAATATGGTCAACGACTATATGTACCTAGCAGCCGTATTTTATTCGTTATTGGTAAGACTAAATTGATTTTCATTCGTCTATTAGAGACATCTGAGGAACTGAGCCTCACTCAACATGTTTATCGTAAAGGGGACATGCAGCCCATTTTGCGGCCAGACCCAGACAAATTATCAGGCCAACAGATTATTAGGGGATTAATTCTGCAGTGGAGTTTTTTTTTTTTTTTTTTTTTTTTTTTTTTTTTTTTTTTGACAAGGTTCTTCAGTGCAGTTGACTGTTCTCAGATTCATATGCATGCTTGCTGCACTTGGATGGCCTTCGGTCAAGTATGTGCCAACACATGGTTGATTTAGGTCACATGTGTTTAGTTTTGTGATCGAGTGATTGTCAACAAATAACATTTTAATCCTATTTTCTTTTATTCTTTATGCTTCGGGTTATGTTCACCGGCACACGTGGAGTGTGTCGAAGACGATTCTTGGTTCGTGTTGTACAAGTGTGGAGCTCGGAGATGGTAGCTGACGGCGAGGTGAAGGGGCCAAGGAGGACGCGTCCGGGCCGACGGATCGCGGAGGTGAAGGACGGACGAGGGAGGCTTGGACCGAGGGACCGGATCGCCGGGTGGCTAGCCATGGTGGCTGACATCTAGGACATCGACGAATGCAAGAGGACGTGGCGGGACCATGTCGATCGGGTCAAGACGGGCGAAGCGCGCAGAGCAGAGCGGGGAGCTCGGATGACTTGGCGACTTCGGGCGGTCAAGACGGCGATGACACGCGTGTCGAGGAGGTTTGGTGGTTTGTCCTCAAAACCATCGGGCGCTGGTTTTCGTGGTTTGGGCCTCAAAACCATGGGTGCGGGTTTGGTGGTTTGGGCCTCAAAATCATCGGTGGGTTTCACGGGTTTGGGCCTCAAAACCCGGGCGTTCCGGTGGACGGAAGGGACGGCACGTGGCGGCATCCGGGAGATTGCGTGGAGCAAGGCTGCAGATGAGGAGGCGCGGTGGTCGCCGGATCAAATTATCTCGAGTTGGACTAAATTAGCCTTAGGGTTAGCGGTTCGCTCATATGTATCTAGGGGTAGTTTGGGAAAGAGGATTTCAGACTATATGTTTTGGATGACAGCCTCCTCCCTCTTTGCCTCTCCCATTTTCGTTTTTATTTTTTCCTCTCATTTTTAGGGTTCTTGTTTAGAGGTCCAAGAACCAAAATTTATGTGGATTTGTGCTGTGATTTTTCGTTCGTAGGAAGAGTGGCCCTAAGTCCACTCATGCCCTCTGGGATTTTTCATATGGAGCTGTGATTTTGTCTCTGTGATTTTCGTCCTCCTGTGTTCCTGCTTTCCCCTCTTTTCGTTCGTGCTCAAATTCTTTGATTCACGGCGATTTAGTTTAATTTGCTGAATGATTTTCTAGGAGTATCCTGCTGTGACCCTCGTGAATCAGTGTGCTTAGTTTGAGAGCTTGGGATTTTGTTTCCTGCGATTTACTTGAAGTTTTGGATCTGGGCTATCGTTCGTCTCTGTTCTTGCTTCAGCTCTGTGTTCGTGACTTTTCCCATGGAAGCTGAGTGGAGGGAAGTCCCACCTGCAGTGCTACCAACGCCTAGCGCTTAGGCGCTCTGCGTGCTCTCTTGAGCAGCGCTGATCTCTGGTCAAGGATCCCGTATGCTCGAGATAAAAGTCCGGTTGTTGGGTTTCTGTTCTTCAGTTCATCCGCTCGGCCAATTTCTCTTGTGCGGATTAGCACCAGTTGCTCGACCGTGAGATCTCGTCATAGCAGGATTGTTGTTCCCCAGCACCGAGTACCTCTGATAGCGTGCAGCAGGTTCTCGTCAGGTTTCAGCTCGAGCGTTGCATCTTTCTCAAGGTAAACAGCAGGCACCAGCTTCGTTAATTGACAAGGTAAAGCAAATCAAATCTCTCACGTAACTCCTTTCTCTTGTATCCATGAATTGGTACTTTTAGCAATCCAATTTGAGCAGCAGCAGCATGCACCTAGATGTTTGAGCCTTGATCTGAATTATTTTTCTTTGGACTGCTCCTCGGCTGGCAAGCTGCAACTTCCTGCTAGTTGCTTGTTTTTGATTGGTGCTTAGCTACTAGAGAATTGTTACTGAACAGCAGCTTGTATATGTCTTGGGCATTAATTTTGTGACCAGTCTCTTTCAAGCTACAGGGAATCAAATATTCTAATCTTGTTTAGCTAGTAGCTTCTCACATAATTTGTTTACTCAAACTGAATGCTAGCTAGTTCAGATTGGTTCTCAGCATTTCTGATTAGTCGAGTGCCTGCAAGATTATTTTCTATATGGTGATATGCATGAATCTTGCCTGTGAGTTTGTTTCTATGCAGGTTGTAAATTCAGACGCCAAGGTTTGATTTGTTGGTTTCCACTGAGTTTTGGTTCGGACTCTATTGTTATTTGCAGTGAACTTCTATTTCTCGGTTCTTCCGTGGTTTGATCGTTTGAGCTCCGATTTGGTCTCTGTTTGTTTCGCTAGTCTTGGTGTGATCAATACTTCGCTAGACATCTTGCTACGAAGTTAGCACGTGTGTTACTCGTCTCTCTTTTGAGTTTGCTTTTGAGGTTCGGGGTTGAGCCGATGACCCAAAATTGAAAAGGAAAAATCGAGGCGCCCCATTCACCCCCTCTCCGGTCGCCGTTTTCGGTCCTTCAGTATGAATGCATCTACAACTGTACATAATGTAATATTGGAAGGGTAAAACACTTGACAGTTTGGACTTGATTGATCAATATAATGATGATAACACGTTAAATTATTCAATAAGTACCATCTTTGTGCGTGAAAATTTTCATGTGCCGAAACATGTGCCATGGCGCAAATGCGGAGTAGATCAGTAGGATTAGAAATTTCGATGTTTGAGAACTGGGTACGTCCGCCCACACTGATTGGAGGAAAATTACGTGCCTAATCAAGTACATCCATACCCGGCAACAGGCCGACTTCCAACCAAATTGCACCATGTAAAAAGTGAATTAGAAGCCAATTCCGTCGTCTGCGATGTTTTTTACCACTGATTATGGTACGCATGTCTGCATGCCCTCTAAAATTCACACTCCAGTCCCAAAATGCAATATTCTTTGGACAGGGGATTTCGCATATTGAAAGCATTTCCAAAAAAATCTTTTAATATTTATCAGCCCCTCTAAAAAGATATACAAATACCGTTTTCCGTCCTTTTGACATCTCTTGGATTTGCTGCTGGGCCCAGTCTACAGCCACGAAGTTGCCCAAGCCCAGCAACTGCAGGGAATAAACAATCTCGCTCGGGGCCGAAAGTGGCCCAGAGAGGATCAAATGGACTGTCATGTCAGCGTTCATAGAAAATGTTTCATTTTGCCCAAAGCGGCCTAAGATCAGACGGGTCACCTTGTTGGCAATTACTTTTTTTGCTACTTTTCCTCTGCCAACTTTCACGTTCCTCCCTAACTCTAAAACCGGTCAAACCACCTCCCTCAACTTTTGAAGCCGTGCATTTTACCTCCATGGAGCAGTTTTGAAAGCGGTTTGCTACGGTCACTACTGAAGCCAGGGTCGTTGCCAAGTGCCTCAGACGCCGAAGCGCAAAATGTCGAAAGCACTCGTCAAAGATCCCCTTTGTCGAGCCGCTATCGGGCAACACCCGACGCTCCAAAGGTGGATTTTGCTGTTGCCGAGTGTCGACGCCGGCAAAACCACACTATTTGCCGAGTGGGCCCCGCAAAACACAGCGCCAGCAAAACCTACCCTTTGCCGAGAGTCTGGCTCTCAGCAAACTAAAACGCCGGCAACCTTCTCCATTAAGTAACAGCCGTCGCCGTCGTGTTTGCCGAAAGTGGCCCCAGGTTGCCACTCGCCAAAGGGTTTTTTTTGCCACGCCATTAAAAAAAAAAACTCATTGTTTGTTGAGGGCCATGCCTGTGCACTCGGCAAAATCATCCATCTTTGCCGAGAGCCAGGCCAGGGCACTCGGCAAAACTATAGCCTTTGCTGAGTGTCTAGTCATGACACTCGGCAAAGCTGTAAAATGAAGTTTTGCAGCAAGTTTTCCCAGCCTTGCCGAGTGCCATAGCCATGACACTTGGCAATGGTTCCTTTGCCGAGAGCGACTCTCGGCAAAGTGGCCGTATTTTTTTATATATATATTCAAACCTTGACAAATAGAAAATATCACATATATAAAACATCCATCACATATAGCACCACATCTGTCACATATATCACCATAAGCACATATATCACAACCATTCATCACAAATCCAAATAGATCACAAGTTGACAAGATTCACAACAATGCTGCTCGCCGAAGTTCACAACCATTTTTTAGACCAAAAGGTATCCGCCCCGGCTTTATTAGAAAGCTTACCGAACACCCATTGGTCCGACACTAGTTACCCAGCCTACAATTTCAAGGCACTCAAAAGCGTTGTTCCAAGTTTCATCAACCTTCTATCATAGCTCTAAAATCCTAACTCCCAGAAAAAACGGGCACTGGCGAAGCAGTCCCACAGATAGACAAAGTATACTAAACATATGATAGTAAAAGTAAAATAGACATCAAAAGACAACTCCGGCTTCATGACTTCTGGACTTGACCTCCTGCTGGACACCGGCTTCATTGCTTCTTTGTTTGCCAGCCTACTGGACATTGGTCACCAGTAGCTGAATCATGTCGTCCGAGGTCTTCATCTTTTCCTTGAGCAATGGTGTCCAGGAATTGGCCAGGACAATCACCTTGTGGATGATGCTTTTTGGTGAAGCTAACATCTTTTTGTTGATCGCCATGTTGTTTCGCACCATCCATATAGTCCATAATGCACCTGCACACAAAAATAAGGTCACTTTCCTGTTAACTCCCCGGCAATTCTCCAAGAACTCTATTAGAAACTTGGCAGAACTTGTATTTTATAAGCTTGTAAATTTCAGACTTATAAATAAATAAAAGAAAAACTAGAAGGTAGGGGGCTTCCCTGCCGATTCCTTCAAAAAAAAAAAAAAAAACTTCGGCACAACTTGTTGGTGATTCTTGCCATCCTAAGTTAACTCTAAGAAAGGTCCAAAGGTAAGCCGCTATTGGACATTGGAACAATATGTGGTCAGCTGTTTCGACATCACAAATGTAAAACAATTTTGAGGACCAGACCATTTCTTTTTTTCAGTTGTACTCCTGATTGAATGCAATCGTGGGTAGCCATCCATATAAAGATTTTCACTTTGAAGGGTACACAACATTTCCACAGGTTTATCATTTGTTGGTCTTTGACACCCCGGATGTCAAATTCTTGTATAATGATTTTGTACTATATCTCTTGTTTTGTTCCAGGACCCATCTCATTTTATCCCTTCCTGTTTCTAAATTTATTGGTTCTAATAGATCTAATAAGTCTCTCCGTTCATCTATAAGGTTGCCATTCAATTATCTTCTAAACTGAAGCTCCCAAGAATTTTCTGATTTTGTACCGATACATCTATGTCGTGGTCCGTTAGTATCCGAAAAAGATTTGGGAATCTTATTTTCAATGGGCAGTCCCCCAGCCACACATCATGCCAAAACCTAGTTTGTATGCCACTGACCACTTCCAAGTGTTCTACCTCTTTGAAACCAGTCTCTAATGTTTCGTAGAGATCTCCGAATTGAGACCCTTTCCCTTTTTTAACCGAAAGATGCTTTTCTGTCCCAAATATTTCTTCCTTAATATGGAGATGCATAGGTTGTCATCCTCTCTCTCAAGCTTATCAATCCATTTGCCTAGCAAGCAAATGTTCATAACTCGACATCTATAAAGCCTAATCCTCCATACTCTTTTGGTCTATTTAATGCTTCCCACTTCACCATGTGATATTTTCTTTTCTTGCCTGCTTCGCCAAGTAAAATCTTGACCTTATTGTATGCAACAACTGAAAGTTGCCTTCATATAATTGATAGACTCCCATGGTAAGCATTGGAATGCCGACAAACAAGATTCTATTAACATTGATTTGCCACCGAGGTTAGGTAGTCACACCGCCATGTACCCAACCTTTTTGTTGTTTTGTCAAGAACATAACTCGGTTGGGCTTTTGAGATTTTGTGATCACTAACAGGCAGTCCTAAGTACTTCATTGGGAACTTGCCAAGTTTACAGTTTAGTATCTCTATTGCTTCTCTTTGCTGCCCTTCATCTAGTCCCACACAGTAGATTTCACTCTTGTCAAAATTTATTTTCATCGGACATGGCCTCAAAGCATGATAGGATGAGTTTTTACCTTTTGCACAGTTTCCACTGAATAGCTCAGAAATACCACAGTGTCATCTGCATATTGTAAATGAGTGATGCCTCCATCCACCAAGTGTGGTACTAACCCCTTTATCAATCTTGAATTTGATGTCTTGGATAACATGGTAGATAAGGCATCAGCTACTAAGTTGAACAACAGTGGTGACAGAGGATCCCCCTGTCTCGAGGCCTTTGTAACTCCTAAAATACTCACCTCTAACTCCATTTATGTCAATACAGACTCTGCCACCTCTAACAGCTTTATTGATCCAGTGAATCCATGTTTCATGAAATCCTTTCCTCTGCATTACCTCTTCTAAAAAGTCCCAGCTGACCTTGTCATGCTTTTTCAAAGTCCAGCTTTAGAATAACTCCAGTTTGTTTCTTACTTCTTAACTCATGTAGTATCTCTTGTGTGATGACCACTCCTTCTAAGATATTTCTCTTTGGTATAAAGGTTGTTTGAAAGGGGCGCCCACCACCTCTGTTAATCTGATTGTCAGTACTTTAGTTATAATTTTGTAAATCACATTGAGCAGACAGATTGGCCTAAATTGCTTAATTGTGGTAGCAGGCTTCACTTTTGGCAAAAGAATAATAACTCCATAATTTAGTCTCTAGAGGTCTAGATTTCCACTATGTAGCTCATCTAACATTTCTTTAATGTCTAATCTTAGGATGTGCCAGAAGGCTTTGAAAAATTCTACATTGTAGCCATCTGGCCTGGTGCTGTATTAGACCTCATTTGTTTCATAGCACTATCAAGCTCATCCAGAGAAAAAGGTCTTATTAACCTATTATTTTCTTGCTCAGTCAATCTTTGATCCATTGGCCACATATCCTCCTCTAAGTGTATATCAGCTGTGTTGGCTCTTCCAAAGAGTTCTTTATAATAATCAGTTATATGTCTAGTTAGCTCTTCTTCAGAATTCAACACTACCCCTTCATGTTCTAGGTTGGATATTTTCATTTTTCTTTTCCTCCCATTTGCACACTTGTGAAAGTAGCTTGTACTAGAGTCACCTTCTAATAGCCATTGTTCACCCCCCCTTCTCTGCCATGGGCCTCTTCATCTGCTAAAATGTTGGTTAACTCTCTTTCTAGCTTATATCTCTCAGTCCATTCATCTTGGCTAAGGTCTCTGGCCTCACTTGATTCATCTAATATTGCAATGGCATCCATAATTTCTTTTTTCATTCTCTTCTGTTGGCTGTCAATGTCTTGCCCCAGCCCTTGATAGCTCTTCTCAATTTGCTAGATGTCATATGCCAATGATCCAATGGGTTCACAACCATTCAGACACAACTTACTTTCTTGAGTGCTTGCCGCTTCTAGTGTCTCCTCACCGTTGGATTTAGTGTTCGTCGTAGCTGTAAACGAGTTGAGTTAGAAAAGTGACGGCTGGCTTGCCAAGTTCCGGCTGGCTTGCCAAGTTCTATTATTTAAATTGGATAGTTGTATACATAAGGAATGAAGTTCAACAAAATGTAACGTGGGGAGACTATTTTGGTGGGACATTCGAAGGGACTATTGATGGTGTCTCCGGGCACAACATGTTGTCACCTGATCCCTGCACTTCTTGATCTGAGTCTCTTGGTGACTCTTCTTCTGTGTTGAAATGGCAGGTGATGGAACCACGTAAGTTGCATGAGGATCCACATGAGGTAATCCATATTTTGGATTATCTACGTGTTGAAGTATGAAGTTAGTGGCGATGTATAGACTGGTTGTATGTCACATGCAAGGAGAGCCGCCGCCTAGGGCCAAGGCCCAGCGTGCGCGCGCCTTGGCCGGCCGCCGCCGTCGTCCACCTCGTCATCAACTTCGCCATCAATACAAAGGGCATGTAATCAGTTGAATCTACTCAGAAAATAAAGGGGTAACTCCCAATAGCTTCAGCTCTCCCTGTCCCTCGCGCGACGCGCGCCACCGCCTCAACGTCGCTGCTGCTGCCACGCCGCCAGACTGGCTGCTGCGTAGCGCCGCCATGCGCCACCGCCGCCCGGAGCTGCCACCAGCCATCTCCACCGCCTACTACCTCGCCGTTCACCGCAATTCTACGTCATCTACGCCTTGTTGTCACCGTTCGTCCTCACCACGACCCCCTACCTCGCCGTTCCCAACGTCAATGTCACCGCGCCGCCGCCCAGGGCTGCCACCGATCGTGTCACTGCCGGCGGAATCCATCCGGTTTGTGACATTGTACCATACCTATTTGTTGGCGATCTCCTGCATATTGAGCGCATCCAGAAGGTCCTACACCCTCGTGAACTTGGGGTTGCGGGAACAGTGTGAATCAAATCCGAAGGTTGGCCAAACCTGTGGTAAGTGTGACAATTGTTAGATGGAGCAGTGTAACATTAACACAGCAAGGTTCTGTTGTAACTGTAGTTACCGTCGTGCTCCATTGGCTGTTTACTAGGTGCTAGCAGTGGCGTTATATCAATCCAAAGTGGCCACATGTACAAAGTGGCGGAACTGAAGGGGGGCTGCCAGGGGCCATGGCCCCCCTCAACGCTGGAACAAGATGTACAACAAAGAACCACCGTCTTCAGATGTTGTACGGATGTCTACATGTGCAACCCATGGTATAGCTGAGATCGGTGCAAGTGTGGTCACCCTTATTGAGAGCTCACTTCTATTTTGTTGAATTCTGAAAACCTGACATATGTTCGCGAAGGTTCTGTGAGCTAATTCTTGAGCGGCCCAAAGATGTAGTGGCAGTCCATGCACGGTGAGCCTGAGTCTTTCTCTATTTTATGGTGGTTGTTGCCGTGTAGGTACATGAGGAGGATTGTTGGGTATTTCTTGATCCAAGGTCACCAAGCATGCGCTCTCTTCAGTGAGGGCTGCGAGCACTCCTACTTTGGCGGCCGGGTGTGGGGGCGGTGACCGAGGCACGTTGCTCACGTGGGACGGGCGCTCCTCCTACTCTTTCCCTTCTTCTCCCCTTCGATCTCCTCCTTCTCTCCTTCTCCTTGTCCTTTTCATCTCCTTGTCGGCCTTCTTCCCTTCTCCTCCCATTCTACTCTGGACGACCGGGATGTTCGCCACTTCACCATAGGACGGCGGTGACGGCCGACGAGCATAGGGACCGGCGGGGCGAGGATGGCCGACGGGGTGGGGATGGCAGACGCGGTGCGATGACGACCACCATATCCTCCCCATTCTCCTTCTCTCCGGTGGGATAGTGACGGCCGGCACGGGTGAGCACTACACCACAACACCACAATTAGGGATGGATGATCCGACACTAAAAGCGGTTATAGAGGCAGATCAATCCGACGCTAAAAAGTTATAGCGATAGACTTCTACAGCCGGTGTAAGTCCTGGCCGGGTAAAAATCTTTAGCGACAGATAATACTTTTAGCGACGGATAATACTTTTAGCTTACAGATTGCTCGCCATAGTGGATACTTACAGCGATAGATAGTCTATTATTACACTTTAGTTTAATGGACAATCCATTGCTACTCTTTAGCGATGGATATATTATAAGTTATTTTAGCGACAGATGATTCAACGGGATCCCTAAAATGTATTTTAAAAAAGTAAAAGCTCCCTCTGTCTCGCAAGTGAATACTAAAGTCCAATATAACATCATTTGTGCAAATTTAACATACAAACTTGTCTTCCGGTAGTTGAAATTCTGCATCCAACCTTTTTGTCTCTCGTCGGTATAGGAAATTTCAACGACGATTCTCGCATGAACGAAGGAGGCTCGAACCGTATGAATTGGACACCCTAATTAGACGGGGGTTCAAACGCCAGTACTTGTCCAATTTATGCTAATAAACATCTCATTTCATATGCTAACGAACTGTCTCATTTCATATATCCCGCTTGAGCTTGCAAGCACAAACCGATCGGGATATGCACACGAGCTCATACTGGTTGCTGATGGCTTTTCCCTTAGGGTTAAGTCATTTAACTGTTATGACGTGAATGGATATTGCTTTCACACAATGAGTCATGGACAAAGAAAGCGAAAAACCACAAATACCGAAGATTTCACTAAAGGTGATGATGGAAGTACCACTAAAGGTTATTATGGAATAATTGAAGAAATATACAAACTCGGTTCTACGGTACTAAACGGCTTGCTCTCGTCGTGTTTAAGTGTCATTGGTTTGATGAAAGTGGGCGATAAACTTGGGATAGTTCAGACTCGATAAGATTCCCAGATGGCCAAAAATGATGTGTATATTGTGGCTCAACATGTCACATAAGTTTATTATCTCCCATGGTGATGCCAAGATGACGATTGTCTCAAGGGTTGGGATGTTGTGTAGAAGGTATTGCCACACGGTAGACTACCTATCCCAAACAATGACGATTACAACTTTAATGCAAACACATATGAGGGATAGTTCTTCCAAGAAGAAGGGCTACAAGGTAAATTAGTGGTAGAAAAAACCGGGCTGAACAAAATGGAAGTAGACAATTGTTGATATTTCTTACACGATCCCAATTAGGAAGGCGAAAGAAATACATATGGGATATCTATCTAATCATGTTAGCTTGGATATGGGATTAACCTCATGATCCAACAAAGCGGAGTTAGGCGGTGTTAGTAGTGGGATGTAAACTTAGTATCATTATCCATAGCGGAGTTAATCTCACCGGATATGTACTCAAGGTATACCACTCATTTCTAAGCATTACCTACGTACTAGTCTGTCACCCTAGCAATAACGCTCAAAGAAATGCGAGGCATGGTATTTGTTGATTGGCCTTGATAAAAGAATGAACATGATATCTGCAAGCGCATGGATAGAAATACCAATTGTAGCACTTCACCGGGAGTAATCCAGGTATCGTATTTATATTTTATCACAGGGAAGGGAGTCTATAGAACGTAGAGAGAAAAGGACATCTAATGATTTATATTGTGATTTAATTATGAGATCCACTTACGGTTGTACAATGCTTGAGTAGCCATATGCATCTAAGATTACTCAACAGGATAAGTCACGGGATAAAGATAAATATATAAATGATAAATACCCAAGTCTAAGATCATCATATGCCACTAATATCATACGAGCAATTAGCATGTTATAGAAAGAATAGAATGAATATTCCTAAGATACTCCTAATCATATATGTCAATGAATACTACAATTAGTGCAATACATCTAGCTATCATGGCAAGGTTGGATTACTTCTACACATGGCAAGCATTACTAATAACAACCAAGGACTAAACTTGATCATTACCGTAATTATAAGCTCGACTAGTCCTATATTCGGAGGGTGGATTCCAAAGGACTCAACAGGACTGTCACTCCCCGCGATCTACCACACGGCCGGAATGTAGGGTGCAATTGCGAGATAAACGTTGCATAAACACCACGTTTACACATTGCTTATCACCCACATAGTGATCATCTATATGGATGCTATACAATTCCATGCATAAAATATAAAGCAATCTCACTAAACTAAACATATAATCATAGCAAGCATAAACACATATCAATAAGAATATAATAATTATAAAGATCAAAGCCATAACAATTGTATAATAGTACTTACAGATTGAATACAAGAGAGAAGTCTCAAGAACGATGATCCTTGCTACTTCTTGACTATCGGGAACTCAAGATGAACTTGATCTTCAACTAGAACTAGCTAGATAGCTAACTACTTCTAGTATGAACTAGGGCTTTGGTCTAGACTTGTTTGGACTTGATGGGTATGAGTTGATAATGAATATGATTATGAAATTGATATCGGCCAGGGGGGTCACCGGTCTTCTTATATAGTACTTGGCGATGAACGTGAACCCTTGGATCAAACCGACCTTCAACAACGGTGTAGATACAACCTCAAAGTCGGTAGTAAAACCGACCTAGAAAGCCGAGGTCGACGTGTGGGACCCACCCGGCGGCCGGCCTAAATGGGCTTTGGCGGCCGCCAGGTCCCTGTCTCCCCTTGGCCTCCGGTTCTTTACGGGTGTTCTCGGTATCTTCTAGAATATTTTAGTCCACTTTTCGGGTTGAGTTACTTTACGGTCAAGTCTTGTCATCATATGTCTTGTATATTCGGAACTTTCTCCATTCTTCTCGGCATTTATCTATCAAGTCTCCGGAAAGTCGAGAATACCAAAACTTGTGGAATTATGTTAGTTAGACCCCTAGACTTATGTTTGGTCTTTAACTTGAGCCCTTATTTTATGTTAATTGACTTATAAAATTATGCTATAACAGGTGTCAACAAGCTCCCCAAGCTTACCTCTTGCTAGTCTCTTAGCAAGACACATGATATTATATTAAACTACTTACTTGGATCAGGAGTTGCTGCAACACTATCACACCTTAAAAGTACACATATTTTTTTAAACAAAATTTCTCTCGAGATAAAGATAAACTTTTTTAAAACTTTAACTTACCCATATTACCTCTTACCTTTTGGGGCTTATAACCTTTTCTTTAATCTTGGGTAATTGAAAGATAGAACAGTCAAGTCGAGCACTATATCTCAAACTCTTTCGATCAACTGTCCTTCTAGAGTTTTTGCTGATTTTCAAATAAAACTCAAAGTTCCTCAGTATGACTCTCTCTAATCTCTCATTTGTGGTATTTGTGGATCCTCTCTAAGGCAATAAAGTAGTGTTGCCTTTCTCTCATGATATGTAGTATTTTTGGCTAAGGCAGTAGCACACTATGCCTTCTTCTCTCTCACCCTATATCTAAGGCTTTAAATCTGGAGCTCATAGGTAGGAGAAAACTAATTTATTTACTTACTAAACATATATCGTAAATTCAAGCAATGGATCCAAAGTTACAAGTCACACTGATCAAGTGGTGCATGTATATGATGGATAGAATATAAATGGTATGAATATAGTAAGGTGTATAGAATAGATGATGGGAAAATCTTACTTTTGCTCCGTGAGGAATCTTCTCTCTTGTGGAATTTGGAAGCTCTGTAGAGAACCTGGGTTGTATCTTTTTCTTTCTTTATTTTGCTTTTTATGGAGGCGAGCATCTAAGTACCCATTGTTTTCAGCGGACACTTGTCCATTTTTTTACTCTCCTTTATTCTTTCTTTTTCTTAGGGAGGTAGGCTCTACTCGCCCGTAGGACTTTTGTCCATTTTTCATCTCCCTTTTTCTTCTTTTCTCTTCTCTTTCTCTCTTTTTTTTTAATCTACAACCCAAATCTCTTTTACAATAACTTTTGAGAGCTAAATAAATGTAATGGAGCTTTTGTAAGATATTGGCTAGCAATGAATGAGTGGATGGGTATAGTGAATATTTTTGGTTGCTCTCTCCTAGAATAGGAGTAGAACATTTTTGCTGGCTAGAGTGAGTGGATGATAGTGGTATATATATAGTGGGTGTATATATGGTGGATGCGTACTTCGGGGTGGAAATAGCATGCGTATGGAGTCGAGTGGAGTGGAATGTAGTGGAGTGGAATGGAGTGGAGTGTACATAATCAGCATGACAAGTTTCTAAGGGTCGACAAAGATTGAACAAACTCAATGCAAAACAAGCAGCCTATATATGTATATCAAAGGTTTTCCTAATCTAAGTAACATGTATATGGGCTGTGGTAGGAGGTTCACACTCTTGTCACACAGGAACTTATCATGTGCATTTTCAATTTTCAAAATATAAATTTCCGTAAATCTAGTGTTACTAGGAGTAAGATCAAATAGCGGCTCGGACTATCATATATCATATCCGTCAATTACCTAGACTTTAGAGCAAGCAATTGCAACCCATAGGTTTCAGGTTTAGAGTAAATATCAAATCAAAGTAATTTTGTAAATGGAGCTCAAGAGAAATTAAGCTTAAAAGCTAGGTACTAGAAAAGTATAACAGCGGAGCGACTATTCATCATCTCCATGTTGGCAGATTTTAGGGTTCCTTTTAATTGAGCAAAGTAAACTTAGTGTGCACTCTCTCTTGATCCTTTTATTCACACTCTAACAAAAGACTCTATAAAACTAGACTCTTAAACAAAACTTTCTAGCAAACAAAATATTTAGCTAATAAAAATAATATATATATAGATATAGTAAGATACTTATCTCGAATAAGCTGGGGGTTGCACTCCCCAAGCTAGATTGGAGTGTAATCTTCAATGATGTAGAAGTTGAGGTAGCGCGACAAGGGTGGCGCCTAGTATATCTCTTCTCCTCTTGAAATCATTGATCTCAAATAGACAACAAAGCTAGTGGAACTTGATGAAGCATTAGAGGTTAGCCACATTGCTTTATGTTGCCACGAAAAATATTTTTGAATTTTCATTTTTTAAATTTTTATTTTATTTTTATATAAGAAAAGATAAAGTACTTATGCATCTTTATTTTATTTTTTTATGCTAACACAAGAAACAGCCTAGAGGTGTAACCTCGGGGATATTAGCATGGGGCTTAAAGGTTTTGAAAACAAAAGGCAAAATATATTTTTGTTGTTTTCAAATGCAAATATAAAACATTGAAAAGATAAACATAATATGGAAAGAATAAAATATGCAATGCGGGGATTTTATTGATAACTTACCGATTTACCTTTCGGTGAGGATTCGGTGTTTAGAGTCCTCCGAACAGGACTTCAAGTTCAGCTCTTTACTCCCATGGTATATCGGTTGTCACAATCGGTGGCACCGATGATTCTATAGAATGGTCTCTTCGATGATGTTCGGGAGATGTCTTCTTCTTCCTCCATCTTTTGGATGATGAATTTTTTTTTTGGAGTACTTGATTCTGTTTTCTCTGTGGATGTATTAGGTGTAAGGGCTTTAACCTCTTCACTTACCTTATCTAGATTCTTGATCCATCATCTATTATGGCAGCGACGAAGTGACTGCTTTTTCTGGGAAATTTATGATAATTATAACTATTAAAGTAAACACGTACCTTCTCCTTAGGGAAGTGGAAATGAATCTCTCCTGTATGGATGTAGATGATTGCACGCGTAGTGTTGAGGAATGGTCTCCCAAGCACTAGTGGAGGATCTTCTTCTTTCCCCATGTCCATGACTACAAAGTCGGTGAGAACATAGTGGTCCATAATCTTGATCGGTACGCGTCTTTGGCAATTCCTTCAGGAACTCTATAGGATTGGTCGCCATCCGCATTTGTACATATGTTGGTTGCAACGGCAATTTTCCAAATAATAATTCATATGTAACCTTTGCCATTAGATTAATACCAGATCCCGTATCATAAAATGTATTATAAAAAGTTAAACATTGAATAGAACATACGATGGTAGGCGTACTCGGATCGTCTTGTTTCTGAAGCATCGAGAGATTCAATTAAATGGTCATTATAAGATGTTGTTTTATTTACTACCATTACCTTTGTAGGTCTGTGCCGTCTTGTTCTTGTTCTGATTCCTCCTTCTGTTCTTATTGTAGATTTCTACCTTCGGTTCTAAAACATAAGAATAGGAATTTTGGGAATAAGTAAGAGAGGTGTGTACCTTGTTCTTGGAAGTGAATTTCTCCCTTTTCCCTTTGATGTTGAAACATATCTTCGCACTGTTTGCATAGATGACAGCTTTAGCTGAGCATAAGAATGGTCTACCAAGTATGATTGTTGCTCTTTCATTCCTTAGGTGTCTACAAGCTGCGAAGTCTGGCGGCACGTAAGAGCCTCGATTCCCACACACACGTCTTCAAGGATCCCCGGGATAACGAATGATTGATCTCGCAAGTTTGTAAGCACATATTCGTTTTCCAAAGTGGTTCATTTTAAATCTTTTCATAAATTACCTTGGGTAGTATGTTGACGCTTGAGCCAAAAATCACGAGAGAGAGCATTGTCGAATGTGTGTTGTCCAATCTTGATTGTAATGACCGGCCTCCCTGGATCTTCCTTTTTAGGTGGCATCGAGTCATCCAACCAACAGCTTCTTGAGGTCTCTCTATAGTAACGACCTGCATTATAAATATCGACAAGGTTTGAGTTTCTAATTCTTCCGGCTGCCCCGGAATCTTAAGCGGTGTGGTTAGTGAAACAGATATGGCCGAGAAATCTGAGATTCTATCATCTTATTAAAGCTATCTTTGATTCTTTATAGCTGAAGAAAAGCTTTCTAAACGAGTATTGATAAGTTCAAGAGCTTTATCATTAGTTGCTATCTTTCTTGACAGATTCTCCATGGTTTTACCTTGGTTAACAATAAGGTCTCTCAAAGAAGGTTGATAAGTATTAAAATTGTTACTGGATTATTACCTTGGTAGTTTCCTTGATAGTTGGGCCTCTGTTGGTTCCAACCTTGATTTTATTGAGGACGGAAATTATTGTTGTTATTAATGAAGTTGATGTCCTCCGGGATCTCTGGGCAATTCCTGCCAGTGTGGCCCGTGTTTCCACATTCTTCACATGTAATGCGAGAATCTTGAATTTGCATGACTGCCTTGGATTGAGGATCTCTATCCTCTAGCTTCTTCATAATTAAGTCCATCTTGGCAGATAGTATATCTACCTCTTTAAGCTGGTGCATTCCTCTCTTGCGAGATTGACGTTCTTCACTCCAACCTTGGTTGGAAGCCATCTTCTCCACAAGTTCTATGGCATTGGTTATTGTAAGTGATAAGAAAGCACCACCATTTAAAGCATCCATAGTTTCACGAGCACGGGAACAAGCCCTTGATAGAAAGTCCGCATCAACGACCACTTATCCATCCCATGGTGTGGACATTACGAAATATATTCTTAGAAACGCTCCCACGCTTCTGGGACTGATTCATCATGTTGTTGCTGAAAATTTGATATCTTCCCTCTTAAGGCATTTGTCTTGCCTACAGGAAAGAACTTAGCAAGAAAGGCTGTGGAACAAATACCCATGTTGTATTCTTATCTTTTGTAGCATAAAACCATTGCTTGGCCCTTCCCAAAAGTGAGAATGGAAAGAGACGGAGCAAGATTGCATCTTCGGATACGTCCTTCATAGTGAATGTGCTGCAAATCTCCAGGAAGTGTTGGAGATGAGCATTAGCATCTTCGTGTGCCTTTCCACAAAATTGACTTG
Organism: Hyparrhenia diplandra; assembly: GCA_015847255.1. Taxonomy (NCBI): domain Eukaryota; kingdom Viridiplantae; phylum Streptophyta; class Magnoliopsida; order Poales; family Poaceae; genus Hyparrhenia; species Hyparrhenia diplandra. The sequence continues at coordinate 140,391 of JADLZK010010164.1, forward strand.
ATTGCACCATGTTGATGAGCCCTGGCTTAAGCTCAAAGCCTTTGTCTCCAACCTCTACCTTCGGACCAACGAGAATGTTGTCCGTGGTAGGAGCTGAGAACTCACGAAGTGTCTTGGTTACCATAGCTTCAAATTCAGGTGTTAAGTTTTTCGTCTTGTTTGATCAACTTCCAAATCAGTAGGTCTTGGTGTCTCAGATGATGATGATGATGATGAAGGTGCTGGAGTTTGTCTGAGTTTTGCTCTGGTCTACCTGATTAATTTTTTAGGATCTTCAATAAAATTTTCTGGAAGGTTCCAATTCATACATATATTTTTCCCTGCAAAAGATCAAAACAAATAGAAAACAGGGTTGAACCTGTTTGAGTATGTGATAATGGGTTCTCAATGCATTATATAGTGTAAGTGATCTCTCTTGTTTCCTTATATAATGTGTTCATAGAATTTTTGGCTAGCACCCTTTCTAACTAGTAAAAGTCAGAAACAATACCAACTTAATAGGAATAACACTTTTTTAAGTCTTGGCTAATACCCTTCCAAACAAGAGAAAGCTGGAAAGAAGCACTAGAAAAACTTATGAAGTTAGGAAAACATATTTTAAAATTTTGAAAGATTGACTATGCTTTTCCAAACTAGGAAAGTTTTGAAAAACAAAGCCAAGAAAAATTATTTCTCTAAATAGACTACGCCTTCCAAGAACGGCGCCGAGAAATGCTTGTTGATATTTCTTACACGATCCCAATTAGGAAGGCGAAAGAAATATATATGGGATATCTATCTAATCATGTTAGCTTGGATATGAGATTAACCTCATGATCCAACAAAGCGGAGTTAGGCGGTGTTAGTAGTGGGATGTAAACTTAGCATCAATATCCATAGTGGAGTTAATCTCACCGGGATATGTACTCAAGGTATACCACTCATTTCTAAGCATTACCTACGTACTAGTCTGTCACCCCAGCAATAACGCTCAAAGAAATGCGAGGCATGGTATTTGTTGATTGGCCTTGATAAAAGAATAAACATGATATCCGCAAGCGCCACGGATAGAAATACCAATTGTAGCACTTCACCGGGAGTAATTCAGGGTATCGTATTTATATTTTACCACGGGAAGGGAGTCTATGGAAAGTAGAGAGAAAAGGACATCTAATGATTTATATTGTGATTTAATTATGAGATCCACTTACGGTTGTATAATGCTGAGTAGCCATATGCATCTAACATTACTCAACAGGATAAGTCACATGATAAAGATAAATATATAAATGATAAATACCCAAGTCTAAGATCATCATATGCCACTAATATCATACGAGCAATTAGCATGTTATAGAAAGAATAGAATGAATATTCCTAAGATACTCCTAATCATATATGTCAATGAATACTACAATTAGTGCAATACATGTAGCTATCATGGCAAGGTTGGATCACTTCTACACATGGCAAGCATTACTAATAACAACCAAGGACGAAACTTGATCATTACCATAATTATAAGCTCGACTAGTCCTACGTTCGGAGGGTGGATTCCAAAGGACTCAACGGGACTGTCACTCCCGCGATCTACCACACGGCCGGAATGTAGGGTGCAATTGCGAGATAAACGTTGTATAAACGCCACGTTTACACATTGCTTATCACCCACATAGTGATCATCTATATAGATGCCATACAATTCCATGCATAAAATATAAAGCAATCTCACTAAACTAAACATATAATCATAGCAAGCGTAAACACATATCAATAAGAATATAATAATTATAAAGATCAAAGCCATAACAATTGTATTCTAAATATAATAGTACTTACAGATTGAATACAAGAGAGAAGTCTCAAGAACGATGATCCTTGCTACTTCTTGACTATCGGGAACTCAAGATGAACTTGATTTTCAGCTAGAACTAGCTAGATAGCTAACTACTTCTAGTATGAACTAGGGCTTAGGTCTAGACTTGTTTGGACTTGATGGGTATGAGTTGATAATGAATATGATTATGAAATTGATATCAGCCCTAGGGTCAGCTGGTCTTCTTATATAGTACTTGGCGATGAACGTGAACCCTTGGATCAAACCGACCTTCAACAACGGTGTAGATACAACCTCAAAGTCGGTAGTAAACCGACCTAGAAAGCCCGAGGGGCGACAGGTGGGACCCACGGCGGCCGGCCTAAATGGGCTTTGGCGGCCGCCGAGGTCCCGTCTCCCTTAGCCTATGGTTCTTTACGGTGTTCTCGGTATCTTCTAGAATGTTTTAGTCCACTTTTCGGGTTGAGTTACTTCACGGTCAAGTCTTGTCATCATATGTCTTGTATATTCGAAACTTTCTCCATTCTTCTCTCGGCATTTATCTATCAAGTCCCCGGAAAGTCACGAGAATACCAAAACTTGTGGAATTATGTTAGTTAGACCCCTAGACTTATGTTTGGTCTTTAACTTGAGCCCTTATTTTATGTTAATTGACTTATAAAATTATGCTATAACAGGTGTCAACAACAATCCAAGTGTTGTTGATGAGGAGGATGAGGAGGTTCAAGATGCGAAGGACTTCCAATTGCTTGATCGATTACTTGAGGAAAATAGTGATCATGAAGATCCTCCTCCCATGGATCCCGCCAATCTTCATATTTTGGAAGAAGTAGACATGGATGATAGTGATCATGAGGATTATGATCCGACAGTCTTGAAATTATGAGAAAGATGAGAATTATTTCTAATACATGTAATACTATGCATCTCTTATAATAATTATATTCCTTATATTTTTTTTCATCTCTAAATAATTATGTTCTGTTTATTTTGTATTTTTACTAATTATCTCCATCTAATTGCGGGTGATTCGGAAAGATGCCTCCTTCAAAGGTCTTCAAGAAATTGGGTGAGAAATTCGGGGAAGCTTAATGAGATATCAACACGAGGGGACAGCAGCCACAACCACGGGGTCGGGGCAAGGGCAAGAGTCATCCCCTACCACCACCACCACCACCGCCACCACCACCGGAGGAGCGTGACGTCGACCTCTCGGCGTCTGCGACCTGCGGCACAACGAGGAAGACGAGGACGAGGGACGAGGAGGAGGGGGATGGGGAGGGGGAAGAGGAGGAGGGGGAGGAGGAAGAGGAGGAGGAGGAGTGTAAGGTCCTAGATGGCAAGAGGGGGAGTTGAATAGCCTAATAAAAATCTTCAAAGGCACTAGAGCAAAGATATTAGTAAAACAAATGGTGAAATGCGGTTTTGCTCTAGCTCTAAATGTTAGGCAAGCCACCTATTACAATTCCAGTGATTATTATCTCTAGAGCACACAATTGCTATGTCTATACTTCAACTAAAAAGAGAGCTACCAAGATATAAAAATTACTATAAGTAAAACTACTTGTTACTCTACCACAATATATATTGCAAGTATGAAAGAGAAGGGAATATGACTTTTGTACCGACGGTGAGATGTAGAGGATGATGCCAATCACCGAATAAATACTTCCAACAATATATATATATATATATATATATATATATATATATATATATATATATATATATATATATATATATATATATATATATATATATATATATATATATATATATATACGGCAGCGCTATTCTACACCCTGTGTGTAGAATGGATTCTACACCCATCCAGCCGGCTCAACTAACTGAACCAAAGACGATGCAATCGGACCCAATCGACCCGACCAGCTTGTCATCCCCGCCGTCCCACCCCGAACCCACCCATCCACCCGTCCCTTCCCCGGACTCCCCCACCCAGCTTCTTTTTTCCGGACGAGCGAGCCGTGAGCGAGCGGAGCGGCGCTAACGGGCGAGCCAGCGAGACGTCGCGGCGGCGAGGGGAACGGAGCGAGCCTCGAGGGGCGGCGGCGCGCCGGCGGGGCCGGCGGCGCGCCACGATGCGCCCAGCATCGCGCGATGGATGGTGCCCCGAGCTCCGGCGTCGGCGGCCCTAATCCCGCAACGCGGGAGGGAGCGAGTGCCCCGACCGCTGGACGAGCGCCGCCGGAGCAGCGGTTAGCGCGAGCGCGGTGTGCACGGAGGCAAAGAAGCGACCTCGCGAGAGCACGGGGCAGCAGCATGCGACAGGTGAGATTTGCATCCGAAAAACACCTTTCCGCCCTATACTACTAATTGGAAGAACCATGATTCATGTCATCCGGGATTCCATCTCAATACCACAAAGTGTGCATGAATCCTCACTCGATCCGAGTAATTTGCCGTTCCCGTACTCTAGGGTTCCTCGTTTTTTGGTGCTTGGAACTAAGATTACCGACATACTATTACTAACAACACAAAGTGTGTGTGATTGTGTGTGATTACTGACAAAATTTTGAGTGTTCCTCGGTCTGTGTAGATTATGAGTGTCACAAATTAACTACCTACAACAACCTAACCGAACTTTGCTAGTGAAAAAAAGCTGTACTACTTTATGTTCTCTGTGTCCTTATCAGTAATAGCTATTAACAGTGGTAAATTTTTGGGGCTTTGATAATTGCTATTAGTAGGATGGACATTAACAACTTATCACGGAAGCAAACGGTGGACTTAAGTAATTTGGTGGAGCAAGCATGTATGCATAGGGGCGACAAGTTGATGGGATTTTCGAACCTTCACAACATGGTAAAAAAATATTGAAAAATCTTTATGATGGGCATTTGATAATTACTGATGTGTGCTTATGTTAGTTTCTCCTTCTCAGCATGGTAAATTACTAATCCTTGTGTGTCATTCAATGCACTCGTCTTTTGTCGTGAACCGCAAGTGCACCTGAAGATGGCCGCGAAGATGTTGGTTTGACAGGGACCCCGGTGATTGCAATTGTCCAACCATTGAGTGTTGTTAGCCCAAAGATGGCTCGCAAATGATATGAGGCACAAGCCTATCATGACACCCCGAAGAATCGCTATGCCCCACAAATGATCACGCGATGTCAATGCGACATACACACATGTGAGTAACCCGGCATGGTGACTAATTCCGATTATTATCGACACTAGTTCGGTGAATTCACCGATTTTGTGTAATCTACTTGTTTGGGATCAGTAAATTTTAAGCATCTAGTTCGTGACCAGTAATTATCAAGACTGCATTGCTCACTATGCCCATTATTCAGTGAACCAAATTGATAGAAACTGTGCCACATAAATTACTAAATAGGGGTTGCGGCTGTTATGCTAGTAGCAAACTAATGGAGTAGTAGCTCTAGAAAATTGAGATGAGACGCTCACACCACGACATCCCCCCTTGCTTTAGTAATTTTTATAGTTCAGTAACCCATAGTCTCCAGTACACTACCTTTCTTAATAATTATGTTCAGTAATCCATCATATTGGAATCCTTGGTTAGTATTCATCTTCTTGCTTTGCTAACTCAGTTTAGTACATTCTTCACTGATTACTAAACTATTGCTAGTTCAGTGAATTCACTGATTTTGTTTCATCCTTTTTATTGTTACTGAACTAAAAAGACAATTACTGAAATGTTGTTTGGATATGCAGGACCACAGGGTGCCTTCAAACCTAGTGCCAAGCTATGATATGCAATTTGAAGCAGAGGAGGAGGCATATAAATTCTACCTAAAATATGCTGAGAAAGCAGGCTTTCCAATCAAGTGGAATAGGAAAAGAACATGTGGACACGACGTTACTTGTTCTTATGAGGGGGCCTACAAGTCTTCAGTTGGAGTAATTGATCGAAAGACCTCAAAAACGTCAAAACGTGATGGCTGCAAGGCAAAAGTATGTATTCAGCAATCGAAGGATGGATCTGGTGCATACTACTACACACGGATAGAATTGCATCACAACCACAAGCTAATGCCGGGACAAAACATGACGAAGCGAATGCGTTGTCACAAAAAGAAGGATCCAGGACTTACAAGTCTAATGGACACAATGCACGCAAGCAAGGTCCCTCACACAAGCGTGATGCGTATCATTCGAACGGTCTCGGGCGGATCTCGAAAACTTGCGTCTCTCACGAGAGGGATGTCGAGCGGTGAGCACCGGTGTTTATTGCGAAAACATGAGTTCATGACCACATGCATGATTCGCTCACCATATATTGACATATTACTGCATCTTACTAAACACATAAATTACTGAGGCATATAATGACTTGTAGGAGAGCTGCACAGGTTCGGGAAGAGAGGATGGATGATATTCCTAAACTCCAAGCATTTTTTAGAGAGTGCAAAAATAACAACCCAAAGTTCTTCTACGAGTTTCAGCTTGATGAATCCAACGTTGTGAAGAATGTCTTTTGGAGCCATGCTAGCCAGCAAGGAGACTATGCAGAATCGATGAATTCTCAAAATAATATGACTAGTTTGAATCAGTAATTAGGATGAATGCTCACATTGTTCTGTTTTCTTTGAGCAGACTACTCAACTGTGATGACATTTGACACAACCTACAGGACTAATCAATATAGCATGCCGCTAGCGATGTTTGTGGGATTCAATAACCAGCTGCAAAATGTGGTGTTTGGGCAAGCTCTGCTGAGGGATGAGCGCGCAGACACATTTGAATGGCTATTCAGACAGTTCAGAGCTTGCATGGGTGGGAAAGATCCAATAACAATACTAACAGGTACTTCAAAAATTACTGAATAGTTGATTTAGTAAAGAAAATGAATTACTGGTATGAATTTGTGCATCATTGATTCATTTAATCAAAACAAATTAATGAAAGAATTGAATTAATGACATGCTAATTCACTGCCTCATTTGCTTCATTTAATTGCAGATCAGGACTCGTCAATCGAGAAAGCAATCCATTTGGTATTTGAAAAAACATACCATAGATACTGTAGGTGGCACATCACTGCCAAGTATCAAACACAATTGAACCAGCTAAACTCGCAGCACAGTGGGCTGCATGACTCTTTGACAAGTGTCATCAATCACCCACTAACGCCGATTGAGTTTGAGAATGCTTGGACTGCAATGCTTGATAAGCACAATCGTTCATGAGTCGATATCTTGCAAAAACTATTTGATGACAGACAAATGTGGATTGGGTCATATTTCAAGGAGATATTCTGTGGCACAATGACTTCAACTCAAAGGAGTGAGAGTGTCAACTCTGTCGTGAAGCATGGATATTGTGATAATTCAACGGCAATACATGAATTTGCAAAAGTCATTCTTGGAACTATTGGAGCATAATAAAGAGAATGAGGCAAGGGAGGAGTACAACTCGGGTAAGCAAAAATAAAAATAACTAAACAATCAAACTTGCGAGAAATGAAATGATTGATTCCTGCAATTCTTGAATGAATGTTTTGATCAAGATCTTGAGTTAATGAAACTATTGAAGCATGGTTATTGTTTTGATCAGTCATTGAAAGTGCCAATTACTGAATGTGTGTCATTGTATCACAGGCTCCAATAATTACATCAACACTATATGGTTATGACTGACAGCTTGCAAGGGTGTATAGTAGAGTTTGTCTACAAAGAATTCCAAGAAAGACAAAGATCCAAGCCTTTGCTTTCATTGTCGGACTGGACCCCACAAAGCAAAACTACTACCTCGTGACACACTCAAGACCGCTAACCGACTTTCCATGGCTACAACACGCCTCTTTGGGTCAAGGCCGTTGTAAATGAAGAAAACATTGAGGAGTCAATATTCAATTGTGAATGCATGAGGCTCAAGCATACAGGTACAAAAACACTTTGCAAAATTTGAAAAAAAATTAGGGAATGCATGGCATGAATACTATTCTTGAACTGTCAAACTTTTTGAAATGAGATTACTTTGGAATATGTAGTCACTGAATGAATGATATTGTTCTAATGAGTAATGAAAGAGACAATTACTTGAACAAAAATTGTCATACATGCCACATATAATAAATGATTTTTTATTATTGGGAATGTTTGTCCACATCTTGTTCAAGTCTTTACACACCTTCAAGTCCAAAAGATACCATCAAAGTACATTCCCAAGAGGTATACAAGAGATCCAAGAATGGACACAAGTTTTGATAGGCTTGATCACATGAATTGTGTTGGAATAGATGGTGGGACCAAGGCAAATCGCATGATGGAGCTACTACCAGATTGGTGTGCACTATGACAAGCATCGATAATGTCTAGTGAGGTGAAGTGGACAAATATTACTTAATTCTTGAACATCATATGAAAAAGCAATGAAAAAAATCCGTAAATCAATGAAAATTGATGTGTTGAAGTATCAATGATGTTTTAGATTTGCTTGTGCGGGGACTAGCAAGTGTAAAGAGTTGCTACGCCAAGCGCTTGTGGAAATAAATCAAATTCAAAGATGATGTAGGTCCGTTTGCTACAACAAATGTAATGACCGAGCATTTGCAATCGGAAGCCGAGCAACATGTTTCAGCATCGGCACCTCAATTTCAAACACAAAGGGAAGCCGTGCAAGAGCTCAAGAAGATGGTGATGTTCCACCGCCTCACTTCAAACGCAAGTCAAAGGCAACCCACACGCGCGCCCGTTGCACGAGGATGTGGCCAAACGGCCACAAAATAACAACATGTGGCAGAGAGATAATTCCAAAAAGACCTAGAGGCCGGCCCGGTGGGGGAGTGGAAGAGGGAGAGGTAGGGGGGGGGAGGGGGAGGGGAGGGGCGGTGGTGCAGGTCGGACAAATGACAACACGGATGAGTATTCATCGGCGAGGATGGGATCGATAATAGTGATGACATTGCTCAGATTAGTGATGAAGAGAGCACGTAGAACATGGCGGGAAAAAAATACTGAAAAAAATGATGGTCATTAATTTATGTATCTATTCTTGGATGATTAATTTATGTGATTACCGACAATGAAAATTGGGATTGCGAAAAGGAAAAAATTGGCCTTATGGTTATTATAATGTTTAACTCCATATATTAAGTGCATGGTTTTTAATGATGGTCTCGATGGTAGTGTTCAGTACTTCAATGATGTCCTCGATCGGTGATGACTTTTTTGCCCCCATTTTCTTCATTACTACTAGATTACTAAAATTATGAAGTTTTTCTAGAGTTAAAAACTGATTCAAAAAGTTTTTCTGCCCCGTGCATAGATTAACTTATTGATGCATTACTAACTTATTGGTCAACAAAAAACCAAGTCGAGAAAAGGGCCCATGTATAGTAAATGGGATGATTTTCACTCAATTACTAACTTATTGATGCATTACTAAATAGTGTAGGGCCAAGGGGTATTGGAATCTGAATTCTCTATGAATTACTAACTTATTGATGCATTACTAAATCAGAGGCGTCCAAATGCAAGCCAAATATACTTCTCTATGAATTCTGAATGGTTTGGTTTGTCTTTATCATTACAAAAAGGACGATCGAGGATAGCGAACAGACGCAATACTTAAATAAATTCAGTTGGTCATTGAATCAAAGCCAGCCCGCCCCATGTGAAACCGAGCGAATTTTTTCGCCGCGTGTGATGGCATCGTCGTCGTCGCGTGCCGTGCCCCAACTAATCAATTTGCTTGACCACCGTTCATGCTCTTTTGCTATCTTCTCCAAAAGCACACACACAGCATATATACCATCTACTATGACGCTGTCATTTGACCAAGCGTGGAAAGAAAAACCCCATCTGAAATCTTCCAACTTTCGGTGGAAAGAAAGCAAGAAAAGGTGGGTTTGGTATCCTTCATCACCTCGGTTTCGATGGATGGATGGGTGGATGGGTGGATGTCATCTACTGGTGGTACAGCACAAAGTTGTGCATGTGGGCTCGGTATTGGAACCAGCAGAGAAAGTGAATACCAATCCAGCTATCGAGCAACCAGTAGCATATTTAGTGTTGCTGAGCTAAACCAGGTATTGGAACCAGCAGAGAAAGTAAAAGCCCAAGACTTTGAGCACATCACTACATATTTCTGAACATGTGCACATATAAAGTGTTGCTGAGCTAATAAAAGTTATTGCACACTAACTAAAAAAAAGACAAAAAAGATGTCATATTTCACATGAAGCAACAAAAGAACCGGCACACCAAGCACACAGAAGCTGTCCGCCGCACATTCCTAATAAACTAAAAACATTGCATCCGTCATGTTAAGTTGCTACATGGTCAAGCTACGATCTTCTAGAGCTGCATCCTTCATGGTAAGTTGCTACAGGGTCACGCTACGATCTTCTGGAGCTACAGCAAGAAGCTCGGGAGGGAATTCCTTGGAGCCTCCATTCAGCTTGTGGAACATCATGTAGTAGAGTGCTTGAGCCTTGTATTGCTTCCCAAACTCCTGCAAAAAAGGGTACAAAAGACAATTTGAACTATTTATTTCCTTGCCATATAGCATTACTGAAAATTATTGCCATATAAGTGTTGGTAAAAGCTTAAAGAGAACCTCACAGTTAACAAGCATGTTCAAAACATATCTAGTCTTAGCTTCTCACCAAGTTGAACTTAAATATATCATGCTCAAGTAAAGACATCTTTTGTGATAGTTCAGTTCAGTCAATGAATGTTACTTAAGCTTACTAGTATTGTCATCTCGCAGTTAACAACAGAAAGCACACTAGTATGTGTGAATTACTAAAATAAGAATGTGACACAAAGTATGTCATGTGCATATGCCAACTCAGTGAAAACTGAAAAAAGAAGGCAGCAACAGGAGAAATTGTGATAGGTTGTACTACAATAGAATGTTTTGAAGGATAGGCTTGTGCCAGCGAAAACAAAAGCTATCAAATGCAGAATCTCAAATAAACCTGCTAACTACTGAGTCCTCCAGTGTGAGCAGTACTCAATGACCTCAATCAAGTACGGAGTACTCAAAAAGGAACTGCATGCATCTACAAGGAAATGACCAAATTACCATTTTCCATCACAGTCACACACTTAAAAGCTTAAAAGAGAACATCACAGTTAATGAGCACATAAAAGGTGTTTGCTGACCAAACAGACCCAATTACTGACATGGTAGTTGTGTGAATTACTAAAACCCAATTACTAGCATGATGAAAGATTCTAAGAGATAGTAACTAACCACATTTGTATCCCCAAGCATTTGGCGAAACCTGTAATCATAATGGTCCATGAACATCATAATATGTGAAGCATCGTCGCGACCACGAACAAACTTGGGAACGGAAACAAATGGAAAGCCAAACTCCGAGAAATCGGTGAACTTTTTTCTTCTTTGTGAATTTCTGGAAAGCTTCATTTAGGCGACCACGTATCCGTCCGGCAATTTCTCCATGGTGGTTGGCTCGATCTTCGTCATTACTCCAAGGGAATGGATCGAGGATGTCAATTTGACCATGAACTAAATTGATGCAATACAATGACCAGTGACCCACCCCCAAATGTTGCACCTTGGAATGGTGCGCTTGAGCATCATAACCTATGATTTTTTTTAAAAAAAAGGTATTAATATTGTGCTATTAATGAAATTCTATTATTGATACAATTAATCAGTGCAATCACTGAAGTGTAAATTAAAATATGATTACTTGGATGGAGGCATAATGAACATGAATTGTATAAAACTTAAAGGGCATGGAAAACTAAGAAAAACTATGAAATAACTAAAACAAAGGCAAAACTAATTACTCAAAAACTGAATCTAAGTAATTTACTTACAACTTTTGAGTGCAATATGTCTACTGAGGATCAAATGTCTCGAGAAAGGTAGACTTCTATTAGTTTGCGTGAATATGAAGACCCCTTCTCATTATCCTCGGTCGAGAATATGTCTCACGAACAAATTGAATAAAAAGTTAATGAAAATGATAAAACAAAATGAATCAACTATCATGAACTCGGGAAACTAAACATATGTAACTAAGCATGTGCATATATTACTAAACATGTACTTAATGAGTGAACAAAAAATAAAAGACAAATAACTAAGAATGTGCATAGTACAAATACTTAAATTATCCACTACACAAGGGATAAAGCAAATTGCGATATGTTTGTTGGCAATTTACCGATAACTAAGAATGTGCAAAAGTACAATTACTGATCTTGTAGAAAACAATGTGAAAGGCAATTACTTGATATGCTTGTCGGCAAGATTATCCTATACATAGGGGATACTGAGGCCTCTTTGCATCTTTGTCATCAATCATCAAACAGGTACTAAATATGTCGATGAAATCGAGATCGCATATAGTATCATCCAAGAAGTTGTTGATAATGGTATGTCTCCAAATTAAAGGAAAATGAGGTGTGACAAACTCGAGATCATTATTTTGTTCGAAGTACGAGCAATTTGCACAAAGTGTTGTGAGAGAAAATATTTTGTTAAATGTGTGAAAACAGATCAACAACAACTTAACCTACACGAGAAAACAAATGGGAATGGGACATATCGGTACTTACCGTTCCAAATCTTTTATAACCGGACCTCTCAAAATAATATCCCTAAGCTTCATAGCTTTTTCAATATTAGGTCGGCGAGAGAGAGCATAGGGACTTAGATGAAGAGACAATGCTATCCTCATTTGTCGCCATAACCAATTGACATCCAAGATTGTATGGGGGCTGCAAAAAATCATCTTTTTTCTGCCTCTTGTATGTATGGCCATACCGCTGATTGAAAGGAAAAAAAATTAAAAGCAAAAAAAAAAACATGTGCAATTTGATTGAATAAGCTAAGATAATAGAGATTCAATCACTAAGGTCAAAGGGTGACAAATTACTGAATAAGTTTTGATCTAGTGTGTAATAATAATCATCTAGTGTTGGGATTCTTGAAGCAAGTACATTGATCTTGAGAGGCCACACCCACAGTAGTGGATGAAATGTACACATGTGAGTAATTGCTAATTACTAACCTATTGCTAGTAATAATGACACCCCCGGTAGTGTTGATGAAATGTACACATGTGAGAAATGGCCCCGGTGAGTACAAAATGATCACTCATCTTATCAATGCTACAAATACACATGTGAGTAACCCCAAAAAGAGCATGGTGACTAATTACTAATTACTAATTACTAAGCTATTGGTATGACACCACCAAGTAGTACAAAAAATGATCACCCCCAGTACTACTTGCACTTTGAAGCAAAAAAGTACTAAATACTTGAAATAAGTATGATCTAGAGTGTAGTAAGTTTTTGTATTCTTGATCTAATCTTTCTAAAGCTTAAAGATACAAAAACAAACACAATGTGAAATAAACATATAGAAAAGAAGGCAAAAGATGAGGATTTGCCTACAAACCTGATCTAGAATTGATTTCTTGTAAGAATCCTTTAGAGGTGAGGCACTGCATCGGCTAGATTTTGGTCGAGTGCCAAAAGTGTCATCAATGCTACGCGAGAATACTTGATGTTGAATTCCATCCCTCCCGATCAAACACCCCTCATTAACACCGGCGCCTCTTGTTGGTCCCTTGAGTACCTTGGTCCCGAGAGATGGCAGGTTCTTCTCCTTGCTCTTGAGAAACAGGTGGACCTTTATTTCCTTGCTCACGTGAAGCATCATATAATGGCATCGATTTGGGTCCTAATGATGCATCATACGGTGGTGGCCCCGCTCGGAGGAAGGACGTCGATTTACGGGGTGTTTTAGCAAATAACGACAAACCGGCCGATCGCCTTCTTCTACTTGCTTTCGGGTGAAGCATCAAATGATGGCATCAATTTGCGTCCTTCCGATGCATCAAATATCGGAGGCCCCGATGCGGGCGTCGATTTCTTTCTTTGTTGTATCATACAGCGGCAAAACCGGATGAGGCATTTGGTACATCCTGCGCAAGTTTAAAAAAGCAAAAATGAATCTACAGAATATGTATTTGAATCCTAGATTACTAAACATAGATATTTGATTACTAGAAAAGTGAATTACTGAGCAAAGATGTAGCAAAAAAAAGATGGACAAACAGATTGGATTCGGGAATTACTAAGCTATCAAATTCAAACCTTAGAAGGGGTCATGAAAGCAATATTGCCCTTGATGCCATGATCCTGACAGCCAGTTGCACCTTCATTTACTTGCCCCATAGACTTTTGGACAACTCGTGACGAGGACCTCAATTTGTCTATTGTTTTATCATACATTGGCGAGGTAGGCCGTAAAAAGCTTGCTGATGGGCTCAAACGAGGTGGGCTGAAACAGGATGGGGTGATCATTACATCCTGCGCAAGTTCGAGAAACAAAAATGAGCATTTAGATAAAAGAGGAAGTACAGAATAGATATCTGATGGACATAGATGATTACTGAAACAAACCTTGTTGGGGCTGGATTCAGCAGTGGGGCTGGCAACCTTATCTCTAATTGGTTTTGATGGATCTGATGCAGCCTTTGCATAGCTCGCTTCATCATTGTTGGGATTAGGATGCTCGAGGATGGCCTCTTGAGTCACTTAAAGACATTGCATTAACATCAAGCTACAAGAAACCAAAAAAAAGAAAACCATGAATTCTTGAAACATTCCTTATCAACATGAATTACTAAAAGTTAACTTGAGAAAAAAAACAAACCTGAGCAGAGCCAACATCAACAACAATGTGCTTCGGCATTGTGGAGTGGTTGTGGCAGCATGAGTAGGATGTGGGCTTGAAGAAACATTCAATGCAGCCTAAAAAAATATATATTAAACAAAATGCAAACATAAAGCAGGAGAACCCTTTCCCCAATTTACTATTCTTTGGACAAAGCTATTATCCGAACTATTACTTAACAAACATATATCATTGGACTAGTACTACACTATTACTCGACAAAGATATATTAAATAGATTACTTAAGAAGAAACCATTGAAAGTCAGTTAGTTGTGTCAAATTACTAAAGCCAGGGTGATTTCTAATGATAAAAAAAATAGTAGCTAACGAGGGAGATACTTTGAAAAGTCATTACTTGTGTCAAATTACTAAACCCCAATTCTTGCTATAATAGTTTGTCAGAACAATTACAATATGGATTACTGACCTTCAAGTTATTGACATTATAGTTGTGTCAATTACTAAACCCCAATTATTGGTATAAATAGTTTGTCGAGCAATTACATTATGCAATACTGAGATTGAAAATTATTGACATGGTAGTTGTGTCAATTAGTAAACCAAAATTAGTGGGAGAACCATCCATGGCAGCCTATCACCAATTACTAATAAAGCTAGAGATGGTGACAAATTACTAAAGTTAACATGGGGAAAAAAAACACAGAGTCAAACCTCAAGTGTGGAGGTGCTGCTACTGCCAGCTCCTAGACTTATGCCACCACTATTTTTGGTAACCCGATGCATCGATCGACCATCGGTTGGGGAGCCAAGTCCAGAAGCACCACTGAATAGTGTAGTAAGTACACCGACAACATTACTAGAGGCTTCCTTAATTGCAAGCTCCCCTTGAGAGACCATTTGTTTACCATCTTCAATAAGCTTCAAAGCTGCATCCATGCTCTTGTCATGATCCAACAAAGCAGCTCTAGCTTGGTCGCACCTTCTCATCCTTGACCACGAGAAATCATCTCATCAAATCTTGGCAATAAGTGAAGCGACACTCTATCCGGGATATTGGGTGCATCACGAGCACGCTTTGAAGGTGCTAGGGGAGGCCTTGCTGCTCCGGTGACATCGATCGATGGCGCTTTGCGTGTCGCATGGTGAGGGGAGCCACATCCGGCGAAGTCAAGTCATCGATGCGAACTTCGCATAGCAAGTTCCGGCCTTATTTCGCCACTACAAAATGTGTAAGGAAAAATGGTTAACATAGGAAAAGTAGATGGGCAAGTAAAAAGGAAATAAAAAGAAGTTTCGTGATGCATGAAGAAGGGATGAAATGCAAAAACTTACTCCTAAATTGCCGTATGTGACGTTGATGCCATCGCCATGTACTTACGATCAGCTTTTGCAATACTCTCAAAAGTTGCACGATTGAAGAAGGAAGCACGTGGAGTTGTGCGTTCGGTTATCATATGATCGAGGCGTGGAGGTTGTCCAAGTAGTACACCTGACCATAAAAAAACAATGCATGTTGTATTACTTAAAAATTCATCTATTACTGATCATTTAAAAAAATTAAGCGTAGTAGCAACATAATTACGAAATGTATTGCGCAAAGCAAGGAGAAAAATATCTTGAACATATCATATAAATTACTCGGCATATATATTACTTAACAAAACATATATATTACTCGGCATATATATTACTCAACATATCATATAAATTACCCAGCATATATATTACTTAACAAATCATATATATTACTCGGCATATATATTACTCGGCATATATACTACTGAACATATCATATAACCGAGAAAATCATAAATGGGATAGAATTGTTACCAAAAGAAGAGCAACACGGCCACGGATGGCTCCGAACCCCTTGCAAAAGACATCCTTTTGGCCATATGTTTCCTTCCACTTCCTTGCCTTCGAGATAAATCATCAAAAACAGCCGTGCACAAGTCATACTTGGCAACATCTTCTATGTTTTTTGCAATAATAATATGTTTCCCCGAAACATAGAGCGAACTTGTGGAGAAGAGTAAGCCGTCAAACAAGGTCATGAAGAAACATATTATACTCCACTCATCACCACCTCCCTCTTCGCAAATTCCTCAATAACATATCTACAAACAAAAAAAAAAAAGATGATATGAAAAAAAATCAATAACTAAAGCTAGAGCATCTAAACAGCTAAAAGGGTAATTACATCACTCAAACATGTGTATCATTTGATGCTTTGCAACAATATGCATCATGGTGAAGTAAGCATCATACAAAAAGGCCAAATGTGATGAGTGACAGTCATAAACCAATCTAAATATTACTAACCAATGTATGACTGAACAAAGCGAGAAAACAAGTAGGCAATCCGAACAGAACACAAGTAGGCAAACATAAATAGCACTATGGACTGCTAATAAAACTTAAAATTACTTGGAAGAATTACTTGAGCGAGAACAAGGTAAGAATAGAAAAGAGAAGGAATACCTAGGGACTTCATTGGCCTTCAGCTTTTCAAAGGACAACACATTTGAATTTGTTTTTTTTTTTCAAAGCAACAATTTCCCGCATACCATTCTCTTCACATAGCTTCCTAAGCTCAAGTAGGCAAGCTGATTTGACCCTTTGGGGAACAGTATCTAGTGGTTTGGTTCCATTTGGGAGGCCTAGCACACGCTTCACAACAAGCGGGGTAACCGGAAGAACCTTCCCATCAATGACAATACGAAGAGGGTCCAACTCTAAGTGGTCCATCGAGAAACGTGGCAAGGGCCCTATCTTCAATTTTTTCAACAGAGAGAAACCCAAGAAATCCGTAAAGCCCAACCGTTTCAGCTCGACTTCATAGGCTCTTTCATCGCCTTGCATATAGCGAGAAAGAGAACCGGGGAGCACATCGAACCGTTGGATATTTTCTTTTTATTACCTGTTGACAAAAGAAAAATCAAATCGGACATGAAATCAGTTACAAAAAGACTAAAAGCAGTAAGCTGGAATAATCAACATGATTACTAAAAGAATATGTCATGTGCAATCTTATCTAGGCATTAATTCATATAGTATATATTACTAAGCATACATTACTGAACACAAAGCAAAAGAAATCGGTCAAATGCGAAAAAAAGGAAAAAAAAAATATAAGAAGTCAACCTCCCGAGGATGATTAGGCTCCTCACTCTGTCATTACGGATGTAGAAACAGCTTGCTTGCCACGCTTAACACCAGCAACCTTAGTCCTCAAGTTCTTCTTTGGAGTCATGAAATCATCATCACAAGTAGCTTCTTTAGCGGCTGCCGCACTAGCTTCTTTAGCGGCCGCCGCGCTATGAAGCCTTACGCACAGCATGGCAGCGTTCTTGCTGATGGGCAGCCTTCACCAACATCTGCCATGTCGTCTTAGATCCTCTAAAACAGTAACAAGGAAATGATTTAGCAATAAAGAAAAGCACAAATTTTTTTAAAAAGCATATAAAATGGACCAGATTTGACAATATCAACAGCGGGGTTGATATCTAATGAACCTTGTTCATGCAGTATTCTTGGACCACATAATTACTAACATACATATGGTTGAACCACGAGAATATATGAAGCTTGTTCATGCAGTATTCTTGGACCATATAATTACTAACCTACATATGGTTGAACCAAAAAGAATATATGCCAACATTGTGATTTGTAAGCTAATAAAGATATAAGAGACTTGGGAGGAATAAAAAAGTTGGGAAACCAAGAGGAAAAAACACACCAATGCTTCTATCTTACAAAAAAGGCATCATTTGCTAATGCATTACTTGAAGCAAATAGATTACTAATAAAATGAAATTTCGTCTAGGGGATATATCATAACAATGCTACAGAAAAGGAAAAAAAATAAGAGAAATATCTAAAGGAATATAGGAATTGAATAGAAATACTTGAATACTGATCACAACTATCAATAATGACTCCATAGTGAATTACTAAACTTGAAAAAGCTAATACTACTAGACACAACTAATGAACTTCAATTAGATAATGTTGATTGATACATTTGAATTACTTAACTACAAAGCTACTGATCCAAAATACTAGGCAACTACTCAAATTGCTACAAGAATACAAAGATAACTGAACTAATAGGAAAAAAAGGTTTATCATCTTTACAAATACTAATGATCCAAATACTAGGCAATTAACACTAGGCAAATAATGAATCCAAATACTAGGCTACAACAACACAGATGTACAAACAGAAAAAATTGAACAACTCAGTAATAGAAATTACAAACTGCTCACCGGACAATATGCAAGGCAAAAGTAATTACTCATCATTACAAACTGCTCAGTAATAGAAATGAGACCCTAGAAACCCTACAACATCAATCGAAAATGGATGGCGGACTACTCACCGGACAAAATGCAGTAGATGCTCTCCAATTCACCGCCGCTCCGCGAATTCAGGCCACCACGGGCAGCCCTCCTCGAGGCCAGCGCTGTAGAACCGCCAGCGCCCCACTCGGGTAGCCGCTGCAGCACCGGGGCTGGTAGGGCAGGGAGGGGAGAAGGACGCTGCAGCGCCGGGGTTACTGCTCACTACATGGCAAAAAACGAAACTAAATAAAAGCTAATGCAATTACTAGATTAAAAATCAGTAGAAAATATCATTAAGCTTGTAGCAATTACTAAACTAACTCAAACGCTAAAGGAATTACTGGATTAAAAAAGACACAACAGATTTCATGTATACTAATCTAAGCTTGTAGCATCGTCGCACCTAATAAAACAATCTGAGTGACCCAATAGATCCAAGCTGCTTCAACAGAAAAGCGCTGCTAGTAATATATACAGGCGTGAAAAAAAAAGCAAAACACACGGCCAACCAATGACTAGATCTGACTAAAAAGTCAGTGCTCCTTACTACAGACTCCTCCTACCTATCAGTAGCCTATCACACCTACTGCCACCATTGGACGCTAGGGAGCAACGATAGCTCAACTACTAACAAACTGAAAGGCTAACGCAATTAATAGATAAAAAATCAGTAGAAAATATCACTAAGCTTGTAGCAATTACTAAACTAACTGAAAAGCTAAAGCAATTACTGGATTTAAAAGGCACAAACAGATTTCATATTTACTAATCTAAGTTTTGTAGCATTGTCGCACCTACTACACAAAATGAAATGTGACAAGCTTGCTGCTCAATCGACACCCTACAAGAGAAATCACAAATGGATAGGTTGCAAAATCCTTTGCATGGATGGACTGCTCAATCGAAACCCTAGAAACCCTACAATCGAAAATCGAAAATGAATGGGGACTACTCACCGGAGAAAATGCACTAGATGCTCTTCAATTCACCGCCCGCGCGACTGCGAGGGCAACCACGGACAGCCCTGCTCAAGGCCACCTCTGTAGAAACCCTAAGCGCCCTCTCGGCTCGGCTAGCTGCGCAGCACGGGGGTTGGGGGGACCGCAGCAGCACCGGTATGGGGGAGGCACGCGCGACGGCGTCGGCGGAGTAGATCCTCGCCCGATGATCCCGGCGCTGCCACCACGCGGGAAAGCGGCCCCGCCGCGGGCTCACCTCGGGCGTGAGAGCATCCGGGAACGCGGAAGAGGATTCCGAGAGGGATGGGGACGGCGGCGTGCGAGATCCGCCTCACGGGCGCCACGGAGAGCCCCTCCCGACGTTCCCGCCGCCGCCTCCACCCGCGAAATCGACGCCACCGCCCGCCCCGTCACGAACGCTCGAGAAAAGAAAGTGGCGAGGTGGGGAAGTGGCGGGGTGGGGATGAGTCGGCCTGCGTAGCGGATGGATGGTTATCGGGTCCGATTAACCCGATAGTGTGTGGGATGGTTCGGTGGCTCGTTGGTTGCCTAGTCTGGTTAGTTGGTTAGGGTGCAGAATGTATTCTACACCTAGGGTGTAGTGTATATATATATATATCAATTAATCCGAAAACCGGGAGACAAGAGATGACACAATTGCTTTTTCCCCGAGGTTCACTTGCTTGCCGGCAAGCTAGTCTCCGTTGTGTTGACCAACACTTGGATGGTTCTTGGACTAGGCGGTGCACTCGCTAGTTGGCCCTCGGGCTCAAGACACCACTCACAAGAGAGGTAACTTAATGACACGAGCAATCCACTAAAGTAGCAATTCGATTGCTCCACCGGGGAAGCTCAAGAACCCCTCACAATATCACCTTAATTGGGGGTGGACACAATCACCAAATCCCCTCACCAATCAATCCAACTCCAACCGTCTAGGTGACGGCAATCACCAAGAGTAACGAGATGACCACAATTGCAATAACCACCTAGTGCCACGAAATTGAATCACAATATGCAATGCACTAGGGTTTCCCTCAAATCCTCTCAAGAACACAAATCCACCAACGAAATGGAGAGGAGAGGGAAGTAATCCTCTTGGAGGCCTCAAATCACTCTCTAGCACAAGCTCACTCAATTAATTTCAGCTCAAATCAATATATCGAGGGAGGAGAGGAGAGGAGCTCTTTTTTCTCATGTTCTAAGGGGTTTGGAATGGGGAAAGAACAACCTCACTGTGGAAATTCAAAATGCTAAGAGAAAGAGCCTGTTGAGAAGCAGCCAACCTTTTATCTCTCTCAGGCCAACGGCTCTTGCTTGCAACGGTCGGGAGCCTCCCTTTGCTCTCCAACGGCAGGAAGGCAAGCAGCAGCAGCAGGACGCACGGGCGGCGGCTTCTTTTCTTTGGATCAGTACAACTGAAATATGTTCGCTTGCAAGGCAGCCAGGAGCGTGCGGCGCTCGGCGCTTGGGCTGGTGCAAGCAGCGCGCAGCAGCAGCAAATCGTCCACTTGGGCCTTGTTTAGCAAGCAGCAGCAGCCCACGGCGACTTGGCCCAGCTCAGGTTCGGACATCCGAAGTCGTTAGGCCGGCCCAGGGCAGCAGCAAGGCCCATCGACCACTCAGCAACGAACTAGCAGCGGCAGCCCAATTCCAGCAGGAAGCAGCGCGAGCAGGCTCAAGTCAAAACGGACCAGCAGCCCGGCGGCAGCACACACCAAATTACTTTGCCTAAAAATAGCTTGGCCATGCATTTTTCTTTTTTCCTTGAATTTTCCTTTTCACTTCGGCAACAGCACATGCATGCAAGTTAGCAAGCTAGCTGACCGTCGGCCACCACTCACAAAGCGTGAGCATGTGCAAATGTATATATACATACACGTATATATATGTTGCATGCATTTTTTTCTTTCAAATTTCTTTTTCAATAAATTGGCAATTCTTGATCTAAATATATGCTATCATATCCAAAAATATGCCAAACCTCAAGACCATATTTGATAGCATTTCTCAAACCTTTTCCAAGGAGTTTCTCATCGAATCACCACGTCACTAACCCAAATGCACATGCAATTTGAAATTCGAATTAGTGGCACCAGGTGAGTAAAGCGATTATGATTTTCTCCTCTTTTATAGTACGGTTATCAAACCTTAATCACTCACATCCGCTAGATGTCTTGAGTGCAAAATAAAATGGCCCTATCAAATATACCTTGCCTTGAGCCCATTTTATTTTTTTTTTTTTCTTCTTTTCTCCAAGTCCAAGCATTTGATCAACTTTTTGATCATCACCGTGCATCTAGCATGACCACCATGCTTCATAACTTGGCTAGAACCATTTCAAGCTAGATACACACTTAAGCATAAAGATTAGTCCTAGGTTGTCATTAATTACTCAAAACCAATATAGAGATCTTCAATCTCCCCTTTTTGGTAATTGATGACAACCCATAAAGATTTTATGATAAAAGATTTTTGAACATATCATGTTTGTCCAAGCAATTTGTTCATGATTATAGGATTGGACAATGATCATAGGTTCAATTTTGGTTGCATTAGCTCCCCTTACATATGTGCCTAGAGATTGGATATAAGCTTTGCGCATATGTATGAATATTGAAATTGAGGGTGAGCAATGTTACCAAAATGATGCTAAGGTGTAAGAGATGGACCTTTGAAGCGTGATACCAATCGAGGTAGCCATTTACACCATATTTAGCACTATGAATAACTAGACATTTCATCAAAACTCAAAATACCTCGTGAGATCAACATTATATGCAAGGTACTTGAATTAAGTCGCGGAATTCAAAATGTCTATCTATCTCCTATGCATGCTAGTTGATCATTCACCATTCAAAATATTACTAGCATACACCACACAAGCATGTATATATGAAATTTAAATACATGTGCAATGAGCAAGTCATATGTTAGTGCATAAATAAATGCAACAATTTGTCTATGAGCTTGCTCCCCTACTTGTGTGCTTCGAAATTTTTTTATCCCTTTCAAATCCTTTATGCACTAATCTCTCCCCTTGTCAACAATTTTCACAAAAGGAATGACCAAGTTGTGTGATGAAGGAAAGAATTAGTTCTCAAATTTGGTCAAATTTGGATAGCTTGCCTAACATATATTTCGGTTTGAGCCAAAGACAAGCTTCTTCACACCTTATGAAAGGGTTATCTTTCCTATGTTGAAGTATATATGTGACAAAATATCCAAATTCTACACTTGAGTTTGCAAGCCCATAAACATGTCATATGCCATCACTAGATCAAACAAGACATAGAAGCAATAGTGATGCCATACATACATTGAAATTCATTGATTTTTCATGAATGCATTCTAAGGAACCATGTTGTTGTTGACACTTGTTATCATATAAAATTTTTAATTAATTAAACATGAGAAAGGGGTATAAATAATAATAACAACCTAGAATAGGGTGTCACTAACATAATTCCATCAGTTTTGGTAAAGTTGTGATTTGCGGGGACTTAACGAGAAAATCAGCGAGATGGCGTGGCATACGGCCGGCGTAGCATAGCGCAATCAACTCGAAACAAGTCTAGAAGGCTTGGATTAATCCCGGCGTGAACTAAGCGGAACCAAGAAATACATCATCTAGAAGACTCGAACACGCGACGCACGACGGGACCCGAGGGGAGCCCCTCGGGCCGATCGGCCCAATAATGGGGGCCGATCGCCCCGGCCCGCCGCCTACGCTCCGCCGGGAAGCTTCCTCCACCGCCTCTAAGACTCGATCTAAACCGGTTGATTTGAGTCGGTTTGATCCGAGGGCGACGGTAGAAGTGCGGGATTGATTCAAGGTTAATACCACATCGCTGATGAAGATGGAGAGACAGAGGCGAAGACCGATATATTAGGACCCCTAGACCCCCTTCTTAGATCATCAAGTTCTATAACAAAGATATTTCTAATTAAAATACCAAGTCATATTCAACGCTAGAGAAACATCGCTTTCGGAAGAGTAGCAATCAAGATTAGAACTAGTAGGAAGGGAGAAATCCGCTCAGGATCGTCGGAGGCCGACTCAAGATCGGGGCCTCGTTCTTGTAAGTTCTTCATTGTAAGTAGTTTTCAAGTCCCGGACACATGCTTAATATGAATATCTTGATCATGTTTATATTCGAGATTATTTGTTCTAGTATTTACTTTAATTACACATTTAGCATAGTTGAATTCTTGTTATGTTCATGCATGGATTCGTATAGCGCTCATCATCTAGATCGGAAGGTGAGTGGTAGAGACGATGTAATCATGGTGATTAGATCTTATTTACTGCGTTTGCACCCTATGTGTGATTGGTCGTGTGGTAGATCGTGGTGGTGACAGCACCATTGAGTCCTTTGCAATCCATCCCCCGTATGTAGGCCTAGCGGATGTTAGATTTCGGGTTGTTCTAAGTTTCGGCCTTAGTCTTCACGGATTACGTCCTCATGTTTGGATTTAATTAGTCTTTCTTCAATGATTGTTATTTGTATTGCATAATTAGGTAGATCCTAACATTTAGTTTAGAGTTACATATTGGAGTTTCTAATGCTAGCTAGCCTATGAATTGCTATAGTCCATTGTTAGACACTTTCTCGCCAACCAACGTGATTTTTGGTCAAATCTGTTTATCTAGAACTTTATCATTATCTTTATTATGAACTTTGATCCTTGCTTAAGTAATTGATGAGATTAATGCTGATGTCTTGCACATGAGAGATGGTTAGATTAAGATCTATACTTAGTTAATTCAAGATAACAGACTTCTTTCCCTGTGGTAGAATATAAATTCAAGACACAGTTATTACTCACGGTTAAAATGCTACAATGGTATATATTCATATGCGTAAACTGCGGATACGATTATTATAATTGTTTATTTACTTATTAAGAAGTTATCAAGGCATAGTACGAATATTATATTCCTTGCATATTAGTAGTTTAACTATAGGGATGACAACCTTTTCAGGATATGCTATGAACGCAATGAATATTTCTTTTAGTTTTATACGAAGCAACATCGATATTCTTTCTAGATGCCATTACTAGTTAGTGACATTAGAAATACCAACAAGCATTTTTGGCGCCGTTCGGGAAAGAAAGTCTATAGCCCAATAAAATAAAAACATATAGGATTAACATGCATGCATCTCTCATACGCATCAGTTAATTTTATCAATTGCTTAAACAAGTATACCCTTGTTATTATTCTTCCTATCTTTTGCGGGGTAATGTATGAAAAGGAATCTTCACGAAAACTTCGTCCGATCGAAAAACTTTTGAAGGAGGCAAGATCAAGTTGAAATCTCAACCCAAGAGCACTACCTCGGAAGACTCCTCCTTTGTGCGTAGCTTAGCACCGATTTTTTGAAGACATGGCAAACAAGACCCTTCGCGAATACTACGCACCGACTACGGCCAACATCCGCCTTTGGGGACCGACGGTCGATGTAGGAGACAAAGCTTTTGAGCTCAAGCCTGCACTCATCAACATGGTACAAGCTAGCCAATTCTTTGGAAAAGCTCATGAAGATGCCAATGCTCACCTACAACACTTCTTAGAGATTTGTGGCACCTTCACTATCAAAGATGTCTCAAGTGATGCAATCCTACGCCGTCTCTTCCCATTCTCACTCTTGGGACGAGCGAAGCGATGGTTCTACGCCAACAAAGACAAACTCACTACTTGGGCACTTTGCTCTCTTTGCCTTCTGGCAAAATTCTTCCCTATAGGCAAAACCAACGCCTTACGAGGAAAAATCTCAAGCTTTTCAGCGACAACACGGCGAATCTGTTCGAGGCGTGGGAGCGCTTCAAGACTACATCACGAGAATGCCCACACCATGGAATGGAGAATTGGTTACTCATGCGGACCTTCTACCACGGGCTTAACAACAACACCCGTGAGACCATGGGCGGCTTCTTCTTTGGAGGTGCTTTCCTATCACTTACACTGAACCAAGCTACCGACCTTGTGGAGAAGATGGCGTCAAACCAAGCTTGGAATGAGGACCGTCAACCCGCAAGAAAGAAAGAGAGAGGAATGCACCGGTGAAAAGAGGTAGATATCTTTATGCGCCAAAATGGACTTAATTATGAAGAAGCTTGAAGACAAAGCTCCGAGAAGAAGGAAGTCATGCAACTCTTCGATTCCCACATGACATGTGAAGAATGTGGCAACACTTTGGACACTTTCGGGCCGCCCTTTGTCGAGCTAGAAGAGGGCGTGAACTACATCAACAATAACAACAACCGATTATCGTCCTCAGAATCAACAATGGAGTCAACGAGAGACCCAACTACCAAGGTAACTATTCGGGTAACTATCAAGGTAATAACTCTTTCAATAATTTCCCACCTTTAAGAGAGTTAGTACAAAACCAAGGTAGACTTATGGATAATCTATCTAAGAAGTTAGCTTCCAATGATAAAATGCTAGAAACTATTAGTACTAAAATGGAAAGCTTTTCTTACGCAATAAAGAACCGACATAGCTTTAATAAAATGATAGAATCACAATTATCGGTGGCTTTATACGCTCCTATGCCTAACCGGGTAAGATTCGGGTCAACAGGAAGAATTAGAATCTGCAAATCTTGTCGATATTTACTATGCGGATATGCGGACCACCTACTCAAACAAGAAATTCAATTGTGTCGGCGGGGAATGCCGCTAAGAAAGAAGATCCGGGAAGACCAGTCGTCACCATCAACATAGGCGCCCGCACCTACGGCGCACTCATCGACTTCGGCTCAAGTGTCAACATCATGCCTAAGGTAAACCTTGAGCGGTCGAATTAGTATACACAACCATGTGCCTACAACTTGCGGATCAATCGTTATGCTACCACGAGGGTATTCTAGGAGGGCGTATGCCTTTACATCGGTAAGCTATATGTGGCCACCGACCGTGGTTACGGATATGGGCAAAGGTAAGAACGCCCGATCATTACAGGCCGCCCTTTCACGGCTACCACTAAGGCAATCATCTACGCCGACACGCGAAGATCGTCTTCACGGTTAATGGGCCGAGGAGGAGATTCACTGCAAACACAAGACCTTAGCTCCCCCTGCTCCAACGTACCACCACTACAGGTACCACGAAATACACGTACCGGTATGCCGAGAAGAGGATAAAAAGAAGAAGCAAGAACAAGAAGAACCGTCAACCTCGACCACCGCGTAGAAGCGAGTCTTGATGATCAATCAAGTCAACTCGGCCGCATAAGACTTCGGCGCAATCAACCACCAGTAGAGAAGCTAGGCGACCACGGAGTTCCGGCAATTCCTTTGCTCCATTAATCAATGGAACTTCTATACAACCGTCTGCGACACGGGATCGAGGCATCAACCTAATGTCAAAGGTAGCGTATGAATTAATCTATGGTAATCTGCCTTTGTGTTCCACCTATGTATTCTCTGCGGTGGCGGACCAAACACACCGATTCCGGAAGGTATTGTCGCGAAATGTACCGGTCAAGATCAAAGACGGCTATGTCCTCGACTTCTTAGTCATGGACACGGGAGATGAAGAACAAGATCCTCCCATAATACTTGGAAGGCCGTTCACGAATACTACAAGAGCAATCATCTACATCGGGGACGGCGAAATTCAATTTCACATTCAAGGTAAAAAAGTGCATTTGCTTCTTTAATACTTATACTAACTATGAACGACCTCGAAGAAGGACCAAGAGCCGAAAGCGTCTTCAAAGATTACAAAGAAATTTGGACTCAAAGATGGAGCATATTGAGAGGATAGAAAAAGACATCCAAGAAAAATACACTCGGATCCTACCTATCTTGAATGATGCACCAACCACAGGAGAGGTCTCCACCAAAGAAGCAATCTTGGAAAAGAAAGAAGGCGCTAAGAAGAGCAACAAGAGTACACCTTCGGAGACCCAACCCGGCGCCCGGCATCAACAAATGAACAATCGACCTGCGGCTACCGTCTACGCCCACCTACGAGATCATTGAAGGAACCATACCGGGTACAACATTTATCACGGGGGCCCATAGGCGACACCACGCCATGGGAGTAAGTGCTCTCTAAACTCGCCGAGAGGTAACTTCGGTATTTATTTGCATCTTTAATTTTACGCACACGGCATATTTCAATTAGCATGTTTACTTTAGCATATTTACTTTTCCTAAACTCACATTAGAAAATCCCAAAAATATGTTTCTTTGCATGTGCATCGGTCTCTTAAGCCCCATGCAAGCACTCCTTGTTGTGGTGGCATAAAAATATAAAAATACAAAAATATTGCATTCATATGTTTTTGCATTATCATCCCTATTGCATAGAAAAACCAAAAATATGTGGGCACATGAAGGTCCACACGATTTCTAAAAATAAAATAAAAACCCAAAAAGGCGTGAGCACATGAAGGCTCACATTAACATCCTAAGATTTGTTCCTTCGGGTATGTGCAAATTAATATTAACAGGGGAGAACATTAAAAGGAGACCCAAAGAGGAGCAGATTCAAGGATGAGCGAAAGGACTACTTCAAGATCTAGCTTGGGGAGAGCACCCCCATTTATCACGATAAGTATTATTACCCTATGTCTTTAAATTTTAGCTAGTTATATTTGCTTAGAGTTAATGAGTCTTATTTAATGTGTCTTAGTTAAAGAGTCTTAGTGTTAAAGAGTCAAATAAATAAAGTGCTAGAACTTGTTAGACTACTTTCTTCCTATTAATTATGATCTTGATAATATGTGCTAAGGAAATGATGAATAGTTGCTCCGCCTTAATACCTCTTAAAAGTACTTACACTTTGGACTTAGATTCTCCTGAAGCTTTAAATGTTTAATTTGCTCTAAACCCAACACTGTGAGAAGCACATGCTTTATCTGAGTCTTAGCATTAAAAGATAATAGTGCATGAAAAGTTGAGCTCTTTGTTTATCATATTCTTAGAGATACTTGACTCCTGGTTTTTATCTTTAAAAATTATAAAATTACATGATGAGTCCTTAGTTATGACCCTTAAGAGTATTCCATCAAGATCATCCCCTCCACCAATTTTGCTTCTAACTTCGAAGCACGCATCCCCATATTTCACTTAGCCGTTAGCCATAAAAATAATTAATAAAGCTCTTGCAATCTTTAGATATGTCTCTCTCAATGTTTTATATAGGCTGGGCTACATTCTAAAAAAAAAAAAAAAAAAAATAAATATCTAGAAAAAGTGAGGCGAGAGAGGGAGAGTAACGGACAAAAGTCATACTAGGCGAGAAGGGCCTACCTCCTAAATAATAAAAATAAATTTAGAGATGAATAACGGACACGTGTCCAAGGGTGAGCAGGGGCCCACATCTCTAAGGAGAGAAAAATGGACACAAGTTAGGGGAAAAGCCCACCTCTCCAAGAATGGACAGCCCAGATCCTAACAATTTTTAGAAAGAGAGATATAGACTAGAGATGCTTGAAAAGAAAAAATACTAAAAAAAGGCTAAAGGCTATTTACTACCTTTCATCCTCATCCATTTCACCACTATCATCCCACTATGTATGTCCTACCACTTGTGTAACTCCACTACGTACCATCTACTTAAAGGGGTCATACATAGGATCTCGAAGTTTTTCTTTTGAAAAATATTGCAAAACCCCAGGATGATAGTTGATCAAAGAATTTGAGACATGGTACTTAACTTGATTGTTTTATCTTGCTTATGATTCATGACAAGGCTCGCCCCATGGTAAGCAGGTAAGAGTAATCTGGTTAAGAAGAGAATTTATTTTTAAAAAACACAAGTACTTTTGAGGTATGAAAGCGTAGTAGCAACTCCCGATCCTACTATAGCATGTAGCTTTGCTAGGGACTAGCAAAGGGTAAGCTTAGGGGAGTTTGTTGACACTTGTTATCATATAAAATTTTTAATTAATTAAACATGAGAAAGGGGTATAAATAATAATAACAACCTAGAATAGGGTGTCACTAACATAATTCCATCAGTTTTGGTAAAGTTGTAATTTGCGGGGACTTAACGAGAAAATCAGCAGAGATGGCGTGGGCATACGGCCGGCGTTTAACGCATAACGCAATCCAACTCGAAACAAGTCTAGAAGGCTTCGGATTAATCGGCGTGAACTAACCCGGAACCAAGAAATACATCATCTAGAAGACTCGAACACGCGACGCCACGCCGGGACCGGAGGGGCCCCCCCGGGCCGATCGCCCAATAATGGGGCGATCGGCCTGCCGCCGCCGCCGCCTACGCTCGCCGGGAAGCTTCCTCCACCGCCTCTAAGACTCGATCTAAACCGGTTGATTTGAGTCGGTTTGATCCGAGGGCGACGGTAGAAGTGCGGGATTGATTCAAGGTTAATACCACATCGCTGATGAAGATGGAGAGACGATTTAAGACCGATATATTAGGACCCCTAGACCCCCTTCTTAGATCATCAAGTTCTATAACAAAGATATTTCTAATTAAAATACCAAGTCATATTCAACGCTAGAGAAACATCGCTTTCGGAAGAGTAGCAATCAAGATTAGAACTAGTAGGAAGGGAGAAATCCGCTCCGGATCGTCGGAGGCCAGACTCAATCGGGGCCTCGTTCTTGTAAGTTCTTCATTGTAAGTAGTTTTCAAGTCCCGGA
Source organism: Hyparrhenia diplandra (assembly GCA_015847255.1). NCBI lineage: Eukaryota > Viridiplantae > Streptophyta > Magnoliopsida > Poales > Poaceae > Hyparrhenia > Hyparrhenia diplandra. The sequence goes on from JADLZK010010164.1 coordinate 170,768, forward strand.
CACATGCTTAATATGAATATCTTGATCATGTTTATATTCGAGATTATTTGTTCTAGTATTTACTTTAATTACACATTTAGCATAGTTGAATTCTTTGTTATGTTCATGCATGGATTCGTATAGCGCTCATCATCTAGATCGGAAGGTGAGTGGTAGAGAGCGATGTAATCATGGTGATTAGATCTTATTTACTGCGTTTGCACCCTATGTGCCGGGTCGTGTGGTAGATCGTGGTGGTGACAAGCACCATTGAGTCCTTTGCAATCCATCCCCCGTATGTAGGCCTAGCGGATGTTAGATTTCGGGTTGTTCTAAGTTTCGGCCTTAGTCTTCACGGATTACGTCCTCATGTTTGGATTTAATTAGTCTTTCTTCAATGATTGTTATTTGTATTGCATAATTAGGTAGATCCTAACATTTAGTTTAGAGTTACATATTGGAGTTTCTAATGCTAGCTAGCCTATGAATTGCTATAGTCCATTGTTAGACACTTTCTCGCCAACCAACGTGATTTTTGGTCAAATCTGTTTTATCTAGAACTTTATCATTATCTTTATTATGAACTTTGATCCTTGCTTAAGTAATTGATGAGATTAATGCTGATGTCTTGCACATGAGAGATGGTTAGATTAAGATCTATACTTAGTTAATTCAAGATAATGAGACTTCTTTCCCTCGTGGTAGAATATAAATTCAAGACCTGGTTATTACTCCCGGTTAAAATGCTACAATGGTATATATTCATATCGTGCGCTGCGGATACCCGATTATAATTGTTTATTTACTTATTAAGAAGTTATCAAGGCATAGTACGAATATTATATTCCTTGCATATTAGTAGTTTAACTATAGGGATGACAACCTTTTTCGGATATGCTATGAAGCGCAATGAATATTTCTTTTTAGTTTTATCTCGAAGCAACATCGATATTCTTTCTAGATGCCATTACTAGTTAGTGACATTAGAAATACCAACAGGTTGTATGTCTAGATGTTCTAACAAGTCCTTAGATATCATGAATGACATGTCAAACAATTTTACCTTTTCTTTTGCTTGAAGGAGAGGCATGTCATAGATGTGGGGTGCATTCAACTCATATTGGAGAAATCAAGAATATTCAACTCATTTCTTAGCTTGCAAAACCTCTTCTCATCTAGTGGCTTGGTAAAGATTTCAGCTAGTTGATCTTGATTGCCAATTGGATGAATAACAATGTCACCCTTTTGTTGATGATCCCTTATGAAATGATGCCTTATATCAATATGCTTGGTTCTTGTGTGTTGGACCGGGTTTTGTGTCATCTTGCAAGCACTTTCATTGTCACAATACAATGGCACATGATGAAAATCAAATCCATAATCTTTCAAGGTTGATCTCATCCAAAGCAATTGTGCACAACAACTACAGAGCACTAATGTATTCCCCTCGGCGGTTAAAAGTGTCACACCGGTTTGCTTCTTTGATGACCATGATACTAGAGATCTTCCAAGGAATTGACAAGTGCCACTTGTGCTTCATCTATCAACCTTGCATCCCCCATAGTCGAAGTCTGGATATCCAATAAGCTCAAAGTTTGACCCCTTGGGATACCATAGTCCAACACTTTTGTGTGTGCTTCAAATACCTCAAAATTCTCTTGGATGCCATGAGATGACTCTCTCTAGGTGAGGATTGAAACCTTGCACAGTTGCCAACACTAAACGTCACATCGGGCCTGTTGACACTTGTTAACGTATATTTTTAATTATCAACTAAACATGGAAAAGGGCTAAAATATAATTAGATAACCTTATTAGGGGTTTATACTAATGATTTCCATGAGTTTTGGTAAAGTTGTGATTTGCGAGGGACTTAACAGAAAAATGGTAGAATTGTAACGCAATCCAACTCGGAACAAAGTCTAGACGGCTCTGGAATACACCCGACGGGAACAAAACTTAGCACCCAAGAAAACATCATCTAGAAGACTCCAGAAGCCACGACGCATCATGGGGCCCAGGGTGGGACCCCTGGGGCCGATCGGCCCAATATCCAAAGCCGCGGCCCGGCAGCCCCGCCACGTCGGCCCCGCCTCGAGAATGTTCTTCAACCGCCTCTAAGACGCAATCTAATCCGCCCATTTAATGTCGGTTTGATCCGATGGTGTCGGTGGGAGCACGAGATGTATCTAGGTCAAACCCAGGTACCTCCTCCGACTATATAAGCAGCCCCCAGCCCCCGGCTTCAATCAATCTCAGTTCAATCTTCAATTCAATCGGATCATCCACGACAACAAGAGATATAAGCTCTAGATTAGAATTAGATTGAGAATTAGTTTTGCAAGTTGAGAGAATTAGAGAGCGGTTGAGGGGAGTCGAAGGAAGGCGAGCCGTCGGCGCCTCCATCTTCTTCCTCCTTCGGAGTTGGCGCCTCCATCATCGTCTCCCCGAGCTGATGCCATTGGAGCACGACTACGAGATCTTGTGGATTGTTCGAATTCCATTTAAGTAAGTGATATTGTCTCTATTGTTCTTAAGGTTCGTATTTCTTTGATAAGATTACTTTGATTCCTCGTCGCTCCCTGAATTAAAGTTGTTAGATTAATGTAAGCGTGGTGCTTAGATTGACTAGCTTATTACTTAATGCCTTCTATAGGTAGGAGTGAAACACCAACCGTTAAGGGTGATCGTAGTGGTGACAAAGCACTATTGAGTCCTTCAGATCCCTCGCTCCCGTTTATAGAAATCGTAGGAGCCCTGCGTTGTTAGCGTAGAATCCCTTTATTAAGAGTTTCTTCATGACAACCCCTCTTAAGAACAATGTGCAAATGATTTACTTGAAGTGAGAACAAGACCTTCCTACTAGAACTCCTTATCTTTATTATCTATCTAGTTTTATTAAACCACTTAGAGATCAAAGTAGTAAATCTCAAGAACCCTTTCTCTACGTTCTCCCCGTGGATTCGATATTTAAAACCCATCACCCGGGTGAAGTGCTCACCGGTATCCGTGCGCTTGCGGATTATCCATCACAATATTCCTATAGGCTTATCAAATACCAACAAGCATTTTCGGCGCCGTTCTTCGGGGAGAACGGTTTAGAGATTTCTTGAGTATACATTTATCTTTTCTTTTTAGTTTAAATTTTTATCCTTTTCCGTTATCATGGATACTACATCCATTAAAGATTTTTCGGCACCTACGGAGCATAGCCTTAGGCCTATACCATCATCCAAGCCAATTCTATCCGAGGCCTACGAGCTACGCCCATGATTAATAGAGATGGTCCAAACCAACACTTTCTTAGGAATAGAAGACGAAGACCCTTATCATCATCTCCAACAATTTGAGCAAACATGTGACTGCCTTCATATAGAGGGTATGTCCGACGAAACTATCCGTTGGAAACTCTTTCCATTCACACCGAAAGGAAAAGCTCGCCAATGGTATGATAGAACCAAGGAGAAGAAGAAAGGCGATTGGGGAACGCCCGTGCAGATTTTCGCCCGGATTTCTACCCCGTTTCTAAAGTAGTCGACCTTAGAACCCGGATCCTATCTTTCAAAAAGGGGGAGGATAGTGATTCATTGAGTTCATCCCGGGAACGTTTTGAACTTCTTTTGCAAATCGGACCAGATCTAGGCCTTCAAGACCACGTTTTACTTCAACATTTCTATATTGGTCTTAATAAAGAATCTAGAGCCTACTTGAATACCTCTTCACATGGATCTTTCATCCATCTTACATCTAGTGAAGCTAGAACCATTTTAGACAACATTCTAGCCAGCACTAATGATGATCCAGTAGAAGAGAAATCTTTAGATGAAGAAATTCCAGAAATAGCTACACCCGAGCCTATGCCAGAATCATCTCAACCTGTAGCTATAGAATCATCAAAGGAAAAACATTCTTTTCCTGATTTTATGAACGATATCGAGGATGATTTATTTTCCGATTTTGGGAACACCTCGAATTATCATAAAGAGAAGAAACCTCGAAAAAATGCAAATTTTCTTCACAAGAAGAAATTGATCGCATCGAGCAATATTTCTCAAGACAACACACTAGGGAGCTCGCATCCATCATGAGTGCGGAATGGTTAGAAGAATCAAAACTTTCCTCTGATATGATCCGTTTGGATTCACCTTCTATACCAATTCAATGCATAATTAACACAATACCCTATGATGCACTTTATAACCCGGTCGTAGGAACTAATATAATGGCTTTATCCTTTTTTCGAGCAATTTAGCAAGAACATGCCATTATCTCCTACTACTAAGTTATTAAAACACTCCTCTGGGCAAATTGTCCAAAGTTCAGGAATTCTTTACACTCTACCTATTCAGATAAATGACATGTTAATCAACCTGAGCTTTTATATCTTTGACATTAGGGAGTTTGACCTTTTATTAGGCCATCCGTTAGAATGACTCCTTAAAGACGGACACACTCGGAAAACTAGACATTTGTCTAGGCAGTAAATAAATTTCCCTTACACTTCGCACATTCAATTCATACTAAGACCGAACCCAGTCGAGAACCGGACCCAATGGAAGAGGTGAAGGAGGCATCTATAGAACATTTCGTAGAATCCAATCAAGAAGATGTAAATCGAATTCTTCATCGAGGAAGAAGAAGAAAATCCAACCGAATCCGAACCTTCGATGAATTCGAGGAAACCTCGAGACCTCCCATTGAACTTTAACCTTTACCACCTGGTCTTAGATATGCCTTTTCGCATAATGACCCCGAGTCCCCCGTGATCATTAATGATAAACTCACTCGGGAAGAGACTTACAGGTTAATTACTGTCTTAGAACAACATCGTTCAGCCTTTGGCTACTCACTCCAAGATCTAAAGGGCATCGGGCCCCGCCCTTTGCACGCATCGTATACCTACAGATCCCGATGTTCCACCATCTAGAGAGCCTCAACGAAGACTTAATAATGCGATGAAAGATATAGTAAAGAAAGAAGTTCTAAAACTTCTTCACGGGATTATATATCCTGTGCCACATAGTGAGTGGGTAAGCCCTCATTGCAAGTTGTGCCTAAAAGGGAGGCATGACAAGTAGTTAAAAATGATAAGAACGAATTAATTCCTCGAGAACCGTCACTTTGGTTGGCGTATGTGCATAGACTATAGAAAATTAAATAAAGCCACAAAGAAAGATCACTTTCCACTGCCTTTCATTGATGAAATGTTAGAACGGTTGGCAAACCACTCTTTCTTTTGTTTTCTCGATGGATATTCAGGGTATCACCAAATCCCAATCCATCCCAAGTGATCAAAGCAAAACCACTTTTACATGTCCATATGGAACTTATGCATATCGTAGAATGTCTTTTTGGATTATGTAATGCTCCGGCTTCTTTTCAAAGATGCATGATGTCTACATTTTTCGACATGATTGAAGAGATTATGGAAGTTTTTATGGATGACTTTTCTGTTTATGGAAAAACTTTTGATGATTGTCTAGAAAACTTAGATAAGGTTTTGCAAAGATGTGAAGAAAAGCACTTAGTCCTTAATTGAGAAAAGTGTCATTTCATGGTTAGAGAAGGAATAGTGCTAGGATATCTAGTGTCTGAACGAGGAATAGAGGTAGATAGAGCTAAAATTGAAGTGATTGAACAACTACCCCCTCCTGTGAATATAAAAGGAATAAGAAGTTTTCTTGGCCATGCTTTGGTTTTTATAGAAGGTTCATAAAGAATTTTTCTCATATTGCTAGACCTCTTACAAACTTGTTAGCTAAGGATGTTCCTTTTTTGATTTTGATGATGCTTGTCTTAAATCTTTTGAAACTCTGAAAAATGCTCTTATTTTCGCACCCATTATTCAACCCCCGATTGGTCTTTACCTTTTGAAATTATGTGTGATGCAAGTGATTATCTTTGTGGGGCTGTTTTGGGACAAACAAAAGACAAGAAACATCATGCCATTGCCTATGCTAGTAAAACTTTAACTGGACCTCAACTTAATTATGCTACAACTGAAAAAGAGTTACTAGCTGTTGTTTATGCTATCGACAAGTTTAGATCTTACTTGGTAGGAGCAAAGGTTATTGTTTACACTGATCATTCTGCTCTTAAATATTTGCTCACTAAGAAAGATGTTAAACCAAGATTAATACGATGGATTTTGCTGCTCCAAGAATTTGATTTAGAAATTAGAGATAAGAAAGGAGTAGAAAATTCTGTTACCGATCATTTGTCTAGAATGCATTTTGAGAAACCACAGGAATTACCCATTAATGACTCTATGAGGGATGACATGCTCTATCGGATCTCCCGATCCGACCCCTGGTATGCAGATATTGTTAATTTTATGGTTGCGAGGATATGTACGACTGGGGCTGATAAGAAAAAGCTCATTTATGAGAGTCGTCATCACCTATGGGATGAGCCATACCTCTTCCGAGTATGCGCTGACGGCTTACTCCGGAGGTGTGTACCGGCAGAAGAAGGACTACAGATTATCGAGAAATGCCACTCATCACCATATGGAGGTCATTATGGAGCATTCCGTACACACGCAAAGATCCGGCAAAGCGGATTTTTTTCGGCCAACCATGTATTAAGACACAAGGGACTTCAGACGGAGGTGCAACGCTGTCAGAGGCATGGCAATATCAATTCTAGAGATGCCATGCCACTAACGACAAATCTTCAAATCAAGCACTTTGATGTCTGGGGAATTGACTACATGGGGCCATTCCCAAAATCCGGACCCTATGAGTACATCTTGGTGGCAGTTGACTATGTTTCCAAATGGGTTGAGGCTATGCCATGCAAGACTGCTGACCACAAGAGCTCCATCAAGATGTTTGAAGAAATAATATTCCCAAGATTCGGTACACCAAGGCTAGTGATAAGTGACGGAGGGTCCCACTTCATCGACAAGAACTTTGAGAAATACCTCTCAACTCATGGGATCCAGCACAACGTCGCTACACCTTATCACCCGCAGACAAGTGGTCAAGCAGAAACGTCAAACAAGCAAATCAAGAACATCCTACAAAAGACGGTTGACCAAATGGGAACTAAGTGGAAAGATAGGCTACCCGAAGCTCTCTGGGGCTTAAGGACACCTTACAAGACTCCCATCGAATGTCCCCTACCGGCTGGTTTACGGGAAGACATGTCACTTGCCTGTTGAGCTAGAATTCAAAGCTCACTGGGCAATTAAGAGATGGAATATGGACCTTGATGAAGCCGGAACAAAACGAAGAATGCAACTATCTGAGCTGGAAGAATGGAGAGAGAAGGCGTACCACAATGCCAAGATATACAAAGAAAGAACCAAGAGATGGCACGACAAAAGAATCAAGAAGAAGGAATTCCACCCAGGCGATCAGGTATTACTTTTTAATTCCAGGGTACGACTCTTCGGACATGGAAAACTACGAAGCAAGTGGGAAGGACCATACAAGGTAGTGAGCTCATCATCCCACGGAGCCGTCACTCTTCAAGACAACGAAGGTACGCTTATTTAAGGTAGCGGTCATCGCCTCAAAATATTTTTAGAGCCCAATAAAGATTTAGAAGAATTAGATGTTATCGAGTTCTTCGAATTACCCAAAAATATTAATTTTCACGATTAACGGGCCAACATCAGGTTTTACGGGATAATAATAAAGAGTTAGAGCACACCACAATAGGACGTGCCATGAGGCGACACGTGGCCCCCCCTCGTGTCCGTTTTGTCTCACACGGTCTCCTACATGTGTAATCCCGGAAAAACTACCGTCAGATCTGTTTTCAAGATCGTAAACCCGATCTATCGTCCCCCGGAAAAAAATTTGATTCATATATAATTGAGGGTAGACCATCCCTTTTTTTCTCATCCAATCTCCAACCAGCAGCCATGGTAAAAAAACAGCTTGTCCCCTTCAATGAAAAAGCCAAGCAAGTTGTTCCTTTCAACAAGCAACCAAAGCCGCTAGCCGTCATACCGCCCGATCATACCCGCTTCCATATGTTCCACCTCGTCGCCCTCCTACGCCACCACCACTTAAAGGACACAAGCAAATCATGTACGCACGGCCGTGCGATCGTCGCCGAAGCCGCATTAAAGAAGCCGATCCATGTTCCTAGCTACATGGAGGTTCAAGAACCGAAGGAGGGCGGCGTCTCACACGCTGCTTAGCAGGACGCTTAACGGCAACACGAGGATGCACAAGTATACTACAGCACCTCCACGCCGTACCACCATCGACGAAATCCGTGCTAAGGAATCCCGGATCAAGAGGGTTCCTCGCTATCGAGGCCAGCCGGCAGTATGCCCAAGAAAAGAAGAACCGAAAAACCGTAGTGACGACCTCGCCCTAGAAGTTGCGGCCCTTGCAAACATGCATGCAAGGAGATCCATCGCGTCAACACTAGCCTCACTAATTCCGTCCTTCATCTCTTAGAGAATGAAGGAAAGAAGAAGCGTAAAAATCAGGAAGAGGATGCTAGTCGCGACACGAAGAAGGGCAAGGGCCCTATGTAAGCACCATAGTTAGAGAGCACAGGAGTCTTAAATTTAGTTCGATTAAAATCGTCTAGCTTGGATTAGTTAAGTTTAGTTAAGTTTAGAATATTAGGAAATTCGGATTTATGTAATAAAGTGCTCTCTCTTTATCAATAAAGTAATCCACAAGTTGAGTCAATTATTTTTCTATATTTTTTCTGGATATGTTTTTGTCTCCACCATGCTTTGTATGCAAGATAACAGTAAAATAAGTATGGGGAAAATCCGTGACGACCGTAAAAACAGAAACTTTCACGGCGGAAATCAGGAAAATCGGAATTAAATTGGAACCATCGACCAAGACGACGAGCCATGCCCGGCGACGCCCCTCGGGCCATACCGCTTCGGCCCCAAAAACTGGGCCGATCGGCCTGCACAGGCCCACTCGAGGCCCGTGATCTAGATCCACCGTTCGGCTCGCTTTCTAAAAACTCTTTAATTTTTCGTAATTTATTTTCCGTTCGAATTAAAATAAATCTTTTACGTTATGGTATATTTTTTTAATATGAAAATGATGTCCCGAACAAAATTTTGCATGATTAAATTCCTATTTTTATCTGTCACTTGTTGGGATGCTTTAATTATTTAAAATATGAACAAAGTTAGAATAATGAGATCCTCTTTTTTTTTATCTTGTCTTTGGAGAGTTATTTATTTCAAAATATTAAAATCATTAGTTATGTTTCTCCTTTGTGATCAATGAATTATCAAAGAGAGCCATAGCAATCATTAAATATATATATATAATTAATTGTTGTTTTCTTGTGATTGAGCTTTGTCAAAACCCGACCCATGTTGAAAATTGTCTAAAGTTTAAGATCAAGATCACGAACACCGCTTTCACTAAAGTATCCATGCTCTAAAAAGTTTTAATCTTTATCTCCCATAATTCTAAATTATGAAAAAGGTACAGACTATGAAAAAAGCCAAATGTTGAAAAAAATTCAGAGAGTGGAGAGAAAAGTGAGAGAGAGGAGAAAAATGAGCAAGTGCTCTACGGGTGAGAAGAACCCCCTAAAAAAAAAAAAAAAAAAGAAAAAGGCAAAAATAAAGAGAAGAATAATGGACAAGTGTCCGAGGGTGAGTAGGGCCCACTTCTCTAATAATTAAGAGAGTAAAAATGGACATGTGTCCGAGGGTGAGTAGAACCCACCTCTCTACAAATTAGTTTGGTTACCTCTCTCGAAAAAAAAAAGAGAGAAAAAGAAATGTAAATGTTTCAAAAAGGGAGATAAAAGATTTTCAACTAGAAAGAGCAAAGTGGTAATAATAATCTTGATTCACTTGCACATCTTGATCTATGACTTATGACATTTATCTCAATGGATCCACAGATTGACTCAAAGAATAAATACAAAGTAAGTGTGCTACATGTTCTTGAGCTCAAAGCTAATATAAATAATAATGTGAGGATATAATATACTTTGAGAGACTTGAGAGCATCACAAAGGAGTAAGCATAGCTATGTGTTCTTTTCAAAACTTATGAAAAAATCTCTCCAAAGTAGACTTGATTCAAGAATAAAGGTGATCCGTTTCTAAGCTGTTTCATGCTCGAGAGATCCCAAAGTGCAGGTATGACTATGGAAGAGTAATCATGATCCATGCTTAGACCATCCTTTTATCGAGGGACGAGTAAAAGCCTAAGTATGGGGGAGTTTGTTGACACTTGTTAATGTATATTTTTAATTATCAACTAAACATGGAAAAGGGCTAAAATATAATTAGATAACCTTATTAGGGGTTTATACTAATGATTTCCATGAGTTTTGGTAAAGTTGTGATTTGCGAGGACTTAACAGAAAAAAGTAGAATTCGTAACGCAATCCAACTCGAACAAAGTCTAGACGGCTCGAATACACCCGACGGGAACAAAACTTAGCACCCAAGAAAACATCATCTAGAAGACTCCGGAAGCCACGACGCATCCGCGGGCCGGGGTGGGACCCACCGGGCCGATCGGCCCAATATCCAAAAGCGGCCCGGCAGCCCCGCCACGCCGCCCTGCCTCCGAATGTTCTTCAACCGCCTCTAAGACGCAATCTAATCCGCCCATTTAATGTCGGTTTGATCCGATGGTGTCGGTGGGAGCACGAGATGTATCTAGGTCAAACCACGGGTACCTCCTCCGACTATATAAGCAGCCCCCGTGCCCCGGGGCTTCAATCAATCTCAGTTCAATCTTCAATTCAATCGGATCATCCACGACAACAAGAGATAGAAGCTCTAGATTAGAATTAGATTGAGAGTTAGTTTTGCAAGTTGAGAGAATTAGAGAGCGGTTGAGGCGGAGTCGAAGGAAGGCCCGAGTCGTCGGCGCCTCCATCTTCTTCCTCCCTGCGGAGTTGGCGCCTCCATCATCGTCTCCCCCGGAGCTGATGCCATTGAGCACACGACTCACGAGATCTTGTGGATTGTTCGAATTCCATTTAAGTAAGTGATATTGTCTCTATTGTTCTTAAGGTTCGTATTTCTTTGATAAGATTACTTTGATTCCTGTCGCTATTGAATTAAAGTTGTTAGATTAATGTAAGCGTGGTGCTTAGATTGACTAGCTTATTACGAATACCTTCTATAGGCCGGAGTGAAACACCAACCGTTAAGGGTGATCGTAGTGGTGACAGCACTATTGAGTCCTTCGTATCCCTGCTCCCGTTTATAGAAATCGTAGGAGCCCCTGCGTTGTTAGCGTAGAATCCCTTTATTAAGAGTTTCTTCATGACAACCCCTCTTAAGAACAATGTGCAAATGATTTACTTGAAGTGAGAACAAGACCTTCCTACTAGAACTCCTTATCTTTATTATCTATCTAGTTTTATTAAACCACTTAGAGATCAGTAGTAAATCTCAAGAACCCTTTCTCTACGTTCTCCCTGTGGATTCGATATTTAAAACCCATCACCCCGGGTGAAGTGCTCACCGGTATCCGGCGCTGCTTGGATTATCCATCACAATATTCCTGTAGGCTTATCAAATACCAACGGGGCCTAGAAGTGGTCACATAGAGTAAGCTTCCAATCAATGACCGATACAACTTTTGATCAACCATATTGCCATTCACATCATTGTCCAATGATCCACTAATACCCATTGGTGTATTGAAGCCCTTTGCATCTTGCAACCCAAACTTCTTGATCATGTCCCTTATATACTTGCCTTGACTAATGAATGTGTCATTCTTCATTTGCTTGATTTGTAAACCAAGGAAGTATGTAAGTTCACCAAGCATAGACATTTCAAACTCTTTTACCATCATTTTGCCAAACTCTTCACAATAGTCTTGATTTGTTGATCCAAAGATGATATCATCAACATATATTTGCATGATAAACAAATCATTGCCAATCTTCTTGGTGAAGAGGGTAGTGTCAACTTTTCCCATCTTGAAACCTTTCTTGAGTAGAAAGTCTTTCAACCTCTCATACCATGCTCTAGGTGCTTGCTTCAACCCATATAGTGTCTTGTTCAACTTTTACACGTGGCCGAGATGATGATAATCTTCAAAATTGGGAGGTTGTTCAACATACACTAGCTCATTGATGAATCCATTGAGAAAATAACTTTTGGCATCCATTTGATATAGCCTGATGTTGTGGGCACATGCATAGGCTAATAGAATTCTAATTGCCTCTAATCTTGCAACAGAGCATAAGTTTCACCGAAGTCAAGACCCTCTACTTTAGTGTAACCTTGTGCAACAAGTCTTGCTTTGTTTCTTACAGCAATGCGTCTTCATCTTGCTTGTTCTTGAAAACCCATTTGGTTCCAATGACATTGTAGTCCTTTGGCCTTTCTACCAATTCCCACACTTTGTTTCTATCAAAGTTATTTAGCTCCACTTGCATTGCAATGAACCATTCTTCATCTTTCAAAGCATCATCAACTTTAGATGGTTCCTCTTGTGACACAAAGGCAAAATGCTCACAAAATGCCGCAAGTCTTCCTCTTGTTTGTACTCCACTTGCAATGTCACCAACAATTTGATCAATTGGGTGATCTCTAGCAACACTTAAGTTTTGGAGTCTTTGGAACTTGATTGCTTGATCTTGGTTGATCACTTGAAGTGTCATGAGATGATGTACTAGCCCCTTGTTGAACTTGCACTTGAGATCCACTAGCTTGTGTATTAGGCACTTGAATTGCTTCTTTATCATCATTTGAGTCATCAACTTGAATTGGCCTAATATCACCAATGTCCATGCCCCTCATGGCTCCTTCCAATTGAGGTCCATTAACATCAACAAAGTTTTCTTCTTCATGTTGGGACCCATTGGTTTCATCAAATTCTACATCATGGACTTCTTCTAGTTGGCCACATGAGTTATTCCAAACTCTATATGCCTTGCTAGTGGTGGAATATCCAACTAGGAACCCTTCATCACATCTCTTGTCAAATTTACCAAGTCTTGCACTCTTCTTCAAGATATAGCATTTGCAACCAAATACTCTAAAGTATATATGCAATAGTTGGCTTTCTTCCATTCAATAGCTCATATGGGGTCTTTTCCATCATGGGATGACAATACACTCTATTGATGTAGTGACATGCGGTGTTGATTGCTTCAGCCCGAAAAGGATTGACTCACATCATATTCACTAAGCATTGACCTTGCCATCTCAATGAGAGTCCTATTCTTCCTTTCAACTAGCCCATTGGATTGAGGTGTGTACTTGGCCGAAAGTTGATGCATGATGCCATAATCATCACAAAGCTCATCAACTCTTGTGTTCTTGAACTCACTTCCATTATCACTTCTCACTCTCTTGACTATGATATCAAACTCATTGTGTACCCTCTTGAGAAATGTCTTGAAGATTGAATATGTGTCACTCATGTCATTGAGAAAGAACACTCCCTCCACACTTCCACCCGTTCTTCCTCGACACCAACGTCCGACCATTTTGCCGAAAAACCTCCAAGGTAATTTATTTTACATTTTAGCACTAATTTCTCATTTGTTAGGTTGAAAATCACAATAGGAACTAATAAGTATTCATTTTCTCTTAGGCATGTCTTTTGTTGTTACGGCTAACTCGATGAAAGGCCGCCTTCCCAATGACATTCTTGGTCTTTTTTGGTTAGGAAGAACTACTGTTGGTATTTCTAATGTCACTAACTAGTAATGGCATCTAGAAAGAATATCAGATGTTGCTTCGAGATAAAACTAAAAGAAATATTCATTGCAGTTCATAGCATATACGAAAAGGTTGTCATCCCTATAGTTAAACTACTAATATGCAAGGAATATAATATTCGTACTATGCCTTGATAACTTCTTAATAAGTAAATAAACAATTATAACTGGGTATCCGCAAGCGCTTACGAGATATGAATATATACCATTGTAGCATTTTAACCGGGAGTAATAACCAGGTCTTGAATTTATATTCTACCACGCGGGGAAAGAAGTGCATTATCTTGAATTAACTAAGTATAGATCTTAATCTAACCATCTCTCATGTGCAAGACATCAGCATTAATCTCATCAATTACTTAAGCAAGGATCAAAGTTCATAATAAAGATAATGATAAAGTTCTAGATAAACAGATTTGACCAAAAATCACGTTGGTTGGCGAGAAAGTGTCTAACAATGGACGATAGCAATTCATAGGCTAGCTAGCATTAGAAACTCCAATATGTAACTCTAAACTAAATGTTAGGATCTACCTAATTATGCAATACAAATAACAATCATTGAAGAAAGACTAATTAAATCCAAACATGAGGACAGAATCCGTGAAGACTAAGGCGAAACTTAGAACAACCCGAAATCTAACATCCGCTAGGCCTACATACGGGGATGGATTGCAAAGGACTCAATGGTGCTGTCACCACCACGATCTACCACACGACCCGGCACATAGGGTGCAAACGCAGGTAAATAAGATCTAATCACCATGATTACATCGTCTCTACCACTCACCTTCCGATCTAGATGATGGCGCTATACGAATCCATGCATGAACATACTTGAAGTAATTCAACTATGCTAAATGTGTAATTAAAGTAAATACTAGAACAAATAATCTCGAATATAAACATGATCAAGATATTCATATTAAGCATGTGTGCGGGACTTGAAAACTACTTACAATGAAGAACTTACAAGAACGAGGGCGATCTTGAGGCTGGCCTCCGGCGATCCGGGGCGGATTTCTCCCTTCCTACTAGTTCTAATCTTGATTGCTACTCTTCCGAAAGCGATGTTTCTCTAGCGTTGAATATGACTTGGTATTTTAATTAGAAATATCTTTGTTATAGAACTTGATGATCTAAGAAGGGGGTCTAGGGGTCCTAATATATCGGTCTTCGTCGTCTCTCCATCTTCATCAGGCGATGTGGTATTAACCTTGAATCAATCCCGCACTTCTACCGCCGCCCTCGGATCAAACCGACTCAAATCAACCGGTTTTAGATCGAGTCTTAGAGGCGGTGGAGGAAGCTTCCCGAAGCAGAGAGGAGGCGGCGGCCGGGGGGCCGATCGGCCTCATTATTGGCCGATCGGCCCAGGGGGGCTCCCCTCTGGGTCCCGTCGTGCGTCGCGTGTTCTGGAGTCTTCTAGATGATGTATTTCTTGGTTCCGAAGTTAGTTCACGTCGGGATTAATCCAAGCCTTCTAGACTTGTTTCGGAGTTGGATTGCGTTATGCTTTACGCCGGCCGTATGCCACGTCATCTCTGCTGATTTTTCTGTTAAGTCCCCGCAAATCACAACTTTACCAAAACTGATGGAATTATGTTAGTGACACCCTATTCTAGGTTGTTATTATTATTTATACCCCTTTCTCATGTTTAATTAATTAAAAATTTTATATGATAACAAGTGTCAACAAACTCCCCAAGTTTACCCTTTGCTAGTCCCTAGCAAAGCTACATGCTATAGTAGGATCGGGGAGTTGCTACTACGCTTTCATACCTCAAAAGTACTGTGTTTTAAAAAATAAATTCTCTTCTTAACCAGATTACTCTTATTGTTTACCATGGGGCGTAGCCTTGTCATGAATCATAAGCAAGATAAAACAATCAAGTTAAGTACCATGTCTCAAATTCTTTGATCAACTATCATCATGGGGTTTTGCAATATTTTTCAAAAGAAAACTCAGAGATCCTATGTATGACCCCCTTAAGTAGATGGTGCGTAGTGGAGTTACACAAGTGGTAGGACATACATAGTGGGATGATAGTGGTGAAGTGGATGAGGATGAAAGGTAGTAAATAGCCTTTTTTTTTTTTTTTAGTATTTTTTCTTTTCAAGCATCTCTAGTCTATATCTCTCTTTCTAAAAATTGTTAGGATCTGGGCTGTCCATTCTTGGAGAGGTGGGCTTTTCCCCTGAACTTGTGTCCATTTTCTCTCTCCTTAGAGATGTGGGCCCCTGCTCACCCTTGGACACGTGTCCGTTATTCATCTCTAAATTTATTTTTATTATTTAGGGAGGTAGGCCCTTCTCGCCTAGTATGACTTTTGTCCGTTACTCTCCCTCTCTCGTCTCACTTTTTTCTAGATATTTATTTTTTTTTTTTTTCGAATGTAGCCCAGCCTATATAAAACATTGAGAGAGACATATCTAAAGATTGCAAGAGCTTTATTAATTATTTTTTATGGCTAACGGCTAAGTGAAATATGGGGATGCGTACTTCCGAGTTAGAAGCGTATTGGTGGAGTGGGATGATCTTGATGGAATACTCTTAAGGGTCATAACTAAGGACTCATCATGTAATTTTATAATTTTTTAAAGATAAAAACCAGAGTCAAGTATCTCTAAGAATATGATAAACAGTAGCTCAACTTTTCATGCACTATTATCTTTTAATGCTAAGACTCAGATAAAGCATGTGCTTCTCACAGTGTTGGGTTTAGAGCAAATTAAACATTTAAAGCTTCAGGAGAATCTAAGTCCAAAGTGTAAGTACTTTTTAAGAGGTATTAAGGCGGAGCAACTATTCATCATTTCCTTAGCACATATTATCAAGATCATAATTAATAGGAAGAAAGTAGTCTAACAAGTTCTAGCACTTTATTTATTTGACTCTTTAACACTAAGACTCTTTAACTAAGACACATTAAATAAGACTCATTAACTCTAAGCAAATATAACTAGCTAAAATTTAAAGACATAGGGTAATAATACTTATCGTGATAAATGGGGGTGCTCTCCCCCAAGCTAGATCTTGAAGTAGTCCTTTCGTTCATCCTTGGAATCTGCTCCTCTTTCGGGGTCTCCTTTTAATGTTCTCCCTGTTAATATTAATTTGCACATACCCGAAGGAACAAATCTTAGGATGTTAATGTGAGCCTTCATGTGCTCACGTCTTTTTGGGTTTTTATTTTATTTTTAGAAATCGTGTGGACCTTCATGTGCCCACATATTTTTGGGTTTTTCTATGCAATAGGGATGATAATGCAAAAACATATGAATGCAATATTTTTGTATTTTTTATATTTTTATGCCACCACAACAAGGAGTGCTTGCATGGGGCTTAAGAGACTGATGCACATGCAGCAAACATATTTTTGGGATTTTCTAATGTGAGTTTAGGAAAAGTAAATATGCTAAAGTAAACATGCTAATTGAAATATGCTGTGCAGAAAATTAAAGATGCAAATAAATACCGAGTTACCTCTCGGCGAGAGTTTAGAGAGCACTTACTCCCATGGCGTGGTGTCGTCTATGGGCCCCCGTATAAATGTTGTACCTGGTATGGTTCCTTCAATGATCTCGTAGGTGGGCGTAGACGAAGTAGCCGCAGAAGTCGATTGTTCATTTGTTGATGCCGGCGCTGGTTGGGTCTCCGAAGGTGTACTCTTGTTGCTCTTCTTAGCAGCTTCTTTCTTTTTCCAAGATTGCTTCTTTGGTGGAGACCTCTCCGGTGTGGTTGGTGCATCATTCAAGATAGGTAGGAGCTGAGTGTATTTTTCTTGGATGTCTTTTTCTATCCTCTCAATATGCTCCATCTTTGAGTCCAGCTTTCTTTGTAATCTTTGAAGACGCTTCTGGCTCTTGGTCCTTCTTCGAGGCTGTTCATAGTTAGTATAAGTATTAAAGAAGCAGCGCACTTTTTTACCTTGAATGTGAAATTGAATTTCGCCTGTCTGATGTAGATGATTGCTCTTGTAGTATTAGGGGAACGGCCTTCCAAGTATTATGGGAGGATCTTGTTCTTCATCTCCCGTGTCCATGACTAAGAAGTCAGTGAGGACATAGCTGTCTTTGATCTTGACCGGTACATTTCGCACAATACCTTCCGGGAATCGGTGTGTTTGGTCCGCCAGCTGCAGTAATACATAGGTGGAACACAAAGGCAGATTACCATAGATTAATTCATACGTTACCTTTGACATTAGGTTGATGCCTGATCCCGTGTCGCAGACGGTTGTATAGAAGTTCCATTGATTAATGGAGCAGTGGTGCCGGAACTCCAGGGTCGTCTAGCTTCTCTACTGGTGGTTGATTGCGCCGAGTCTTGCGTGCTGAGTTGACTTGATTGATCATCAAGACTCGTTCTACGTGTGGTCGAGGTTGACGGTTCTTCTTGTTCTTGCTTCTTCTTTTTATCCTCTTCTCGGACAATTTGATGCGTGTATTTCAGGGTACGGTAGTGGTACGGTTGGAGCAGGGGGAGCTAAGGTCTTGTGTTTGCAGTTGAATCTCTCCCTCTGTCCATTAACTGTGAAGACGATCTTCGCGGTGTCGGCGTAGATGATTGCCTTAGTGGTAGCCAGGAAAGGGCGGCCCAGAATGATCGGGGCGTTCTTACCTTTGCCCATATCCAGAACCACGAAGTCGGTGGCCACATATAGCTTACCGATGTAAAGGCATACGTCCTCTAGAATACCCTCAGGGTAGCATAACGATTGATCTGCAAGTTGTAGGCACATGGTTGTGTATACTAATTCTGAATCTGGCTCAAGGTTTACCTTAGGCATGATGTTGACACTTGAGCCGAAGTCGATGAGTGCGTCGTAGGTGCGGGCGCCTATGTTGATGGTGACGACTGGTCTTCCTGGATCTTCTTTCTTAGCGGGCATTCCCCAGTCGACACAATTGAATTTCTTGTTTGAGTAGGTGGTCCGCATACCTGCATAGTAAATATCGACAAGATTTGCAGATTCTAATTCTTCCGGTTGACCCGGAATCTTACCTGGGTTAGGCATAGGAGCAGATAAAGCCAGCTGGGATAATTGTGATTCTATCATTTTATTAAAGCTATGCTGGTTCTTTATTGCAGAAGAAAAGCTTTCCATTTTAGTACTAATAGTTTCTAGCATTTTATCATTGGAAGCTAACTTCTTAGATAGATTATCCATAAGTCTACCTTGGTTTTGTACTAACTCTCTTAAAGGTGGGAAATTATTGAAAGAGTTATTACCTTGATAGTTACCTGAATAGTTACCTTGGTAGTTGGGTCTCTGTTGACTCCATTGTTGATTCGGAGGACGATACTGGTTGTTGTTATTGTTGATGTAGTTCACGTCCTCTTCTAGCTCGGGACAGTGGCAGCCCGAGTGTCCAGTGTTGCCACATTCTTCACATGTCATGCGGGAATCGAAGAGTTGCATGACTTCCTTCTTCTCGGGAGCTTTGTCTTCAAGCTTCTTCATAATTAAGTCCATTTTGGCAGACAGCATATCTACCTCTTTCAGCTGGTGCATTCCTCTCTCTTTCTTGCGGGGTTGACGGTCCTCATTCCAAGCTTGGTTTGACGCCATCTTCTCCACAAGGTCAGTAGCTTGGTTCAGTGTAAGTGATAGGAAAGCACCTCCAGCAGCAGCGTCCATGGTCTCACGGGTGTTGTTGTTAAGCCCGTGGTAGAAGGTCTGCATGAGTAACCAATTCTCCATTCCATGGTGTGGGCATTCTGTGATGTAGTCTTGGAAGCGTTCCCACGCCTCTGGAACAGATTCGTCGTGTTGCTGCTGAAAGCTTGAGATTTTCCCTCGTAAGGCGTTGGTTTTGCCTATAGGGAAGAATTTTGCCAGGAAGGCAGTAGAGCAAAGTGCCCAAGTAGTGAGTTTGTCTTTGTTGGCGTAGAACCACTGCTTCGCTCGTCCCAAGAGTGAGAATGGGAAGAGACGAAGTAGGATTGCATCACTTGAGACATCTTTGATAGTGAAGGTGCCACAAATCTCTAAGAAGTGTTGTAGGTGAGCATTGGCATCTTCATGAGCTTTTCCACAGAATTGGCTAGCTTGTACCATGTTGATGAGTGCAGGCTTGAGCTCAAAAGCTTTGTCTCCTACATCGACTGTCGGTCCAGTGCGGATGTTGGCCGTAGTCGGTGCAGAGTATTCGCGAAGGGTCTTGTTTGCCATGTCTTCAAAAACTGGTGCTAAGCTACGCACAGTGGAGGAGTCTTCCGAGGTAGTGTTCTTGGGTTGAGATTTCAACTTGGATCTTGCCTCCTTCAAAAGTTTTTCTGGATCGGACTGGAAGTTTTCAGGAAGATTCCTTTTCATACATTACCCTGCAAAAGATAGGAAGAATAATAACAAGGGTATACTTGTTTAAGCAATTGATAAAATTAATCTGATGCGTATGAGAGATGCATGCATGTTAATCCTATATGTTTTTATTTTATTGGGCTATAGACTTTCTTTCCCCGGCAACGGCGCCAAAAATGCTTGTTGGTATTTCTAATGTCACTAACTAGTAATGGCATCTAGAAAGAATATCAGATGTTGCTTCAGATAAAACTAAAAGAAATATTCATTGCAGTTCATAGCATATCTGAAAAGGTTGTCATCCCTATAGTTAAACTACTAATATGCAAGGAATATAATATTCGTACTATGCCTTGATAACTTCTTAATAAGTAAATAAACAATTATAACTGGGTATCCGCAAGCGCACAGATATGAATATATACCATTGTAGCATTTTAACCAGGAGTAATAACCAGGTCTTGAATTTATATTCTACCACAGGGAAAGAAGTCTGTTATCTTGAATTAACTAAGTATAGATCTTAATCTAACCATCTCTCATGTGCAAGACATCAGCATTAATCTCATCAATTACTTAAGCAAGGATCAAAGTTCATAATAAAGATAATGATAAAGTTCTAGATAAACAGATTTGACCAAAAATCACGTTGGTTGGCGAGAAAGTGTCTAACAATGGACGATAGCAATTCATAGGCTAGCTAGCATTAGAAACTCCAATATGTAACTCTAAACTAAATGTTAGGATCTACCTAATTATGCAATACAAATAACAATCATTGAAGAAAGACTAATTAAATCCAAACATGAGGACAGAATCCGTGAAGACTAAGGCCGAAACTTAGAACAACCCGAAATCTAACATCCGCTAGGCCTACATACGGGGGATGGATTGCAAAGGACTCAATGGGTGTCACCACCACGATCTACCACACGACCCGGCACATAGGGTGCAAACGCAGGTAAATAAGATCTAATCACCATGATTACATCGTCTCTACCACTCACCTTCCGATCTAGATGATGAGCGCTATACGAATCCATGCATGAACATAACAGTAATTCAACTATGCTAAATGTGTAATTAAAGTAAATACTAGAACAAATAATCTCGAATATAAACATGATCAAGATATTCATATTAAGCATGTGTCTGGGACTTGAAAACTACTTACAATGAAGAACTTACAAGAACGAGGCCTGATCTTGAGCTGGCCTCACGACGATCCGGAGCGGATTTCTCCCTTCCTACTAGTTCTAATCTTGATTGCTACTCTTCCGAAAGCGATGTTTCTCTAGCGTTGAATATGACTTGGTATTTTAATTAGAAATATCTTTGTTATAGAACTTGATGATCTAAGAAGGGGGTCTAGGGGTCCTAATATATCGGTCTTCGTCTGTCTCTCCATCTTCATCAGGCGATGTGGTATTAACCTTGAATCAATCCCGCACTTCTACCGTCGCCCTCGGATCAAACCGACTCAAATCAACCGGTTTAGATCGAGTCTTAGAGGCGGTGGAGGAAGCTTCCTTCGCGAGCGAGAGGCGGCGGCTGGCGGGGGCCGATCGGCCTCATTATTGGGCCGATCGGCCCAGGGGGGGGCTCCCCCCTCTGGGTCCCGTCGTGCGTCGCGTGTTCGAGTCTTCTAGATGATGTATTTCTTGGTTCCGGGTTAGTTCACGCGTCGGGATTAATCCGAAGCCTTCTAGACTTGTTTCGAGTTGGATTGCGTTGTTACGTCGGCCCGTATGCCACGTCATCTCTGCTGATTTTCTGTTAAGTCCCCGCAAATCACAACTTTACCAAAACTAATGGAATTATGTTAGTGACACCCTATTCTAGGTTGTTATTATTATTTATACCCCTTTCTCATGTTTAATTAATTAAAATTTTTATATGATAACAAGTGTCAACAACTACCCCTGGTGAAATTATCGTTGTGGTAGAAACACAGCCTGTCACATCGTTTCACCAAGTACCTCAAGTTCATAGGTAGTTATGATGTGAGTGGCAGACGTTTTCAAAACAAGGGAGAGTGTGTGGTAAAAGAGCTGTGGGTAAGTCTATGTCTCACTACAGTGAACAAATACATCACATCAATTTCATATTTTTGAAAAAAATGATTAAATACATTACTTCTCTGTGCAGGATTACTTCAATCGCGAGCCGGGATACAAAACTCTTGTGGAAAAAATGTGGCGGCGGTACTTTTGTTTCAAATTGGTGTCACACATGTGTTCTGAGGCACGCCTCCTAGCCATCAGGACATACTACGGGCAAGTCCTATACAAGAGGCTCAACAAGGAAGAAATGCGTGAGAAGAATCTGACCAAAGAACAATACATGCTAGTAAATAATGAACGTTCATACTAAGTTTAAGTATGCTTAATTTAATATTCTAATATGTTTTATACTTGCTGTCCTGTAGATGATTCCGTGGCGGTGCTTGTCCCATACGCGGTCACGGGAGTTGCAGGTGGACAAGTGGGTCATTAAAGATTGGGAGAAGATCCACAACGACTACGGGGAGCGGCGTGCCACGATCCTAGGTGTACCACACCATCAAGTCAACCTTAGTCTCGCGGCCTCACGAACAATATGTAAGTCTTATCTAATTCTTATTTTCTGATGCACAACTTTTATCTTAGTCTAACCATCCTACTGTTTTTATGACACAGGAGCAGGCACAGCGGGCGTGCCACTCGAGCACGCTCAAGGCCTTTGCTTGCTCCCACATGGGCAAGGCGAAGGATCCATGGTCGTCTACTACCCCGAGGCTCCGCCCCGACGCCTACACCAACCCGACCGCCTACACTCGCCTCACTCGGTACACAAAAATGGTGAGGGAGGTCTCGGGGGAAGGCTTCGATCCTTGCGGCCACGACATTGATGGAAACATCGTCATGATGATGGCCGGAGGAGGGAAGAAGCACGGGCGGTACTGGATGGGCGACAGCATCATCAACCCGGCCACCACTTCACGCCTCTCTGACCTCCTATCAAAGAGCAAAAGCTCGGGGGCCCCGGCCATACGCGAGCGCCCAACCACTTACCAGGCTACGATCTCCATGTGTTGAAATAGGCCTAGATAAAGGAACACAAGAGGCTCCGGGAGGAGGCTGAGGCGAGGGAGCAAGCGAGGGCTGAGATAGACAGACAAAACTTAGGAAGCTCTCCTAGCGTATGTCACGCGTGTTGGAGGCAAGGTTGGTTAAGAGCTGCCACCACAGATATCCTTCGCTCCACCGCCGGTCTTCCCTCCACCAATTGGAAGCTCTCCTATGAGTTTGTCTACCTTAACTACAGATATGCATATATGAATGTAAATGGACATGATCTGGTGTTTCGAATGCACCATGAGATGTGCATATGGACATTTGGTTGTCGGCCATCGAGCCGTTGTTTTGTTGCAGATTTTTGAAACCCCTCTGTGTAGGGGAGGTGCTGCTGAAATTTCTAACAATTTATCTTGCTTTTTTTCATGTTAATAAAATCTACCTTAAATTTTGTCACACAAATGCAATATCTTTGCCTACATGCAGGTTCAGTCTCACGCCTCAAACCCATCTCCAAACCAAACTCCTACAGACCCTTGGGAACGAGCTGTGGAGCAACAAGGCGGCTGGCCGGGTTGGCATTGAAGTTGTGATGATTTAGGTGATGAACTTGTGTACTTGAACTTGTGGTTGCACTCATGGTTGAACTTGTGAACTCGTGACTCTTGCATTTTATGTAATATAAGTGCTATTTGTGGATTATTGTGCTATATATGTGATATATATGCAATCTGTGCTATATATGTGTTTATATGCAATATATATGTGGAAAATATGAACTGGAACAAAAAAAATCATTGCCGTGAGCATAGGGTCTGCTCACGGCAAATCGACCATAACTTTGCCATGAGCAGGCCCTATGCTCATGGCAAAGAGGAATCCTTACGCCGTTTAGGTTTTACACGGGAAAGGCTAAGCCGTGAGCCCTACATCTGGCTCACGGGAAAGCCTCTTTCCCGAAGCCCTCTTTTCCGTGACGTCTTAGCCGTGAGCAACTCACGGGAAAGCCTTTTCCGTGGGGGAAAGGGCCTTTCTTCGGTAGTGGAAAGATGAAGGACGGTTGCACCGTAGTACCTGGAGCCCTCCATGGTTATCCTTCCCCCCAAAAAATGCGTCAGTCAAGATAAAGTATCAGTTAATACGTGTGGTGTACCGTAGCTTTACAGGATATACCATTGGATGGCCTGTGAGACGGAACGGTCATGTTTGGTTTTCCATGGGAGTAACAACCACAAAACCGTGCTTTTCTCTCTCTATATATTGGTACGACCCCGTAGAGTTCTCCACACTCAAAGTCTGTCTACTCCCTTCAATGGAGAGCGGAAGCTAGTAGGAGAGATACAAAGAAGCCCCAATCTTTCCAGTGATCTGTGATTGTCTCTAGGGGTAGAAAGCTCATATCCGCTGCTAACATGGCTTTGGCACCGAGTCTCCCACCCAGCATCCCTCCCTCAGATTGTTGCGATTGCAATAGTAGCGATTATACCAGAACAGTAAAAGTTTTTGTCATCCTGGCCGTTGTCGCCTTGTTCCTCCTGCACGTACTGGGCTCCATACGCCGGCAGTCCGGCCACGGTCTACTCCACGCAATCGTGATGGGCGTCAACACCCTGTCCTACCCGCTGGTGAGCTATACCATTGGGCGGATGCAATCTTCCGAATGGTACTACGACGACTTTGCCGTGTGGGCTGTGTTCCTGCTTCTGCTCCTTGGAAGCACCGACAACCTCACGGCTTGCCGTCTCAGCGACATCGACAATTGGAAGAGCATGTTTGTAAAGCACCTCTTTAAGGGGTTCTTGCTGGTATATTTCGTTGTGGCATATGGCCGCCATATAAAGTACCTGCTGAAGCCACTCTCGGCCATCATGGTGGTCGGCGTCCTCAAGTGGTACGTGAGAATTGCTTCCATGAGGATGGTGAGCAAGTCATACCTCTACAAGAACGTGAAGGTGATTGCCGACTACATGGAGCATGCGGACAACCAGCTGGTGCCCTTCAATCCTGTGACCATGGATGGCTGCCGGTACATGGTCGCCGGAGAGAAATACTACATGAAGCACCCTGCTGGGCACGCACCATGGTCCCGTGCCGACAGCTTGGTGATCACCGTGGGGAAGACCTGGCAGTGCACGGGGAACCTGCTGCTTCGTGACCGGGGAAACAAGCTCAAGGACGTGTGCCTCTCTATGGCACTGTCCAAGATGCTCAACCGAAGGTTTGCTGGATTCAATCTCTCAGAGGCAGAGCTTCAGGAAACCCATGAATTCTTCTTCGGTGTCCTTCTCGTCACCGGGGACAAGCCCTATCAGCGGGCCATCATGGTCATCGAGGAAGAGCTTGTCTTTAGCCACGACATTTATTACACAAGGTACTCTTACCTCTACCAAAAGGGACGGTACTTGGCTCTATGTTTCCCTGTCGTCATGATTGGTCTATACTTGTGGCTTGTGCTCATCTCCCTGCATGTGGATCGCAAATGCGATCACAACCCTAGTGAAGAATTCAAAAAAAAAAATTGCGACGACTCTCTGCAAAACATCACCATATTCATAATGGTTGTCTTGGCATTCCTGGAGGCATACCAGCTGTACCTATACATAGCTTCAGGTTGGTTCAAGGTGGCCCTCATACGGAGCTACGTCACCACAGCATGTTTGCAAAGAAACGGTTGCTTCCTTGAGAGGATCATAGGTCTTGTCTTGAGGTTAAGGGCATTTCGCCCATGGAAGAACAAACTGGGTCAGTATTGTATCCTCCGGGATCTTGGCCACAAAAGTAATGCTAGGAATTGTCTCCACTATGCTACACTGCGCTTGGTAGACAAGAAGAAAGCCAAGAAAGGGTGGAAGAATTCAGTCAAGCTGTCCGAGAATTTGAAGGAAGCCATCGTTGATTCCCTACGTGGAAGCAACGGACGCCTGACGAATGGGACAACATCCCTGAGAAACAATGGCGTCTATGATCACCTTTCATGGGCATGTTATGCTCCTGCGGACGGGTCGGTGACTCGCACCATAATTGTTTGGCACATTGCTACAACCTTGTGCGAGCATAAGGATTCAAATCTCAGAGAAGAAGACAACGTCATAACAGCCTGCACTTTATCGCAGTACTGCATGCATCTCCTTGCTTTTGCACCTCACCTCCTGCCTGACCACATCTCTATATCAGAACCTCTACTTGATCAGTCAATCAACGAAGCCTGTCAGATAATCAAGGAGGCAGGGTCCAAGACCATGGAGGACAGGTGTAATAATATACTAATGAAAATTAGCAGCCGTGATGACAATCAGGTTGCTGAACCATTGCTTGTTGCACGGGGCGCTAGGCTTGCAAGGGATCTGGGTGATCTCACACAGGAAACAAGGTGGAACGTCCTCTCGCAATTCTGGGCGGAGTTGATGCTGTATGTCTCACCATCAGATGATGCCCGGGCACACCTGGAAGCTCTTGCTAAGGGAGGGGAATTCATCACCCACCTTTGGGCGCTGCTCACCCATGCTGGTGTGCTGAAGCGAGGCACTACAGAGCCAAGTGATGTTATCTAACCTCTTCAATGCCAGTGCAGACATAACAATCCACATATCTACTTAGTGCTTGTAACAGTTCTATGTATTTTATGCCAGTCGGTGCGCTGGACAGCACACAACTCTGAAGCTCTTACACCTACGTAACATGGTAGCTGATGAGTGCATGTTAGTGTGCTGGACGTTGTCTCCACCCTCTCTGCCTTCGGCAGCGATGGTGGCAACCATCTTTGTTTCTCATCTTGCTGTCTTCTTCTCACCATGCTAGCTACACACCATCACAACTGTTGTAACGTGCATGTTTGTTCGTAAATCAAAAGCACTTCCCCTTGTTGTCTTAATTTGGAAGGTTCAATACGTGTTACTTTTAATTACTACTAACAGCATCCCCTTAGGACCACCAAGACTTTGGCCTTTTCGTCTCTGAGCTTTTGTGTTAGAATTTAAATGGATAATTCCCAAATTCATATGAAGAAATTCTAATAAATCTTCAAGGCCCAATAATTGTGTTTCCTATAGGGCTTTAATATTTAAACCCATGAGTACAGTTGGAGGTGCAATATCAATTAGTACCATATTGCTAGTTGATGTGGAGGTGGAGAGTTTTCCTCTCTATATATTTGCACCAATCCTTCTAAAAACTACAATTGGGAGTTTCAATTAGAAAATTCAGAGTAGTAAAATAGTTTTTCCTCTTCATGCTACTGCGTTGCCTCCGTAGTCTCTCCATCCCGACCGTCAGCATGCACCGGCATTCGGGAGAGTAGGTCTCGGAACCCTCGTCTTTGCGATCCTGCAACACGACAAGGCGAATAAGGTTTTTGGGAGGCGCTCTTCGCGTGACTGCTCCCGATTTTCATCATGGCCCGTCTTCCATCAAGAACAGGTGGCGCTACGTCCGGCGTCGTCTTCATCGCAGTGCCGCTAATTGACGATAGCGACGGTGAACTGGAGGACCTCGGCTAGCTTCACCTTCGGAAACATCTCCATCACGATGTCATCTACGAACAACAGGTATTATTCTCGTGATCTAATCTTATTGCTCATCATGTTTAATATATTCAATTTGTTTAGTGTATGAATTGTGTTTACACTATGATAATGTTAACTGTTGAATCATGCTATGATCTGTGATATGATTTTGAATCATGCTAGTTTGCAACACATGTTTAATCTAGTTGTTCAGATCATCATGATCTATATTATGGATTTAATCTGCAAATTGCCGAATATTTCAACACTTTGCAGCTCAAAATCCCCTCATTCAACTGCTCGGAATGTGGCAGGCGACTTCAAGGCCCTTATGTCAAGGATCAATGCCCTCATTAACAGACTCGTTCTAATCAAGCTCAACTGGCTAGAACATCTATACACCTATTTCTAGTAGGGGTTTCGACCTATCCTGTTCTCTCAAGAAAACACCTTTACACGTTGGCAAAGAGGAGGGATTTGCCGAGAGTCCTGGTTCTCGGAATATTTTTCACAAAAAATGGTGCCTAATCTTTGCCGAGAGGTATTATGGGGGCTCGGCAAAGAAGATTGTAATTGCTGCTTCGTTTAACTACCGTTAACGGTTACTTTTATTCGCCAAGGGAAAGCGTTGGCCGTCGCGAAGGCCGCCCGACAGGATGTGTACACTACTACAACTTCGTTCATCACTGCCGCCGGCATGACTACGGAATCAAATCCACCGGCAATGATGACCAGTTCAGACGCGCGAAAATAAGAAAATCTAGGGAACCAGCGATAACTGACATAAAGTGAAGATTTAGAACACTACCGGTTTGAATAGTAGCCCAAGCAATGATCTCGATAGACATAGATCGCTGCGGGTTTGAATAAGAACCAATAGCGATTTCAAGACGAAGTAAAAAGTAAAACAAATGATAGAAAAAGAAGATATCTTGACGAACATCAGAATAACAAACAATTCATTCATTGCAAGATAATATATAGTATCTTACAAACACATAAAAATACGAGGTAACCGCCTTCCTGGCCGATATAGCGATTTCAAGGCATGGGAACAGTAAAACAAATGATAGAAAATGAAGATTGACATGCATCGGACTAAGAAACGACTCATTAACTAGAACATACTAGAACACGTACAGATCGATGACTGCAGGGTTTGAAATTAAAACTGCTAGCCATTTTAAGATTCACACGCATCATATTAAACCGATTGAAGAAAACAGTACAACCCAAATTAACGCGACAGAAAAAGATATTAACATGCATCGGATTAACCAACAACCGATTTATTAACAAACTAACGACACAAACCAAATGTATTGTATCTTACACATCCATACAGATAAGACAATAGATAAATTAACATGAAAAAAAAAGAACATAGGCCGCCTTCTTGGCCGCCCACCTGGCCCGCTTCCTGGTGGCCACCTTCCTGGCCTCCTCCTCCATCTCCTCGGTACGTACCTAGTGCTCGGCGAATGGTCATTGCCTACGAAAAAATTCCCCGTAGGGCCTTCGCCCGACGATCAGGTACACATCCACTCGGCGAAGGAGACGCCGAGCAGAACACGTCCTTTGCCGAGGGAGAGTCCCTCGGCAAAGAACCAGCCTCCCATAGTCCGTCGCCGAGTGTAACACGTCCTTTACCGAGGGTGAGTCCCTCTCGGTAAAGAACCAGCCTCCCGTAGTGCACCTGGAGCAACAAATGCTCATCCCCCATTCTCGCTTGTCTCAACTGTGCTTTCATAAACAACACTTTATGTGATATACTTTCCCAACTCTACCCTCACTTCGCGCCTAGGTTCGACCTCTGAACATATTCCTCTCATCATCGTTGTTCCCACCTTCCTTCCAAACCAATTTCTCCTTGAGATCTCTTGGCTGAAGAGTACTACTATCCTTCCCTCCATTGCTCCTGCCTCGTCAAATACTTGGCTGACCGTGGACGTTGCTCCCACAAATTGTACTCTGCCCCCACACCTACGATTATACCTCTTTTCTGATCTTGCACCTCGATATTTTTTGTTTGAATGCAGGTTCCATTCAACCGGTGAACGCCATCTTGGCCAGATTTGCTTCGTGGACCACACATTGCTTATCAACCAGCGTGTGGTGTAGTAGAAATAACACAGCAATTTTCTAGTACTGCATGAACGTGACAAAGAGCATCTTCCAAGCTCGATTGAACCAAATTTGGCACCTCATGGTCGATGAGGTGATGGTGCTGCACCTCAACATCCTAAGTTGTGTGGCAACAATTACCTTGCAAGCACATCAATAAGGCACTGTTGACTACCTATTCACAGAGCGAGAATCCTATGCACTTCATGATCGAGGATTATTAGAGAATGCAAAGTCACCCCTGAAAATACCTCCATTTATGCTCACGGTGATATTTGTAGTGACTTCCGAAATCAAGGTACCTTGGTTCCGAAAATCGATTTTTAATTGTACGTATATGTAAGAATCGTCTATGTGGCCTTAAAAAAAATCATCTGTCTGGTACTGTGCCTCCGTCCGAGTAGTCTTACAAGGACTCGATGATGGATGCGCACAATAGTGGGATGACCGGCAAAACTCTATCTCGAGTGTGCGTACAGCATTCACTAACTGTACTACGGTACGTATACATATGCCAAAAAGGTGACCATACGAAGGTATATATAGTACATGCCATTTGCCAACCGTTTCTCCATGTACATTAGCACCGTCGACGAATATTCAAGTATATATACGACAAATATAAACGCCGTGCATTCATCGAAGTCGTATTCGATCCCTGTAGTTTGTCGTTCAAACCGCAGTTGCGTAGAAGATTCACTAACAGTTATGTCAGCATCAGTTCACACGTGGTCGCATGGATACAGTAGATTGTCCCTCAAAAGCTACTACTCCTGAAACCAGGTATACTTGGCACCGATCCGATTAGCTAAAATGGCTTTACCGAATCATAGAAAATTTTAATGGCATATTCTTTGATAAAATCATAGATTCATCTTCTTGAGTACTTAATTAATATTGTTTTGGTATGTATGGTCAGAAAAACTTCAGGTGGAGGAAGGACATAGAGTATTGGGAAAAAATGAAGGCAAAAAGTATTGGATTACTTTGAACAAAGTTTTGATATAACCTTTATTGATGACCATGACTTCATTAGACTAGCGCAGTTTACAATTACAAAAGATAACTACCTCATTCCATAACATTAAAGGTTATAAAGTGTCCACCTATCATTAGGAAAGATAATGCTTTGATGCCAAAGTTTGCATTCAAATTAACCATGCCTGACAATTATGGGACATAATGTAATGTAATGTAATATATGCGTATATAATGTGTACTTCAGTTATCCACATTAAGTGCAAAAGAATTAACAAAAATCTATCAAATCTACATGTAAATGCTAATATATGCTTTGATAAAAATTATTTAACATCCATTACATTATATGCGCAACAAAGCTATGTTCTACAATGTAGACCAAAGAAACTGTCATGTGCCATCAAGAGAGGGCCCAAAGGACTTGTCACAACCCTAAAAGGCCAGCCCAGCAGCCTAGGAGGAGGAAGGCGCGCGCGCCACCACGGCCGCCCGCCCGCCGCTACCTGCCGTCATCGCGTCATTTGCTTCCTCATTAAGTAATATTATTTAGGGATAAAATGGGAATAGTTTAGGAAATAAAAGAGATCAACTTCTCATGCATGTCTTCCCGGGACTATAAATACAAGGAAGATGTAATCCTTCTTGGATCAAGAAGAAAAATAAAGGGGTAACACCCAACGGCTTCAGCTCTCTAGCCCTAGGCTCTCTCTCTCTTCCTCCTCTCTGCGCGCACGTGTGCCGCCTCCCCCATTGCCGCTGCCATTGCCACGCCGCATTCACGCCACCCCGGCGGCCGCCGCCGACGCCCCCGTCTCCGCTAGCCCCGCCGTGTCGCGCGCCACACCAAGCCGCCCCTACCTCCTTCTCCCTCCACCCCAAGCGGCCCCAGGCCAACGCCGCCTCCATCACCGCCGCCCGTTCCTCGTTGCCGCCTGGGGAAGCTACGGCCCGACATGTCATAGCCGGCCCAATCTAACCGGTTTATGACAACTAGTATCCGTAGACCAGGACGATTCCCATTACCTATGGCTTCCGACGGCTACCACCCTAGCACATGGACAATCGCGTTCATGGAGGAGCTCCGCAGAATCTTTGACGACTAAGAAAGGCGTGATAAAGACGCTAGGAGAAATAGCAGGCTGTACAACTAGCTGCCACGAAAAACGACAACATCGTCCTCCACATCCACGACGAACTGGTGGCCACGCCAGCAGCAACACCGCAGCACGCGGCCATGCTGTTCGACGTACACTCCTCGGACGTCATCTCAGCCACCACCGACGATGTCCCTGCCATGGGCGCTGCCGATGGTGACGACGTTCCCCCAGGCGGCATCGACGTCACACCCTCCACGATCATCGACGCTGCAAGCAACGAGTACGCCTACCCCAACGAAGCAACCACCGTCGCGGCCCAGGTCAGATCGTAAGCAGGGAGGCTACCAGCGGCGTCCACCAGCTACTCGGCGAAAAGCCTACTCAACTAGGCCAACGTCATGAGGCTCCATCAATGGCACGGATAAGTTTCCCCATTAGCGGCAATGTCTTCTTTGACACAGGAAAAGCCTGGAGCATCCACACGGCTACCATTAGCAGCAACCCAACGACATCGCTCAACGTCGAAGTTGACGTCACCAACTCCAACCCCGACGTCCTCGACATCGACAATGCCTACAATGGCGCCCCCAACAACATCAACAACGACCACGACGTTGCCAACCATAACGTCCTCAGCATCAACGACATCGACAACGTCTTCATCAACATGGACAACATAATGACGTCGCCCGACATTCCCCCCGACGCCGCCGACCTCAGCTTCGACGCATTGGACATCGCCAACGCCATGCACACCATGGACAACAACAACGTCGCTTTGGCCTACATCACCATCACCAATTGTGCTGCCAAGAGGAACGCTAGCAACGACGACATCAACTCCGACATCATCGACGTCGACAACCATGATGTTCCCCCATAGGCGCCGCTACCGATGACAACACCGATGCTCCCCCAGGCGCCGCCGTCGAGACGGTCGTTCACTCGCCGAACTTCGACGACAAGATCAATTCGCCAAACCTTGTGGACATGCCTACATCCACAATGGCGGAGAACACAATCAGGCAAGCTGTGTATCTGTTCCGTGCTTCAACACTTGCAAGTGCATTGTGGGCATCCACACTCCTAGCAATTGGACTCCTAATGACACCGGCGCCAGCTACGGCGCAGAAAGCGTCCCCAGCAGCACCACGACAATCGAACATTAGCACCACCAGAGACATGAGGTATGCCGCTATCCACTTGATAATAGCGGTACTTCTCTGGTTCACATGCATGCCAGGCAAGGTGCCACTTGAAGGCGGGGAACGCCTACACCGCGATGTCTTCTTGGCCACTTCAAGTTGCCAAGCCATGGCAACACTACCAGCAATCGCGGGCAACCTCGACAGGGTGACGACATGATCAACTTCATCTACGCACTCGACACGGGACATGCCACGTATGACTACATCAACCTCTGAGTTCGCAACGGGATTCATGACATGCAACGGGATGCACTAAAGTTGGGAGGCCCCTCACAATGGATGGCGTAATTCAACTCGCTCGTCTCTTCGACGCTTCTGCCTACTATGAGGTCTTCGGCATGCTTCGACTTGTGAGCTTCACTAACGACGACATGAGGTACATGCTACCCACATCAATCCCCCTACCTCGTCGACCACGTCACTACCCCGAAGGCTCTCATTCTTCCTCAACCGGCTACATCGACCGACGACAAGCTTCATAGCTACAAGTTCAGCCTCTACTTCGACAACCTGAGTTTCATCATCCGCTTCAACGATGACGCCACCTTCGTCAACAACTTCAACATGAAGATGGGCAAACTACAGCAACGCTATGCCCCAAACGACACGTCTTCCTAGCTCGGCATCGCCTTTGTCCTTAGCGGGTGGATTGGGCGGCGCATGGACGCGCCGCCTCGTCGAGCGGTGGGGAGATGTCATATGCCATCGAGAGGGGCTTTTCACAACCCTAAAAGGCCGGCCCGGCAGCCTAGGAGGAAGATGGCCGCACGCGTGCCACCACGGCCGCCGCCGCCCGCCACCACGGCCGCCGCCGCCCGCCGCCACGTGCCGTCATCGCGTCGTTTGCTTGCACAATAAGTAATATTATTTAGGGATAAAATAGGAATAGATTAGGAAATAAAAGAGGTCTACTTCCGATGCAAGTCTTCCCGGACTATAAATATAAGGGAGATGTAATCGGTTGGCTCAAGAAGAAAAATAAAAGTGTAACACCCAACGGCTTCGGCTCTCTCGGACCTAGGCTCTCTCTCTCTCTTCCTCCTACCCGTGCACATGCGCCGCCGCCACCCGGTGCCCTTTGCCATTGCCACGCCGCCGTCCACGCCGCCCCGAGCGGCGGCCGCCGACGCCCGTCGCCGCTAGCCCCGCCGTGTTGCCGCTAGCATTCACTAACGGCTACCTCCTTCTCCCTCCTCCCAGTAGGCCCAAGGCCAACGCCGTCTCCATCACCGCCACCCGTTCCTCGTCGCCGCCGGGGGAAGCTGCCGCGACATGTCACAGCCGGGCCAATCTAACCGGTTTGTGACGTAAAACATGGATATATTACGATATTTTTTTATTTTATAAGCTTATCAAGTGTACCAAAATATACTTAGCAAATCATATAGTTGTAAGACTTATACTTTAGTTTAGGTTATATTAATATTAATACTCATCATAATAAATTTTGCAATTTATTATCATTAAAAAAAGTTTAACAATTTGATTTCAACATAATATTATATATGAATATTATTAAATTAGTTTCAAGAATTATTCATTTATCTATTAAACAATATTAATACAATATAATAAAATAAAAATCTTGAGAATGAAAAATCCAAAAAAAGAGCAACAATGAGCATTGGAATTTCAAATTAACATATTTTTAAAAAACTTAAAGTTAAAAAATAGATTATTAGGCGAGTATACATATTTTAAATTTGTTTCAACTAATGTAAATCATGATTTAGAAAATTGTTCCTATAAATTACTCATGAAACTTCTAGAAATAAAAAAATACTTCTTACAAAATCCATAAACATTTTTCCCTCCAAATTGATATAGTATAATCACCATTTTAAACAATAGTCATCGTAACTGAGCCACTAATAACATTAAAAATTTAGGGTCATGTTTTCAAAATATAGATTTTAGCTAAAGCCATGCTCAAAGTTTAAACAAATGTTTCAACTAATGTATATTGGAGATAAACAAAGGTGCAATATAAAACTTTTTCTTTTTGCGAAAATGAATAATCGAGAGTATCTATTATAGATTTACTTTTAGAACATTAGTGAAGAGAAAACAAACATTTTCTTAGTTACTCCTAACATTTTAAAACGTGCGAGAGTATGGGTTGATGGAGTAGTATGTAAGAATCGTCTATGTGGCATTAAAAAAAAAAAAAATCATCTGTCTGGTAGTGTGCCTCCGTCCGAGTAGTCTTACAAGGACTCAATGATGGATGCTCACAATAGTGGGATGACCGGCAAAACCCTATCTCGAGTGTGCGTACAGCATTCACTAACTGTACTACGGTACGTATACATATGCCAAAAGGCTGACCATACGAAGGTAAGTACATGCCATTTGCCAACCGTTTGTGTCCATGTACATTAGCATCGTCGACGAATATTCAAGTATATATACGACAAATATAAACGCCGTGCATTCGTCGAAGTCGTATTCGATCGCTGTAGTTTGACGTTCAAACCGCAGTTGCGTAGAAGATTCACTAACAGTTATGTCATCATCAGTTCACACGCGGTCGCCTGGATACAGTAGATTGTCCCTCAAAAGCTACTACTCCTGAAACCAGGTATACTTGGCACCGATCCGATTCGCTTATCGGTGTCAATGTCCACCATCTCTAGACAGATACATAACAATTTTTTTTAAAAAAATACCCCACCCTTTCCATGTCAAAAAAAAAAGTCCCCCCTCATGTACCCTATGACCTTCGTGTCGCTCTTGTACAAGGTTCTTCGAACCTTTTGTCCACCCACCAGATTCCCCCGGCATCTGTTATAATGGAAAAAGGTGGGGACTAGATTAAACAAATCGTCCCCACCGATTAAATAACAAAATCATGATTACACCCCTCGTTGTCATAAATCCTCTTTCGGACCTAGGGTCGTTCCCATACGTCATGGCACCAAGGTTGAACGCCCAGGATGACGTGGATGCCTGTGTGTCCTCGTCATGGCACTGATCTTAGCTCCAAGGTCGGTGCCATAAATCCTACACTACCGGAATTTAATGTTTTGCCAAGTGCATAGGATACTCGGCGAAGGCTGAAAAACACTCGGCAAAGTACGTAACGGCGAAGACTTCTTTGCTGAGTGTTGTTATCAGGCACTTGACAAACACTACTGGAATCCTCCAGTTTTCCTAGAGTCAAATACAATAGGCATATGGATACCCTAGGGAAACTGGTTTCCTTCACTACGGGGAGGCTGGTCCTTTGCTGAGAGCGTACGGGGCGTTCGGCAAAGGCGATGGGCCTTCGGCAAAGGCCAGTGGGCCTTCGGCGAAGGCTTCGCCGAAAGTTTTTTCATAGGACAGTCGGCGAAGGTGCTACGTTTTTTTTTTTTTTTCGGCATAGGCCCTTTGCCGACTGCCGTTATGGACCACTTTCGGCAAAGGCCGCCGAGAACCGAAAAACAACTTTCGGCGAAGAAAAGTAACCATTAACAGACCGCGTTTTTGACGGCCATTACTCCGGCTAATGTGAACTAAGGTGGCCTGATCTTCCGAAAGGTTCTGAATACTCGATTTGGTGGAAACGAGACACAAATCGATCCGGCTTCCGAACAACTCGATCGAAACCCCGCAATCGCAGCACCACGTCTCCTCGGTTATCAACGGCGTTGCACGGTTAACCTCGCCAAGAAGGCTAAGTCCTTTACTGCGAATCGAAGAACACATCTATTCTCAAAATCATATAAAGACTTGCTTAGGAACGAGCTCACCTGTAAATTTAATTGTCGTGGCGTGCTCTTGTAATTGGACCTTGAATGTCCAGCGAGAGGTTCATCTTGTGCATCGAAACAATGATGTCCTCATCACGGATTCGCCCGAACACCCGACGGTCGGCGAAGAAGCTTATTTTTTTTTTTTTTTTATATTTTCTAAAAACCCTTTGCGAAAACCTGATAGTCGGCGAAGAAGTTATTTTTATTTTTAAAAAAAACCTTGCGGGTACCCGACAGAGAGGTACTCGGCAAAGATGGCTTCTTTGCCGAGTACACATTCAGCCACTTGTGCTTTCGGCAAAAGAATTTTTTATATTTTATTTTTAAAAAACCTTTGCCGAGCACCGTGCATCGTGGTACTCGGCAAAGAAGAAGGCTTTGCCAAGAGCTCGAGCAAAAGCGTCGGCAAAGCTGGGGAAGCTGGCCGTTCGGGCTCCCGGCTTTTGCGAACACAATTGCGAAGAAAACTCTCGGCAAAGGCTTCTTTGCCGAGAGCAGTGCTTCGGCAAAGAACTGAAAAATTGTAATTTTTATTTATTTCTGCTTTCCACCTTGACAAATAAATACATATATATAATATATATCACATCCATTCAATCACGTAACATATATATATCACATTTCACACATCCAGCACATAAAACACAGCGATATATCACAGAACCCATATTAAACATGTCTCACAAGTATAACATCAAGTCCACATGTCTAACATCATGTCCACAAGTCCAACATCATGTCCACAAGTCCAACATCAAGTACACAAATGGTCCGGACAAGTCTAACGAGCCTCACAAGTTCATTCTTCAGGCGGTAAGGGTGGGAGAGGTGGATCCGATGGTTCGGGGATGGGAAGCCTTGCTCAACACCTGGAGCAACTACAACCGGCTGATTCGACCCCGCCGTTCCAGGAGTGAAAGCCTTGCGCAAAGAAGACAAGTGTTAGACATGATTACTTGAAAACGAAAATCGAAACTCTTTGCTATCATACTCACGGGGAGTACCCGGACCGCCGGAGTGCGGCGGCGGCTGTGGACCGACCCGACCCTCTAGCCCGGGTGGCAAAGTCAAACCACCTGGCCCGGAAAGGAACCTAGTAAGCTCCTCAAACTTGGCCGCCATTGTCGCCTGCGTAGCCTCCACCTCCTCACGGCGCCTCCTTTTCTCTGCTAGCAGCTGTGCTTGCTCCTGACATAGCCGCCTTTCCTCTTCTACCTGAGCCTACAACATTTAGCCATCGTTGTTTCAGTAATGCAAACATTACTAGGCATGTAAAGACGAATGTACGTCGAGTAATGCAAACCTCAAGGGCGCCGACATGGCCCATCGCCACGCTCGGTCGAGGGCGTATCGGCGGGTCCATCTCCGTCCTCCGTGCTCGGACTTCTGCTGGTCTGAGGCCGGAGCTGTTGATGATGCCGTTGGCGATGCCCAACCTCCCGTGCTTCTTGCCACCAAAGTGGGCCATGACGATGTCGAGTATCAATGTCATAGGCTTTGTTGATATTTCTTACACGATCCCAATTAGGAAGGCGAAAAGAAATATATATGGGATATCTATCTAATCATGTTAGCTCGGATATGGGATTAACCTCATGATCCAACAAAGCGGAGTTAGGCGGTGTTAGTAGTGGGATGTAAACTTAGCATCATTATCCATAGTCGAGTTAATCTCACCAGGATATGTACTCAAGGTATACCACTCATTTCTAGACATTACCTACGTACTAGTACGTCACCCTAGCAATAACGCTCAAAGAAATGCGGGGCATGGCACTCTTGAAAGGCCTTGATAAAAGAATGAACATGATATACGCAGCGCACGAGATAGAAATACCAATTGTAGCACTTCACCGGGAGTAATCCGGTATCGTATTTATATTTTACCACGGGGAAGGGAGTCTTTGGAAAGTAGAGAGAAAGGATATCTAATGATTTATGTGACTTATTTATGAGATCCACTTACGGTTGTACAATGCGAGTAGCCATATGCATCTAACATTACTCAACGGGGATAAGTCACGGGATAAAGATAAATATATATAAATGATAAATATCCAAGTCTAAGATCATCATAAGCCACTAGTATCATACGAGCTATTAACATGTTATAGAAAGAATAGAATGAATATTTCTAAGATACTCCTAATCATATATGTCAAATGAATACTACAATTAGTGCAATACATCTAGCTATCATGGCAAGGTTGGATTACTTCTACACATGGCAAGCATTACCAATAACAACCAAGGACGAAACTTGATCATTACCGTAATAATAAACTCGACTAGTCCTATATTCGGAGGGTGGATTCCAAAGGACTCAACGGGATTTGTCACTCCCGCGATCTACCACACGGCCGGAATATAGGGTGCAATTTGTTGGTAAAAGTTATCCTACAGAATTATTTATAAATTGTATAGTCCGCAGCGAACGAAGCGATGAGCACTTCACCGGGAGAGGGTTTTTAAATATCGAATCCACGAGGGGAGAATGGTGTGATGGTAATGAGACAAAACTAATCCACTGAGATAATAGGAAGGGCGGAGTTCAGATAAAAGGTCGAGAAGATTTCTATGGTTGTCTAGTTCATATCCTTGTAAGGCTTAGAGATATTTCTTAATGGGGACGTACTCAAAGGAAAGTAAGGGCGAAACTTACTATTCCCCAAAGCAACTATGTCCCACGTGTCCTATCCTACGGGAAGTGCAATCCAAAGGAATCAATGGTACTAGTCACTACCACGATCTACCACGCTCGAGGCAAGTAGGGTGTATTTATGAGTTATCTAGTCCAAACACCACGTTTGCACTAGGGAAACAACTTTAATTCAAGAGCGACAAGAATCAAAGTACTCTAATGAGTCATAAACCGAAAGAAATATAAATAAGTGAACTTACTCAAATATAAGGTTGATCCACCAAAGAAGTCTCAAGATCAAGTGCAATGAAGCCTTTGATCTGTAACACCCGGTTTTAAGAACAAAACCAGATACACCATATGTGAGCCCTAGAAGTCAAATCTCACATATAGCTACAAATAAAGGGTAGTATCAAACCAACAATGCTTAAAATATAACAAACATAATATAAAAGAACATAACCT
Organism: Hyparrhenia diplandra; assembly: GCA_015847255.1. Lineage (NCBI taxonomy): Eukaryota > Viridiplantae > Streptophyta > Magnoliopsida > Poales > Poaceae > Hyparrhenia > Hyparrhenia diplandra. The sequence continues at coordinate 210,521 of JADLZK010010164.1, forward strand.
TAGCTAGTAGACAGCGGAAAGGCACTTCGATTCTCTCGGTGTAGACTCCACGAGGAACGACCGATTTGGTTGATCACAAGCCTAAACTTCACGAGGTGTGGGGAATAGCAAGAGTGAGTCCATGTCGAACTCAACAAGAATGGCAAGGCAATATCTTACCCAAATAACCAATGATCACTATAACATAATAATGTAGAGCATAAACGATAAATTATGAACTGTTAAACAAGCATAGGTCATCATCTTTAGTGCAAAGGTTCCAAGGCCGCTCATGACCGTGAGTGAGCACTACCGATATACCGTTTTACTCTCTTGCTTGAGAGGTGTACACTTTCACTTTGGAGCCGTGAATTGCCCTTTAAGCCCGAGGCCCGTCGACCCCTTAACCCTCTTCCTAGGACGGTCGGCAGGGTTCACTACGAAGCCTTTCATAGGTTCTCCTAACAAGTTAGGGCGCTAGGTATCTTCCGTCGATCCGGGTGATCAACCCCGCGAGGAATCCTCGGTCTGCGGCAGTCCCATGTGATACAACCCTACGAGGGGATCCATAGTCTGCTTTTTACCCTAACGCCTTTTCGGTAACCACTAACAAGCTAGAAAAGGTCCTAGGTGCGAGCTAAAACCCGAGCCCATTGGCCCTCACGGTTATACTTGTTTTCCCGAGACTCTAATACGAGACAAGTCCACATGTTGCTAATAGTCAAGTTTAACGTTCATGGCATAAACATCATTGTCATATGATCATGGTTAAAAGCTAACATATCCCAAACAATACTTGCCTTAATATCGATGCTTCTTCAAGTCCAAAACTCCAAGAGAAATCCTTCTTCACTTCCAAAGCTCAAGACAAATCCTTCTTGATCGACAACAACGGATCACCACGTAAAGCTCACCGTCTACTTGATTCCAATCAACAACACACAACCAAATTGGATCCAATCATGCATAGCAAACAAAACTATAATTAGAACAGTACACCAATGGTGGAAAAACAAGTTGAAAAGCTTGTAAACCTATTCTACACGTATCTACGATCACATCGACGTAAAGATCACTGAAATCTGAGCTAGAACGGCGAAGATACGTAATTTACAAGATTGTTGTTAATAAAATAATAAATTAAATATAAACTGATTTGTGATGGAAAGGAAAAGAAACATGGCAACATCAATCAGAGATTATTACCGAGATAAACATGAAGGATATAGTGGAATTGATTTGTCAATGGATTAGAAGATACGTCCGTATACACCAAAGGATTAAACATTGGAGATGTATTTTGAGTAGTATTTCTGGATTATTTTTATAAAGAAAAACGGCAACAAAATTGCATGTAGCATGTGACGTGATGATGGTGTCAACAAGCTAACTAGATCAAATCATGAAGGCGAGGCAGGCTGCTTGTTTATTACTTTGCTCGCTGGTGACACATGTAGATATATATACATTATCATGTATTTCCGGAATTGTTCTTGTGAAGAAAAACGGCAAGAAACCGTATTGATGTCAGCACGATGTCATCAAAGCTAGTTAGCAAAAGGATGCAACGGATCAGCAAGGAATTGCTAGCAAGCTAGGCACATCAAGGTTACAAGCATGCGTGCAGAGGGAGTGCTAGCAAACTGCGTACATCCATATCAGCTAGGGTTGGGCAACAACGACGGGGAAGAGCATATAGCAGATATGGTTCTGCCGGCCGAAACAGTAACGCTGGGGAGGGTGGCCATTACTGATGGCGAGGACCATAATAAAAGATTAAAAGACACGGTGTTCAGTACGAGAGCAAATAGTAGAAGATGGCAAAGCTCACCACGGCATTCAAATCAGTCAGCGGATGAACGGAGACAGCGTATGGCTCGATTGGGCAGGCGGCGACGTTCTGCAACACACGTCGGAGGATCAGTGCCCTTCCAAGAGCACGAAAAAGAAGATAAAGGGGTTTGGCGGCTTCGCACCCTCGATGAGAGGCTCGTCAAGTAACTTACAGAGACGATGAACCGGCGGCCGGGATTGATGTCGAGCTCGGCGACGAGCAGAAACAGCGCCAGAGCGACGAAGCGAACTCCGGCCACGGCGGACAAGGAAACCGAGCTCGTGACGGCTGCAACTAGGGTTCGACAGCTGCCGTGCTCGATCGTGGCGGTGGCTGGCGATACGTGTTGGAGAAAAGGGCAACGCACGCGGCGGCTGGATTTATAGGTTCGGTGGCGTGCACGATTTAGGAAGGAACCGGGTTTCGAGGGATTGGATATGGCATCGGTGTGCCACGCTCAAGTTGGAGCAGAGTCCGACTCCAGGAGCAACTCGAACTGGACGTGGAGTCGTGGAGACGACGCTGACGCAGTCGGCCTGAGGTGCCAGCGAGAATAGCAGGACGTGAGGCGCCTTAGATGGTTTGCTGGACTGGACCGGCACCAAAACTCATACCGAGCAGGCCAAAGAATGCCAGGCCCGAGAGCAAAGAAAAGGAAATGGCCACGAGCCAGAAAGGAAAAGTGAGGGAGAGAGATAAATAATAAAAAAAAATGATTTTCTTTTATTTCAAAGCTATTTCAAATCCCATTGTCAAAAGCGTTTAAAACCAGTTGGTCTTTAAAACAAAAACCACTCAGAACAAGAACTCAAATGCAACAGCATGTATGCCCAAACATGTTTCTACTTCCTATGATAATTTTTTAATTAAATGAAAAACATTGTTTTTCCTATATTTCATGAGCACACAAAATACATAATTAAATCAATTTAAACCTATTTTCAGAAGCGCAAAATTTAGGGTGTTACATGATCCCAGAGGTACAAGCGTAGAGAGTCACCGACAGATGTGCCTTCGTAACTAATGCTGCATTAGATTTTTCTAAAGCATCTACACGTCTAGCGGTGTAGCTCGAATTCTCATGCTTAGTGTTCATAAAATTCTTCATGTGGAAGTGTTTTGCACGGAGCTCCGCCATAGTCATTCTTCCTGGCTTGGGCATCAGCTCAGCAGCTTCTCTAGGCTGGACAAAGCGAACTTGGTTTGGAGTAGCACGAACTCCATCAAGAACAAGACGGGCATCAGTGTAAGTGCTCTTTCTAATATTCCCGAACTTGTCAAACTTGACGTTAGTAAGCTTCTCATTATGTCCTGGAGTGCTTAACTTGGTGCCTTCAGGGATCGGAACCTTCTTCTTCATGGCAATGTCACGACGTGCAGCCAACAAACTCTGAGCATACAATTGCCCACGTGTAGGCTTTGGATTTGAAGGTAGTGGATTGACAACAGCTAAAGGTTTTGGCTCATAGGGGACTATAGCCATGGAAGTAGATGAGGTGGATGAGTTAGCTGCTACCTTAGCTGGGTCATAGATCACCATACGGGTCTCAGTGTTCTTCATGGTGAAAATATGTGGTGCTGGTCGTCGGTCTTAATGGAAGATGAATAAGATGAGATTAAATGATCAGATGGGGCTTGTTTATATAGGCAGAGGTGCATGGAATAGGATGGAAAGGCTCGCAGTACTTTCCTACGTAAATGACTCCAGAATGTTCGTCATTACAATGGGCAAGTTCTAGAGTATTCCTGGGACAAAAATGGAAAGGAGGGGAGGTGCCAGGCTGGCGGCCGCCAGGCCCATTCAGGCCGGCCGCCAGTGCCCTGTTTCACTGTGCTCTGTCCTTTTTCCTACGGCCTAATATCCCTATTCTCGTTGTAATGCTTATACTTTTGGCCCACAAAAATAAATTTCACGAAATTTAATTCCCTTGGGTTGGATAAATCATAAAGCCTATTTCATCTAATTCATTTAATTTATTTAATTCATCAGGCTTATCGGGCTCATAGAAAATTTTAAGACGTTGGCCATTTACCTTGAATAACTTACCTTCGGAGTCTTGAAGAGTGATTGCTCCATGTGATGATGAATTTACTACCTTGAAAGGTCCTTCCCACTTGCTCCGAAGTTTTCCATGCCCGAATAATTTTACCACGGAATTAAAGAGTAATACGATCTCACGGAGTGAAAGTCTTTATCTTTATCTTCTTATCATGCCATCTCTTGGTTCTTTCTTTATAAATCTTGGCATTATGATAAGCTTTTCTCTCTCCATTCCTTCAATTCTGATAATTGCATCTTTCTCTGGACTCCTGCAGCATCAAGATCCATATTCCATCTCTTGATTGCCCAGTGAGCCTTGAACTCAAGCTCTACAGGCAAATGACAGGTTTTTCCATAAACATGTTGATAAGGTGTCATTCCAATTGGTGTCTTATATGCTGTGTCTGTAAGCCCATAGTGCTTACGGAAGTCTATCCTTCCATTTAGTTCCCATTTCTTCAAACTGTTTTTACGTAAGATGTTCTTGATTTGTTTATTTGAAGTCTCTCGCTTGTCCACTTGTTTGAGGGTGGTAAGCTGTAGCAATATTGTGACGAACTCCATGTTTCAACAAAATCTTTGTCGGAATCTTCTATCAATGAAGTGGCTTCCTCCGTCACTAATTACCATTCGAGGTACTCCAAATCTTGGGAATATAGTTTCTTCAAACATCTTGATTGAACTTCTACCATCTATTTGTTTTTGCATAGCAAAGCTTCTACCCATTTTGAAACATAATCCCTTTGCTACTAGGATATGTTCATAATTTTCGGATTTTGGGAATGGTCCCATGTAATCAATTCCCAGGACATCAAAGAGTTCTATCACGGAGATTGGTTGTTAGAGGCATAGCATCTCTTGCATTTATATTTCCGTGCCTCGACAAGCTCCACATCTTCGGATAAAATCTTTTGTGTCTTGATACATGGTTGGCGGAAAAATCCTGCTTGCGGATCTTTGCATGTGTTACGAATGCCCCATAATGACCTCCATATGGTGATGAGTGACATCTTTCAATAATCTGCAATCCTTCTTACTGTTGGCACACATCTTACGAGTAGCCCATCGAGCATACTACGAAGAGGTATGACTCATCCCATAAGTGATGACAACTTTCATACATAAGTTTCTTCTTATCCGCCCTTGGTGTGCTACATATCTTGCAACCATAAAATTAACAAGATACGCATACCGGGGATCGGTATGGGTTATCCGAAAAAATATATCGTCCCCGAGTGAGTCATTAATAGGCAATTCATTTGGTTTTTCAAAATGCATTCTAGATGAATGATCGACAACGAGAATTTTCTACTCCTTTCTTATCTTTAATTTCTATATCAAATTCTTGGAGTAACAAAATCCATCTTATTAAACGAGGTTTAGCATCTTTCTTGGTGAGCAAATATTTCAAAGCGGCATGATCGGTGTAAACAATTACTTTAGCTCCTACCAAGTAAGATCACGAACTTATCTATAGCATAAACAATTGCTAGCAACTCTTTTTCGGTGGTAGCATAATTAAGTTGTGGTCAGTCAAAAAGTTTTACTAGCATAAGCAATAGCATGATGTTTCTTGTCTTTAGTTTGCCCTAACACTGCCCCCACGGCATAGTCACCGGCATCACACATAATTCCTCAAAGGCAAAGACCAATCGGGGGTTGGATAATTGGTGCGAAACAAGAGCCTTTTTTAATGTTTCAAAAGCTTTAAGACAAGTTTCATCAAAAACAAAGGGAGCATCCTGTAACACCCCGGAAGAAAAATAACAATCCTACGGAGGATTACCACACTCTGAGAACTACAGTAGTACGCGGAAGCAAAATCTCGACATCTAGATTGAGCATAAAAATAAGTCTTCTACGATTACATATGAAGGATCCTCAAACCAAACCAACAAACCTCAGCTATTTACTACCGGATACAAAGGCGATTGTACAACGGACTATCATATTACAGACAAGTGATTGTTCAAAGTGTACAACATATGTGCATTCTACTCCCATCCCGCCAAGCATCCTCGAAGCTCAAGTACGAGATGGGGGGACAAGCGTATGAGGTTTATGGAAAACCTCGGCAAAGCAAACTACTTCAACCATGTTATTTAAATCACAGTTTGATTAAGCATTAGATTTAAATTGCATAATAATAGAAACATCCAATGCTTTATATAAATATCAAAAATACTTCCAAGTGTAATGCAAGTCTGCTTCAAAGAAATATAAACATACTTACAAGTGCAATGCAAATGATGCAATGCAATGCATAACTTCACTTCTACCCACACAACCCAACAAGAGGGAGTGAGGGCTGCAACCACAATGCTCATCAATAATGCGTTGCTGTACCGGTACTTACCGCACCAATTTGGCTACGGTTTCTTCCAATGCATACCAACGGAAGGAGTGCAAATGCAAATGTTGCAATGTATGCATTTTCCATACTTCATATACACCTCACGCAGTTCATAATTTAGGAAGTAATACCACAAGATATAATATCATACTTCAAAGTAAATCGATAACTTCAATTTCATATTATCGGCTAGTGTGAGAAACTGAAATTTAATGGAGGCAATTCAAACAACAAAGCTGAAGCATGTGGACCACGGCGCCACGTTTACTTGCCTTTACCGATGATCAGCGAATGAGCTAGAAACTCTCCGAAGGCAACAAACACCTGATTCCAAACAATTCTTAGTACTAATATCATCATACCACCAAGTATAAGAATGGTTAACGCACTATAGTGCCTCAAACATGATGTTTATGCATCCACTGTTTCGCTACATTTCATGACAGCAGCACTGTCCCTTTCCATTTTCATTCGCAATAAACCAAACATTCAAAAATTCTCAAAATCTACCAGATGATATAAAACTTTATTATCTACAACTTTCCTATATTAATATTTGGCATATGAAATTTCCAATATAGCCTAAGTGTCCTCTTAACGTGACTGAACTTTTCTGATAGTCTAAACTGGGCAGCAGTGTTATAAAATTCACAACTGGAGTTCTACTCATCAAAAAAATGTGTTCTATAACAAAATGGAAAGATTAAGAAAATATCTACATCTCTCATTTAGATCATAAGTTCAAATTCCTCTATTATTAGGGTCATAAATTGGGTAGATCTAAAACTGTCCAGATTTTTGTCACTGCAAAACAGCTGTCTAAAAAAAGACTATATCTTCAGAACTACAGAGGCTATAAGGGTGATGTTGGCGTCAAAATAAAGGTATTGAAGTCCTCTACAAATGTTTCCATACTGAGAAAATTTATTAAGGCCATTAGATTACCCGAAAACAGCAATGAACACAAACTGCTCAGTCTGACGGGATTTCTGATTATGGATGAGATTGATTTCGGGAATTGCTCCAACCCCACCTTTTCTAATTAGATGATTTGATCCACAATACTCGATCCCAACAAGTAAATTAAGGTTCAGAACCTCACCTATGGCAACCACAGCGAGAACGGCGACAAAACTCGAATGATCCACTCCTTCCTCTCCTCCTCAAAGCGATCTACGCCGCTACTAGTCCCGATCAAAATTCTGCAGAAGAACATCTCTACGGACTGCGGTAGAAGTTGCGGCCCCTAATTTCTCTCCTCCCTTCTCTTCTCTTTCACCTCTTTTCTTCTTTTGCGTGTGGGGAGATGGAGAGAGGCGGCTGTGGCATAACCAGTCTATATTTAGATGTTGATTCTATTGAATAAGTGGACCTCCTCCATGGTGATGTGGTCAGACCATGCAAGTTCATGCAGAAGAGCTCGTTATGGGATGGCATGAATGGATAGGAGATCGAGTAGATCACGTTGTACAGGAATATTTGGCTATAGCCTTCTAAAGATCATGTACATCCAAGTTCTAAACAAAATATGAATATTCAGCAAACTCTATTCACTCTGTCTCTGTTTGTCCACCCGAGCCATGGATAAAAAAAAAATATAATAAGTTTTATCTCTCTTAAATAATAAATCCATATAAAAATTATATATTAATGGCATGCATTTTTAGGGTATTACTGACATCCTTGGCTAATAAGCTGGTAAGTGGTCTAGCAATATGTGAAAAATCTTTTATAAATCTACGATAGAAACCAGCATGGCCTAAAAAACTTTGTATCCCTTTAATATTCACGAGGGGAGGTAAGCTGTTCTATAACTTCTATTTTTGCCTTATCGACCTCTATTCCCCTTTACTGAAATAAGATGACCAAGCACTATTCCTTCTCTAACCATAAAATGACATTTTTTCCCAATTAAGGACTAAGTGCTTTTCCTCACATCTTTGCAAAACCCTGTCTAAGTTTTCTAGACAATCATCAAAAGTTTTTTCATAAGCAGAAAAATCATCCATGAAAACTTCCATAATCTCTTCAATCATTTCAGAAAATATAGACATCATACATCTTTGAAAAGAAGCGGGTGCATTACATAACCCAAAAGACATTCTTCAATAAGCATAAGTTCCATATGGGCATGTAAAAGTGGTTTTGCTTTGATCATTAGGATGGATTGGGATTTGGTGATATCGAATACCCATCAAGGAAACAAAAGTAAGAATGTTTTGCCAATCGTTCTAACATTTCATCAATGAAAGGCAATGGAAAATGATCTTTCCTTGTGACTTTTTGTTTAGTTTTCTATAGTCTATGCACATTCTCCATCCTGTATGCAGTTCTTTGAGGAATTAATTCATTTTATCATTTTTAACAGTTGTCATGCCTCCATTCTTAGGCACGACTTGAGCAGGGCTTACCCACTTTCGCTATGCGGCACGGGATATATAATCCCGGCGTGTAACAACTTAAGAACTTCCTTCTTAACTACATCTCTCATCGCATTATTGAGTCTTCTTTGAGGTTCTATAGATGGGGGTATATGCGGATCTGTAGGAATACGATGGGTGCGAGAGAGCGGGACTAATTCCTTTTAAATCATCGAGTGCGTAGCCTAAAAATTTGGCGATGTTTTTCTAAGGCGATTATCGGCTGAGAGTCTTTTTTGGTGTAAGTTTATCATTTATGATCACATGAGACTACGGATCTTGATTTAGGAAAGCATAAGTGAGGCCCGGTGGTAAAGGTTTAAGTTCAATAGGAGGTCTAGGTGGGTTCTCAAATTCATCTAGAGGTTACGAAGTGGTAGGATTCTCATCCTCTACTTCAATAAAAATTACGAATCATCCTCTTGATTAGATTCCACAAAATATTCTATAGTGACCTCTTTAACTTCCTCCATAGGATGCAGTTACGGACAAGACTCGGATTTAGCATGAATGGCTTGGACTATAGGTAATGAAAATTGAAGATTTTTGTCTAGCTGAAAGTCTAAGTCTTCGAGTTGTCCTTTAAATGTAAGCCTTTCTATTGGTTGTCCTATCAGCAGGTCAAACTCCATGATATCAAAGATATAGAAGCTAAGATGTACCATGATGTTATTAACTTTGGATTGGTAAGACATAAAGAATTCTGAGCTTTTGAACAATTTGTCTGAAGGGCTTAGTAACAATTTTGTAGTGGGACTTAATGGCATGTTTTTGAGAAATTCAAGAGCAAAAGATAATGCCATGATATTTATTCCCACAATAGGATTGTAAAGAGCATCAAAAGGGTCTTTATCAATTTGGCAACGAATAGGTATAGAAGGTGAATCCAAACGGATCACATCAGAGGAAAGCTCTGATTCTTCTGTCCATTCGCTACTTATGATTGAGAGAAGCTCTTCTATAGTTCCTTTTAAATGTGTCAAATCAGAAAGATCTAAAGGATAAGATTGTGATGTTCTAGTCTTCGAGATGTTAATCGATATTTCGAGGTGTTTCCATAATCTGTAAAGAGATCATCCTCGATATCAAGTAAGAAGTCGAGAGATTGAAGTGACCTCCGGTTCTTCTAAAGGTTCTGGATTATTTGGAGTTTGTAAAGAATTTGGAATAGAATTGGGTTCAGCTAATCTTTCTTCTTCTATTATTTTTTTAATTTTAATCTTTTCCCTACGGTTGGATCATCCTCCTTGTTTTCCACTATTTTATTTAAGGCAAACATTGCATTCGAGGGATTGAAAGGTGAATGAAAGATCCATTTGAGAGGTATTCAAATGTTTTCTAGATTTTCTATTCAGGACCAATATAGAAGTGTTGAATTAGAACATGGTCTGGTATGGTGAGATTAGGTCAGATTTGGAAAGAAGATCATATCGTTCCCAATAGGCACTCAAAGATTCATTATCATTTTGTGTAGAGGATAGGATTGAGAGCCTAAAGTTAACTAGTTTGGACATGGGAAAGAAATCTGCACAAAAATTCATTTAAACAAGTTTCCCAAGTGCCACCCATTCTTTCTTTATTTCTATTGTATCCTTGGCGAGCTTTTTCTTTCAAAGAGAATGGAAAGAGCGTCCAACGGATAGTTTCAGGAGACATGCCTTCAATATGGAGACATTTACATGTTTCTTCAAAAGTTTGGAGATGAAGGAAAGGATTTTCATCTAATTCTCCTAAGAATGTATGGTTTTGGACCATCTCTATTAACATAGGGCGAAACTCATAAGATCCGGCTTTAATGGGTTCGGATGATAAACACAGGTCTACAAGCTTGCCCGTTGGGTGCCAAGTATTTGTAAAGAGGGTAGTATCCATTTGGATAGTGATTTGGAAAAAGATAAGATAGAAAAGAAAAAATCTAAACTAATGATATGATACAAGATTTAGTTTAGCTCACGTAATCGACAAACCGTTCTCCCGACAACGGCCTTTAAATGCTTGTTGGTAAAAGTTATCCTACGTAATTATTTATAAACCGTATAGTCGCAAGCGAACGAGAAACGATGAGCACTTCACGGGAGAGGGTTTTAAATATCGAATCCACGGGGAGAATGGTGTGATGGTAATGAGACAAAACTAATCCCTGAGATAATAGGAAGGAACTGGAGTTTAGATAAAAGGTGAGAAGATTTCTATGGTTGTCTAGTTTATATCCTTGTAAGGCTTAGAGATATTTCTTAATGGGGACGTACTCAAAGGAAAGTAAGGGCGAAACTTACTATTCCCCCAGCAACTATGTCCTACGTGTCCTATCCTACGGGAAGTGGAATCCAAAGGAATCAATGGTACTAGTCACTACCACGATCTACCATGCTCAGGCAAGTAGGGTGTATTTATGAGTTATCTAGTCCAAACACCACGTTTGCACTAGGGGAAACAACTTCAATTCAAGAGCAACAAGAATCAAAGTACTCTAATGAGTCATAAACCGAAAGAAATATAAATAAGTGAACTTACTCAAATATAAGGTTGATCCACCAAAGAAGTCTCAAGATCAAGTGCAATGAAGCCTTTGATCCCGGAGGTACAAGCGTAGAGAGTCACCCGAATCGGATCCGGTACTTCTCCTTACTTCTCCTCAACTCTACTTTCTATCTCTCAAGAACAGATCTAGAACTCTAATTAAGTTCTTTGATCTATCTCTCAACTTTCTACTAATCTCTCTCAACTTGATCTTAGCTCTTCTAATTAGAGAGGTATGGCTCTAGCTATGATCAAAGCGAGTATGATGAATAATGATTTTTTCTTGCACGAGGCCACGGGTAAGATCATCCTTATATAGTCGTGGCCGATGAATGCGACCCTTGGATCAAACCGACCTTCAAAAGCGGTGTAGATACAACCTCAAAGTCGGTTTGAAACCGACCTTGGAAGATGACAGCGGCAGGTGGGTCCCACTGGCGGCGACCTATTCCCTTCTTTGCGGCGCCGGGGCTATAGTGGGCCCGGTCGAGGTCCTTCTGGTGTCTTACGGTGTCTTCTAGAATGTTTTAGTTCACTTTTTTGGTCGAAATTCACAGTGGTAAATCTTCTTATTATTCGGAGGGTTTTTCTCTAAGTTTTCCGGCATTTACTGTTAAGTCCACGAAAAGATATAAATCACCAAAACTCATGGAACGTGTTAGTAAAACACCTATTCTATGTATTTATTCTTTTTATAACCTTATTATATGTTTAGTTGACACATAAAAATAGAGCTTAAGAGGTGTCAACACAATTGCGAATAAGCGTTGTATAAACACCATGTTTATACATTGCTTATCACCCACATAGTGATCATCTATATGAATGCTATACAATTCCATGCATAAAATATAAAGCAATCTTACTAAACTAAACATATAATCATAGCAAGCATAAACACATATCAATAAGAATATAATAATTATAAAGATCAAAGCCATAACAATTGTATTCTAAATATAATAGTACTTACGGATCGAATACAAGAGAGAAGTCTCAAGAACGATGATCCTTGCTACTTCTTGACTATTAGGAACTCAAGATGAACTTGATCTTCAACTAGAACTAGCTAGATAGCTAACTACTTCTAGTATGAACTAGGGCTTAGGTCTAGACTTGGCTGGACTAGATGGGTATGAGTTGATGAATGAATATGATAATGAAATGGTTATCGGCCACTGGGGGTCGGTGGTCTTCTTATATAGCACTTGGCAATGAGCGTCAACCCTTGGATCAAAGCCGACCTTCAACAACGGTGTAGATACAACCTCAAAGTCGGTAGTAAACCGACCTAGAAAGGAGAGGGTCGATTTGGATGGCCCCACCCGGCGGCCGGCCTATGTAACCTTGGCGGCCGCCGGGGTGGCATGCCACCTCGGCTTCCGTCTTTTACGGTGTCCCTCGGTATCTTCTAGAATGTTTTAGTCTACTTTTCGGGTTGAGTTACTTCACGGTCAAGTCTTGTCATCATATGTCTTGTATATTCAGAACTTTCTTCATTCTTCTCGGCATTTATCTATCAAGTCCACGAAAAGTCCGCGAGAATACCAAAACTCGTGGAATTATGTTAGTTAGACCCCTAGACTTATGTTTGGTGCGTGACTTGAGCCCTTATTTTATAATATTATACTATAACAGGTGTCAACAAGCTCCCCAAGCTTACCTCTTGCTAGTCTCATAGCAAGACACATGATATTATATTAAACTACTTACTTGGATCGGGAGTTCTTTTATGCTTATCGCACCTTAAAAGTACACATGCTTTTAAACAAAATTTCTCTCGAGAAAAGATAAACTTTTTAAAACTTCAACTTACCCATATTACCTCTTACCTTTTGGGGCTTATACCTTTTCTTCTATCTTGGGTAATTGAAAGATAGAACAGTCAAGTCGAACACTATATCTCAAACTCTTTTGATCAAATTTGTCATACGGATTTTTTCTTTGGTTTTTAAATAAAACTCAAAGTTTCTCGGTATGACTTTCTCTCTAATCTCTCATTTGTGGTATTTGTGGATCCTCTCTAAGGCAATAAGGTAGTGTTGCCTTACTCTCGAATATGTAGTATTTTTGGCTAAGGCAAAGTAGCACACTATGCCTTCTTCTCTCTCACCCTATATCTAAGGCTTTATATCTGGAGCTCATAGGTAGAAGAAAATAATTTATTTACTTACTAAGCATATATTGTAAATTCAAGCAATGGATCCAAAGTTACAAGTCACACTTGATCAAGTGGTGCATGTGTAAGGTGGATAGAATATATATGGTAGAGAATATAGTAAGGTGTATAGAATGAATGAGGTGAAATCTTACTTTTGCTCCTTGAGAAATCTTCTCTCTTGTGGAATTTGGAAACTTTGTAGAGAACCTAGGTTGTATCTTTTTTTCTTTCTTTATTTTTCTTTTATGGAGAGGCGAGCATCTAAGTACCCATTGTTTTTCGATTGGACATTTGTCCATTTTTTTTTTTAACTCTCCTTTATTCTTTCTTTTTCTTAGGGAGGTAGGCTCTACTGCTTGAGTAGGACTTTTGTCCATTTTTATCTCCCTTCTTTTCTTTTTTCTCTCTCTTTTTTTTTTTAATCTATAACCCAAATCTCTTTTGCAATAACTTTTTGAGAGGTAAATAAATGTAATGGAGCTTTTGTAAGATGTTGGCTAGCAATGAATGAGTGGATGGGTATAGGGAATATTTTTGGTTGCTCTCTCCTAGAATAGGAGTAGAACATTTTTGCTGGCTAGAGTGGAATGGATAATGGTATATATATAGTGGGTGTATATATCGTGGATGCGTACTTCCAGGATGGAAATAGCATATGTGTATGGAGTCGAGTGGAGTGGAATATAGTGGAGTGTATATGATCAGCATGACAAGTTTCTAAGGGTCGACAAAGATTGAACAAACTCAATGCAAAGCAAGCAGCCTATATATATATATCAAAGGTTTTCCTAATCTAAAGAGCATGTATATATGGCTGTGGTAGAAGGTTCACACTCTTGTCACACAGGAACTTATCATGTGTATTTTCAATTTTTAAAATATAAATCTCAGAAATCTAGTGTCACTAGGAGTAAGATCAAATAGCAGCTCGGACTATCATATATCATATCCGTCAATTACCTAGACTTTAGAGCAAGCATTTGCAACCCATAGGTTTCGGGTTTAGAGTAAATATCAAAGTAATTTTGTAAATGGAGCTCAAGAGAAATTAAGCTTGAAAGCTAGGTACTAGAAAAGTATAACAGTGGAGCAACTATTCATCATCTCCATGTTGGCAGATTTTTGGGGTTCCTTTTAGCTAAGCAAAGTAATCTTAGTGAACACTCTCTCTTGATCTTTTATTCACACTCTAACAAAAAGACTCTTTAAACAACTAGACTCTATAAAACTAAACTCTTAACAAACTAGACTCTTAACAAACTTTCTAGCAAACAAAATATTTAGCTAATAATATTAATATAATATAATATATAGATAATAAGATACTTATACGGATAACTAGGGGTTGCACTCCCCAAGCTAGATCGGAGTGTAATCTTCAATGATGTAGAAGTTGAGGTAGTTGGCAATAGAAGTGGCGCCTAACATATCTCTTCTCCTCTTGAAATCTGTTGATCTCAAATAGACAACAAAGCTAGTGGAATTTGATTAAGCATTAGGGGTTAGCCACATTGCTTTAGGTTGCCTGGGATATATTTAGATTTTCATTTTTCAAATTTTTATTTTATTTTTATATGCAAGAAAAGATAAAGAATTTATGCATCTTTATTTTATTTTTTATGCCACCACAACAGATAGCCTAGAGGTGTTTAGCCTCGGGGATATTAGCATGGGGCTTAAAGGTTTTCACAAAACAAAAGACAAAAATATTTTTGTTGTTTTCAAATGTAGATATAAGATACTAAAAAGATATGATAGAGAAAAGAATAACATATGCACTGCGGGGATTTTATTGATAACTTACCGACTTACCTTTCGGCGAGGATTCGGTGTTTAGAGTCCTCGAACGGGACTTCAAGTTACGCTCTTTACTCCCATGGTATATCGGTTGTCTGTCGGTGACAGCGATGATTCTAATGTCTCTTCGATGATGTTACGGGAGATGTCTTCTTCTTCCTCCATCTTTTGGATGATGTACTCTTCTCCTGGAGTAGTTGATTCTTCTTTCTCCATGGATATATTAGGTGTAAGAGCTTTAGCCTCTTCACTTACCTTATTTTCTTCTAGATTCTTGATCCATCATCTATTATGGCAGCGATGAGCTGACCTGTTCTTCCCACAGGATTTGTATATTCATTATAACTATTAAAGTAAACCACGTACCTTCTCTTTAGGGAAGTGGAAATGAATCTCTCTGTATGGATGTAGATGATTGCACGAGTAGTGTTGAGGAATGGTCTCCCAAGCACTAGTGGAGGATCTTCTTCTTTCCCCATGTCCATGACTACAAAGTCGGTGAGAACATAGTGGTCCATGATCTTGGTAGTGCGCCTTTAGCAATTCCTCGGGGAACTCTATAAGATTGATGCGCCATCTGCTTGTTTGCACATACGTTGGTTTGCAGCGGCAATTTTCCAAATAATAATTCATACGTTACCTTTGCCATTAGATTAATGCGGATCCGTATCGCAAAATGTATTATAGAAAGTTAGACATTGAATAGAACATGCGATGGTAGGAGTACTGGATCGTCTTGTTTACAAAGCATTGGAGATTGAAGTAAATGATCATTATAAGATGTTGTTTTATTTACTACCATTACCTTTGTAGGCTGTGCCGTCTTGTTCTTGTTCGATTCTGATTCCTCATACTGTTCTTGTTGTAGATTTCTACCTTTGGTTCTAAAATATAATGGTGGTATTTTGGGAATAAGTAAGAGAGGTGTGTACCTTGTTCTTGAAAGTGAATTTCTCCCTTTTCCCTTTGATGTTGAAACAAATCTTCACTTTGTCTGCGTAGATAACTTGACTTTAGCTGAGCATAAGAATGGTCGACCGAGTATGATTGTTGCTCTTTCATTTCTTCCGGTGTCTACAAGCTGCTTGAAGTCTCACGGCACATAAGAGCCTCGATTCCCACACACCGTCTTCAAGGATCCCTCGGGATAACGAGAATGATTGATCGCGCAATTTTGCAAACACATATTTGTTTTCCAAAGTGGTTCACTATAAATCTTTTTATAAATTACCTTTGGTAGTATGTTGGCGCTTGAGCCGAAATCACGAGAGAGCATTGTCGAATGTGTGTTGTCCAATCTTGATTGTAATGGTCGGCCTCCCTGGATCTTCCTTTTTAGGTGGCATCGAGTCATCCAACCAACACCTTCGAGGTCTCTCTATAGTAACGACCTGCATTATAAATATCGACAAGGTTTGCGGTTTCTAATTCTTCCGGCTGCCCCGGAATCTTACAGTGTGGTTAGTGGAGCAGATGGCGAGAAATCACGAGATTCTATCATCTTATTAAAAGCTGTTTGATTCTTTATAGCTGAAGAAAAGCTTTCTAAGCGAGTATTAATAAGTTCAAGAGCTTTATCATTAGTTGCTATTTTTTCTAAATGATTCTCCATGGTTTTACCTTGGTTAACAACAAGGTCTCTCAAAGAAGGTTGATAAGCATTAAAATTGTTTACGGATTGTTACCTTGGTAGTTTCCTTGATAGTTGGGCCTCTGTTGGTTCCAATCTTGATTCATTGAGGGCGGAAATTATTGTTGTTATTGATGAAGTTGATGTCCTCCATAATCTCTTGACAATTCCTGCCAGTGTGGCCTGTATTTCCACATTCTTCACACGTCATGCATGAGTCTTGAATTTGCATGACTGCCTTGGGTTGAGGATCTCTATCCTCTAGCTTCTTCATTATAAGGTCCATCTTGGCAGATAGCATATCTACCTCTTTAAGCTGGTGCATTCCTCTCTTGCGAGATTGACGCTCTTCACTCCAACCTTGGTTGGAAGCCATCTTCTCCACAAGTTCTGTGGCACGAGTTAATGTAAGTGATAAGAAAGCACCACCATTAAAAGCATCCATAGTTTCACGAGCACCGGGAACAAGCCCATGATAGAAAGTTTGCATCAACGAGCCACTTCTCCATCCCATGGTGTGGACATTCGAAATGTATTCTTGGAAACGCTCCCACGCTTAGGGACTGATTCATCATCTTTGTTCTTTGAAAATTTGATATCTTCCCTCGTAAGGCATTTGTCTTGCCTCTGAGGAAAGAACTTAGCAAGAAAGGCTGAGGAACAAATATCCCATGTTGTATTCTTATCTTTTGTAGCATAAAACCATTGCTTAGCCCTTCCCAAAAGTGAGAATGGAAAGAGACGGAGCAAGATTGCATCTTCGGATACGTCCTTCCTAGTGAATGTCTTTGCAAATCTCGGGGAAGTGTTGGAGATGAGCACTAGCATCTTCATGTGCCTTTCCACAAAATTGACTTGCTTGCACCATGTTGATGAGCCCGGCTTAAGCTCAAAGCCCTTGTCTCCAACCTCTACCTTCGGACCAACGAGAATGTTGTCCGTGGTAGGAGCTGAGAACTCACGAAGTGTCTTGGTTGCCATAGCTTCAAATTCAGGTGTTAAGTTTCTAGTAACTTGATTATCTTCCGATTGATGTAGGTCTTGGTGTCTCGGACGACAATGATGATGATGATGATGTAGGTGCTGGAGTTTGTCTGAGTTTTGCTTTGGCCTGCCTGATTAATTTTCAGGATCTTCAACAAAATTTTCTAGAAGGTTCCAATTCATACATATATTTTTCCCTGCATAAGATCAAAACAAAATAGAAAACAGGGTTGAACCTGTTTGAGTATGTGATAATGGGTTCTCAATGCATTATGTAGTGTAAGTTATCCCTCTGGTTTCCTTATATGATGTGTTCATAGGATTTTTGGCTAGCACCCTTTCTAACTAGTAAAAGTCGAAACAATACCAACTTAATAGGAGTAACACTTTCTAAGTCTTGGCTAATACCCCTCCAAACTAGAGAAATTTGGAAAGAAGCACTAGAAAAACTTTTGAAGTTTGGAAAACAACTTTTCAAAAATTTTAAAATGTTGACTACGCTTTTCCAAACTAGGAAAGTTTTGAAAAACAAAGCCAAGAAAAAAATTATTTCTCTAAAATAGACTACGCCTTCTCCGACAGCGGCGCCGAGAAATGCTTGTTGATATTTCTTACACGATCCCAATTAGGAAGGCGAAAAGAAATATATATGGGATATCTATCTAATCATGTTAGCTCGGATATGGGATTAACCTCATGATCCAACAAAGCGGAGTTAGGCGGTGTTAGTAGTGGGATGTAAACTTAGCATCATTATCCATAGTGGAGTTAATCTCACCAGGATATGTACTCAAGGTATACCACTCATTTCTAGCCATTACCTACATACTAGTCTGTCACCCTAGCAATAACGCTCAAAGAAATGCGGGGCATGGCACTCTTGAAAGGCCTTGATAAAAGAATAAACATGATATACGCAAGCGCCACGGATAGAAATACCAATTGTAGCACTTCAAGGGAGTAATCCGGTATCGTATTTATATTTTACCACGGGGAAGGGAGTCTATGGAAAGTAGAGAGAAAGGATATCTAATGATTTATATTGTGATTTATTTATGAGATCCACTTACGGTTGTACAATGCGAGTAGCCATATGCATCTAACATTACTCAACAGGATAAGTCACAGGATAAAGATAAATATATATAAATGATAAATATCCAAGTCTAAGATCATCACAAGCCACTAGTATCATACGAGCTATTAACATGTTATAGAAAGAATAGAATGAATATTCCTAAGATACTCCTAATCATATATGTCAAATGAATACTACAATTAGTGCAATACATCTAGCTATCATGGCAAGGTTGGATTACTTCTACACATGGCAAGCATTACCAATAACAACCAAGGACGAAACTTGATCATTACCGTAATAATAAACTCAACTAGTCCTATATTAGGAGGGTGGATTCCAAAGGACTCAACGGATTTGTCACTCCCGCGATCTACCACACGGCCGGAATATAGGGTGCAATTGCGGATAAACGTTGTATAAACACCACATTTATACATTGCTTATCACCCACATAGTGATCATCTATATGGATGCTATACAATTCCATGCATAAAATATAAAGCAATCTTACTAAACTAAACATATAATCATAGCAAGCATAAACACATATCAATAAGAATATAATAATTATAAAGATCAAAGCCATAACAATTGTATTCTAAATACAATAGTACTTACAGATCGAATACAAGAGAGAAGTCTCAAGAACGATGATCCTTGCTACTTCTTGACTATCGGGAACTCAAGATGAACTTGATCTTCAACTAGAACTAGCTAGACGACTAACTACTTCTAGTATGAACTAGGGCTTAGGTCTAGACTTGGCTGGACTAGATGGGTATGAGTTGATGAATGAATATGATAATGAAATGGTTATCACCACGGGTCAAATTTGGTCTTCTTATATAGCACTTGGCAATGAGCGTCAACCCTTGGATCAAACCGACCTTCAACAACGGTGTAGATACAACCTCAAAGTCGGTAGTAAACCCGACCTAGAAAGGAGAAAATTTATTTGGATGGCCCCACACGGTGGCCGGCCTATGTGGCTTTGGCGGCGGCCGCCGGTGGCATGCCACCTCGGCTTCCCGTCTTTTCCGGTGTCCTACGGTATCTTCTAGAATGATTTAGTCCACTTTTCGGGTTGAGTTACTTCACGGTCAAGTCTTGTCATCATATGTCTTGTATATTAGGAACTTTCTTCATTCTTCTCGGCATTTATCTATCAAGTCCCGGAAAGTCACGAGAATACCAAAACTCGTGGAATTATGTTAGTTAGACCCCTAGACTTATGTTTGGTCTTTGACTTGAGCCATTATTTCATGTTAATTGACTTATAATATTATGCTATAACAGGTGTCAATAGGCACCCGGATCGTTATCTTTCCCGTATTTCTGCCGGGTGGCCGCTGCATACTCAACGATCCGGTTGCTCACACTGGAGTTGTTGTATGCCTCCGGCCCGTTGTTCACATCGTAGGAAACGTCAGAGGTCAACTTGCCCTTGTGCGACATTCGAAGGCTGCCCGGTTGGTGCAGGTCTTGGCGGGGATGCGCCCGGCCATTTGCGAGAAACAAAGGAAGAGGATTAGTGTCTTTGGACTGGCTATAAAAAGAAGTTTTACGCTGGTAAAAAGAAAAGCACATACCCAGATTCTTTGTACTCCGAAAGGCTTCGGCTGCCTTGGTGGTGTGCTGGCCCTGGCATCACCAAACGCCGGTCCCGTGCAACCTCGTGTGCCCTTTGCCAGTCCTCCGTGAACCACTTGTCAACCATCTGCTCCCAGCAGGGGCCATGGGCGCGCAACCAATAGGGACGCATCTACACGTCATGACAAAATTTCAGATTAGAAGATCACACTAAATATATTAAATCTGAAAGCGAGCTCCGCTTAGTGTTGTTCCTGTACCTCTATGAACTGCTCACGGGTCAACATCATCGTTCGCCTTTGTTCCTTGGTCACCTTCCCGCCAAGCACCGTCGCGTTGTATGTTATGATGGCTGGTGCTTGCAATCGCATAGAATGTGGGCGACACATTTTTTGCGAGGATTCTGAAGCGCTCTTGCCGCTTCCTCTTCCTTTCCTTCCTCACATTGGAAGAAGTTTACGCATACAAAAGGCGATATCAAATTCAAGAATAATTTTCAAGAATGCGATGTATTTAGAAAAGGCTTTGTGCGAGGGCGAGTTACCCAAAACTCCATGAGCACCCGCTCTGCCTTGTGGGCGTAGGCCGGGTCTTCTCCCTGGTAGTAGGCTCCCGGCAAAGGGGCCGGTGCTATCCGCCCGTGGTAAGTGATGATGCCGGGGTAGTCTTTGCCTGCACAACCCCCAATAATAGTGGCGGGTTTGTGTGAGGCACCGCCCGACATAATGACCCGGTTCTCGCACAATGAAGACATAATATTAGTTTCACTAGAGAGTGTAAATGAAGTAGGAATCTAAATCCACTTACCTTGTCCCTTGGGGGCGAACAACAGGGCGGTTGTGATGGATAGGAGGCTGAGGTAGTCGTGTCGGGCCTCGCAAGTATACCTTCGCCGCCTTTGCTGCCCTCGCGTCCATACCCGCACCTAAGGAGTTTGTGCCACCAAACGTGTCCTCCCCATCGTTGTCGTTGTCGTCGTCCTCCTCTTCGCCCGGTGGTGTGGGCTGCGTGGTACCCGGCTTGTGCGGCGGCGTCTGCGCCGCCGACTCCTCCTCCGCCGTGTGAAGTTCTCTAGTTTGGTTTTGGATAATTAGTGACACCTAAGGACTAATCTCCACGATTCTAAGTGTTTGACTAGATTGGAGATTGGTCGTGTCAAGCTTGGAGCATGGTGATCATGGAGGATGGATCGAGGTGATCCAAATGGTGAGCAAGTGTCCAACTTGGAGATGTTTGGAGATCAAATTGGCTCAAGGCAAAGGTATAACCATAGGGCCTTTTGATTTTGCACTCAAGACACCATAGAGGGTGTGAGTGATTATAGGATCGATAAGCCGTACTCTAAAGAGGGGAAACTTATAGTACATATCGGTCAGTTCAAAATTGATATGCATGCATTCTAACCTAAAGAGCTAACCGTGTACTTGATGAAAATGGTTTTGAAAATGCTAACACATGGTGTTGGGGTGTTCTTCGGCGTGTTGGCAACAAGAATCAAGTGACGGAACTCGGTTTGGAGCAAAGGCGAAGAAATGACAACACAACGACGGAATTTCGCGGCTCGGGGAAGGTGACCGGACCCTCGGCCGGAAGCACGAGAATCGGCCGGACGGTCGGTCGGTGGCTCGATCGAAATTCTGAGAGCATGTTTTTCGGCTCGAGTTCGTGAACCGGCCGGACGCATGCTCGGATCCTCGGCCGGACCCTCGGCCGGACCCATCGCGGTGAGTCCGGTCTGCGGCTTGCTTGTCCGGTGTGATCGGACCCTCGACCCGGACCTATCGGCCGGACTCCTTTGGTGAGTCCGGCCGGGCGTCCGATCGACTGCGAAACCCGTGATTTGCCCCCAACGGTTGGATTTTCGTGATGGGGCTATATATACATAGTTGGTCAGCCATGGCTCACTCTCTTGGTCATTTGAATCATTCCTAACACCCTAGAGCTAAGCAACAACTCCTCCCCTCTCATTCTTGATTGTGAGCTTCATTCTTGAGAGAAGTGGACATCCAAGTGCAGTTGCATTGAGTTCTTGCATCTAGAGGCACTTGGGGATCGTTGTGAGCCAGTCGGTTTCTTGTTTCTCTTGGAGACACCGCTCCTAGCTGGCTTGGTGAATTGGTGGAGGCGTTGGCAAGAAAAGGTGATTGTTCTTGGCCACCTCCGGTGATTTGTGAGAGGATCACTCACTCCTCGTCGGGAAGACAAAGTGCAAGGGATAAATTGCTTGTGTCTTGGGTACCTCACTTGTGAATGGTGGCTTGGGGCTAGCAAGTGCACTACCTAGCTCAAGCACCATTCTTGTGTTGGTCGGCACAACCGGAGACTAGCTTGTCGGTGTACAAGTGAACTCCGGGTCAATACATCGACGTCTCTTTGTCTCGGTGATTGGATCATCTTCTCATTGTGATTGATTGTTCATCGTCTCCATCGGTGATTGGTTCATAGCCTCTATGCTTTGGTATATCTAGTTTCCTCACTTGTATTTACCTTACTAGTTTATATTGTGTAGAGAGCTAGCTCTTGCTTGTGTAGTTGTTCTTGCTAGCCTAAGGATCATACTAGTTGTTCTTTCTTATAGATCATAGCTATATTTAGTCTTGTCACTAGAAGGCTTGCAAGACCACTAGAGCTAGTGCAAACCGCTTTATCGATGTTGGCGATCCTTAACTACCTTTTTATACCGCCAACATTTCATCAAAATACAACACCTATGACTACCAAACTCTAGAATAGGACTTATAACTAATCGTTTCCACAAGTTTTGGTAGTTTACCCTTTTCAGAAGAGCATTCATGAAAAGCATGGAAATGTTGCAAAGATGGACAAATATAAAGTGTATTTCCATCGTGCACAAGGCCTAGAAGAGAGTGGTTCATCATCAAGCTAATCAGAGCCCAAGAAGAAAAAGGCCGAAAACAAGTTCGGGTCAAGTTTGGGCTGCAGGAGGAGGCTGGAGTATTTTGGGCATAACTTTCTCATATGAACTCCGTTTTTGAAAGCCCACCCACCGTTGGAAAGCTAACGACGAGGCCTACGTGCTCCCAAAATTTCAGCCCAAACGGAGAACATTTGTGTCCGACCGGACCCAAAACCAGTCTGGCCGGAGCTTTGGTCGGTTGATGCATACCGCCATGCATATGACGGTTTTAGGGGTGCTTTGTTGGAATATTTTATTGAAACCGGCAGAATGAGGTCGGTTTGCACCTTCCAAATGAGGATGAACATTTTCCAAAGAGCCTCCTCTCATCTACCTATAAAAGGAGGCCTCTCCCCTCTCATTCAGCATTCAACAATACACAAGAGGGAAGAGAAGAAGAGCAAGCCACATTTCTCATTAGCTTCTAGCTAGATTAGTTTAAGGAGTGAGTGAGGAAGAGTTGGAAGGAATCTCGGAGGGTTGGCTTCCTCTACTTCTTGTACTAGGCGAGCCTCGTACATCGGGTGGATGGAGTGCCGGACTTGTCGGCTCCCTCTACACTTGTACCTCTACGATCGTTCTTCTACTTGGAGTAAGAATTATCGTTGTTTATCTTTCGGTATTAAGTTCTTAAGCAAGTTATCTTTATTCATTATATACTTGCGGGATCGTTGTTTGTCCTTGTGACGAGTGCTCTAGTAGAAGGGCCTCGCTAGTCGGGTCACCCTTGAGCTCACGCTAGAGTAGTAGAAGATAGCATAGGCGTGGTGTTTAGGCTATTGACTACCTTCGTTTGCATCATTCTCGTATGGTTGAGGTGGTAGGCGGTAGGTGATGACAGCCCTGTTAGGTCCCTTGTAATCCCCCATGTCCGGGTTCGGAGTAGAGCCGTAGGCCGCAACGCTGCCCGGACTAAGTGTTATCCGGTGCCCGAAGTAAGTCTATAGTGACAAAAGGCTATCTCTGCTTAGGATCTCTACCATTAGGAAACCTCGCTACCCAAGCTACTCTTCATCTCATCTTTTGGGGAAAACTAGTTCAGAGACTTCTTACACCCGTTCCCTATGGAAAATACGATACCCTGAATACTTCCGGGTGAAGTGCTACAACGGTACTTTTTCGTGCGCTTGCGGACTTTTACGCTTACGCTAAGAAATACCAACAATCGCCATTTGTTATACTAACCGGTTTGTTTAGTTGAGTTTGTAGAAAATTTTATAGGCTATTCACCCCCCCTCTAGCCATCTAGGACCTTAGACCATGCCAGACGGGTCCCTCCCGGCATCTTTGCCTCCTAGACCTCCCTCTCGACCCCTCCGCCTGGTCCGTCACCTTTGTCCGAGAGTAAATCCAAGACAGGGGAGCTCACGTCGGTCGTCGGGCGGGGGGTGGTCGTCCCGCCCCCCGCCGACCTCCATACGGGGCATCTTCAATCACCTGTAATCAAAATATAAACAAGACATAATTAGAACTAGATGCATTCTAATCAAACTATAAATAAGACATAATAAAATATAAACTAAAAAAATATAGTATTACATGTTTTAGAAGTAATCGGGATCATCGTCTACATTGTCACTTGTGCGTTTGCCAGCTCTTCATCACTGTCGACATTGTCCAAATCACGAAGAGAATCTGAAGGAGGATTGTTTTCCTCATTGTCCGTGCCCAATCTCTCTAACATTTGTATGTCCTTCAAATCGAACACCTCAAAACAGTCGTCGTCAAACACCTCAACACCGTAAATCGTCGTCTACTTCCATTCCTATATATGTGAAGTTAGGTCTATCACAAAACTCCCTGGCAGCCCGTCTTCTTGATAGAACTCTCCCTCATATGTGTTTGGGTTGATCAAGATATACTCTTCATCGTTTGGGACAGGTAGTTTACCATGCGGCGCTACCTTGTGCACAACCTCCAAACCCTTAACATAATCTTTGTCTTGGCAGGCGTATGGCAGGTAATAAACCTGCACAGCTTGTTAAGCCACAATGTAGACATCGGCTCGTGGATACACAGAATCTGTTCGAACTTCGACTAGCCCAATTGTCGGGTTACATTTAGTACATTCAGGATCGAAACAATGGCATTTGAATATCACAGGTTTAAGATGTGGGCGCCACAAAATGAAAGCTCGTATATTTCTTGGGCTCTGCCATGGTATTCTTGCCCGTTATTATCCACCGTAAGCACGCCACTGTTTGTGGTACTTTGATTCGATCGACTCTGTTCGTAGCTTGTCGTGTGGAAACGATATCCATTCACATCTTAAGTGGTAAATGACCTAACCCTTAAATTACAGCCGTCTGCAATAGCAATCAACTTGTCACAGATAGAGCTATCGGTTTGGGCCTTTCTCCTGGACCACGAAATGAAATCGGGTCTCCCTGGTCCAGCACCTTGTGAAGGAAGGGTATCACTTTCGTGTGGCTCGGATCCCTCGATTGAGGCCAAGTCTAGGGATGGAGGCGGTTGGCGAGGCGCGGGGACGGGTGCTACCTGTGGCGAGGTCGCTCCCGCGACCGGTGGCGTGGAGGCCGCCTCCCATGACGAACCGCTGCTCGAGCCAGCGGGAGAGGCGTGGATCCTTGGGCGCCGGTTGCTGACGCGTAGACAGGAGGTGGAGATGGCAACAAGTACGCGGCCGGCGGTGGCGAGGAGGATGCGGCCGGCGGTGGCGAGGAAGATGCGGCCGGAGGTGCCCGTGACCCGTGAGTTGGAGGAGCCGCCGCGGTCATGGGTCTGGGAAGAATGTGAAGGGGCGGCGGCGGATGGTGTTGGCTGGGAAGAAGGGCAATAATGGGAAAGGTTAACAAGAGGTCTTTCGGGAGTTTTTGGGTTTGGAGGCGCGAATGCGCGGCAGATAAATTTCGGGCACCACTAATTACCGCGTGAGCCGTCTGGCTGAGACCTACGCGTGAAAATTTAGATTTTGATGGGCGGAAACCAAATTTCTCGCTAGATGGAAATCTCAGATGGCGCTAACTTGAACTTTCCTCCCTAATTTCTTCAAGCGGTCGTATTTGACTATTTATAAAAAAGAAAATTGTAGGGTTTATTAAATCCATACAGATACATTTTACGGAACGATTACATACAGATAAAAAAAATGTTGCCATGTCTGTTTGTAAACATTTCGCGACCAAATTAAATCATTAAATATTATTACAATTATTATAGTAATTCCACAGAATAAATGGAGTAATATCCAAATTTTGATTATGAAATTCTACAAAATGGCATGTCAATATGTGCGTGTGTTAAAAGTGTCATGTATGTTTACGCGGACAAGTTTGAGTAACATGGTTGTTTAACTGAATTCGATAAGTTGTCATAAATTCATATAAATTTAATAATCACCATAAGTTTTGCTAGGGAGAGTTCATACTTGCATGAGATGTATAGTATCACTTTTTCCAAATCATTTCAAAATTTAATGGGATGCTTATGCAGCCACACTATGATATTGTGCGTATTTTTTTTTAATTTTCAAATCAAGTTTACCTGTAATTATTTGTTAATTTAATAAAGAATAAATATAAAAATATTCTAATCTAGCTAAAAAAATCTAAAAACTTGTACAGACACCTCCTTTTTTGTAGTATAATGTTGACATAAAAGTTTCAATTGACTTTGAGAAAGTGGTTATGCACATCCCCACACAAGCATGAATGTATCACACATGTCTTAGTCATTTAGTGAGAGATGTTTATACTTGTGTGAGATATATAGTACCACTTTCTCCAAATCATTTTAAAATTTAATAGGATGCTTATGGAGCCACATTATGATGCTGTGTGCATTTTTGCAATTTTCAGATCAAGTTTGCCCATTACTGTAATTATTTGGAGAAAGTGTTGTTGCACATCCATCCTAATGGCATGCATGGCTCACACAGTCCTATGTAACTAAGTGAGAGATATTCCAAGTTGTAAAGGATATATAGTACTACTTTATCGAAATCATTTGAAACTTTTATTTGATCGTTATAAAGTGTTGGTTATTTAGGGGCAGTTGTGGGTTAAGAATTGGTTAAATACAATATAAGTAGTGATCTAATGTAAACATCTAAATAGCACAATGGTAACACTCTATAAGGTTGAGTCATCACAAGTCCTAAATTCAAATCCTAAAGGATACTATTTTTTTGGCATAATCAACATTTATGTTCGTTTTGTTTCTTTTTGCTTTCTTTATTTTTTTTTTTTTTTTTACACTTTTTTTGTGTGAGCATGGCATATTTTAGTTTAAGTAGACACGCCAAAAAAAAAATTGAGATGATTTGAAGAAAGTGGTACTACACTCTCACTAACATGAGCATCTCTCACCTAGTGACTAGAACATGTATGAGAGATGTGTAGGCCATTGTGAGGATGTGCAACAACACTTTCTCTAAATCAACTCAATTTTTTTGTCAACATGCTACACCCAAAGTAGGTGTCCCATCAAGTTTTTCGATTTGTTTACCTTCATTTTTGTATTTCAATATTTTTCTTGAGTAAATCAACAAATAATCACAAAAATAGGTAAACTTAGTCTAAAATTACAAACAAGCCCACAACATTTAGGGGCTTGGTCCATGTTTTTTAGGGGCTTCCAAACATTTAGGGGGCTTTAGTCCACATTTTTTTAAGAAATATTAATGTACTAATTAATTATTTGAAATTTTTATGGGATGGTTATATTTCTAAAATACGTTGTTTTGTGATTTTGTTGGATTTTTCGGCTAAATTTAGCTATTATTGCCATTATTTGTTGAATTACTAAGGAATAAATGTTTAAATACCATAAAGTGGCTAGAAAAATTTAAAAACTTACAAAGCCACATGATTTTTGTGTATAAGTATCACATAAAAAATCAAGTGATTTGGACAAAGGGTTGTTGGACATCCATTCCAAAGGCGTACATGACTCACATAATCCTATATAACTAAGTGAGAGATATTCTTAGTTGTGAAGGATATATAGTACAACTTTGTTAAAATCATTTGAAACTTTTATGGGATAGTTATGAAGCCAAAATATATTGTTATGTGAATCTGTGAAATTTTCTCAATAAATTTAGTTATTACTATAATTATTTATTAAAATATTAATGAATAAATGTTAAAATACCATAAGGTGGTTAGAAAAATCTAGTGGTAAGGCTATTTTCTAAAAGGACCAAATTGCCCATTTCTCTGTCACAGCGATTTTTTGCCACATGCGCAAATCTCTGAAATTCTAAATCTTGAAAAAGTTAGTGTGTTGACTGTTGAGTTCTATTTTTTGAAAGGTACGTGAATTGAGTCCCAAGTTTTAAGAGGCGCCACAATTGAGTTCCAAATCTTAATTTCTCGGTATTCACAAAAAAATCTTAATTTCTCGGTTTCAAAGCTTCACGAGAATTGGGTGCGCGCGCGGCCGCGAAAACGAAAGTCCGCACCCCCGAAAAGCTATACGCGCGCTTTCCTGATGTCTTTCGCGCAAATTGGGTGAGCGCGCGGCCCAGATGGCAGAGAGAGTGGATGAACCGAAATTATTTGGCCACGCACCCAACGCCCTGGCAGCACTCCGGTGACCTTATCTTCTACGCTCTTCCCCTCCCCAAATGCTCTCCTCACGCACAACAGGCGCCGCCGCCCAGTCCACCGCCAATCTCCAACGCCGCTGCCACCAGCCACCTATGCCGCGCCCCGCCCAGCCACCTGGGCCGTGCGCCGTCCAGCCACCACGTCATTGCCGCCCACCGCACCTGCCTCCAACGGCGATCACCGCCCCTAACGACCGGTGAGTCACGCAGAAACCAGCAGCACCGCCCGCTGTCCCCATCCCCACGACGTCGGTTCTCAGCCAGAATACGACCAAGCCTCCGACAGCAGCTCCCTCCGACGCCTCAAGGTACTGCGAATTCGATATCGATTTTGCCATGTTTAGATCGAAAATCAATTTTGCATCTTGTAATTAAGTTGCTTCTGCCCTTGTTGATTGATGCTCTCATCTGATTTAATTTTGCCTCCCGTTCCAACTGCTCGCTTGGGTGCTTGTATGTTCTTGCAGCAGCGAACGTCTGGACTACCAACTCTGGCACCCCATCTGGAAGAACTCTCCTGTCATTATCGAACAGCAAGGTCTGCCTTGTTTCTCCTTCCTGGTTTCCTTTCACCCTACACGAATCATTATCTACCAAATATGTTCTTCAGTTGTGCTAGCCTTGCTGTGGTGTAGCTGCTCCTTCCTTGTCTTTCATTTCATTACACAAGTGTTTGATCTATTGCTTTCTATCAGCACTTTCAAGCCAAAACAAATCTCATAATACTATTTGCAGATTGTGCCACTTCCTGACAGGTAAAGGAAACATCAATACCTTGCAACCCATTTATTGAATTGGGGACGAGAAGAGATTAAATGTACAGATCCACGAAGCACAAAATAAAGGTACCTTCTACAAAAACCTGAACAATACAAAATCCACTTATGAGATGCAGTTTTTAGAACAGAGAGGTTGAGGAGTTTGAAATAAAATTTAATCCTTGTCAGTCATTACTAATGTAAATGTCGCGGAATGAAATAAGTTTGAATTTTCTCCTGCTCTCCAGTCTGTGCTTATCTCAGTTGATCTTCTGTCATATTAGTGGTCTATAGCGCTTTGCTCGACTAAACATGTGCTTCTGATCTAAACACAATTAAATAGATTGTCCTCCACAAATATAGTTGCACAAGTTTTTTGACTGTTTATTATCACTTTTAGTCCTCAGTCAGGGGAGATGCAAGTTCCTTTCAGTTATCATCACTACCCAATATGTTTTCCACCTTCGCAGTGTTAGGAAGGTTGCGCTGAGCAAAAGTGTTAGCTTGGTCTTCTTTGATGATTAAAAAACGCTAAAGTTTATACAGTTACCATGCCAAAATTTATAAAGTAACCATACCAGTGAGATAGAAAGTTTTGCCTCACATTTTCTTGCTCCAATGTAGGTTCCGAAGGGCATGCTTATAAAGTAGTTACATTTGTTTTGATGAAGGTGGTGGCTGGATTTTGGAAAGAAAAAAAAAAAAAGTATGACTTTCTTGGCCATCTTCCCATAATTATGGAGTCACATTCTGTTTGTTTTAGTGGCCTGTATGCCACACCATGAGAATCAAGTATTACATGGCATGTTTCCTCTGCCTGTTGATTAGTAATCCTAGATCAACTTACAAAACAATTACTGGTTTGCCTCCACAACTGTAAACAAAGGATCGGTAGGTCATCATTACGCACAACTAATGCTTGAATGACACTAGATGGTGTAAGATTCCAGAATCCAAGAATTGTCCAGCCCATAAATCTACCTCTCAATTTGTTTCCATTTTGTGTCTGTCATATAGCCTTACTATGATGTTTATTCCTCATAATTAGCAATGGGAATACATAAATAAATTCGTATGGGTGGCTCAAACAAACCTAAAAAAAGAATGTCTCACTACAACTTTTGAATATTGAGGTCAAGCTTAGTAATTGAAGGGATATGATCATTTGAGATAATAAAATTTGAGCTATAGCAATTGTACCTGCTTATCTGAGTTTTTTTTTGGTGAGATTTGCTTATCTGAAGATTGAGCCTCACATGTTTTATGTGTAAATGTTCTGGTGGCAACATTTTAGAAAAAGAATGACCTTACCAATTCAAGATGGCTGGCAACTGGTCGTCACTGTAACTTATACATCTATATGCAAGACTGTCATTGTCCCACAAAATATGTATTATGAAAACATGCTCTCTAATTACTGCCATTGTTCAATAGCTCTATGGAGCGTTGCTTGTTGTTAAACTTGAAAGGAATTAATTGGAGTACTTATAGTAATGTGCTATATATTCTCTCTAAGTACACGTGAATAGCAAAAAAAAAAAAAAATGATCTTCAAAAGGCCTAGCCATCTCATTAGTTGCCTGATCTTGACAGCAAAACGATGATTGCTCATACAACCTTAACCTTGATATACACGTCATCTAGATTACATATTGATTCCTTGATCCTTTTCCTTTCAAAATAGATCTATTCGACTTATCCTCAAAAATGGTTTTAGAGGCGTTTATCCTATGTTGTACAAAATAATTTTCGCTCTTCTTTTTTAATAGAAACTTGAAGGTCCATTCACCTGATCCTTACTTTTCAGTGAAACTGTTACCTTCAGTTACCTATTATTTTCTCGATCTTTAATTTATCCTCACATATATGGTTATTGTATTTTTTTCCCTAGAACGTCGAATGAAGCTCCTTCATGGTGTGGAAGATGGGTACAATGATGCTGATGGTCTACCTATGATGTAGGACGTGATGACGAAGACACCAGTGTTGCCCTGATGGAATAAGCTGAATGCCATTCTGGCTGAGATGTAATCTTTTTTTTTTTAAAAAAAAAGTATTTGGTCATTTGCCTCTAAGGAGTTTTCTGGGAACTTTCTAAGTCATGTTGCCTATAAACATGTTTTGAAGTCTCTTTGCCGGGGGTAGAACTTTTATAACTGAACGTTTCCACCAGTAGCAACAAAAACAACTGATGACTTGTCGCAATCACTATGTCATCCATTTTATAAAGCTTTTTGTCGGCCTACTGGGGCTTTTTCCAGTTTGTACTAAACACGGTTATTATACATTAGGTTATGATTTGAACCCATTATATCATATCGGCTTATCCTCTATGTTAAATTTAGTCAATATTTGTTTTAACTCGGCGATGGTGCACCTGCCGTCGCGCGCCTCAGCCGTCTGTGCATGTGGACGATCGATGGGCGTGCGCTGGCTAGCGGCTGACTGCTAGGGCAAGAGTTGCGATGCCGTTGTGAACTGCTCTGTCAAGTCTCTAGGTCTAAACCAGTGGTGTGAGATGATCTGATTGCAGGGAGAAAATGAGTCATGGCCATCCTAACTCCTATATGTATACGACAGGGGAGCCAAGAGTCTCGTCGAAAGTGGCCTGCCATGGCTAATGGAGGCTATGGGCTGTTGAGTATTGAAATCATTTAATTGCGAAATGCTACTTACTATTTAGTATAGTATGTGCTAAAGTCCAATAGGTCTAGCTGGTTGTGTCTACAGATCAATGGCCCAATATACATACATACATGGTACAAAGCCCAACCCAAATCAGCCTCCTCCTAGATTTCGATTTGCAATATAAGCATGTAACAGTTGCAACTCCAAAAATAGCGTTGCAATTGAGTACTACTTTTGCTTCACCCCATAGAGTTCGCATTGCAATAAGCATGTATCAGTTGCAACTCTAATAGAACGTTGCAATTGAGAAAAACTTTTGCTTCGCTCCTTGGAGTCCCCTGTTGCAATATGTTGTCGCAGTTACAACTCCACAAACTCGTTGCTATTGAGAACAGCTTTTGCTTCGGGTCCTCAAAGTTCCGTTGCATTAAACATGTAGCTATCGCCACCCTAAAACTCCGTAGCAATAGTCACCACCAAATGCAACCAACGCGAAAGTAGTTGCATTACTACCACACATTGCAACCAAAATCTTGTTTACTGCAACTATTTTTCACCATTGCAATATCGGGAACCAATTGCAACAAAAGAGCAACGCCCTGAACAATCGTTGTTTTACAGGTACCTATTGCAACCATTTGTTGGAACTTCGTTGCAATACAACCCCCTCTAGCAACCAAAGTTTTTTTGTTGCATTATAGAGGCGTTGAATTAGACCAAAAATCTTGTAGTGCCGGGGGTGCCAGGCACCTATTTCCATGGCGGTTTCTCAAAAAACCGCCCACGTAAAAATGAAATCCAAACACCACGCAAGTTCAATCCTGTAGTAGTGAAACTTTCAAGATTTTGAATGGTCACTAGATTTATATACCTCAAGCTTGAAAAGTTGGTCATTTAGATCAATCTTTTTTAACTTATGCTTTTATAATTCGGGAGTTCCATCACATTCCATGTTACTGACTAAGGTCTAATCTGCCGGTTTTGCATAGTGGGCATTTTAAATGCGAGGATAGTTACGATATTTTGACCATGTAGTACTCATGTTGACCTCAGCTATTCAGGCATGAAGGACAAATTTCAAGTAAGAGAAAGAATCTCCTAGCAAGCAATACTAAGATGCCTAATTTCACCATCAATTGTGTGCATCACTATATATACCCACTACGCATCATTATTAGTCTGACCATGCATCACTAACCCAGTCCTTTTAGTCTGATGAATCATTAGTGCTCTAATGTGTCACTGATTGCAATCTCTGTTATCAGCGGTGCACCTAGTTGGGACAATTCTCTAACTACTTGTCAATAGTGTATTTTGTTTCCAAGCCATGGGTGACATCTAAGTAGCGAAATGTTTTGTTTACTTTCGTCACCCATAATAAATTAGTGGCAGTTCCACATCACTGATTAAGGCCTTCTCACTGCTGGTTTTGCTTAGTGGGCAATTTACTAACTGCATGGTTACGATATTTTGACCACGTATTACTTACGTTGATCTCAGCTATTTAGGCATGAAGGAAAAATTTGAGGTAAGAGGAATGGAAGAATCTTCTAGCGAGCAGTACTAAGATTCCCAATTTCAAAAGTCAATTGTGTGCATCACTATATATACCTACTGCACATCATTATTAGTCTGGTTGTTCAGCTCTAACACAGTAGTTTTTATTTGTGCATCGATCGTTATTGCTCCAATGTGTCACTGATCGCAATCTCTGTTACCAGCGGTGCATCTAGTTGGGACAATTCTTTGATTACTTATCAATAGTGCATTTTGTTACCTAGCCATGCATCGGCGATATCTAAGCAGTGATACTGTTTTTGTACCTTGCTCACTCATAATATTGGGTCTTAATTTTGGCTGCATCTCGATATTGTCATTTGTTAATTCTGTGGTTCCTACGGGTCCCATGGTATCCACTAATAATAATATAACAATAATTGCTCTAAATATTCACTCGCAAAAATAATAAGGTTCTGTTATTGTGAAATTCGTTTAAGTTTATTATAGTGAAGTTTAGATGTGTGTCTGTAATTACTGCCTATATTAAGAGAAAATGAATGGACGGTGCTCCAAGTTTGCAAGAGGTATCATTTTGGTCCCTCAACTACAATGATATTCCTAGCAAGGCCCACAAACTTGGCTTTGGGTGGGTCCAAACGGGTCGTGACCCACTCGCATCTTGACGTGGCTGCTGACTCTGCATCTGATGTGTGGGTCCACCTCATCTTGTCCTTCCGCTTTCTTAGCAGGCTCTCTCTCTCTCTCTCAGGCTATAGCCCGACGCCGGTATGCCGCAGCCCTTGCGTCATTCTTTTAGCAAAGTAGTGTTGCCTGCGCGAGGTGTGCGGCAACCACACCGCACATAGAGGTGATCGTGGATTATGTACTGCGACGTTACAACCGGATCTTGCTCAAGCTCACCTGCATCCTCATTGCTCAGAGGTGGCGTGTCAGGCAAGTCATGGACCGCCCATTCAACAAAGTGCTCGTGTAGTTCGTCATGTTCAGCGTGTATAGATAGCCGACAGGCATCACCACGGGCCTGGATTGGCTCAACCGCTTGAAGTTCGCGGCGGTGAACCACCACCCGACCGTTGTGCGGGTGCTATGGAGCCTGTGGTGACGACTGTGAGCTCGCACGCACCCGACCTGGGGGGTGAGGCGGCAGTGAGCCAAAATGCGGCTAGCAAGGGTGAGGGGTGGACCATGGATGCGACCTCGCGATGGACCTCACAGCGGCAGCAACGAGCTAGCACGCAACCAGCTTGCGGGCATGGCGGAAGTCTGCGGCTGTTGACATCCAAAATTGCAAGTGTTATTTTGGAAGCTTGAAAACGTTAAAAAGGTCATGGACACACTGGAGGTCGAACGACAAGGCCTAAAGTCAAAAAATTGCGAAGAGCAATGTTTTCCGAAAGTGTCCCTCTTTGCTAAGTGCGATTGCTGAGTGCAATACTCAACAAAGAGGCTCTTTGCCAAGTGCCTGAAATTTGGCACTCAGAAAATAGTTGTGCACTAGGCTTAAGACCCTGTTGTAGTAGTGTCACTACTATTGAATTTATTTTGCGTGATACACCCCAAAATTAAGCGTGGTACAGACACTTTTTACCAACCATGATTAGTTCTATGATTAACCATGGCGGGCATTTTTATTTAACATGGCGGGCATTTTTGCCCGCCACAAAAATCAATTTACCTTGGCGAGCATCTTAAAAACGACTGTCATAGTTAATATCTGTATTCTGTGGTTGGCATCCTAACGGCACTTAAAGCCCGCCACAATAAATACGGAACCCAACAGGCCCGGGATGAAGAGGGCGATAGGTTTCTCCGTATAAATAACGACACTCAGGGTTTTTCCATTCACCCTCCCTTCCTCTCCTCTTACTCTCTCCCACCGCAAGGCACCAACCCCTTCTCTCGCGCTCCGCGTCGCCCCTATCTCCTCCCACGCCTTCCGCCGCCCTCCTCTCCTCCCTACGCGCATTGCGACCCTTCCCTGCTCCCCCTCCTCCCTCCTCCACGCGCTATCCGCCCCTGGGTGGATCTAGGGAGCGACAAAATCACGGCGGGCGCCAGGCACCTTGATAGCTGGGGAGGCCACCACGACGCCCTCTCCCTTCTCCCAAGGCATGGATCCGGCAACACCATGACGGCATCGCTCCTCCCAACGTGTGGATCCGGTGGAAGCAGCACTGCAGCGACAAGGAAGGGCCGCGACAAAGAGACACACGTCACTTCTAGGGGTTTTTATCTTTTTATCTTTTTAAAAATCATTATTGCCCATGGCGGGCGTATGTAACTTAACCCCGTTGCATATTGATTTGTCGCAACAGGCCTTTTGCCCGCCACAGTGATAGACACAATTTACCATGTATCACGGTCGCAGGCCCCTTTGTCCGCCATGGAAAATCTATAGCACCCGTGCCACGCATAAGTTTTTCTGCAGTAGTGTGTTGGCTGAGTAGAGGAAGGGATAAATTTTGGACCATAGTAGCCAATGGCCTGCCATACAACCAACAATCACCAACGTAGAAGTTAGGTGACCACAACCCCTACCACTACCAGCTTTTGCCATACATCAAGCTGGTTGTGATATAAATTTTTCCTTATGTGATTAATTACTATGCCCTTATACCTAATAACTAGTGGTGAACCTTCTGATTACTATCGGTTTGTATGTGTGTGGTGTTGTGGGCAAAAATCTGATAGCTCTAATTAGTATTAAGAGGAGGCAGAAGTTGTAGCTTGTTGTGAAGGATTATCTTTTTGCAGCGCGGTGGCAGAACATCCCAATGGTGCTCGAGATGGATTGTGCGGTGATTGCTGAGAAGCTACGTTGTTCTACGGTTGATCGCTCTGTGCATTGGGCTACAGTCGAGGAGGCACGGCAGCGTATGCAGGAGCTGAACCAAGTCCAAGTTGTCAAGATCAGCCGGGATCAAAACAATACAGCACATCAGTTAGCGCATCATGCCATCAGCTCTAGTAGTAGTGAGGTCTTTTTTTCTTCTTTTCCAGAGTTTGTTGAGTCATTTGCTTGTAACGATACTATTTAATTTTTAATAAAGTTCTGTTTCGCGGAAAAAAAAAAAACAATAGTCCTCATTTATGGGAATCACCTCTGAATAGACCAAAACCTGTAAGGATCACCTAGCTTGGCAAGCATGAGATCAATGCCAAAATATATAAGTCAAACACTACTGTCATCTTGAAAAAGCCCCTAACCTTCCGTCCTTAGGAATGGAGACACTGGCTTTTTCTTAGTCGCAAGTTGCGGCATTTTTCACGTAAAATCGTGTG
The DNA here is from genome assembly GCA_015847255.1 of Hyparrhenia diplandra. NCBI lineage: Eukaryota > Viridiplantae > Streptophyta > Magnoliopsida > Poales > Poaceae > Hyparrhenia > Hyparrhenia diplandra. The sequence continues at coordinate 247,589 of JADLZK010010164.1, forward strand.
CCTCACGGCGGTGGGGGTTCGAACCTGTGACTAGCTACTCACACTCCCCTACCACAACACTACAAACTCACTTGTGTGTATAAGCCATTTCGATTCCCCATATATAATACAAATTCGAAAGTGAAAATTGACTATCTAAGATCCTAAACAAATTCAAATCAAAAATTTATCAACTACAAAAATTTCATAACTTTTCGCGATATAAATTTTTTTATTTAGTTAGAGATTTTCTCCATCTGGTGTCGTTTACAAAAAGTTGAATTTCAAATTTGAGAGATTTTTAACATAGTTACGCATGACAAGATCACTTCAAATCAAAAAGTTGTCAACAACAAATTCCATAACGTTCGAGATCTGTAATTTTAATTTAGGAAGTTTTTCCATGCAAGGTCGTTTGAAAAATTCAAATTTTCAATTTTAAAAATTCAAACCCAATATGTTCGCCACCAAATAAACTCAATTGAAAATGTTCTTAACAATAAAGATTTGGGTTATTTTTTTAGATCTATTTTTTTATTTGGGTTATTTTTTTTTTCATCCGAGCTCATTTCAAAAAAATAACTTTTAGTGCCTAATTTTTATTTTTGGTGTCTATTTGTAGGGGCGGCCCAATATAGAGCTGCCCCTAATAAAAAAAATGTGGCGTGTTTACAAATCCTTTACTAGTAGTGGTTGAATCTAATATTTTTGTGATTTACTAAGATTTTTTAAGGATTTAGCCAAAATAAGTAAAAAGAAAGAGAGAAAAGTAATATAACTGTAGCAATACAACCCTTCACCGTAGAAAAACTGCCTACAAAATAGCTCTAGGGAGGTTTGAAAAGTTGAGAGAGATGGTTTGCCCGGTTTTAGAGTTGACGGAGGAAAAAAACGGACTTTTTCGTGAAAGTTCGGGAAGCAAAGGTATAGTTTTTTTTGGAAAGAAAAAGAGCAGCGCTTCTACGTGATGACAATACGATCCATTTGATCCTGGGCCACTTTAGGCCAGCTTAAACAACTTCTAGGATTGCTGACATGACGATCCATTTCATGCTCTTTGGGCCACTTTCGACCCCAAGTTGAGAGGCATGATTGTTTATTCCCTGCGCTTGCTAGGCTTGGCCAACTTTGAGTGAATTATTACTTTTGTTAATACGATGTTTGTAGAATGCCATGGCAGGATTGTTTAATTATTACTTCGAGTTAATTATTCCTTTAATTACTTCGAGTTAATTACTTTAGTTAATAGGCCGAATTGGACCTCGATCCTAAAACAATGTTTGATTCCCACGTACAGCTCTGTGTCTTTTATTAAAGGTGCCAAGTCATTAGAAGTATGGATTAACAGATAATTAGTTGCCAAGACATCAATATCAGCGCATTGACAATGGTCACGGAAACTCGCATTCTTAGGTACAAACCCTGTCAAACCCAGTCCAACGTTTTCCCAGGCTTTCTCCATGTAGTTAGCTCCAATTCTTATATTCGGTCCAACTCAAGTAGATTAACAAATTTCGAAGAATGCATGATGTCAACCACGATTGATACTAATCCCAGACTGAATATTTCAATGTTTGAAATCAGTATTTTTCCAACTCTTGTGAGCTCCGTTTAACTGAGCTAGCGATCAAACTAACCCTTGAATATTAAACAATACTTACGGCTGGTAGTGTAGTGTTGCCTTCTCTGTGTGGCGGCATCGTTGGTGTAAGATCTATTGCATAAGGTGTCCATACTCACCTTGACGTCACCGATTGTGGTAGTGTCCTTGATGGATGTGGGGCCATTCTCTATGGCGTCCATGCTGACTCTATGCATCCAGAGTTCCAGACAATACCAACTAACATACATGGACCTATGCAAGAATAGGGCAACATCTAGTTTCTTACCTATAGCGGACAACGACGTGCGCACCATCATCCTCCTGGCTTCTGGAATGCACTCTCTTTGATGTCTTTCCTACGGCACAAACAATGCGATGATCTACGGGAGCTTTGGACATTGATAGACAAAGGAGGTGTGGGTCATGAAGAAAGCTGCTGGACGCCTTGTCCGTGTTCGTCTGGCTTGCGCACAGCTTGCTTGTGCTGCAATTGGTGCTGCTAATAAATCGCTCCAGTCTTCCATACCCGACCGGCAAGCTCCGTATGCTCTTGACGAACAGCTGAGACCAGGGCCTTGTGTTCCCTGCGTATCAGTCTTGTGCATCAATGGCAAATTGGCGATCAAAGATGTGATCAGCTGGGAGCCCTTTTGTGCGTCATTGTCAGATGTGACCGCCATTCCCTCCTGCAACCAGCCCTGGTTGAGATCCATTGAAACAAGAAGGGTTTAAAAATCATGTTAGCCTGCAGCAAAAGTTCAGTTCTGAAATGCATTTCAGGACTTACAAACATCATGGCCTTGATGTTGTCCTTGTTGAAAGGAAATTGAAACTCCTCCTTGCCCGGGATGCTTTCAGCATGTTGTTCACAGGATTGTCTTCTGCAACCTCGTCTAGTGGAGAAGGGCCCCTTCTCCACTACCATCATTGTCCTATCCTTCCTCCTTGCTTCACAGTCCTCAATGATCATGTCAAACATTTGATCGAGGTGCCCATGCGCCCTCGGCATCCGGCGTCTCATCCCGGTGACCATATCCATGATCCCGGGGGACGGGAAGACGTCGGGAGGCATAACCCGGTTGTGGCTCATTAGCGACCGCCCGAGTCCAACTGCTCCTTGTGCTCTTGGCTGCAAACATCGCCGAAAAGGTCGACAGATGCGGCTATGGGTTGGTGCCGCGACACCAGCAGCTTGCCAATGTTCGCGGTGGTTTTATCTCCACTTTGGCGGCGGTGGCGCGAATCTCGCAACCATGGACATGGTCGGTGCCGCGGCTGCGCAGCACCCGCCATTAGTGGTTTAAGGCGAGTAGGCGGGGTCGAGGGGTGTCGTAGCCGATGACCTCTGTGGCCATCAGGGCGGCGGTTGTGATTTAATTTGTCCAGTTAGCCCACGGCAGTTAATTCCTGGTGGTGCACCAGCCAGGATATTTGATTTTCATTTCCCTAAGTTTTTTTTTTCATTTTTTTCTGTTGAAAATCACACCGTCCGGTTAATTTCAATTTTTCAGTAGTGACAAGATCACATATACAGAGAGGTACACACGTGAACAGTAAAAATAAACCAGGAAGATGCTGCAAAAAAATACACTCTTGCCACACTACCCCTTTGCACTCATCGGTGGTGCAAAAAATACTCTTGGATGGTGCAAACTCCATGATTCCTAATCTCAACAACGCCATAAAACCTAATCTCAGCAAAAGCCATGAACCCTAATCTCAAGAAACGCCATGATCCCTAATCTCAGCAACGCCATGAACCCTAATCTCAGCAAAAAAACATGAACCCTAATCTCGGCAATGCCATGAACCATAATCTCAGCAAAGCCATTAACCCTAATTTCAGCAAAGCCATTAACACTAATCTCAACAAACACCATGAACACTAATCTCAGAACACCATAAACCCTAATCTCAGCAATGCAATGAATCCTAATCTCATCAAAGTCATTAACCCAAATCTCAGCAACACCATGAACCCTAATCTCAGCAACAACATGAACCCTAATCTCAGCAATTCAATGAATCCTAATCTCAACAAAGCCATTAACTCTAATTTCAGCAAAGCCATTAACACTAATCTCAACAAACACCATGAACCCTAATCTCAGCAAACACCATGAACCCTAATCTCACCATGAACTCAAATCTACGCAAAAGCCATGAACCCTAATCTCACAAACACAATAAACCCTAATCTCAAAGATATGGTGTTAACCCTAATCTCGGGGAGACGCCAACAACTCTAATCTCAACAAAACTTTACACTCCCAAAACTTGAAACTTTTTACTCCAACAATAAAAACTTTGTACTCTTAGATGTAAAACTTTTTACTTTAGATGTAAATTTTTGTCATCATGAAAATTATATCAAAACATATCCAATATGGATCTAGTTTTATAGATCTCGTTATAATAAACGCGATGATGCAAACGGAATTGAAAACAGATGCTTGATGACAATGTTATTACATTTTTAAAGCGAAATGAAAAAAAAAAAGACGCGGGGCGCACCCAGAACCCCGGCGTCCGGGGCGCGTCTATGTGCCCGCCCGTTACCCGCATGCGTCTGCTAGCTACGCGCATGCGCCCGGCGCTGGCACGGCGCCAGCGTCCGTGCGCCAGCAACGGAAGTCGAGCACGCGCCGCATGCCGCCACGCGATTGATTGGCGTGCGTGCGCCAAATAACGCTGGGGGTGGTATCTCGGCCCGTATCTAGCCATCATTCCGTGTACTCATCATTTTCCCTTTCTTTGTTTTTTCTTACCCTTGATGTCCAAGCATGTGAGCTCGCTCATGTTTCAACCACTGCAACAATGTTTTCTATCCGGTCAACCATTCACCATGAAAATATGGCTGAAGTGTGGTATGCCTCCACCATCCGGAACCAACCAAAGGAGGAAGACGTTCATGGCACAATCAGATCCCGGATAGACACGCCACATCACTCATTGTTCCGCATTCAATGAAGTTAGTACTACTCTAGACCAATCAGCACGTACCATGTTAGTCAACCGCGCGTGGACGACCACATCAGCTTATATCTTGTCCATGCCACCACGTTTTTTCGTCTTCTGAACAGGCAACCTCTGTGTTGAGGTCTTTTATGTAGGTCTAGCTGGTTACGGCTTGGGTGTTGGTTCACCTCTCTCTCCCTCCCCATGTGTTCTTGCTACTTGTTTGTGTGGTTGTTTCGTGTTGTGGGGGCTCGGCTGGTAATCCTTGGATTATTTGTTGAGCCCTTTGTATCCGTACTCTAGCCTTTCTTTTGGCCTTTTTCCCTTATAATGCAGTGCGGGTGAAGTCCCGCTTTTGGAAAAAAACTGCGTTAGTTTCTGACCCTCCTCATCTTTATTTTGGATCTAAATGACATCACTTAAATACATTAGGAAGACAAACGTGTGATTTTATAGTTTGGTGAACCAAATGAAGCCTCTCAATACAGAAGACATCCATGCACTTGGTACAATTTAGATTTGTGGTTTACTTTGCTCTAAAACCTTCAATGTGTTTTTGCATTAACCCATGCGATAAGAATAGGACGAGCGCCAAAAAGTTGTTGCATTGTTCAGTTTCACTGCAATATTCAACTTTCAAATGGAATTGGGACATCATAAATCACGGCGACAAGGTGTAGTTGGTTGCCTCGCTTTGTTGTTGCACCAACTGTTATGTCCATGTCAAGCTCCTTGGAAGCATTTTGCCCGGTAGGCTCCAATTGAAATAGTAGAGGAGTGGTGCCACGATGAGCTCTGGTGTGGCCACCCCGAAGCTCAAGCCACGACACATTCTTCACCTGCTACCGAATGGAAGCATCATTAACACGAGTAATAAGATGATGAATGGAAACTAGATTCTTATGAGCTTTAGGAACATGAAGAATAGTATCAAGATGAATGTTACCGGATTTGGAACATATAGTACAATTACCAATGTGAGTAATTTCTATACCATTTTCGTTGGCGGCATGCACCTAATAAGCCCCATTGTACTTGTCCATGTGCTTCAGCTTCCCTAACTCAAATGTGATGTGGCCAGTTGCCGTCAAGTCCATGTACCAATTTGTGTTGACTCCGTAGGAAGTAGTTACAAATGAAGCACATGATGACATTGTGGCCCTCCTTGGCACACACACCAGCTAGAAGAAACCAGATTGGAATCCTCCATGTGGACGGCTGCCACTGCAACCACTCTTTGAGCCATGGCCAAAACCGCCATAACCTCCTCGACCGCAACCACCACCCCGGAAGTTGCTACATTGCCATGGCCGCCTTTCCCTCATCAGAACACATCTCTCTCTATCTATCTCTCTCTGTTGTGCCACTCACAATGGCTCGCCGGGTGACCACAGGCCTTCCCGGTGGCGGCATGGGACCTCCACACTCCAGCTCAACCGTGCCCCTCCTCCCCTCCCTCCATGTCTCGACCTTGGTGGATCCAGCGTGAATGAGCACATTTGATGTGTTTGTGGTGGATCCAGTAGGGAGGAGCTCTTCGCCACATCTGGCGGGCACGAGCACACTGGAAGCAAATCTAGTGGGGAAGAGCGCTCCGGCAACTGATACGTCATGGAGGAGTGCACTGACGGGGGAATCGGCAGGGAGGCATGGCTCAAGATACGGTGGTGTGGCATCAGCGGGGAGTCATGGCTTTAGATTTAGTGTTATGTGGCGCGGAGTTGATGCAGGGAGAGGCCCTGATCTTGGCTTCACTAGGGCTGGGCTGTGGACTTTTTCTCTATTTTTTTGTTTGTTTTTGTGCAATTCATTAACCGAGGCGGGCATTTGAAAGATTGATTTACTGAGACCTTTTATTCGAGGCAATTTGTTTCCCAGCTCGGAAAAACAAAATCGTCCGCTTCCAAAATGTGTAGTGTAGTTGTGATTCTAGCCATGAATACCATGAAACAAACATTTCCTTTACACCACACAAATCAAGTTGACGTGCACAAAACAAAAATGACAAGATATCCCTGTACTTGGTACAATTTATATATACTTTGAACTAAATCCTTCAAAACATTTTTTCACATTAACCCACGTGATCAAAACAAGACCACCAAGACTTGTTGTACTGTTCAGTTTCACTGCAATCTTCAGCATTCAAATGGAATTCGGACATCATAAGGTGTTGCGACGAGGTGTAGTTGGTTGCGTCTCTTTGCTGTTGCACCAACTGTTATGTCCATGTCAAGCTCCTCTGGAAGCATTTTGCCCGGAAGGCTCCAATCGAAATAGTAGAGGAGCCGTGCCACGATGAGCTCCAGTGTGGCCACCCCGAAGCTCAAGCCTGGACACATCCTTCTCCCACTACCGAATGGCAAGTAATAAAATTCTGAACCTCTGTAATCGCATGTAGTGTTCTCAAATCTTGCTGGCCTGAACTCCTCAGGATTGTCCCAATACTTTGGGTCCCTTGCCATTGCCCATGCATTGATCACCACCATCGAACCTTTGGTAACCTCATACCCACCGATGTCACAGGTCTTCCGGCATAGATGTGGTACAAGCAGGGGAAGAATTGGGTGAAGCCGCAGTGTCTCCATGATGACCAGCCTATTGTAGTGTAGCTTGTCCATATGAGACTCTTGACGACTTGGGATTACGTTGTGGAAAGCTTCACGCACCTCTGTCTGTGCCTTCACCATCTCTCTCGGGTGTTTCATGAGCTCGGACATGACCCACTCAGCTAAAGCTGAACTTGTTTCCGACCCTCCTGTGAATATATCCTGCACACAAATACAGTTGATAGAAAAAGCAATCAAAATTATGTTGGAGGAAAAAACGTTGGTCACACACACCGCGGTACATGTAAGTTACAACTTTGTGTTTAAAAACAGTGATTCATAAATTTCAGATTAGCGTGCGGCTAAAGTTCAGTTCGGATCGGAGTTACGTTTAGGTAGAGACTAAGAGTAGACATATAATGGATCTGGACTTACAAATATCATGGCCTTGATGTTGACGTTGTTGAAAGGGAAATCAAGCTCCTCCTCGTCCCGGATCCTCAGCATGCAGTTCACAAGATTATCTTCTGCAGCCACGTCCTCTCCTCCAGTACTATGGACCATCCTCTCCTTCCTCCTTGTTTCACAGTCCTCGATGATCTTGTCGAACATTTCATCGAGCTGCCGGTGCGCCCTCCGCATCCGGCGTCTCATCCCACTGACAACATCCACGATCCACAGGGACGGGAAGACGTCCGAGAGGCAGAACCCGAAGCTGTGGCTCAGCACCACGGCGACCGCCGAATGGAACTGCTCCTTGCGCTCTTGGCTGCACACGTCGCCGAACGTCGCCTGTCCGGCGATGGAGTTGGTGCACGACACCAGCAGCTTGCCAATGTTCACGGTGGCTTTATCTCTGCCGGCGGCGGTGGCGCGGATCTCAGCAACCATGGACATGGTCTCGCTGTCCCTGATCGGTGCCAGCTGCCTGACCTTGTGCTTACTGAGGAGCTGGAGCACGGAGAGCTTGGCGCAGCGCCCGCCAATAGTCGCCGTACGGCGAGAAGGCGAGGTCGAGGGTGCCGTAGCCGATGATCTCCGCGGCGATCAGTGCCGGGCGCGAGGCGAAGTTGACGTCGTTGGTCTGGAGAACCTCTTGAGCTGCAGCCGGCGAGGAGAGCACGACGGTGTCGATTTGTCCCAGCCGCAGGTACATCACCGGCCCGTGCTTCTCGGCGAGATCACGGAGGACGACCTGGGGATACGAGGTCATCATGTGGTGGATGCTGCCCACGAAGGGGATGGCCCATGGCCCTGGTGGCCGCCGTTTCTTGGAGTTGGCTCTCGAACTGTGCCTGTAGGATGATACAATGATCAGCTGCGAGAAGAGAAACAGGAAGATGACGAGGGCGAGGCCAGTTATCTCCATGGATGTTTATGGTCATCACGATACGAGATTACACTCACATATATAGAGGTGAATCTAGTTGAAACTCCACTAGCTAGGTGCAGTGAAACTGCCCAAGTACAGCTTCCGAACAATGCGGAATCTGTTGATTACAGAAATTAACCTTTTGTTATCTTAGCAGTATTTTTATCCTGGCCAAGTGTACAATTCCAGCAGGGAATCCGTATAACAAATATGGTCAACGACTACCTAGCAGCCGTATTTTATTCGTTATTGCTAAGGCTAAATTGAGTTTCATTCGTCTATTGGAGACATCTGAGGAACTGAGCCTCACTCAACATGTTTATCGTAAAGGGGACATGCAGCCCATTTTGCGGCCAGACCCAGACAAATTATCAGGCCAGCAGATTATTAGGGATTAATTGTACAGTGCAGTTGACTGTTCTCAGATTAATATGCATGTGTAATACAGATGCAGTTCTGGTTCCTGAAATGATGGGCGAGGAAAAGTGGGCCCTTAAAAATGCTTGCGGCACCCGGATGGCCTTTGGTCAAGTATGAATGCATGTATAGAGTTGAAATATTAGACAATTTTCAGATTAATTTTATAAAATAAATACTCCCTCCATTTTGATCCTATCTGGGCCACTTTGGGCTGGGAGCCAGGATTTTGATCCTATTTGGGCCACTTTTGGCTTGATTTACTGATAATAGGATTAAAATGGACCGTCATAATCTGGGCGACGAAGAAGAACCCGACGAGAAACAAACAGTCAAATGCCTGTAGAAGAATACCCATGCAAATCCAAGACATGTCAAAAGGACAAGGCAAAGGCTCGAGACATTTTGCAAGCATTTGAAACATTTTGAATTTTGGATCAAACCACTGATCGACTGAAATAAATCAAATGCACCATCATGTATCCACAACAATGTTTCTAATTCATTTGATACATTTTAATTCAATGAAAAATATATTTTTTCCTATGTTTCATGAACACAAGAATACATAATAAAATCATTTTGGCTCTATTTTCAAAATTACACTTTGCTACAGTGAAAATAGTGTTGTCTTATTCTCTTTTTTCTTACCTCTATTAAGTCTTTGAAAAATCACAGTAGATCACGGATTAACAAAGAAAAATCACCAAAAAAAAAAAAAGACAAAATCACCTTCACGGAATCATGGTAGAAAAAAACCTTCCAAAAATAGTTTGGCGGGGAACTAGTCCACCCTAAATAGTTGGGGAAAGGGTTATGTCCCATTTTTCAATGTAATAATATCGTGTGCCCCTTCTGAATTATATATTTAGCATTGATATCATGCTTACACTGGCAAGTGATCCTTATGGGTTTTAGGGCTATTCAGATTGGAATCTACGTAAATGAGGACAATTTGTTAGGACAACCTTTTAATAATGGTCAGAACTATCAGATTTATGCTCACTACACCACACATCTACAACTAAATAGTGATGAGAAGTTTCACCGCTGGTTGTTTGGTATAAGGGCACAACGGTCGGGTGGCGGCGGAGAAAATATCTATCACAAGAAGCTTGGAGTATGGCAGTGTTGACACAAATTAGGGTTTGCACCAACACACAGGTAGGGCTGTGAACACCCACGAGGTCGTGATCATCCTATAACGATCAGCAAGACTCATAGCTTGATCGCCCAAACCGATCTAGAGACCGGTAGAGGTGATGTAGAGCTTGATCTTAGCTAAAACGATCTTCGAAACGCCCTCCGGAAGCATTCGTCGGGATAGCGCATGTGAAGGGTCTTCTAGGATCGGCCCACCTTGAACGCCAACGAAATACGTCATGAATGTTGCCGGACAACAGATTAGGGTTTGTGTCGGTGTTTTGAACCGGAGTATGGCTAACCGACTAGTAATTGTGTTGCGCGTCCCAGGAACCGGATGGTTGGTGCGAGATGAAACAAGATGTATACTGGTTCAGGCCAACGCCGGCCCTAGTCCAGTTCGGATGGGTAGCTGTGTATCTGCACCGTGGTGCTCGTAGTAGGGGGATACAAGCAGGGTGAGAGATAGATCGGCCGGGGCCTCAAGTCTCGGTGCGTGTTGATTGAGCTAGTTGCCAATGTCGTGTGACGTCAAGGCGTGTGTGTGCTTCGCCGACTTGCCCTATTCTATGCCCGGGCACCCTTTTATAGTCACAAGGGGGGTCGGCAAGTACATGTCCTCTAGGTGTAGGAAATTGCTTGGCCGGTGCCTTGTACTCGAGCTGTAGAGAATGGGCGTCCGTAGTTGTCGTCGTGGAAGGGGATCGCCCTTCTCCCGGTTTTCAGGTGTCCTCTTTGGTGGCGTGGATCCCAGGGTGATCTGTCCCGAGGGGTCATTGACCTTTGAGATCCTTACTTTTCCGAGGGTAGATTCTCGAGAGGGGTGGCAATAGTATTCGAGGGGTACCCCGATAGTGAGCGAGGAACCGTGGCTGTACCTGCGCCGAGGGTTAACGCCGCGGGCTGCAAGATCATGCGAGGCCATTCAGGATGGGCGCGTTAGATGACATTGCGGTGGGGTGGTTGTCACGAGGCACGGTAAGGCGTGAACAACGCCTAACAGTGCACACTCGGACGGGCCGACGGTGTCACGAAGGATTTGACCACCACGGGCCCCCTCCGACGAGAATCCGCGGGTGTCGGGGTGCTCGCCTTTGTCAGCGCGGACATCCCGCTTGTCCTTGCTGTCGCGGCCGTTGTCAAGCGATGGACGCCGAGGGGTACGCCCGGTGGAGGGGGTCTCGAGGCGAACTGATCAAATCCTTTTCCTTCCGAGGGGTGGGGTCGGGCGTCGCTGATTCCCCACGTGGGGAACCTCGGCTTGGGATCTTCTCGGGGATAATTTGCTGCCGATGATGTGCCGAGGCTGATTATTACCTTGATTGATTGTGTCGAGGGTGTCAATTATTTGGCACCCGACAGTAGCGCCCCCGAGCCTCTGAGGAGGTGGAGCCACCTCTTCAGAGGTTTAGAGGATTACTGATGAGGCGTCTTGATCGATGTCGGGAGTTTCCGAGGGGTGTGCGGCGAGCGCACCCGCCGCTGTAGCCCCGAGCCCCGAGGAGGGGCAAAAATGTCCGTCCGAGGGTTTTGCGTGGAGGAGAGGCCCTTCACTGTTCCTTCCGCTGTGCGTCCATTCAGACGGCGGTAATGGGGTACGCGTGGCGCCTTTCTGGCGGTGGCGCGAGCTGTGCCTGTATGATGATACGATGATCAGCTGCGAGAAGAGCAACAGGAAGACGACGAGGGCGAGTCCAGTTATCTCCATGGATGTTTATGGTCATCACGATACGAGATTACTTTCACATATATAGAGGTGAATCTAGTTAAAACTGCAAAAAATTACAAACTCCACTAGCTAGGGGCAGTGCAACGGCCCAAGTACAGCTTCCGAACAATACGGAATGTGTTGATTACAGAAATTAGCCATTTGTTATCTTAGCTTATCCCCGATCTATATGGCGTCTCTATATGATCATAATCCTGATTTGCTTTCTGTATATGTTTTTGCCAATCTCTCTTTTGTTATGGACGGAGAAAAATTGTGAAACAACATTTGTAGCATATAATTAGCGACTTAGCGAGTCTTGTTGACCATCATGAGAAGACGTGCCACGGTGTCAGGAATATATTTAACGAGGATCAATTCAGTGTTAATAGTAAAGCCCTCTGGTTACATTTTCAGATCAATTCAGTGTTAATTTCGATCAACACTGAATTTTCAGATTAACACTGAATATATTTAAAAAGGAAGTAGACATACGAGTTAGATCCCCTAATACTATCGCCCGACCCGTCGGCGCCCAATCTCACGCCGACCACCCCGTGGTGGGCGGCCCCACAGCCTGCTTGGCCCGCACGACGGAGGAGGCGGCGGCGGGGGCTGAGCCGGAGCCGGGCGGCGGTGAGTGAGGTGATGAATGGCGCCGAGGTGAGCGGTGAGCATCGCTTTAGGGTTGCCAACGAAGGGCCCCGCTTTAGGGTTGCCGACGAAGGGCCCCGCTTTAGGGTCGCCAGCTAAGGGCGCCGGCGAGGTTCCCATTGCCTCCATCCTCGCCGCCGGGTATGGAAGCGCCGCCGCCGCCGAAGCTCGAGGCAGGGCCTGCCCCATCCGGCTGGGTATGGGTCGGGCGGGCGGGGAGCTGAAGGTAGTCCATGGCGGCGCGGCGGGATCCGAGCTCGGGGGGGAGGAGATCGCCGCCCGCGCCCGCAAGCCTCTAGGGCGCCGGGCGCGGGGGCGGGACGCCGCGCTGAGAGCTGGCTAGAGGTTGACGACGACGCGGGAAGGAGCAGGGAGCTGGGCCGTTAGGGCGGGCCACTAGCTGGGCCGCCTGGTCGGGCGCTAACACGCCCCTGTTAGATCCAGCTTTACGCCCGACCAGGTCGGCACCTAACACGCCCGTTAGATCCAGCTTGTCCATTGGTCACAAAATCCGCGACATAGGACGTGGCTAGCAGATGCTAGCAAAGTGGTGTCATCTTGAGGCGGCTAGTAGGCCGATCTCAATGGTGAGTTTCATTTCGTTGTTTCCAAGACTATCATGTCATATAAAATGAAATGAAACTTGGATGAAACGACTACTCTCAATGGAGAGTTTCATCTTGTGGTTTTATAGGCATTTAATTTCATGACTCGAGAGATAGTCGGTATTCGTGCCAAGAGAGTTTCACCAAGATGAAACTTTCTCCTTCTATCTCCTCAGAGTTTAATGCAAAAAGTGGACTTTTTGCTGATGTGGCGCCGTATTTAATGTGCATGAAACGCCTATGAAACCCCCATTGAGACTGGCCGTAGAGATGTTTTAGTATTCCTCCCCAATCTCGAGGCACATAGTTGTGCTAAACAGATGTCCCTAGCTGCGAACTTTTAATCTCATGTTGTCTCTAGTAGCAGTATTTTTATCCTGACCAAGTGTACAATTTCTGCAGGGAATCCGTATAACAAATATGGTCAACGACTGTATATATGTACCTAGCAGCCGTATTTTATTCGTTATTGCCAAGGCTAAATTGATTTTCATTGAGTCTCTTGGGAGACATCTGATGAACTGAGCCTCACTCAACATACCTATCGTCGTAAAGGGGACGTGCATGCAGCCCATTTTGCGGCCAGCCAAGGCAGATTATTAGGGATTATTTGTTCAGTGCAGTTGACTGTTCTCATATTCATAGGCATGCGTAATGCAGATGCAATTCTGGTTCCTGAAACCACGGGCGAGTTAAAGTGGGCCCTTAAAAATGCTTGCTGCACCCATGGCCTTTGGTCAAGTATGAATGCATCTACGGTGTTGAAATATTACGCAATTTTCAGATTAATTTTATAAATAAATAATGACGAATTGAACAGCTATATTCAACTTGTGAAGCATAGCATATCATATATCATAGAATGATTCAACATCACATAGCATAGCATGATGATAGCAACAGGTGTAAGCACAACTAGCACACCAGGTAGATTGAAAATGACTAACACTAAGATAAGATCTTGGAAATAATACCTACGGGAAGTAGATGACTGTGTGATGGAGAGGTTCCCAAAGGCGAAGCCGAGGTCCTCCAGGTTGCTGCCGCTGTCGTCGATTAGTTGTGGCAGGGAGAGCTCGAAGAAATTGGACGAAGAAGACAACGGCGAGATGGTCCGCGTGTCCTTCCAAGAAGGCGAGTCGTGGTGAAGCTTGGGAGCAGTCGTGCGAAGAGCACTTCCCAAAAATCTTATTCGCCTTCTCCCGGTGCAGGATCGCAAAGATGGCGGTTCGGGGACCTGCTCGCCCGGGTCGCTAGTGCACCACGAGCGATTGGGCTGCAAATTGGCGGCAGCGAAAGGCAAATTAAAAAAGAGGCAAAACCTATCTTTCAATTGAATGTGTTTTACCATGGCGGTTGTTTTCTTATATAGTCGGGTAGACCGTCCTTGTGATACAATCCACGATCTAAACCGTTTAGGACACTGCAGATTGTCTCCGTACAAAACTTTGACAAAAAAACTAAAACTGCAAAGGAGACCGCACTCCCGCAAGGCGAGGAGACGGATTTCGGTGGACAACTCACACGCATGTCATCGGCCACCTCCGTCCACCTACCCGTGCCCACCCCTCCAGTGTAGAGCGCGCGGCTAGCTTCCTGCCATGGGCCACATACGTGATGTTTCTCGTCAGGCACGCTCGTGGTGAAGCTTGGGAGCAGTCATGCGAAGAGCACTTCCCAAAAACCTTATTCACCTCCCCCGGTGCAGGCTCGCCCGGTCACTGGTGCACACGAATGATCGGGTTGCAAATTGGCGACAGCGACGCAGTAGTGAGAAGAGGCAAAACATATCTTTCAATTGGATGTGTTTTAGCATGGCCGGTTGTTTTCTTTATATAGTCCGGTAGACCGTCCTTGTGATACAGTCATGATCTAAATTGTTTAGGACACTGCAGATTGTGTCCGTATAGAACTTTGACAAAAAAAAAAACTAAAACTGCAAAGGGAGACCGCACTCCGCAAGGCGAGGAGCTGGATTTCGATGGACCATTCATGCGCATGTCATGCGCCCCACGCTTCGCCACGCTACACCCGGCAAGCAAGTGCGTGTAGAGAGTCTCAGACGTAACCCGTGTTTTTGCATCATTTTAAAAATCACTAAAAATTTGAACATTTCATAATTATCAACTAAAACCTGACTTCCTTTACCGCACAGCCAAAAACCCATTTTCAAAAACCCCGCATCAACCTCACCATATAGAAAATAGGACCTCTTGTTTGGTTGCTTGTTGAACATTGGCACTACAAAATGATACGCTTTTTGCAACGCAAATATGCGTTGCTAAAAGTCTATATATGCGTTGGTAGGGTCTATACCAACGCATCTAATATGCGTGGCTTAAAGTGGCGTTGCAAGGATGTATTATTATACATATTTATGTGTTGGTAAGTCATACTAATAAACGTTGCAAAGTTGCAACGCATAATTTGTAACGTATAACAACACTTATATGTGTTTGCAACGTATAAGTCATACTTAAAGTGGCATTGCAACGTATAACAACACTTATATGTGTTTGCACAAGCCATGGACGAACGACTTCATTGGTTTGTTGCAACATATACATTTAGTTTGCTGGAACATTTGTATGTGTTGCGAAGAACAAATAATGTAATGCAGTCATTAATATCACAATGAATTAATTTATAAAACAATATAGATCGAGATCATGCTCGTACAATTTAACGAGCAATGCAAGACCATGCAACACATAGGAAATAAGCATACTTAGCAATACATTATGAAGAATTTGTTGCATTACAATGACTATCATCCATATAATACATGACACAATTTTTGTTCATAGTAAGTTCCGATGGTAGTAAAATATAAACATAAATGGATCCCTCTTGAAATGCTAGCGGCTATGCTTTCTCCTTCCATCAGTTTAGTCTAGCATTCTGCTGATGTGTGATCATCCATTTATCTTCAAGACCTACATATGAAAGTTGGATTTCATTAATATGAAAATTAGAAGTAAAATCAAATTGGGATAATATGCGGTTTAAAGGGAGGTGTCTGATGCGTAGCAGCATCTTCCTACAAACGGTATGTTTGGATAAGCCTGGTTCTTTTTCCAGGCAGTGTATCCCAGGTTTTGCCCTAAGTCAAATATTCGTAAGCTTGACTAGGCTAATAAAAAATCACTACTACGCAAATTCTTTTGCCTGGCCTTCATGCATTCTTAACCGTAGGAGGAGATTAGAGTTTATATAAAAAATCTGCCACAGTTAATGAGGCCCAGATTTCCGTATATAAAAGCAACTCAAACCTAACCCTCCTCACTCACCACCCCCAGTCAGCCGCACTCTTCTCCCATGGTTTCGTTTTGGGATTTTTGTTTGGAGAGGGAAAAAACCATCAGCTGACGATCAGATAATTTTAACACTGCTTTCTTCTAGCACATGTTTTCCATTGGTGTAGAAAAAGCAAAGCAGGAAGCAGCAGTAGCAACTAAAAGCAAAGCAGGTGCTGCACATTTGTGGCAAATTAAAGCTAAAGCCTGCCTAAAGCCCTGGGGCCTCCTTGTCTTTGAGGCCTAATCTTGTTTTGTTTTTTGTTGGCCGTCTGCCTCCCTCCAACCAACTCCAAGGTCCGAAGGGACGGGAAGCTGCCGTCTCTTCATCACACGTGTGGTGTGGAGATATTGCATACATTAGGTGCCGCGAGCAGGTCCATGGTAAAAGACACCAACGGACGTCCATGCTAAACTGGTCAAATTCTACCTCTAGGCACTAGCTGTTGCCTCCAAATGTCAAGCGTCTGCAGGTGGATTCAACGGCCGTTTACGCTGGCTGCCACCGGTGACAGGACAAACTCCACCATGCCCCAGCACGCTCAGCACGACCCTTTCATCACAACTATAATCTACACGAATTAGCCTGCATGTGTCGTTGTCGCCCCGTCGTCGCTTTGTTCGATTCGATCTACACGACGTTCACAAGGGGACAAAGGGACCTGCAGGTGACATCTGGAGACGACTCAGGTTTGCACTGCACCTACCCCCAAACGACCAAGGGGAAGAAGGATTTGAATTAATTGAATTATCCAATAACCGTCAGGAATTCAAGAACAATTTGGCCAGAATTAGCGGCAGGTTTTATTTGACATTCCTGATGGCTTTCGACGAGCCGACAGGAAATTATGAAACTGACAGAAATGGTCTGCGGTATGGTAGTGTGCCTCCAAGTAAACACTGGCGCCCTCGCGTCCAAATTGTAGAGTCCATGTAAACTTTAGTATTCATTCCATCCAAAATTATAGTCAATCTTTTCTTATTTTGACGGAGTTATATTAATACCTACAAGTTCAAACAAAAACTCTATTAAAAATATGCTTAAGCCTACAGATCACATTATGAGCTTTAAGCCTACAGCCGCTTATAAAAGCACACAGATCGATGTTGTTGATCTGCACCAAAAGGAGAGCACCATCCACAGTGTCGTGGATCCTCATAATATCCGGTTAATTAGCATCTAGTAGAGTGGGGATGCAGGCGTCACCCCGACATGTTCCGGTGCTCCAGGCATGGCACCGTGCTTTGATGCTGCCACAATGTGCTCGGCTTCGACGGTTTGGTAACCAACTAATTTCACACTCCATAAGATACTCTATCTCGGAATGTTATGATTATATTATGAGCTTTGTTACTATGCTTGAGAGGTACTTTACACTCCATAAAATACTCTATCTGGCCAAGTTCGCTCGCGGCCGCGCCAGCCTCCCCCGCTACCGCCGGGACTGCGAAGTCGAGCCCATAATCTTATAGATCATACTCTGGGCTGCGTACTGCCGCCGGTGAACCCCCACGCCCATAATCTACATCAACCTCTCGCATGGCTTCATTCACAGAGGCCGCCCAGCAAGACGCTAAGACGTACGTCAACCTCTCGCAGTAGCGCTTCAGCCCATTTGCCGCGACGACCAACACCAGCCAACATATGGGGATATTTACCATAACGTTATAGTAAATCACATAGTAAGGAGTTACTATAATTTTAGAAGTATTCACGTATGAGCCGTTCTGTTTCAATGCATTAGACCACGTATGATCTCTTACCCACTCGGATTCAAAGAAGCCTTGCAAAACACAGGTTAATTATTACAAAACATCACTATATACAGATTTCTGGTTCTTAATTAGGGTTGGTCATGAGGATATCATACCACGAGGTGCCTAAAGCATCATCTGTCAAACAAACTGAGGAGATGATACAGAGAGAAAAGGTGCGTATAAAACTGTACTTCTTGCATGCAGAATATAGTTGTGTGTATATGACTATATGTATAATATAATTTCTCTCTCAAAATATATTCAGCCCTACAGTAGTATCCGCGTTGAGGAAGAGCAAAATGAAATGCTGCAACAAATGATTGACGGAATCAAAGCAATGCTGAGCTCAATAGGCGATGGTGAAATCAACATTTCAGCCTACGATACCGCCTGGGTTGCCCTCGTTAAGAGTGTGAATGGTGACAATAGCCCTCAGTTTCCCTCGAGCCTTAGTTGGATCGTTCAGAATCAACTATCAGATGGTTCATGGGGCGACGAGGCCTTCTTCTTGGTCCATGACAGAATGATCAACACCCTGGCCTGTGTAATTGCACTAAAGTCGTGGAACATCCATCCTGACATGTGCGACAAAGGTACACTCACTTCTCACTGGTATATACATGAGCCAGCTAAGACGGAGCAAAAATGTTTACTTTTTTTTCCTATTTCGGGGCAGTAGTATTATAGTTTATTTTCAAAATCTAGTCACATTTGAAATTTCAAGTACAAAGTGTAGGTGCTCCCCGCCCCCCCCCCTCCTCTCCCTACTTCTTCTCTATCACCATTTCTTACAAAAAGATAATTGTTAGCCATAGTTTCCTTTTTTTTTGTAGAAATGGCTCGATAAACAAAAAACCTCTCAAAAATGGTTTAGTGGATTGGGTGCCTCAAAATTTTCTATAAACTTAGTATAGTCCTTCTTGTCAAGAAATATCTATGAAATTCATATTTAGGGCATCAAGAACTCCTTTTGATGTACAGGTTTATTGTTTATTCGAGAAAATTTGTGGAGACTAGAGGACAATGACTTAGCAGATTGGATGGTAGTTGGGTTTGAGATCACCTTCCCCAACTACTGGAGATGGCAAGAGACTTGGGTCTAAACGTGCCTTCGGACGAGCCTTCCCTACAAGCTGTATATCTTGTGAGAGACGCAAAGCTAGCTAGGTACTTATGTAAACAAATATCTATACCCACCTATTTGACATGCAACGGTTAAACTATAAGTAAATTGTCTATAATTTTGATGAACTTAAACTTTTTGGATGAAACTATAGTATAAGAGCTAGCAGTCGATTCTAAATCCTATAGAGTGCAGTTAAATACTCCATCTGCTCTAAATTATAAGTCACTTTGACTTTTCTTATACATCAATTTTGCTATATGTGTCTAGACATAACGTATGTCTAAATACATAGCAAAATCCATGCACCAAAAAAGTCAAAATGGCCTATTATTTGCAACTCATGGAATAAATAATTGTAGCCAACTCTTATTTCCATGTTGGATGCGTTAAACTATAATTAATTGTCCACACTTCTCTATCAATTTTAGTTTTTGGAACAAATAGACCTTTTTTTTATTGTGTGCGGATATATATATATTTTAACTCTTTCATGTGATCGATCCACTTTGTTTAGATTCCCTAAAGAATTGTTGCACGCTTCACCGACAACTTTGCTTCTTAGCATAGAGGGAATGCCAGGTTTAAATTGGAAGAGACTATTAAAGCTCCAGTGTTCTGATGGCTCATTTATGTCATCGCCTGCGCCTACAGCTTACGCTCTTATGCAAACTGGTGACACGAAATGCCTCGAGTTCCTTGATGGAATCGTCAACAAGTTCAACGGCGGAGGTATGTAATAAAATTAAAGGGCGCACAAATTTCTTTCATGTGCATTGAAAAATATACAGCTTTGAACATTAGGCCAGGGTAATGGGAAAAGGTCCATTTACAAGAGGAAAGCGAGGGTGTCAAACAGCAAGAAGGGGATTGGGGACAAAGCAACTGTTTTTTTTTTTTTTTTTGAAAAAAAAATGATTAAAGACACTAAATATAATATGATTGGGAGCATAAAGCGATCATGACAGTGTTTACATCCCTGAAAATTGGTACTGTAACAAACTGAAAAGCACTATAACATTTTTCGTTTGTTTGGGGTAAATATTATCCTACCAGGGGGTAACTAGACTCAAAAGAATCGTCTCGCAGTGGACATCTAAACCGTGCAATTAATTATTTTGTTTATCTATATTTCATACTCGAGCATGCATCTTTTGGTACATCTAATGCTTCGATGTGATGGGAATCTTGGATTTTCATGCCAAAATTCTAGGATCTAAACACACCCAAATATCTAGTCTTTCTAGTACAATGTCCTGGTCTAGCTCCCAAAAGGACGAGATGGGGTGGTCCAGCACTTACCCCAAAAGGAATAAAGTTGAGATGGCTGGAGCAGAGGACCGTTTGCACGGGCAGCAAACACCCGTTGTATCTGATAATTTCCGCGCCATATATATTATCTACTACATTCTTGCCGTGATTATATATATATTCGTAGGCTCTAAATGTTGTTTAGAGCCATGACGGAGCGCCGCCTGGTTCAGCGAGCACCATATCTAAAAGCCACAACCGTAACCTTACAACCGTAATGGGTGTTGCCCCAAATCTGAGTATATATGTGGAGAGAGAGAGAGAGAGAGAGAGAGAGAGAGAGAGGATGGATTCTTTAATTTCTCATAAAAGTGAACCAAGCACAAAATGGAAGTTTCGGGATTTAGGGATGGTTGGAGATGTGGTAGTTGGTAATTCATGCAGGAGATCAAGATGAAATATTTGATAGTGGTGACAAGGATTATTACTTGATGCCAACATAAATTCATGGTTTTGGAAAATGGGTTTCTGGTTGTGCAAAACATAAACCCGGCTGTTAATTATAAAAAGTTCAATTTTTGTAGTAATTTTTTAAAACAACGCAAAAACACGGGCCAAATCGTGCTCACAGCATCGCGTGCTACACTTACTCTACTACGCTGTAGCGACGGCCCTGTTGTTGCTAAGGGAGGTGAGGCAGGCTATAGGAGACTGGAGAACTGAGTGTCAGGAGAGTTCTTGTTTGACAAGGGATGGGAGAGAGTGGTACCTAGTGGTGGTGGTGAATGCAATTGCCGCAAAGGCGGGGCCATATCGCCACAGTGAGGTAGAGTAGGAACAAGTCAAGCAGAATAGAGGAGATCCATGACACTGAATACTCTTCCGGGACATTCAACAGGGAGAAGGGCATCCAAGTGGTGTAGCAGGTCTGCACATCACATCCCTCATATGGTCCGATCGCCACACCACTGTGGGTGCACAAACACGGTGCAACACGATGGTCACTTTCGAGTGGTGTCGGAACAGGCCATGCTCAGAAATGAGATGGACCAGGATGGTACATAAATGTAATTTTTGGGAGCTAGCAGTGTGTTTTGAAAATATAGAGACTGGGATTTAAACTTAGGACAAGTTTACGGGACAAAATGTGCAATTTAGGAGTACAGGGAACTAGATCAGAGGTCGAGACATGCTTTGGGAGCAAAATTTGCAATTTAAAAGTACTGAGAGGTAGACAAAAACTCAGTACAAGTTCGAGGATCACCGGTGAAATTTATTCCAAACTTCATATCAAGTTGTAGAATTCACAGAGACCTATGATGAATTTTTATCTGAAATCATGCTGGGTCTAAACATCATGTTTTAAAAGAAGATTTTGATTAAATTTAAAATTATTTGTTACATGTTTGTTTGTAAAACGTTGTATGAAACTATATAAAAAAACAGTTCACAATCCTCAATTTTAATTTGCACTAACTTCGTTTGCTGTTCATTAGGGACCATATATGTTTTGCGGCATTCTAATTACGTCCATCTGTGTTATTGCCTTTCAGTACCTTTTACCTATCCTGTTGATTTGTTCGAGCACTTATGGGTGGTGGATCGGATAGAGCGACTGGGCTTGGGAAGGTACTTCACACAAGTGAAATTAACGACTGCTTAGAATATGTATACAGGTAAAAAAACCTCAAGTGAATACATAGTGATGTATTACACTCAATATATATATACAATATATTTATTAATTGATTATGTATATATACATACATTGTATTGTATATGTATAAACCTTTGAACAGGTACTGGGGTGATGAAGGCTTGCCTGCCACGAGGGGACGCCTCGGTTAATGATGTCGATGATACGGCTATGGGATTCCGCCTTCTCCGACTCCATGGCTATAATGTCTCTCCTTGTGAGTATAATGGATCAACTCTCTCTCTCTTTCTCTCTCTCTCTCTCTCTCTAGGTAAATTTTTTTTCTACACTCTAGGAGTAGTTACACCCATATGTATATCTCAAGATTATAAATTCATAATTAAAATTGCGATAGTCTTTATGCTTTTTTAATTAGATGCCGCGAGATCAATATCACGTAAAAAAATTTGAGGTGACGGTCAACGATGGACTTGCATGCAGGTGTGTTTAAGCACTTCGAGAAGGATGGGACATTCTATTGTTATCCAGGGCAGTCAAATCAATCGGTGACTGCCATGTACAACCTCTACCGCGCTTCTCAGGTAGCTTTTCCAGGCGAGGAGGATCTCCGGCGAGCCAAGATGTACTGCCATGAGTTCTTGTGTCAGAGACGAGCCTCCAACAAACTCAAAGACAAGTGGGTAATCCCAAAGGACTTACCTGGCGAGGTACCGGACAGAATTTTCATAATGTGCTGTTGAAAATTTTTTAGAGCATCAAAACTCAAAACTAGAAATTTGTAGATTTTATGGAGGACTACAAGTTTAATATACTATCTTCATCCGACACAATACAAGAAAAATAAGATTTTTCTAATGCAACATGCCCTGGCATGAGAGATTAATTATAAACTTCATATTGTTTTTTTTTTTTTTGATAAAGTAAACTTCACATTATTGTTGTTGTTTTGAGCTACAGTTGAATTTCCGTAAAAAAAACATCTTTGTCCAAGCTTATATAAACAGATATAGTTTTTCAAGTGTGGATGGCTTGCCACTAACATATGGTTCCCATCTGTCAGATCTATGTTAACATTGAAATGGCATGCCCAGTTGGGTAAAAGGACCGTTTGAACCTAGATGCGACTTGCTACAACTTCATAGAGCCAAAAATACATTTTGGAACTTTAAACCCTATAAACGACACCTCTACATAGTTTTTAAGAGTTATACTATAATATAAAAAGAATTACATATATAATGAACATACACGTAGATAGGCCATCATCTTCAGCTAGACGTGGTCATGGTACTTGTCCATCCGCTTTGGCATCTACAATTGTAATTCTAGCCAGCTCTAGGAATAGGAAATACTTCCTTCATTTTAAATTATAAGTCCTTCCAAGAATGTTTTGGAATAAAATTATCTCAAGTTCAACGAAATGGGCATACTATGAAAACATAAATAACAAAGAAATCTATGATACTTATTCACCCAAAATATTATTATCTTATCATATAAATTTATTCAAACTTAAGCTAAGAAGTAACCAAACTTTACGAACAGGTCGCTTACGCACTGGACATGCCATGGAAAGCAAGTTTACCCCGCATCGAAACAAGGATGTACCTGGAGCAATACGGTGGTAGCGATGATGTGTGGATTGGGAAGGTCCTGTACAGGTAGAAAACTCTCGTTTTGAGTCCTCAGCATGTCAAGAGAAAAAAGAAAAAAACGAGAACTGCTCCAATACTCCACTTTCTAAAAATTGCACATTTCTGAAAGCAACTAATCAAATTAATTAAAATTTTCTTGGTTGTGGTTCGGTTATTAATTGTTTCAACTTTATCTGGTATAGGATGCATCTCGTCAACAACGAACTTTTCCTCCGGACGGCTCAAGCTGATTTCAGCAGTTTCCAGAGACGGTGCAGGCTCGAGTGGCATGACCTCAGAAAGTAAATTAACTTGCCTATATATATCATCCAGCCTAATTTAATTTGTAATTATTTTCCAGCTAAATGTCTCCCAAATTAAAACACATCGATCATGATGCCTCTCTATCTGAATCCGATGCATATGCAGGTGGGTCAGCAGGAAAAACCTCCAAGCATATGGTGTGACGCCACACAGTGCGCTGCGATCTTACTTCTTAGCTGCAGCGAATATATTCGAGCCAAACAGAGCAACGGGCGACTGGGATGGGCTCACGACGGCGGTGCTTCGCTGAGGCCGTCTCCTCCTACCTCCGACACAGCCGCTGTAACTGTGCCGACATGTTGAAGGAACTAACCACCACGAGCATCCATCCTTATTGCAACGACAATCCGACACCAAGGTTTGCTCTCTCTTTTTTTTGTCATGCATATTCATTTGTCAACATCGACCTTCAGTAAAAAAAAAAAAAAAAAAAAAAATCGATCTGACGTATGGCGGCCTGCAGGGGGAACCAAAAAGATGAACAGCTTGGTGAATGCTCTCCATGAGCTCATCAGCCTCCTTGCATTCAACAACGCTTCCTATAGCAGCCTTCTTGATGCCGTACGCACCCAAAACACAACACTACACCAAAATTACATCTTTACCGCATGGATTCATTGATCTCACTTTTGCATACCAACTAATGTACATTGCAGTGGAAGCAATGGCTCACCACTTGACTGCCCAACAATGTGACGGGAATGTAGGGCTGCTGTTGGTTCGACAGTGGAGATATGCTCCGAAGGCATGCCTCATGTGCCTCCACTGACGACGGTGACCAAACAGACAGCCTCTTCGACTCGAATATTCCCAGCTGGAGCAGCTCACATCTTCAGTATGCAGTAAGCTTGTTGGAGCCAGAGATCGCCAGTCGGTAAGTATAGAGGACGAGACGTAGATCGTCGTGGTGGATTTCGAGATGCAAACGCTGGCTCAGCGCTGCGTTTCTCCAGAGCCACAGTGTTGTCGATGCAGTGACTAGGCAGACATTTCTCCACGTGGCAAGGAGCTTCTATTATGTTGCTCATTGCTCACCTCAAACGGTTGATACCCACATCTCGATGGTCTTGTTCGAGGATGTCATATAGCTAGCCACAGCATGCATCCCAGCCTGGCCATTTTTTTTATCTATATTCATCTAGCGTGTGGTTGTTGAAGGTGTTAACCTCTTATGACCCTATTGTACCTGCAAGAGATAATATTCCTTTTGTACCTTTATGGAAATGATGACACTTTTAATGTATCTCCCTTTTCTTATTAACCACCTACCACCTACCAATATGCATGGCATCCACATCCACATTTAAACATTGTGGTGATCTTCTTTCTATTGGCGAGAACTAGTCTATCAACCCGCACCACACCATATGGCATGGGCTATATAATCTTAAGAGAGAATTAAGACTTACATGTTCACGTTTATTATCTTCACACACAACTCATATTCATCATGTGATTATAGAAGATGTTAGTGACCATCAGCACTAGGTCATATTGGAGGATATCATATAGCCGCCACTGAATGGGCTATAGAATCTCAAAAGAGACTTAAGCATTACAAGTTCATGTTTAATACCTACAGCTCATATAACTTATCTATCTATATCTATTCTATAATATAAAAGAGCGAAGGAATTGAAAATAGACAGTCACCCTGATGTATCCTACCTACCTCGATTCTTGTCCCTCAGATCTAAATTAAAACAAATCCAACACATCTAAATCTTCCACCGTAACCTGACAAGCGGACCCGGCCCACAAACTTGTAAACATTGACGTGTATTTCCCTCTCTTGTAACATCCTCCACGGCTTTTTTTGTCACGGAGTTAATTTTTACTGCCGGTCTAACCACATCACCTCTGCGTCAACAATCACATGATGCAATCACTCAGCCAGTCCTGTCCCCATCTCGTAGAGTCCTACACCTCCTACCACGTATTGTCCCGATCAATGTATCCTCAACATGACGGTGAGGGTGAGGGCGCACTCATCGCCACATACAACGATTGCTCGATGTCGCGGGCACCAAGGCGGCAGCGCCATGGCCTTGCACTCACACAGCGACCGGCGCAACCGCTGACCCCTCCTCCGACCTTGCTCGCGCCATCGCTGTGCTTCCACCCTCACTCGCGCTGCCATGATAGGCTTAGACGCGAACCCAGACACAGAAGCTGCAGACATACATTAACATCAACCACAGAGAGAGAGAAACAGAGGGAAGGGGCATTATGTCATCGGCACGGGTGGGATGGAGGCCCGAGGTGACACGGGATGCCATTCGTTCATCAGAGTCCTCATGGCGCTGGTGTTGGCAGATTGTGGGGAGGAAGGGAGAGGACCAGCCACGTGTGGGGTCAGGGCAGCGAGGATTGCATCTATGGGGAGAGATTGAGGGCTCATGAATTTCAGTGGGTAGGATGAGTGAAGAGGACTAATGCTAGTGATCTCGTCTGTTGGATGTGAGTGAGTGAGAGGCAAAAGAGGGAAGAGTAAATCTCATCCATTCATTTGAAAAGTTATCTACTTCTTGGGTATATTTGTTTGGGTGCACTTAGGAAGTTTTTTGGTGTATTATATCAAGTAGTAGAGATCAAGTCACCCCCAGTTGAAAACCCCTTTCACCACTAGCTTTTGCCATACGCCAAGCTTGTTGTGATAGAGATTTTCACGGCCGCTACACCTGACTGTTGTGCCCTTATACCTAACAACCAGCGGTGAAACTTCTCATCACTATCGATTTGTAAATGTGTTGTATAGTGAGCAAAAATCTGATAGTTCTGATCATTATTAAGAGGTTGTCCTAACAAATAGTGCTCATTTACGTAGAATCACATCTGAATTGCCCTAAAACCATAAGGCTCAACTGCCAGTGTAAGCATGATATATCAATGCAAAATATATAATTCAGAAGGGACACACTATATCATTATGTTAAAAATGGGACATAACCCCTTCCCAAACAAATTAGGGTAGACTAGTTCCCCACCAAACTATTTTTGGAAGGTGGTTTTGCTATGGTGGAGGTGATTTTGTCTTTTTATTAATTCTCATGATTTTTCACCATTATTATGTGATCTACTGTGAGTTTTCAAAGATTTAACCAAAGTAAAAAAAAAAAAAGAATATGACAAAACTACTTTCACTATAGCAAAAGTGTAACACCCAAAATTTTACACTTCTGAAAATAGATCCAAAATGATTTAATTATCTATTTTTGTGGTCATGAAACATAGGAAAAAATTATAATTTTCATTAAATTAAAATGTATCATAGGAATTAGAAACATTGTTGTGGATACATGGTGGTGCATTTGATTTGTTTCAGTGAGTGGTTTGATCCATAATTGAAAATGTTTCAAATGCGTGCAAAATACTTTTTGAAATGGCCATGCTTCTCGGGGAATCTTCCGGTTCGATTGGTGTTCGGGCCTTTTATTCACGTGGGATGGATCGTCCTCGCAGGTTTTCGCCTAGTGAGGTTTTCTCCTGTCATGGAGAGCTCGCTCCCTAAGGACCGATTCATGGACCTTCTACCTAGTACGATTATACATACAGCCACCACGCCGGGATGGGGCGGCTTGATTCCACAGCCCGTTGGGTTAAGGTATAATTTCGATCCAAGGTGGTCGGCATAGGCAACGATCTATCGAGAGATGACTCGAATGCTAGGTGATCTTCGAGGTCGGGTTGGCATGTTTGCTATGTGGTCCACAATGTAAAAAGTTTGGCACATTGTTTATATCGTATACGAGTTGTTGATTTGGCAGATGCTGGTGATCTTCCGCGATGGGATGCTAGGGTGATCTTCCCTATGGGGTGCTAAGTGATCTCCCCATTTCGAACCCCCGAGAAGTCATGGTAGAACTGTACCAAAACCTAGGGTAGCACCCAAGCGGGTACGGAATCTCGTTAGGCCTGTCAAACCATTGGCCATGGTGTAGACAATGCCTATCATGTGGGGAAAGGGTACAACCTCTGCAGAGTTACCCAAAACTATCCGAATAGCCATGTCCTTAGAATGGGCAAATGCTAGGCTGGAACATCCGTGATTAGATTCACAATCTAGTATGTAACTTGTTAACTTGAGCTTGGATAATAATTAACCCGGGAACTAGTGAGAGTAGTAAGCTCAACTAGGGCCCAACCCCTAATGGTAACCTTTCACCCTCTGGTTGGGACTTGCTGAGTACGAAAGTACTCACCCCTCAATTTTCTACTTTTTGAATGCCAGCTACAGGAGTGTATCCAAGGAAATCGAGCTACAAAGGACGACACGATGATGGGACCACAAAGAGGACACTTGAAGACGGAAGCAAACAGGCAGGAGCTACCTGAGAATGTTGTAGGACTAAGTCCAGGGGTTTGTCCGCACTCCAAGCTTGCCTATAGGAGTGGAGCCCTGTGATAGGTGTTGCGTAGTATCTCTGATAGGTTTAATATGTTAGGCCTATGGCCGAAGTCAATGAAGCCAAACTTCGTATCATGTTTTTCTCAATAGCAATAAAAGTATAATTTTTTATATCATATCTATACTTAATTAGGCATATTTGTGCGTGATCCTAGCGCAAATATATGTGATTAAGGAACCTCTCACAAATGGGGTGTGACACAGGGGACCTTGGTCAGCCCTCATTCTCTCCTTCCCTATCCATTCCATGTTTGACCAAGGTAACAAACCCTAACCGAATGGATTTTGCCCAATCTATGCAATGGGAATGTTTTAGACATGGATTTTGATTTCAACTAGTTGCTAAATGAATCTAGAAGTGATTTAGCTTGAATCGAATCGATTTGGTGATTCATAAATTAGGTGAAAAAGGGGGAGGTTGTGGCTGTGCCACACTGTCAAGAATCTCATGATTCTCTACTGATTCCATCAGTATAAAACCTTTTTCACTTCATTCTTGGAAACCCAAATGGAATGGATTGAGGCCCTAATACTAATTTCAAGATTGATTATGCAAAATCAGTTGTAAATCCATTATAAATACATCCTATTTTATCTAGCTGTTATTCTAAAATTGTGTCAAAGAGGAGGTGTAGATGGAGAAAGAAGTTAATCAGTGAAAGAAGCTGGACTCTGATCCGGTGATAGAACAAAGCGCGGCAGTGCCGCGCAGGCTCGGTTTAGCCACTGTTAGTGAATCAAAGTTCATATTCTTTCCTTGCCTAAAGTCATTCCCCATGTATATCTAATTTACGTCATTTGCAATTTCTCACAACAATTTCATCTATTGCATAGATGGAAGGTGATCCAAGGGGCAAGAGGAAGGCAAAGAAGAGGAGGTACTTCAGCAGCTTGGGTACACTATTGTGACAGAGGGCATCCAGGGTACTCCAGAGCACATTACTGAGTTTGACAATGAGTACATGGTGCCAGTGACCAGAGAGTTTGTGTTGATTGAGCCCAACAACACCTATCAGCACCATGTCATAGATTATAGCAACAGTTAGAAGGCTGTCACTACTGAGAGGAAGAAGAATGCTTATGCCATTCCTAGTATGCAGGGGAGTTGATCAAAGGTTCTCGGAATGAGTTTCACTCGACTTCTCCCTCACTTGCATCTTTACTTGGCAGGAAGAGCAAGATAGTCAAGATGTTCTACATTGACTTTTGCGGCAATGGCGAGCAAAAGAGAACCCAACCTTCTATTCTCGCAATTGAAGCTAGCAATAATTTTGATCTCACTAACATCATGTCCTTCCACTACAATTGGAACAGGGGAGATCTTGAGCCAGTTCCATGGTACCTACTATTGGGATCAGGAATATGATGTGATGCACTAGATGACCGACAAGACACACTACGCATCAGCTTCAAGAGTTTACGTCGGATCTTTGGATTCAATGCCACTCATAGGACTTTTGACAGCATTCATGCCAGTTGTTGGCATTTCTTAGTGCAATCAATAGATTCAGGTTTAGAACCCGTCTCTAATGACGGCGCCTCAAAATGCGCCGTTGATATTCCTGAGTGGAACGACCATGTCGGTGATAGCACTAGGTCAATCAATGGTGATAGATCTTGCCATAGTTGATATTTCATCCGCAAGCGCACGGATCTATCATTGTAGCATTTCACTCGGAAGTATTCAGGGTATCATTATTTATATTTTCCCAAAGGAGGGCATGTAAGTGATAGACTAGCATGGCATCCGAATATTGAATTATGAATACGCCGATGTCCAACATAATCATGACGAGGGGGGTAAGCAATACAGTTTCATGGATAGTGTGACACACACATAGGAAATTAATCCACCTTAGAAGGATAAAAGAAAATAGATAAAGAATAAATGAATAATCTAATGGAGTAGTTCTAATGTTTTAGTCATGGTCATACAAATGACTATAGTTAGGATCATATGAAACAATGATATAAGAATGGTTAGGTCTAGGATGACAGTGGAGACTGTAACACCCCAGTAAGAAAAACACAACAATCCTCGGGAGGAATACCACACTACATAACTACAGAGTGCGCGGAAGCAAAATCTCGACATCTAGATTGAGCATAAAAATAAGTCTTCTACGATTATGGACGAAGGATCCTCAAACCTACCCAAACAAACCTCAACTATTTACTACAGGATACAAGTTGTTTCTACAACCAACTATTATGTTATAAACAATGTGATTGTTCGAAGTGTAAAATATGTGTGCATGGTACTCCCATCCCAACAAGCATCCTCGAAGCTCAAGTACCCGAGATGGGGAAAAAGCGTATGAGGTTTATGGAAAACATCAGCAAGCAAACTGCTTCAACCAAGTTATTTAAATCACGTTTGATTAAGCATCAGATTTAAATTGCATAGTAATATAAACATCGAGTGCTTTATGTAAATATCAATATACTTCCAAGTGTAATGCAAATAACTTCATAGAAATATAATATACTTACAAGTGCAATGCAAATGATGCAATGTAATGCATGACTTCACTTCTACCCACACAACCCAACAAGAGGGAGTGGAGGCTGCAACCACAATGCTCATCAATGTGCGTTGCTGTACCGGTACTTACCGCACCAATTTGGCTACGGTTTCTTCCAATGCATACCAACGGAAAGAGTGCAAATGCAAATGTTGCAATGTATGCACTTCTCATACTTCATATACATCTCACAATTCATAATTTAGAAAGTAACACCACAAACTATGAAGAATGTAATACTTCAAAATAAATCAATAACTTCAATTTTAGATTATCTGGCTAATGTGAGAAACTGAAATTTAGTGAAGGCAATTCAAACAACAAAGCTAAAGCATGTGGACCACGGCGCCACGTTTACTTGCCTTTACCGATGATCAAGCGAATGAGCTAGACACTCTTCGAAGGCAACAACCACCTGATTACAAGCTTATCTCAGTACCAATTTCATCATACAAACAAATCAAGAAAGCAAGATACACCATAAAGCGTCCCAAACCTACTATTTAGACATCTACCGTCTCACCACCGATTGTAACAGCAGCACCGATCATTTTATTTTTCATAGACAAATAACCATACCATAATAAATTCTCAAAATCTATCAGATCATATACCATTCATTTATCTACATTCTTGGTATTATGAAATTTGTCATAAGAAGCCTAGAAAATGGCATAAACATCTTTGCATCTTAACTGAATTTTCTGTCAGTCAAAACAGGACAGCAGTCTTGTAAAATTCAAAACTGGAGATATATATATATCACAAAATTGAGTTCTCTACTAATCTGGAAAGATCAAGAAAACCTCTACAATTCATATTCAGATCATATGTTCAAATTCCTATGTTTCGGAGGCCAAAACTGGGTAAATCTAAAAACTGTCCAGATTCTCGTCACTGCAAAACAGTCATCTTAAAAATACTATATCTCCAAAACTACAGAAGCTATAAGGGTGATATTGGCGTCGAAAGAAAGGTATTGAAGTCCTCTACAAATGTTTCCACTGTGGAAAAATTTATTAAGGCCATTAAGGTACTCGAAAACAGCAATGAACAGCAACTGCCCAGTCTGACGGGATTTCAGTTTTGGGACAAGATTAATTTCGGGAATTTCGTGAATCGCTCCAACTACACCCCTCCTAAATCATCGATTCCATCCACAAAACTCGATCCAAATAAATAGATTAGACTTTGGCACCTCACCTAGGGAAACTGCAGCTAGGACGACAACAAATCCCCATCAATCCACACCTTCCTTTCTCCTTCCCTCACGGCGATCTACACCGGAATGACTGTCTCAACTTTCTGATCTATGGCGAATGTGTTGTGGCCTTCATGAGCAGCGAGGGAAACAAGAAATTGAGGGTAAAAGAGGAGATGATGCCTAACCAGATTTTTGAGATGAAGAACGGGCCTCACTCAAGGCGCCGATGGCAGCAAGCGGCGGCGAAACCCTAGTTCTCCCATCCTCTCCTCCCTTCTCTTCTCCCCTTTTCTTCTTCTCCTCTCTTCTCTTCCCTTTCCTTCTGTGCGTGGCCACAAATAGAGGCGGTGGTTGTAGGGCTGGCAGTCACGGTGGGAAGAGGTAGCGAAAAGAAACTATGACGGCTTCCATGCAAAGGATTGGCTAAATTTAGGACAACCACTCACACACGCCCCTTCCATGTTATTTTTTATTTCTTTGTTTTCTTAAAACTAGTATTTACATAACTTATCATTCAAGGTCTGATTAATCCGAATAGGTAGCCATATGGAATGTATTCGATGAGCTCTATGCATTGGTGGTTTTATTCATCCATCCGAGACATAGATCAAAAGTCAAATTTTTGGGTCTCTCCTTAACTCTAGTCAACTATGGCTAAAAATACACTTGATCCATCTAAAAATAATCCATATTAGTGGTATGAATTTTTGGGGTATTACATTCTCCCCTCCTTTAGGGAATTCGTCCCTGAATTCTTCCAAGCACAATTACTTGACAAACAAGAATTGAACTACACGTGCCAAAAGACAATCACTTATCATACTCGAAGAGCTTTCCCTACCTCTTGGGCATATGACCCTCGGCTATGAGTGTGACTTGCATTTCTCATAATATCTTGACATATTTGATGGTCCCTTTGAACATCACACACAAGGTGAACTCAAATATTTGCAGTAGGCATTATTCAACCCTCATGTCTTGTTTTGTGGTCACTAGTTTAGCTTCCATCCTTTGCTCTCGGTCTTTCAAGTATTTTCCTCCACATTGTTGTAGGAAACACCGAGGTCTATCCCTACGATAAGACTCCACAACTGCAACCGACATGCCAAAGCACCAACATGAGTGACAAATGACAATGCCTACTTTACCTTGACCGAAGCCTCCCTTTGGTACCAAAATAAACAATTCCTTTTGTTGGTAAAATCTTCAAGAACATCCCATCTGCTACTTCAAACTAAATCCTTAAATCTAATTATTGCATAGCCCTTCTGCCAACTCTGAGCAACAAGCTTTGTGGAACTTTGTGTACTGTTTCAAGAGTCTAGAGGACCCAAATAGACCAAGCGTGGATCGCTTACGGCAACATCCTCACAAAGTGGAGAAATACATCTACAACCATATAATCTTTTTATGGAGCCATCCAAGACCTAGCATGATAACTATTACTCTAAGCAAACTCTTTCAAAGGCAAGTGATCTTCTAAACTTCCCTTCCATGAAAGCACATATATACACGCAAAATGTCCTACAAGGTCTGAATAGTATGCTCAGAATGACCATCTACGTGCGAGGATGGAAAGCAATACTCATACCAAGTTCTATGCCCAAAGCACTATTTAGGCTTTGCCAAAAATTGGAGACAAACATAGAATCACGGTCCGACACAATAGATTTGGGCATCTTGTGCAACCTCACTATCTCCTTCATGTACATGGAACCAAATTTGGAGCTGAAGTTTTTCTACTCATTGGAATCAAGTGAGCCCCTTTGGTAAGTCTATCAATGACAACACAAATAACATCCTTGCTTCTAGGTGAGCGAGGCAATCCTAATACAAAGTCCTTTGTAACTTTCTCAAATTTCCACTCAGGGGATCTCCAAAGGTTTTAGTAGCCCAGCCAGACCTTTGATGCTCAACCTTCACCTTCTGACAAATTCCACATGAAGCTACATACTTGGGAATATCTACTTTCATCCGCTTCCACCAAAAGCTCTATTTCAAATCTTGATACATCTTAGTCTCACCTAGATGTACCATATATAGAGTGTGATGCGCTTCTCTCAAAATATGCATCTTCACCTCAAATTTACGTGGCACACATAAGCGACCTTTGAAAAAATAGTGCCAACGGGCTCCATACTAAAATTGCGAGGTTTACCCGCCTAGATGCGCTTGTGAATAGCCTGGGTAGACGATCTTACAATTGAGCCACTCACTCTCATGTAAAGGTCACTAAATCAGGAATTTGGTCTCGTCACGTGCAACACCAATATAGCAAAGAGAAATACCCATGCGGTCCAAGTCTCCAATCAATGCCATGCATACTTTAGGATCACTTGTCCTAATGAGAGCACTTGCCACAACATTTGCCTTTCTGGATGATACTTGAATAGTCAAGTCATGATCCTTAATCAGCTCTAGCCACCTCCTATATCTCATGTTTAGATCCTTCTAAGTAAATATATACTTGGTCCTCTAATGATAAGGATACAAGAAGACTCTCCATAAAGATAATGTGTTTAAAACTTCAATGCAAATACCACCATTGCCAACTTAAAACCATGTGTAGATAAATCACCTCATGTTTCCTCAGCTACCTAGTTGCATAAGAGATCACCCTACCTTCTCGCATGAGCACATACCTTGTATTAATACAGGAGGCTTCTATCTATATTGTAGGACACTATTTCTTCTCCGCAAATCCAAAATAGGATTACTCACCAATTTGTTCTTCCAAGTTCAAAGGCTTGCTCCCAGCTCAGTAGTTTATATCTCATATAAAGCACAACCTCACTAGTTATATATTTGTCTTGCCATGCAAAGTGTCCTCATTAGCATCTGCTAGAACATGTCATTAAGTCTTCGTTCCAACTATTAACTTCAATAAACCACATCATTTACTAACGTATATTTCGTTGTCTACACTAGAATCCTGTAAATCATCCACTAACATGTATTACATTACTAACACCATACAT
This sequence comes from Hyparrhenia diplandra, assembly GCA_015847255.1. Lineage (NCBI taxonomy): Eukaryota > Viridiplantae > Streptophyta > Magnoliopsida > Poales > Poaceae > Hyparrhenia > Hyparrhenia diplandra. Next base: position 282,735 of record JADLZK010010164.1, read on the forward strand.
ATATATCTCTTATTTATTATTAGTTAACATTCTAAGCTACTTATATTTCTCCTCCATTACCGAAGTAACGTGTGAGGAATCCACCAAGCAAAAAAACCCCCCTTCATAGTTAACTTGGTGATATGTTTTCAGAGACTGGATTTGATCTAAACAAACTAATGATGGTATTCAACAAGTCCAAGAAATCTTCAGACATCCATGGCAATATTTAGTCTCTGCCACTACACCAAACAAACATCATTCTTGGGATCAACAATGCTTCCATCCCAACTAATAACTTGTCAAAAAAAAATCAACTATGAAAATCTAGAAAGCACACTTGTTAGGTTTGCCACAAAATGCATTCTATCATTCTAAAACATCTCAACCTAGAGAAGAATTGGACAACCTTCAAATTGTATGGTAACAAAGGTCAACCTTCACTATAGGACAAAATTACATAATAACCATTCATTCATGCCAACATGAACTAGGGAATAACTCTTACTGCTAAAACTAAGCTTAGAGCATTACTTCTTCCTAAACTAACCCTTTGAATTCAGGAAGAAAATGGCAAAACACTAATTCACTACTACCAAGCATGCAATTGAGTAGGGATTCACTATGGATCCATTGGGATAGCACTAGACAAACATGCCTTCTTTTCCTGTAGCTCCAACAACACATCAACACGTTGATCCAATGATTCTACTTATTCTCAATACTAGTTTAACCTTCTCATCAAAGATCCAAGAAGAACAACCTGCTTGTACCTCCATGACAACCAAAATCATTGAGCTAAGAGCTAGCTTCATTACTTTCTTAGATCCACCTGATCTATAAGAGCAAATAGGAGGAACAATCACTTCAATCTCATGATGATATGCCAAAGTGATGCCACAATAATTTATGCAACATCAAAGTGGACTAAAACATTCTAGAAGGTACCGAGGACACCGAAAGAAAGCGGGAAGCCGGCGTGGCATGCTACCCTAGCGCCGCCCGGTGCCAACTAGGCGGCCGCCGGGCTAGGGCCACATGTGTCTTTTTAGCTTTGTATGTCGGTTTACCACCGACATTGAGGTTGTATCTACACCGTTGCCAAGGTCGGTTTGATCCAATGGTCATCGTTCATCGCCAAGGCCTATATAAGAAGACCCCCTGACCCCAGGGTTGAACCCTAATTCATTCTATCTCATTCTATTCATTAACTCTCAGTTGTAGAGGTGTCCCAATGTAAGGATAACCTCTCTCTGGGATTAGTGAATTAGAAGTAGATTAGTCATGTAATTAGAAGTAGATTAGCCATGTAATTAGAAGTAAATTAGATCTAACTTAGATCTAATAAAGAATAAAGGAGAGTGGAGCTATGCTCTTGTTCTGGAGATGTCTTCAAAGTATGGTATGTCTTTGTATCTTCTCTACAAGACTTAAGATTCATATATTTATCTTCTCTATTCACTTCCATGCTTCTCATATATGGTTAAGTATAGTTGTTATGCTATTGCATGGGATCTCCTTTCGTATTGAGGACTCTAGTTATTCATGGTAACTAGAGTAGTAATCGATAGTGTAGACTTGGTGTCTAGGCTATTGGTTACCCGAGGTTCTTGGCGCAAACCTACGGATAGTTGTGGTAGCCGGGGGTGGGTGACAGCCTGTCAGGGCCTTTGTAGTCCACCACGTATGGGTTGGTGTTTCGTAGAGCTTTAGGCGCCTTCTCCTAACTACCTTCTTTCCGGTCTTTCTCGAGAGTTGGAAAGGAAGGCTGTTGCTCCAAAGTGCATTAGTGCAATTGCTATCATAGAACCTAAGTAATAGAGAAGTGCCTGGGAACCTCAAACTCTCCCTTTGACCTCTTGATTAGTTTAGTTATTCTTTGATATCTTAGGTAGGTTATTATTTTATGCTTTGATATTAACTTATCCTTTATCAATTACCCCCTCACTATAGTCTAGCGGTTTGCTAAGTTAGTGGATACATGATTGTGACTTATTAGAATTCTTTAGCCAAAGCTTCCCCTCGTGGATACGATACTCTAGAATACTCATCCTAGGGAAAAGCTACAATGGTAGGTGTTACGTGTGCTTGCGAGAATCCTTCATATTCTTTTAGCACTTAACAAATGCCAACAAGCTTTTTGGCGTTGTCGGGAAGCAATTGCCTAAAGATTCTAGTAATGATCATGATGCCGCTAATTTAGTGTATCACTAGCTTTAGTAGGATTATCCTTGTTACGTTGAATTGTGGAATAGACGGGACAAAAAGATGTCGTTGTGACCTTCCGACAAGACAAGAAAAAACAAAAAAAAAAAAGAAGAAAGATTGAAGAACCCGGGGTGCCGGATCATTCAAGATTCATTACACATTGGAACCCCTGCTATCTCAAGGTATGTATTTAAATATATATTATTCTAACCATGTATAGATTGAAGAAGAAGTCACCGTCACAAGAATTCAATGAACACATCTCAAGTGACGTACATAGAAGTTGCACATTGTGGTAAGTATGATTAAAAAAGGTGAGAAAGTCTTGCTCATGGACTATAAATTGATTGAGTAGTTATCATTTAATTTCTTGTATTGCATTGCATGTTTACTTGATCAATCCATGCATTCACTCCATTTAGTTTAAGTTTTCTCATAGTAGATCCATTGCATGTTTAGTTCCTTGCCTCCATCCATGTTTGCATCTAAAAGAAAAAATATATATATAAAAAAATATCCTCACCTTGATCATGCTCTTTTCGTCTCTAATTGGATAACTCTCTATAGTGCTATCATGCTACCTTTGTTTGCTATAGTATGCTTTGGTTTAGAAGTATTGCAAGGATACTTCTAAAGGTTTTTAAATTAAGCGTGGTGCTTAGGTTAAAATGCCTTCCTTGATTAAATTAGACATGGAGTCTAGTTTGGTTATTGAACTAAGATTGCTTGCGTAGACATTGGTTATTTTGTTGGACTAACCCATGCAGAGAACTCTCGAATCCAATTGGGGTAAGTCAAGAGATGAACTCATATCGAGAGATGAAGCAAGGCAAATGATGAACTCTAAACTTTTGTGCAAAAGACACGGTTCATTGACGGAAGAATTGTAAGTATCAAATCATTCGCGCTCTCTTTTGCTACACGTTACCTTTGCATTGATCCACATACTGAGTGCAGCCATAAAATTAAAAAAAAAAAGTGTTTTAAGACATGAATAAATAAAATCATTGCTAAGGTAATCAAAGAACCACTTTCTTATTAGCATAGATGAAATCATATAAACCTTGGACAATAACCCCTGCTTCAACCATGTTGTATATTCCCTCGGGTATGTGTCCACTAATATTTTCTTGAGAAAAAGAATGCGTGCTATGTTTATTCAATCAAGAAGAGTGTCATACAACATGATCTAGAAGAAACTCTCACTTTCGAGAAGTGAATGGACAAAAGCAACAGGCCACAAGAACATTAAAGATAGGAACAAAGGATGAACAACATCAAAGGACATGGTGATTACAACACACGATTAGAGATGGCCCGGCATTCACACTTGAAGTGTCGAAAGTGACGAGGAAGGCTCAAGCATAGGGGAGGAAGGTCGACTCCTCTAAAGATCATCCGACATACTCTTCCTCTACTCAAGCTCCGTCACTCACGGCATGCTGATTTGCAATCCCTCTACTCACTATTACTTTGTCTCTCTAAGTTTGTTTGGTTATCATATGTCATACATAAAAATCAAACTTAAGATATCATAAAATTTCCAACTAGAAAGTAATGGTGAGCATATAAAATATCCAATCAAAACTTCTTACGGCATAAAAGCAACCTTAAGCTCCATGACAATTCTACCCTTATTTACAATTACTTGTATATTCCTTCGGGTATATTTTGTCGACTAATCTGCAGGAATAAAATCATGAGAGGAGCAAAAAGGTTCTAGTACAATTTGAAGAACAAAAGAAGGAAGGACGATGCAATAAAAGAGATAAGGAGCAAGATATATAAGAGGCCAAAGAAGGAAAGCTTCAAACAGAAGAAAAGGACCACCACAAGGTGTTGCGATGATTGTCACATTCAATAATAAGGTAACATCTTGAGGTAAGTTGTCATTACTTAAGCTTTTCCTTAAGAATGGCTTGTTCATAAATAAAGATTCAAACATGTTAAAGTAACAACCTTGCTTGATCTAGCTTTATTAGCTCAACATGTTTTGTTTCTTTAGTTGTTCCTACCACCATTCTCTTGATCTCTTAGTCCTCATCTTGTAAGCTAGAATGTTGCACACCTTGCTTTGGAAGAAGAGAATCAATATCATGTCTTTGATACATCATGTTTAGATAAGAAAACCCTTCCAAGAGTCAACGAGCTTGATTTGATCTGTCGAATGTTTTAATCACAAACAATCATGCTCAATCTTACGGTCTTGTCACCCAAGTTAGGTTGAAGAAAAGCGTTTAATAAATCAACTCTATCTTTTGATGTGCCTATGGTTAGACAAGAATGAATGAAGTTTTTGGTTTCGTTGGTGTTTTCCCACCAAATGTAACCCATGCACTTGATCTCTACCTTGACTTTGCAAGCAGGACACACTTTGAGCAAAAAGGTGGAGAAGCCTATCAGTCTCTCCAAAATTCAACAAGTAAATGTCTTACAAGCATGCACACTAAACAAGACGCTGCCTACATCAATGTTTCACTCCAACTCATAAGGCAAAGAACATGGGCGATGCCATCCTTCACCATCTCGAGGAGCACAACCATCAAGATCAGATAATACACTCAAGGAAACAACAAGGTAAGAAGTCTCGTTCAGAGGACTTAAAACACCGAACCCTCGCCGAAAAGGTAAGATCGGTAGCTATCCATATTTACTTTATTGCATTGCATAATTGTTTTCCTTTAGCATATTTACATTATAGCGCTAGCCATGCATTAGAAAAGAAAATAAATATTTGTTTGTTGCATATACTTTGAAAAACTCTAAGCCCCATGTGAGTAATTTTGTGGTGTGTAACAACCCATAAGGATATTTATTGTGGTGGCATAAAAAAATAAAATAAATATGCATGCATCATTTTTCTTTGCATAGAAAATCCAAAAAAAAATATTAATCTTTCTTTGAACTACTATCTTAAAGGAATAATCATAATCATTGGCAACAAGAAGCAACGTGGTTAATCCCTAACGCTTAATCGAGTTCCACTAGCTTTGATGTCTATTTTAAGTTTAGCAGGATCCCAAGGAAGAGAGACATTACACATGGTGTCCAGCGTTAAAGAAGATCAATCGACCACCATCACTATCTACCTCTTGCTTCCAACCATCAAGAACATTGAAGACTATGTCAACATCCAGCTTGGGGAGTGCAACCCCCATGTATCCGAATAAGTATCCTTCTATCTTATTTAATATTAGCTAGATTTGTTTGCTTTGGAAAGAAATAAAAAGATGCATAACTAAGAAAACCAAATAAATAGAGTTTATTTAGTTTTTATTAAAGAGTCTTTATTAGAGTGTGATAGTAAAATAAACTCGAAGATAATCTCTAGCCTTGGAGATGATGAATAGTTGCTCCGTCGTAATTCCTTTCAAGTACCTACCTTTCAAGCTTAATTTCTCTCGATCTTTTTTAAATACAACTGGTTTGATTTGAGATTTGCTCGAACCTAAAACCTGTGGGTAGCAAATGCTTGCTCTAAAGTCTAGGTAATTGACGGATATGATATATGAAAGTCTGAGCTACTATTTACCTTACTCCTAGTGATACTAGATTTCTGGAGGTTTATCTTTTGAAAATTAAAGTGCACATGATAAGTTCCTGTGTGACAAGAGTGTTGAAACTCCTACCACAGCCATATATACATGCTCCCTAGATTAGGAAAACCCTTTGACATATATATAGGCTGCTTGCTTTGTATTGAGTTTGTTCAATCTTTGTCGACCCTTAGAAACTCGTCATGCTGATCATGCACAATCCACTCCACCACACTCTATTCCACTTGCATTATTGCTACTTCTACTCTGGAAGTACGCATCCACAAAGCATCCACCAAATATTCACCAAAAATGTTCTATTCCTATCCTGGGAGAGAACAACCAAAAATATTCACTATACCCATCCACTCATTCATTGCTAGCGAATATATTACAAAAGCTCTATTACATTTATTTACCTCTCACAAGTTATTACAAAAGAGATCTGGGTTGTAGGTTATAAAAAAAAAAGAAAAGGGGAGATGAAAAATGGACAAAAGTCCTACGGGCGAGTAGAGCCTACCTCCCTAAGAAAAAAAAAAGAAAGGGAGATGAAAAATGGACAAAAGTCCTACGGGCGAGTAGAGCCTACCTCCCTAAGAAAAAAAAAAAAAATAATAAAGATGAAAAATAGACAAATGTCCGAGGGTGAGTAGAACCCACATCTTTAAAGAGAGGAAATAAAAAGACAAAAGTCTAGGGTGAGCAGAGCCCACCTCTCTAAATAAAAGAAAAATAAATAAAAAAAAAAATAAACCCAGGTTCTCTATAAAGTTTCCAAATCCAAAAAGAGAGAAGATTCCTCAAGGAGCAAAAGTAAGATTTCCCATCATCTATTCTATACACCTTACTATATTCCCTACTATCTATATTCTATCCACCATACACATGCACCACTTGATCAGTGTGACTTGTAACTTTGGATCCATTGCTTGAATTTACAATATATGCTTAGTAAGTAGATTTAATCTTCTCCCACCTATGAACTCGGATATATAAGCCTTAGATATAGGGTGAGAGAGAGAAGGCATAATGTGCCACTGCCTTAGCCAAAAATACTACATATCATGAGAGAAAGGCAACACTACCTTATTGCCTTAGAGAGGATCCACAAATACCACAAATGAGAGATTAGAGAGAGTCATACTAAGGAACTTTGAGTTTTATTTGAAAAAAAGCAAAAACTCCGGAAGGACAGTTGATCAAAAGAGTTTGAGATATAGTGTTCGACTTGACTTGTTCTATCTTTCAATTACCCAAGATTAAAGGAAAGAGATATAAGCCCAAAAGGTAAGAGGTAATTTGGGTAAAGTTAAAGTTTTTAAAAAGTTTATCTTTATCCGGAGAGAAATTTTATTTGAAAGCATGTGTACTTTTGAGGTGTGAAAGCGTTGCAAAAGCAACTCGATCCATTGCTAAGTTTGGCTTTGCTAGGGACTAGCAAAGGGTAAGCTTTGGGGAACTTGTTGACACCTGTTATAGCATAATATTACTAGTCAACTAAACTTGGATAAGGGCTTAAAATGAATATCAACATAAGTCTAGGGGTTTAACTAACATAATTCCACGAGTTTTGGTGATTTATATAATTTCAGGGACTTAATAGATAAATGCAGAAAAGAATGGAGAAAGTTCCGGAATATACATCCCATACGATGACAAGACTTAACCGTGAAGTAACTTCGACCCGAAAACTGGACTAAAACATTCTAGAAGGTACGAGAGGACACCGGAAGAAACGGGAAGCCGGCGTGGCATGCTACCCTGGCGGCCGCCAGTGCCAACTAGGCCGGCCGCCAGGCTAGGGCCACATGTCAGCCTCAGCTTTGTATGTCGGTTTACCACCGACATTGAGGTTGTATCTACACCGTTGCCAAGGTCGGTTTGATCCAATGGTCATCGTTCATCGCCAAGGCCTATATAAGAAGACCCACGACCCCGGGGTTGAACCTAATTCATTCTATCTCATTCTATTCATTAACTCTCGGTTGTAGAGGTGTCCCAATGTAAGGATAACCTCTCTCTCGGGATTAGTGAATTAGAAGTAGATTAGAAGTAGATTAGTCATGTAATTAGAAGTAGATTAGCCATGTAATTAAAAGTAAATTAGATCTAACTTAGATCTAATCAAGAATAAAGGAGAGTGGAGCTATGCTCTTGTTACGGAGATGCCTTGAGTATGGTATGTCTTTGTATCTTCTCTACAAGACTTAAGATTCATATATTTATCTTCTCTATTCACTTCCATGCTTCTCATATATGGTTAAGTATAGTTGTTATGCTATTGCATGGGATCTCCTCGTATTGAGGACTCTAGTTATTCATGGTAACTAGAGTAGTAATCAATAGTGTAGACTTGGTGTCTAGGCTATTGGTTACCTGAGGTTCTTGCGCAAACCTACGGATAGTTGTGGTAGCCGGGGGGGGTGACAGCCCTGTCGGGCCTTTGTAGTCCACCACGTATGGGTTGGTGTTTCGTAGAGCTTTTAGGCAGCCTTCTCCTAACTACCTTCTTTCGGTCTTTCTCGAGAGTTGGAAAGGAACTGTTGCTCCAAAGTGCATTAGTGCAATTGCTATCATAGAACCTAAGTAATAGAGAGAAGTGCCCGGGAACCTCAAACTCTCCCTTTGACCTCTTGATTAGTTTAGTTATTCTTTGATATCTTAGGTAGGTTATTATTTTATGCTTTGATATTAACTTATCCTTTATCAATTACCCCCTCACTATAGTCTAGTGGTTTGCTAAGTTAGTGGATACATGATTATGACTTATTAGAATTCTTTAGCCAAAGCTTCCCTGTGGATACGATACTCTAGAATACTCATCCTAGGGAAAAGCTACAATGGTAGGTGTTCTGTACGCTTGCATAATCCTTCATATTCTTTTAGCACTTAACAAATGCCAACAGGGTAGTAGTGGTGGACTGAAGAGCAAGGAGAAGAGTTGGATGAAAGCCATTTTTGGGCACTGCTCGTATGCCTCACAGATGGCCTATGACACTAGGATGGAGATGAGGGAGACACTTCGCAGCAATCGTGAGCGTGAGGGTTTACCACCTTTGCCACCTGTTCCACCTCCACCTCAGTTTGAGACTCCTCAGTTCTCTAGTGACAGTCACTCTGAAGCCTACTCTGACCGCTTGTCTAGTTGGTGGGACCAGCCCATTGGAGGAGCACAGTAGGCCTACCACAAGCCAAAGCAATATCAGGAACAACAACAGTACTACTAGCAGGGGCCCAACCCACTGCACCTCGTTGCTCTGCACGCTACACTTCTACCACTCACCGAGGAGGTCGTGCAGTGATTGAGTCCGATGAGGAAGAGTCCTCAGCTCAGAGGGATGCTCCACTTGGTGATACCTACTGGGAGAAGCTTCAGCAGGAGTCTGACGAGGATTGATGGGGATTTCTCTCATTTTCTCCGCTTTTTGGTATTTGATACCGAAGGGGGAGAAATTAGAGGGGTCAACTTTTTTTTCGATGCCCTCTTGTTTGGACCGTGTTGCGAGATCGATGAGAGTAATTTTTAGTTAGTTTGTGAGGTTGAGTGACCCGAAAAAATATTTTATCTCAACTATAATGTTCCACTTGAGGGCTCATGAAATCAACGGCTCACGAAACAACACCATCGATTGGAAGACCGAGATTAAAAGTTTGATGCATAGTAGGACAACCTCACCCTCCCACCCTCCCGCCGCATCATACATGCGACGACCAGCGTTCGAAGACCGGGATCGCGACCAGGATGACCGCACAAAAAAAAAAACGACGCCGGGATCGCCCGGGCCGCCGAGGGGGCGGGATCGGCGGGAGGGGCGCCGCCCGTCGGCGTCCACCACTGAGGCGAAATCAAATCAACAGCAAGGTTATGTTGTGAAGAAATTTGGGGAGACCCACGTGTCGCTACTCGCCCGCGAGCCCACGGTTCAACGATCATGCACGGAGGGCTCGCCCGCGATCACGCGATTCAATCATCGGCCACCGGGGATCGTGGCTTCAACGCGCGCCGCCCGGGGATCCACGACTTCATTGGCGTCGATGAGGCGGACCGGGTAACGTGCGGCGGGGAGGAAGAGCACCTCCATCCTGATCGCGACCAGGTTCCATCTTACGCCTCGGCTCTCTGTTCCTCACGATGCGGTCGAACTTCGCAGGAAGCTGTCGTCCGCCCGAATTGAACAGTACGCCATCTGCAGTTTCTCCGTCGTTTGCAACCAGCTACCAATCTACGGTCAGACGTAGAGGAGCCCTACGTGAAGCACTGTCTACCATCTTGTCCAAATCGTGAGCACGACGGATGACGGATCTGTTCTTCTCCGGCAGATGGTTTGATGGCGAGCAGTACTTCCATATACCATGTCGTCAAATTGGCTATGAGAACGTGAGACCTTCTGCCGTTGCCAGCGCTCGCAAGCAAAACTGCTATGCCGTTCCCTGCTCTTGCCGCTGAAGCCGAACATGCTAAGCTTGTGTATGCAGTTCGAGATAGAAACTTAGAAAGCAAAGACGTGAGCAAGCCAGCTGCTAGCATATTATTTAATTAATCGGCTAATACTTTGTTGATGTCATGCATGCATCATCCATGGATCATCCTTTGTCTATTTGTGATGCTCTTCCATATACCATGTCGTAGTGCTTTATTAGAATGTATAATTTCTCTCCATCCAAGAGTGTGGCTCAGTAACCCGTCTGACTCTGAAATTGCAGTGCTGGCTACCAATCGAAGACTATATCTACAATAGAGTACTCTCTACAATAATATAGTGTTCCTTACAATCTTGGGAAAGAAGATAAAATTCCGGCTATACATGCACACCCAAAGTTCTGTATGTCCATCGAGGGCTGTGCAATACACTCCTATTATGTATAATAACCATGTCTTTTGGCAGGATTTTTACGCCAGAATAACACAGGAAAGCTACTATGGCAAGTATTTGGCATCCAAGCTGCACAGAACATGAGAGTATCATGTGGGATGCATTTCAAAGTTCAGGTGATCTTAGAACCATCCTTGATTTCTCAAACATAAAATCGTTGAATAATAGTGTTTTAAGAGCTTGCTAGACCTTGATTTAGCCATTTTGCTGTGTGGTAGTTTAGATTAGCTTTCACTTGCTGCAATTGATCCTTTCGAGAGCTGTAGCCATTTTGCTGTGTGGTAGTTGTTAGGTGAGCAAAGCATAATTTGTCAAGGATTCTTTTCTGGCCTTTGAAAAAGGTTAGGATTCTGAAAGAAATTCAGACCTTGAGCAGTTTCAGTTCAAGATTTTCTATCTTCAATATAGCTGAATAATCTAAAGCACCACCGAGGTTACCAAATCAATCAGGCTATAACACCTAAATTCTAGGTGTTTGCCAAACTATTTTGTTGTATCTATAAAACTAGAAGTTGTGTACGTATCCACTATATTGCAGTGTTGTCATCAGAATCATGGTTTTGTTGTAATATGGGATTTGATGGTTTTGAAAAATCACCAAAGCAAATACACCATTTTTGTCTCCTTTAATTTGTGTGTTTCTATTGTCACCGTAGCGTTAGCATGGGCAATATACTAGTGTAATAAGTGCCACTTATTTGACTCACTTTGTATCGGATTTCGTTCAATTTGCTTGTGTTCTGTTTTAGCCTGTCATCTAGCCTGTATCTGATGCATTGATATATGTCATCCTGCTGTGAAAATCTGATGTTGATCCGACTGGACAAGTGACCGCGGTAGTGCCGCGCTCACAGCGTGGCAGTGCCACTCCTCACCTGTGCACTCAGATTCTGTGGGCCTTGAACTATCATGTTGCATTTTATTTCATGATTATTCCTGCAACAATTGTTCTTGCACACCCACAGTTGGCAAGGATGTATATAGGGGAGGCCCTAATCACACCTAAAATGTGAATTTTTACTGTTCATGTTAAATTTGGAATTCAAATCTAATTCACATATTTAGGGGGAGGTTCCTACATCCATGTCTCAAAAGTTCTCAATTTATATTTCATATCTTATGTAAGCTCCAATTGGGTTGTCATCAATCACCAAAAAGGGGGAGATTGTAAGTGCAATCAAGACCTAAGTGGGTTTTGGTGTTGATGACCACCAAATTAGGGGACTAATGAAATTGGCTACATATTGAGTTTAGGGATGCCGTACTATAAAGAGGGATTCTAGCACATCTATTCAACTGTCGAATCAAATGCTCAAATCCTACCCATCTGATCATCACCACACCACAAAAACAGCTAGCAGAATTTCACATTCATTTGATCAGTTTACGTGGAGCGCGGTAGTGCGCGCTTGATCAAGACCGCGTTAATGGGGAGGTATAAATACCTTTCCGTCCTTCACAACGGTCTTGCTATTCCCCTACTCATTTATTTCGCAAGCGGTGACACGAGCTCTTTCTCTCTCTCCTCCACTGCTCCACCTTCACTCCCCTAGTGAGATTTCGAATCCCACCATCAAAACTTGAGGAAAAAGTGAGGATACTGCAATTGGAGACCGGATCTACAAGTTTCCCACCTTGAAAGAGAATTTGGTTCACGTTTGGCCGGTGTGCTAGGGTTGTTGTCTCTTGGAGCTTGCTCCTAGCTGGCTAGGCGTCGCCCTAGAGTTTGCCAACTTGTGTGGCAGCTTAGGGAGGTTTGTAACCTCATTCTAAATCAAGAAAGTCACCCCACATCTCTAGGTTTAACTCCCTAGACTTGTGAATGAGGAAAAAGTCTAGCCTTAGTGGTGAGCCAAGCCTTGTGTGGCAACCTCAACAACATGGAGTAGGCTAGCCTTGGTGACGATGCTTTGAACCACAGGATAAATCTTGTATCATCGTGTGCTTTTTACTTTATTGCATTTACATTTTGGTGTTCTAGGGTTTAACCCCTTTGGTTTGAGCTAGCTCTGTCCATTATTTCTGTTAGATATTTACTCTTTGTTATTGCTCGGATAAGTCGATACACTTTGTTAGAGCTTCGTAACAAGTCTTGGCTCAATTTCAGATTCATAGTTTTTAGACCGCTGGCAGTGCCGCGCCTGTAGCCACTACTAGGAATTGACCCTTAGAGGACCATTTTTTTTTGCAACACCAAACATTTGGTTGCAATATTTAGTTTTATAGCAACCAATATTTTTATGGGTTGCGATATCTAGATCTTGTGGCTACCAAAAATTTGGGTTGCGTCTGTTGAAACATTCGATTTGCAACAGGTTAGTGTTAATGCCACGATAAAAAAGGTGGTTGCTTTTATGGGTACCTATTGCCACAACTATTTGAGCATTGCGATAGTATCAATTTAGTGTTGCGATAGATGTATGTTTGTTGCCCACGAATATTATTTGGTTGCGAATAGGCATGCTGTGGCCATGATAAAATTACGTTGTCTAAAATTTAATCTTTGTTGCGATAACTCATGTGCCTGTTGCATCGAGAAAAATAATTCGTTGCAATAGATGTGTGTTTGTTGCCACGAATATTTATTTGATTGCGAATAGGCATGCCTGTGGCCACGATAAAAATACGTTGTCTAAATTTAATCTTTGCTGCGATAGCTCATGTGCCTGTTGCATCCAAAAAAACAATTTGTTGCAATAGATGTGTGTTTGTTGCCACGAATATTTAGTTGGTTGCGATTATGGATGCTTGTGGCCACGATGAAATAAAGTTGTCTAAAACCTAACTTTTGTTGCAATAGCTCATGTGCCTGTTGCATTCAGAAAACAATTCGTTGTATCAATGAGTTTCTATTGCCACCAGTGAATTATGTGAATTTATTAAACTATTTTTGGTTGCGCTAAAAAAAAGCTAGAGTTGGTTGTGAATATGCATGTCTGTGATTACGATAAAATAATGTTGTCTAAAACTTAACTTTTTTTTTTGCGATAGCACATATACATGTTGCATCAAAAAAAATAATTCGTTGCAGTCGACTGTTTAATAGTGTGTTCCAGGACGCAGCAACTTCCATTTTAGCCAAAAGGGCCTAAGGAAAGCACATCACATGGCAAATAACGTGGCGATAACAATTATAGCAGATATAACATGCGATCTTTTTTTATTATTATTTTTAGCTCATTTTTATTTACATTCAAATTAGCTTTTTTTCTCAACACATCTTTTTAGGCCCAGCCCACGTCACATCTTCTGGGCTAGCCAAAACACACGTAATACATATTACAAATAAATAATGAAGCATGTGTTTATTCGAATAGCACAACCACCAGGTCACAAGTCTTACATCATGATCATTACATCTGTCACCAAATTCATATGAGCAAAAATGACCAAGTCATAATATTCACATATCAATATCTTACATCCTCAAATCTATTCAGATTATAAGAGATGACTAAAATCATACCAAAGCTAGTGTTAATCACCGAAATCACACCAACACAGCAAGAACTTCACACGGTTATAGGTCTGTCCATATCAAAATAGGAAAGGAGACCCATCTCCTAAACTTCAAAACTTACTGCATCATCACTAGTGGACAATGCAATCCTCGTCCAGCCTGCTTTTACTGCATAAGATAAGCGAGCAACACACATTCAGATATAGAAAATTTCAATAAAGTGTTACACAAAATCTTTTTAAGGAAAAATTATATTGTAATTAACTAGTTATTGTTTTCCATGGAAAGAAATTTTAAATACAGCTCCACAAAAAGAAAAGAAATTTTCATAGTGCAGCTCTATTAAATATTCTGAACCGAAATAAGGAGGGAACAGTAAACAATAACTATGCTTGAGCGATATCCAAAAGAACTACGTTACTAAAATGTGAGAAGCTAACACTAGCTTGACTTATCTAGTTTTGTAATCCCCATCAACTATTTACAAGTCAAGCACACAAGTGCAAGAGAATTGTACAAATTCTATTCAAGACTTTCTAGAGCAGCTGCAGACTACAGAGAGAACAAGGGAATGGCACACAAAGCAACCAGATGACCAGACATGGTGTCATGTAGCTGGCTGCTTGTTTAGAATTTGAGCAATATTTTAGCCATTGCCATACAAGAAATATTCAGCAAGTATGACCAAAAATTATGTAAGCTTTTTAAAACCAAAGGTAGACATCTATGAAAATAAATTCTGTGAGAATCCAATGGGACACTAGGGTTGTCAAATTCTGGATAAAAATAAATTCTGTGAGATGACTAGACATGGTGTCATTGATGCGAATGTGTTTCCTGGTGAACTCTCTAAAAATAGTTGTCGTCCTATAGGTGGTGCTGCTGATCATGCTAGCTGCATTAGTATCAAGTATCAAGTGTCATACAATCAAGTATCAAGTGTCAGACAAGTCTCAGCATATGTATAAATAATGACTGTTGCCGTACGTTCTAAGTCTTTATAAAGTACTCTTTTGTAAAATAAAAAGAATAAACATTTGCTCTATATATTATCATATATATTATCAGATCAGAAAAATATGTCCATCAGTACAAGGCATAAAAACATTGATACAGAGAGACACACATGCAGGATCAGTGAACGGGATGTTGAGAACAGGATGCTTCTAGTTTCAACACTCCATGTTTCTAAAAAAAAAATTCTATCAAAGCTACTAGATGGACATTTTCTGCATGTTAACTGATGGAGGAGTCATGATTCAGCTTATCTTTGTAGCAGTAAGTCAAATTGACACCAATTCATGGCTATCTCTAATTTATTCTATCTGAACTGAATAGAATGACAATCAAAGGATGGGGCAAGGATGTTCTATGGCAGCGGAGCTTTCTTCTAAACAAACATGTGTTTCCTGAATACAACAAAAATTCCTTTCAAGCTTACACTTGCAGTGTTCCAAAGAAACAAGGTCACTACCAGAAACTGGAGATTTCGTGAGAGTGAAAAACGCCACTAAAAAACGGTTTTACTCTCATGAAAACAATGCGTGAGAGTACACCGTCACGAATAACTTGTCACAGTATTAGACTCATGAAATACACACTTTCGTGAGAGTTCACCGCCACGGATTAATTTCATGAGAGTTCACCGTGACGGTCACTCTCATGAAAAGATTGTTGCCGTCAGATTTGCATCGCTATTTTTATGGCAGTTTTTTTGGATATTTCGTGAGAGGCCACCCTCGCGAAGTTATTTCGTGAGACTTATGGCATCTCGTGAGAGGCCCCCTGTCACCAAGTTATTTCGTGAGACTTGTAGTATTTCGTGAGAGGACACCGTCATGAAGTTATTTCGTGAGACTTGTGGCATTTCGTGAGGGGCCACTTGTCACCAAGTTATTTCGTGAGACTTATAGTATTTCGTGAGAGCTCAATGTCATGGAATTATTTCATGAGAGTTATGGTATTTTCATGAGAGTCACCGTCATGCAATGAAATTCATGAGAGTTTAAAAATTTAACAGGAAATATAGTATTTCATGAGAGCACACCATCACAAAAATGTCCGGACCATCACAAAAGTACATTTTCATGAGAGTCACCGCCTGTCATGAAAATTACATAACAGGAGCTACTCAAACCAAATTTCAAATACACACATGATCCAAATGTCAATCCAACAAGCATTGCATATATATGATTCCAATTGCATTACATTCTAACTCCATCCAAGTGTCCAACCACTACACTAAAAGGATGTCTTAGACATCCAACATGATAAGTTCCAACACATAGTCCTAACCTTCCAATATTACAAGTTCCGGCACATACACATAATTACTACAACACCAAAAGAAGGACAAGGTTCCAGCACATACACATACTTACTCTATCCAAGTGTTTAAAGCATGTGCAAGCATGGCCGGTTAGCAAAAGAAGCCAAAAGGTTAGCAATGGTCAAGTTTTAGTCACATCCATTGCATCGGTTATCACCGATATCAGCCTCACTGTCCCCATTGTCATTGCTGCCATCCTCTTCATGGTTGCTCATGTCATCTTCACCACCCCTCATGTCATCTTCACGCCCCATGAATCATCGGAACCACAATCATCTTCATCAAAGTCATCATCATCATCATAGCTGTACATTCTTTGTCATCCATCTCATTGTAGTCATAGTCATCATCATCGGTGACTATGTCATTGGCATCGCTAAGCATTTCAAGAGGATGGGTGGCAGCATGTGATGATATAGATACCTAAAAAAAGATCAAGTGTGTTTGAAATGTTTCAGTGTTCAAGTAAAAAGATCAAATCAGCCATTATACATTTTTGTGCATACAAATAACTCAGATTAGATCAGCCCCCACACTAGTGTCATGAGGATTTATTATCCAGTCACGTTCTGCCATTCCCTTTGTTTCTGGTTTTATTAGACATATATATGATTTTAGACATAGAACAAATTCACACAGCTATCAAATAAACAAGAACAATATATATAGCAATGAACAGCCAGCCACAAATAACATTATTTTCTATAGCATACCATCAAACACCAGGGCATGATATACAAGGTAAATGATATTTTTGTTCCACAAAATCTTCATTGCCAGTAACGACCTGCCTAATCCTCCAGGAACTAAGCCATGCCGATTCACATGTATTTTGAAAAACAAAGGAAATAAAAAACATCCCAGATGGTACTTGAATGAATTGACAGTTTGACGGTAACTTGCTAGTACAGGCTAAACATATAATCCAAGAGGATAGCATCTGTCCCGCACATCAGCTATCCAAATCCAACTAAGCTCTGGTTTGGTGAAGAGAACCACACTTACCTGATGACGACGGGCTTCAAGATTTGCTAAACGATCCATCAGATCAGCAGGTGGATCGTTTAGCATATCTTGCTGCTGCCTTCTACTCCTCAGTTCAGCGTCACTGCTGTCTTCTCCCCCAAACTAGCTTGACCTTGCTGCTGCCTTCTACTCCTTAAACCTTCGCCTTCGACAGAGCTAAGAGTGGAGGCGGCATAGTCCTTTAACAGGAGTACAGATGCTGTAAAAAAAGTTACGTACTAAGTAATTCTGTTTATACATAATCTAACAAGAACATGAAAAAACTACAGTCAAGTAAATAATAGCTACAAGAAGTAATAAATGACTCCCTCCATCCTAGTACGTAAACAGAAGTACTAACATTCACCTTGCACAGTCAACATGCAGGAAAGCAAATCGGATCACATTGAATACCTAATATAGAAGTTTTAGCGCTCAATTTGTCAATAGCCAAGGAAAAAGGCTTAATGCATAGCTGGAGGTCTTGCCCACGACAATCTAACGCTAATAGCTACGCCGCCACATGGCAAACCAAAATTCCCTAGAAATAGAAACTGTAGGGGGGAAACTGGATTTGGAACGGACGGAAGGCACATCCATCGGTCCTCCTCACCAGCGAGAGGGAAACAAACATCCTATCCAATCCCTGCTCGGACGGATCTCCGATCCCCACCCCGCGAGGGACGATGAGGCCTACGCATGCGACAGTAACGGAAGCGCACTCGCCGCGGGCGGATCTGGGTGGAACGGTAATGTCGACCACCGCGGCGGCGTGGCGTGCATCGCGAATCGCGATTGCCCCTCAACAACAACGGAAGAATGGGTCGCGGCGTTACTGTTGCGTCACCTTGCACGATCCAACATTCCGCGGCGGTCGGAGAGAGCGGCGTTGCTGGCGGCTAGGCCGCCCGGCGAGTGAAGCACCACAGCCATGGGAATTCCCGCCTGGCAATGGGGGCGACCTGAGAGGGTGGTGGCGGCCGGAGAGCGGCGTGGCGGCGGCCGA
The DNA here is from genome assembly GCA_015847255.1 of Hyparrhenia diplandra. Lineage (NCBI taxonomy): Eukaryota > Viridiplantae > Streptophyta > Magnoliopsida > Poales > Poaceae > Hyparrhenia > Hyparrhenia diplandra. The sequence continues at coordinate 301,138 of JADLZK010010164.1, forward strand.
GAGAGGGGCGTGGCTGGCGGGCTGGGACGGCGGAGGGTGAAGCACTACGCCATGGGGAGGCGGCGTTTTTCCGTGGGATGAGGACAGGTGACGGCGGTCGGGACGAGGAGCAACGGGAGGAGCGACCGGGAGGATAGGGTTTGGGGTGGTGTCCATCTGGTGTATCTTGGGGCAAACAAAAAAAAAAAAAAAAATTGTCCGGGCCCTTTTTTGCCTTAGGCGCCAAATGCCAATCCATGGCGGGGCTTGGCGGGAATGTAATTTTTCAGCCCACGAAAATGAGGAGAGCGAGTTTTCGTGAGAGTTGGGACGTGGTTTCCGCCCATGAAAAAGAGAGGAGCAATTTTACGTCGAGTCTATACTCACGAAAAATTTTAATTTTAATTTCAATTTGCACAAACTTGTCCCCACGTCTACTCTGCTGATGTCAAAATGCCTTGAATTTTTTTGCACTCATTTACACCCAAAATATGGCCCCACGCAAGATCCTAGGTTTTTCTCATCATTATTGAATTATTGTATTTTTTTCTCCGTGGCGCATGAGACCAAATATGGTGAATTACATAATGAAAACACAATAATTTTGGACCGGCCTCCACAAACTTTTTGTCTTCTAGGGCACAAGAGACCTTGTGAAAAGTCCGGCACCATTCCAAATCTTTTGGAGTGGTCTCAGTTCAACGTATAATTACTTGGGAGAAGTCGCGCGGAAATTCAATTAAACCGGAAAAAGTACCAAACCATTTCGGAAAAATCTCAAACTTGGTGGTTCCTTCACATAGGTCATATAAAAGCTTGAGAAAAGTTTGAGGTCAAAACCTTACTCGCAAAGCGCCACCAGACCACATAACCATGAGAAACCTAAGTGTATGGATAGAGTTCGGTGGAAGGTTCTATATACCTTTGTGAAGCACGTCTACTCCGCCCGATGTCAAAATGCCTTGAATTTTTTTTTGCACACATTTACACCCAAAATATGGCCCCACGCAAGATCCTAGGTTTTTCTCATCATTATTGGAATTCTTGTATTTTTCTCCATAGCGCATGAGACCAAATATGGTGAATTACACAATGAAAACACAATAATTTTGGACCGACCTCCACAAACTTTTTGTCTTCTAGGGCACAAGAGACCCTGTGAAAAAGTTTGGCACCGTTCCGCATCTTTTTGGGGGTGGTCTCAGTTCAACATATAATTATCGGGAGATGTCGCGGCGGAAATTCAATTAAACTGAAAAAGTACCAAACCATTTCGGAAAAATCTCAAACTTGGTGGTTCCTTCACATAGGTCATCTAAAATCTTGAGAAAAAGTTTGAGGTCAAAACCATTTCCGTATTCGGGCAATTATTTTTCTATTGAAAAATACCCAACCATATTTCAATTGGTGTTTTTATGAGTGTTTTTAAGGTATTTCATGAGAGTAAACCTTCACGAATGGATTTCGTGAGACTATGGTATTTTCATGAGAGTTCACCTTCATGAATGGATATTGCCACTAGGTTTGCATTGATGTTTTCATGACTTTTTTTGAGGTATTTCGTGGGAGTAGACCTTGACGAATGGATTTTGTGAGACTTTGGTGTTTTCGTGAGAGTTCACCTTCACAAATGAATGTTGGCACCATGTTTTCATCTGTGTTTTCATGACTGTTTTTTGTTATTTCGTGAGAGTAAACCTTCACAAATGGATTTTCGTGTGTCTTTGGTATTTTCGTGAGAGTTCACCTTCACAAATGAACGTTGGCACCATGTTTTCATCCGTGTTTTCATGACTGTTTTTTGTTATTTCGTGAGAGTAAACCTTCACAAATGGATTTCGTGTGACTTTGGTATTTTCATGAGAGTTCACCTTCACAAATGGATATTGCCACTAAGTTTGCATCGGTGTTTTCATGACGTTTTTTGTGGTATTTCGTGAGAGCGAACCTTCACGAATGGAATTCGTGAGACTTTGGTATTTTCATGAGAGTTCACCATCACAAATGTATATTGCCACCAAGTTTGCATTAATGTTTTCATGACTGTTTTTATGGTATTTCGTGAGAGTAAACCTTCACGAATGGAATTCGTGAGACTTTGGTATTTTCATGAGAGTTCACCTTCACGAATGTATATTGCCACCAAGTTTGCATCAATGTTTTCATGAGTGTTTTTATGGTATTTCGTGAGAGTAAACCTTCACGAATGGATTTAGTGAGACTTTGGTATTTTCATGAGAGTAAACCTTCACGAAAACAATTGATTTTAATGACGTTGTGTCAAGTACTCTCATGAAAATATGTTTTCGTGGCGGGATTTATATCACTCTCATGAAAAATATTAATTTCATGAGAGTTCATTTTTCACTCTCATGAAAAAGCGTTCCTCTCACAAAATATCCAGTTTCTGGTAGTGGGTGATGCAACATCAGATCAGAACCTCCATTATATTCTACTACTACTAGCCGAAAAGCCTGCATCAAATGGACATGGACACATGCATGGTTTTATTATAATCCAAAACTTCATAATTCAGAGAACTCAGAGTTAGCACTGAGAACCTGTCTGTTTCGACACATCTCCAAGATGGAAGGAGATTAGCCCAGTAAACTCACTACATAATCTCCATATACTACATTGGTGGGCTATCTACATAAATTTTTAGTTCATTCATTTAACTCACAAATTAATTTCTCCTGAATATGTATAGCATACACACAATTTATACTCATGAACACTCACTACACAGTATAAGCTAGCTAATGTATCTCTGTGAATATCTGACAAATGCTAACGAAAGCAAGAAATAAAAATGCTAGTAAAAACACCAAATATCTGACAGGGATATGAAGAGGTGCAGAGTAGGACCTTGCTAACTTCATCGCTAATGGCATCCTCGACCATGTCCTTGCCATCGTTTGGATCTCCAAGTGCTCCTCACAACAGGGATGGCAGTCACAGAGTAGACGATAGCCCTGGGCGGCGACGCCGTATAGCACCTGAGTGCTCCTCTTTTTGTCTTGGAAGTTGAATGTTGGGGTGAACCACATCACGGCAGTAGGCTGCAATTAATAATGGTAAAAGGATTACTATTGCTATTAAGTGTGTCCTCCTATACAAGAACAATAGCTACTGAGATGGTTTGCTGCAGCAGCAGTCCATCTTTGATTTTCAGCTATATTAAATCATACAATGTAATTGTATTAGAAGGATTCAGGCCAAGAGATAACGAGGACTATTTTGACATGCACACTGCATAGCATTTCGGTTGATTCATGCAGAGGTACAGGGTGAAAGAAATGTAAAATAGTAGAAATTCAGGTAAAATAAAAATACCAATTCTTGAGGACTCACATCCATCAAGCAAATCCATTGGAGGACTGAGGCAGGCCAACACATTGGAGGATTTTTCTAACCTCACTAGCTGCTGCCGACTCTTCCCAGGCCTGCCCCATCGTCGTTGCCTCCCCAGCCCGATAGCAGGCTAGCAGCCACCGCCACGACTCGCCGCATGACAGATTTATATAGAGCTGGCATGAATTCTGGGAAATCGAAGTGCAGTTAGCATGAACAGAGAGAAATCGAAGTCCTAAATGGCTAAATCTCTAGGTACATCAGCAGAACCTTGAATCTGAATCTGAAATGAGGCATCCCACATCAATCGACGGGAATCACACACAAAAATACGGAGAGAGAGGCCGGAGCAGAAGTACCTAGCGACGGTCACCAATGGGTCCTAGGCACGCCGCTCCGTGGAAGGGGATGGCCACCGGCGGGGCGCACGCGTGACGTTGAGCCGCATGCCGAGGGCGCCGTTGCTCCGGCCTTCACGTCGGAAGAGAAGGAGTGGACAAGGGAAGGGAGGGGGCTGCGAGATGGATTTGGGCGGCGGTGTCCGAGTAAATTGGGGGATTTGGTGGCGCCGTTGCCTGCGAGACCCCGGATCTAGATTATATATGGCGCTGGAATATTACTAAAATGTCCTCCTCGTGTTCTTTGCAAGATGATGAAGTGGCGTCCAGGCGGGCAGGGCATAATGGTAAATGTTCTGCCAAAAGTTGGAGGTGGGAAGGCCGCGCGCCTTATTCAGAATGCCCGCCGAAATCGTGGAGGGAAAGGCCGGAGGCTGCAAAAATTTCAGGATGTCTTTTTTTCTTTGACATGGTTCCAATATTTTTCTTAATTATTAAAAATTTCAAATAGTAACCAAGCGAAATAGATTGTTGTTGCTCTAAATGACTTTAAATAAAAACTTGTAGTGTGTGAAACTTTGCCAAATTTCTACGTTAGGCCACACATTCTCTAGGAAACTGAGTAATAGTCAAGATGGATGATAAAATTTCTACATTGTTAGGTCACCGTGGGTTTTTCCCTAACACCGTGGGTTTTGCTCAAGACGATGCCCGAGCTCGTGGTCCCACCAGAACGAGCCAATCATTTCAACAGTTCCCGACCTAAACGAGCTCGAGCTCAGACGCGCTCACCAGGCCATACGATGTCAGAACCAACGGCAGGACTATCTCAAAGTCCAATCTACAGTGACGACAACTAGGCTCAATTGAGCATCACAGCTGTCCGCTGCAGCTACACTCTGCAGCTAGATATCGACTACAGGAATCCAATCTTCAAGCGCACGCGCGGCAGAGGCCTGACGATTTGCGCCCCACCCGCGCCACGACAACAGACAACCACTACGGACAAAATAATCGCCTGTTGCTGCCATCCGAGCTCTGCCGGCGAGCTCTCCTGTCCACGCATTTTCCTGCGACACGCCGGGGGCCCCTCTGCGCCTGACGGCGCCGCCAAGACTCCGGATAGAGAAGTGTGCCTGACGGCTGACAGGACGTCTCCGTGCCGTAACACTAGATGGCGGCGTAAGCAGGCACGCCGACCATTATTACACATTCGCCGAGCTCACAGCTCGCCCGGGTAGGTCGCAGACTATAAGATTCCTGCGCCACATCCTCTACGCTACGAAGAAGTAGGCGGGTAGGCTACGAGCACGCGTGCGTGGTGACCCGACGTGCTCTACAACGCCAGCATTTTTACACTTTACCTCTTCTACTTTTATATTCTTCCATTCTTTAGTCCTCTCCCTGGTGGCACCCGTGTATCCCCCTTGGACTATAAAAGGGACCTTTAGGCACCAGGTGAGGGCAAATCACATCTCACTCTCATCGCACAACACTCGCACCCACAATATTGGCACTTGCCACAATCACAGAGACATGGGAGCTCATTCCCTCTCTCGACATGCTTGTAGCCACCCCTCTACAAGCCCAGAGCTCACATAGTGACTCCGACTGGGCTAGGGAGCTCGATTTGCTCCGAACGAGTATAAACCCCGTGTCATTGTCTCCTAAGTTAGGCCATCGTTGCACACATTAGCCAGTCGACATCGCGGACCGTGGTATTAGACCATGACAATTTGAAACCATTTAGAGTGTGAAAAGGCTAGTGTTAAGGTGTCCTCTTTTAAAAATTCAAAATTTGAATTGGTCAAGTGTATGCACGATTTACTTACTATAGATAGGTGAGCAGCAGTTGTGGACTAGTAATAAGTTAAAGAGGCACTAGGAATAAGCTTAAATTTCTTTGGTTATCTTTAAGCAAAGGAATCACACCTTAGTCAAAATATGCATGCAACTCTTGTAATGAACTGAACTTCACTACTATTTATAGTTGTTGTACTGTGAACAGATGTGTCACGATTGGCATGAATGATCATACACTGGGGGTTGAGGCATGGATGGGGCTCTTCTATTTGGCAATATGTATTTTGATCTGATCTAATCCCAAGCTTATGCACCAAGGCCAGGGCGCCAGGCCAGCGGCAATGCTCCCAGCTCCGGAATCTTCGTCCTCTTCTCTCCTACTCTTGCTCGTTTGCATGTGATTCAGCTAAATATTCTGCACTACATGTCAGCTAAATATTTATGAGGTAAAATGTGTTGTGTATATGCCATAGTGAAAGGGAAAGCAAGGTCTGATGCATTATTGGCCTTCCACCCTCAAATAATCAATATTGTACTAGCTGGTAGGTTCTTTGACATGGTGTACTGTGCTCTATTTAGGTTGTAAATACTTGGGTTTCCATGATTCTAGGTGTAAATACTTTCAAGATGGCATGTAGATAGAACAGATTAGTCACTTTTAATCCTCTTGACTTATGATTCTAGGTGTAAATACTTTCAAGATGGTGTGTTGATTTGTTCATGGCATACACACTAAGTGCAGATATCTGTTTTCTACCTCATCTTGCATGTACACAAGACAAGCTTTATATAACCAGTTATGTAGTGTAAAATTTGTATTTCTTAGCCCTTAGGTAACCACTAGTCAGTCATTTCCTTCATTGTGCATTTCTTATGGGACTAATCATTTGTCCTAGTACATTTATTTTGGATTGTATGTTCAGATTTTTACACACTAAGTGCAGTTTGTTTGCTTTCTAGTTAACTTAGCGTTCGACAATTTCAAGTGACAGCCTACTGCATGTTTGAATGTCTTCTAAGTTCTGTATATATGTGATATGCCTAGGTATTATATCATTTGCCCACTATATTTTTCTGTGTTCCCTTCTTGTTTTCCAACATGCTACTGTGTGTGCTGTTTCCTGAATGTGCTTGGAATTGTTTGCTCTCAATTGCTCTTGTTTTATGATTGCTAATTACTCCATGAATTTAATCATATATGTTTTCATGAATCGCAGAGAAACTTGGATAGCCAAAACAATTAGAGAAAGCTTCTATGGCTTAATGTTGATGGTCGGCACCAACAAGATTGACAAGTTACAAAGATGCTTATTTATGATGGTGTAGCTGATGGGCTTACTTGAGCAACCAACGAACTCATTTTTAGATTGATTTATTATAAGCTAAACAATGTTGTGAACTTAGTTAAATATGGTGTCTTTATTTTGTTAGTTGTGGTCATGTTCTTTTAAGAAGAATTCTGGGTATTGTCTGTTACTTTAGTTTGAGACAAAATTTAAATTAATGAATGTATCAGTTATTATATGTGATGTGCATGCTGTGAAAATTATTTTAAAACTGCTATTCAAATTTCTCTCGTTGCGATAGAATAATAGGTAACCAATGATTTTGGTTGCAATATGCATTATTGCAATGAACTTTATGCGCTATGTTACCATATCATCTATTGCCACCAACAATTGTTTGTTGCATGTGCCATCTATCACCACCCACACAAATTCGTTGCAACTTCTATATATTACCTCGAAGACTAGTTCGTTGCATTATCATACCATCTATTGCCACCACCAATTGTTTGTTGCTTGTGACCTCTATTATCACCAACACAAAATCGTTGCAACCTACGTATATTACCTCGAAGATTAGTTCGTTGCATTACCACATCATCTATTGCCACCATATGTTACACGTTGCAAAAGCACCGTAATGCAATGGATCACATTTCGTGGTAATATGACCATATGCCCATGTAGTTTTGGAGTGGCAATACTTTTCTATTGCAATATATTCGTTCGTGGCAATCATGAAATATTGCAGCCAAGTGTTTCATCGCGAACGTAACCTTAGGCAACCAATCTAATCGTTGCAATATTTGTTCTTGCAACCAAGTATTGGTTGCATTAGTCTTTTTTGTTCGTTGCAATATTTGTTCTTGCAACCAAGTATTGGTTGCAATAGGCTTTTTTTGTTCGTTGCAATAACAAAATCTATTGCAACGCCACATCTAACGGTTGCCTGAGGCTATTGCATTGTTCCAATTGCAACCATCTGTCGACCAAAAGACTTAGTTGTAATTGATTCGAGTTGCAACCAAAATTGCCATATTGCAACCAAATATAGGCGTTGGCCAAGGGTCAATTCCTAGTAGTGAGCGAGGCAGTGCCGCGCTACATTCTTACATCTACTCGAGTTGAAATTTTGCAGAGAGTTTTAACAGGTTACGCCTATTCACCCCCCCCCCACACGAGGGATCCAGAGATCCTACACGCTGCCCGCCCCTTAGGGCTCGTGGGCCTGTCATCCCGGGCCCTATCCGCACGTGTCAATACAATATTGCCTTAACTGTCGTTTTATTTTTAAGAAAGGCAATGGCAATTAGCAATGAGGTTGATCTATTTTTTGTATAATGCATGCTCATGTGGGGAATAATGCATGAGTGCATAAGCCTTAGACCACCATCAGCTAGATATAATGCTAGTGATAAATTTTTCTTTGCTAGATGTAGCTAAACCAGCCAGACACTTTATGTACAGACATACAGATAGAGCAACCACAATTTATAAACATGCACAGGGGAGGCTAGGCCGGGCGCCATTAGGGCACTTTTGTGACTTGTGAGACTTTAGTGGATTGTGAGACTATGTGACTTGTGTGAATTGTGATGGACTTGTGTGACTTTAGTGTGACTTGTGACGGACTATGTGGTTTTATGGATGGTTGTGATGACATGTGTGATATTATTGTCATATATATATCTATATATATATTTGTGTGATTATAAACTGTTATGTATGTAATTATAAATTGGTATATATGTGCTCTAGAAAAAAAAATTCTTTGCCGAAAGTGTTCTGACCATAGCACTTTCGGCGTAAGGGGTCAACCTTTGCCGAGTGTTATGACCATAACACTTTCGGCAAAGATTCAGCCTTTGCCAAGTCTTTGGGCCACGACACTCGGGCGTAGTTTTTGTAAAAAAAAAAAAAAATTTCTTTTCGGAGTGCCTTCAGTGCTGGCACTCGCCTTAGTTTTAAAAAAATTAATGAATTGTTCGATACAGTGTGCTCTTAGGAGTGACACTCGCGGCGATTTATTTAGAAAAATGATTTAATCTTTGCCGAGTGCCGACACTTAGCACTCGCCAAAGACGTCTGTGAAAACGTCCCACCGTCACCATGCTTTTCTATGATGTGTGCATGGTAGACACTCGGCAAAGCCTAAGCCGAGTGCCCGACATTTGGCACTCGGCTTAGGTCTTCTATGCCGAGAAATCGCTGCCGTGTGCGATACGCCAAGTGTATCACTCGGATTAGGATACGCCGAGTGTATTTTGGTCTTTGGCATGTGCCCCAGGCACACGGCAAGGGAGGCCGGATCTAATAGTGACGTGGCCTCTGCAACTCCCAGCCAGCCTGCTTTGCGTTTGTTGCTTTGCACATCACATGTTGGTTTGCACTCCTGCGTTGTCGATCGCGTTACAAGCTGATTGGTAAGAACTTGATCCGGACCTTTTAGTTTTGACCACTTCTGTGTGTATCTACTGCAGGTCTTGTAGTACTTTGTATGTTGCCAGGCTGCCGTCTCTTGATCACATGTGTGGTGTGGAGATACTACATACATTAGCTGCTGCGACCTGGTCCATGCTAAAAGACACCAACGGACGTCAATGCTGAACAGGTCAAATTCTACCTCTAGGCTCTAGCTGTTGCCTCCAAATGTCAAGCGTCTGCAGGTGGATTCAACGGCCGTTTACGCTGGCTGCCACCGGTGACAGGACAAACTCCACCATGCCCCAGCACGCTCAGCACGACCCTTTCATCACAACTATAATCTACATGAATTATGCTCGATTCGCACTATGATAAGCCTGCCTGCGTCGTTGTCGCCCCGTCGTCCCTTTGTTCGATTTGATCAATAATCTATCGGTTGTTTAGGATGGGGTGTCCACGACCTGATGTTGATCCAAATGGCTCCATCACTGACACACTGATTCCTCGTTCGGTCTCCATTAAACACTTGCTGCTGCCCGTGGTAGGTCACAACTAATTTTGGGTAGGAATTTATTTGTAGCAATTAAGAGTGTTTTCTTTTTTTTCTTTGTGTCTTCAGAATCCTATGATTTTTATGTTGTCACTTTCATGCATCCTAGGTTCTCATGGAATTTCAATTTGCGTAACCTAATGGTGAGGTGGGTAATTTTTTAGAGAAAAACATATATAAATCTGACAGCTATTAATACTAATGGTGATTAAAGTCCATTAAATGGATGGCTAGATCGTTCTAATTTTTGTCAGAATTTTAGGATTTTTTTTTTCTAGCACGTTTGGTGAGGATTAACATGGTGGCTCCATTAAAGCCTCCAATTAGTAATAGTAAGATTGTACATGCTCAGTCACACTAAAAGTCCTTGCGGCTTAGGATTCTTTTGGAAATAGCCTTCTCTCTAAAATTACTTCATTTTTTCAAAAAATGCTAAAATTGCTTCAATAATAGTAGTATACACGCCTCGATGTCAAATAAAAGGCCTTTCAATGCACAAAGAAGATGAACTTTTGCTTGTTTGAGTGTGCTGAGTGCGTGCCAATTATAGATGTATATTATCTCCTCCTCCACCCACTTACTAAATGAAGCTATTGCATTTCATCCTTTTGCCAGTGCTGCTTGTCACTATAAATGTAGCCAGGTCGCCACCATGTCCAACGGACATAAAAGTAATAAAAGGTACACGCAATTAAGTAGCAGCTAGGAAGGTAGCCACAATAATGGAGGACAAGGTTCTGGTCGCCGTGGCCGTGGTGGCGGTGGTCGCCCTCCTCTTCAAGCTCAAGTCGTTGCTCGTGTCCAAGCCAAAGCTGATGCTGCCCCCAGGGCCATGGACGCTGCCGCTGATAGGCAGCATGCACCACATGGTCAGCAATCCGCTGCCACACCGGCGATGCGTGACCTCGCGCACAAGCACGGTCCGCTCATGATGCTTTGGTTGGGCGAGGTGCCCACGCTGGTGGTGTCGCCGCCGGAGGCCACGGAGGCGGTCACCAAGACGCCACGACGTTTCATTCGCCGACCGCCATATCAACCGCACCGTCGACATCCTCACCTTCAACGGCAGGGACCTGGGGTTCGCGCCGCCACGGCGACCATCGGGCGCCAGCTCCGCAAGCTCTGCATGCTGGAGCTAATGAGCACGCGCGCGTGCAGTCGTTCCGGCGCATCCGCGAGGAGGAGGTGGCGCAGTTCATGCGGAGCGTCACCACGTCACCCGACGCCCGGCAAGACCGCCGACCTGTCAGGATGATCTCTAACTTCACGAACAACACCTTCTTCAGGGAGTCCGTCGGTGCCCTGTGCAAGTATCAGGAGGAGTTACTAGATGTCCTGGACACGATCATCCGGTGACGGCGGAGCTAAGCCTGGCAAACATTTTCCGTCATCTAGGCTGTTGCAGAGTCCGACACGGCACCACGAAAGGCGTTTGGCGGCCCGCAACGAGATGGCGCCGCATCCTAGGGAACATCATCCGTGAGACCACGGAAGCCATGGACCGGGGTGACAATACTTCAAGCGAGAGCATGCTCTCTCGTCGTGCTCGGTCTGCAGAAAGAGGCCGGCTTGCCCCTAGAGCTCACCGACGAAGTCGCCATGGCGCTCATGTTTGTAAGTCGTTAGTCTTGTTTCCATCATCGTCTCATATAGTATCGTCATGACGTTTAACAATTGATGTTTTATTGGTTTCGTCTCTATGTACATACTAGGACCTATTTGCCGGGGCAGCGACACCTCGGCGACGACCCTCACATGGTGCATGACAGAGCTGGTGCGGCACCCGCGACGATGGCCAAAGCGCAGGCCGAGGTTCGGGAGGCCTTCAAGGGAAGACCACCATCATGGAGGACGACCGACAACGGCAAACCTTAGCTACCTCAAGCTGGTGCTCAAGGAAACGCTGAGGCTGCACTGCCCACCGCCGATCCTGGTGCCACGCAAGTGCCGCGGAGACGTGCCAGGTCATGGGCTACGACATTCCTAAGGGCACATGCGTGTTCATTAACGCCGGGCCATGTGTAGGGACCCTAAGTACTGGGAAGACGCTGAGGAATTCAAGCCGGAGCGGTTCATGAACACAAGCGTAGACTACAAAGGGACATGCTACAAGTACCTCCCGTTCGGGTCCGGCCGTCGGATGTGCCCGGAGTGAACCTTGGGATGGCCAACATGGAGCTTCGCGACTGGCCAGCCTTCGTACCACTTCGACCGGAAGCTGCCTAGCGGGACAGGAACCTAAGGATGTCGATGTTTTGGAGGCAGCAGGAACGATTGTAAGGAAAAAGAAAGGCCTGGTTTTGCACCCCTGTCAGCCGCATTGCTGCGGTTAATGCCTAATTGACGCCGACGGAATACGCTGCACGTCCCGAACCAGTATTGTGCACGTGCTTTTGGTGATAAATGAGGAAATGAATCCAATCAATTTGACCACTTTTGTTACTATAAATTCTCTTGGTTTTGTACTCCTGTATTTTTCATTTGAGCATTATATGTATACACAATTGTACTATGGTTAAAGCCATGAGGGCCTCGGTTCGAACCCTGCACCCCTTAATAAAAAACGGAGTGCTAGTCTGCCCTTCCAATTTCGTACAATTGTACTATCAGAATCTCGAATTGCATTGAGGGCCGAAAACTATCAAGGAAATGAGCTAAACCATCAAGGAAATAATCATTGACCATAAACTATCAAGCAAACACACTAAAAAAAAGGGGGGGCAAGGAAAATTAGTTTTCTTGGAGGTTTCGGCAATACTCAAGGATTTAGTTCCTAAGTCACCTAAAATCTAAGTCCTAATCAGGTGACATGTGAGCTGGTTCAAGGTATAAAATAATGATTCCAAGATGAAATAATTAGCAACATCACATAGGACTTTCATTCTATATATGTAATTTTTAAGAGCATTGAAACCCAAATGGTACTGTTGGCACAAACTAGGGTTTGCACCAACACACCGGGAGGGCCTTGGACGCCCATGAGGTTGCGATCAACCTAAAACTATCGGCAAGACTCACAGCATGACCACCCAAACCGATCGAGAGAACAGTAGAGGCAATGTAGAGCTTGATCTCGGCCGAAACGGACTTCAGAACAACCTTCGAAAGGATCTGTCGGGAGGATACACGTGAAGGGTCTTCTATGATCGGCAAGGCCACCTAGAACGCCGGAGATATTCATCGAGAAAGTCGTCGAACAACAAATTAGGGTTTGGAAGAGGTAAAAGCAGAGGTAGGGTTTGTGTTTTAATGATTGGATGTAGATGGGATCAAATCGGCCATGGTCCTCTTATTATATATACATGGCCCGATAGGAACCCAGTTTGGGCTTTGGTTGTGGGTCGCGTAAGTTTTCAAAGGCGGCCATTTGTAAGCTGCCCGCCCCCAAAAATAGAAGCATTTTCCGTGGGGGGCCTATTATAAAGGCCTGCCACGCTAAATCGATTTCTCGTGGCCGGTAAAAATGCTAGCCACGGAAAATAAAAAATGTCCATCACCATTAATCGGGGCGTTAACCATGGCGGGCAAAGTGTACGTCCGCCACAGAAAAGTTTTGGGATCACCTTTGTAGATATTGAATCATCCAAGGAGTTTTATAAATTCTTTGCTCATCACGTTGAATTTTTTGTTCGTGTTGGGCAACACAATGTCATTGATGGAGTGACCTTGTACATGCAATTCTTTTGTGCAAAAAAAGTACTTCGTAATGAGAAGAATATGCAGTCTGGTTGCAAACAGAATAGGTAATGAGAAAAAGAAAAACTAGGTGTGAATGTGAGGCTATGCTTGTTTTCAAGCGCAGTGAGGACCATAAATATATTGTGACAAGGTTTGAGGACGACCATACACATGCACTTGTTGCGCTGCCACCAGGGCGATTAGAGGAACGGCTGCGGTTAAAATATTGGATTTTTTTATCTATGATATAATGGTAGAGTGGGTAATTTTGTAGAAAATAAAATTGATCTAATGGCGCAGATCCCCTGGGACTACAGAATTAACGGCTAGATGATTCTGATGATTAATGTGAGAATGTTTAGTATTTTTCTTTTTTCCAAGCGCAACTAGCGAGAATTAATGTGAAGGCTCGGTTGGCTCCTCCAATTAGTAATAGTGTAATAAGATTTTACATGCTTTCATATTTTTAATTTCTGTAGTCATATGTGATCTCGAGTGTGCTAGCACTTGCCGGTACGTGACACGATTCTACCTTAACACGAATAAAAGAATCACGTTTTCCTCCCAAGGGAAAAGAAACCCGGCGTTATTGTTTTGGGTTGGGTGTGAATGTGACACTCTTTATTGACAAATATATATTGAACCTCTAAACGAACTCGTCAGTGCTAGCTGCATTGCCGGCCGGCCAGCGCTCAGTCACTGATCGCCTAACGATCACCAGCCGGCATATACGGCCATCAACAGATTTCCGCTGCTGCCACATGGCATCCTGCCACACGCCTGAGCCTGAATACTGATCAGATTTAATTTTATAGCCATGATCCTGCCATGTGTTGCCCGCTAGCTGGTAGCCAACAAGATCAAGCTTTCCAGATTGATGAGGAGATAGATGCCGACTCTGATTCGGCCTCATCAAGCCCCTCAACTAGCCTCCAAGCGTTTCAAACGTGAAGAATGGAACAAAGCCGGCACAAGAACAATTGCATTACAGAAGCGTCAAGATTGGAACCATCCGGCTAGGTAGCTAATTTATTTTCCAAAACCAATTTATAATTTATTCTCCAAAAGCAATTTACCTGTAGTATTTATTTACATGCCAAGCCAAACCAATGCGGCAATGCAAACGCGCTTGCCAAATCGACCGATCCCCGCACTTGTTAGCTTGCAGGAATGGCGGCATGCCCGACGGCGGCGACCATCAAATTTACGGTGCGTAGGCAACCGGGCGGTGTTGGTGGCTCCGGCATCCCCCACACCACGCGAGCTGAAGCGGCTCTCGGATTTCGACCAACTAGGCGGCCTGCGCTTCCAGATGCCCAACCTCTTTTTTCTACGCGAGGCGGAAGGAGTTGTCAATGGACATGCTGGGCGGCAGCGGCAGCAAGGACGACCCCGCTGCGGTCATCCGCGACGCCGTCGCCAGGGCTCTTGTGCCCTACTATCCGTTCGCCGGACGGCTCAGGGAGCACGACGGAGGCAAGCTCGTGGTTGACTGCACCGCCGAGGGCGTGCTGTTCGTCGAGGCCGACGCTGACGTTCGCCTCGATCAGTTTGGTGACTCCCTGCTGCCGCCGTTCCCATGCCTGGAGGAGCTCATCTTTGACGTCCCCGGCTCGTCTGCCATCCTCCAGACGCCTCTCCTGCTTATCCAGGTCAATTACAGCTACCAAGCTAGCTCTCCTTAATTTTTCTTGTTGCTTAGTTATGTCCTACGTGCAGGTGACGCGACTCGCTTGCGGAGGATTCGTCCTAGGGGTGCGCTTGAACCACACCATGGCAGACGCACAGGGGGTGACGCAGTTCCTGGGCGCCGTGGCAGAGTTGGCACGGGGTGACGCGCAGGCTCCCACCGCGGCGGCGGTGTGGGAACGCCACCTGCTGGAGGGCGGCGCAAAGAACCGCCGCAGCGGGCGACAACGGGCTGGACTACTGCTACGGTGATGAGGTGACTGACGATGACAACAAGGACAGCCGTATCATGCTTCCCTCATCGTTTCTAAGAAACGTGGCGCTCCGGTCCTTCTTCTTCGGGCCCAGGGAGATCGCGGCTATCCGTGACCAGCTCTCGCCGGAGCTTCAGAAACGGGCGTCGAGGTTTGACGTCATCGTGGGATGGCTGTGGAAGTGCAGGACGATGGCGCTGGCCCCAGACTTGACTCTAACGAGCCAATGATGATGGTTGTCCACGTCAACGCCCGCGGCCGCGAGGGGGCCAGCGGTCCTGATGGCATCCCCACCGGGTACTACGGCAACGCGTTCGCGCTTCCGGCCGCCGTATCGACGGCCGGAGAGCTGTGCATGAACCCTATCAGCCATGCCGTTGGGCTAGTGAAGCAGGCCAAGGAAAAGGTGGACATTGAGTACATGCGGTCGGTGGCCGACCTCATCGTGCTCGCGTGGTCGGCGAGGCCGGCGCATCACCGTAGGCCTATTCTCTCTGTCGGACCAGACCAGGGCCAGGTTCGACGACCTCAACTTCGGCTGGGGCAAGCCCGTGTATGGGGGACCAGCAGAAGCCTTGCCTGTCCCGGCCCTGCCCTGTACGCAAAGCATCATGTTACCCTTCAGGAACACCAGTGGCGTGGTCGGTACCATTGTGCCAGTGTGCCTGCCTCGCCCGGCTATGGGCAGGCTGGTTGACAGATGGGCAAGCTGCGGCGGCGGGCACTGGCCGATGTGGCCACGCTGCAGAAGCCTCGTCTTGGGTTTCCTGCGGTCAAGAGGTCCGCTCTCTGAATTGTCCAATAATGCATGGCTATGAGTTGTGTGCTTCTTGCGTCCTATATATATTTTATATCTTATTAGTTCCATCTTACTCCGCCGTGTTGTAGTGAAATGCTGTCAGTTAAATTAAATCTCTCGCCTCCTATGGACATGAGCATTTGCGGCGCGGGCAGCCACTTGTGGTGGTGGCTTACGGGCGAGCCACAGTGATGCGCGCCGGAGATTTCCTGAGTGGCGTGCGTCGTCATGCTGTCTCTGCCAATTCTTTCCATCGCACCTGGGGATGCATGGCTGGGGAGCAGCCAGCGAGGAGAAATAGGCAAACAACATCAGCGGCAATTTGCTAGGAAATAGTACCTAAGACGAGAAATTTCATAGAGAACAAATACTGTGAGTGGTATAGTCCACCAAGTCGAAGGAGGGGCAATAGAACCTAAGAAAACCATTGAGGTGCTAGGGGTGATACCTAAAAAACCAAATGAAGCCTTGGGAAAACTGGTATCAACTGATCTGACACGAGATCCTTTTGATTATGGCGACACCCGGATATGTGCCGAGTTAAGCAATATGACTAGGTCTGGTAGGATCTATAAACCCACCCATTTAACATGAGATTGTCAACTAGAAAACAGAAAACCCCGAGCACTCCCTGACTGAGGACCAACTCAAACTAGAACACTCTTCACACCCGGTCCCAACTCAAAAAACCCGAAGCCGAAATCTCAGTGTGTGGGAGTTGCTAGTACAATCCCTAAGCTCTACAAAAGGTCCTGCTAAAACATGACGTACCTACAAATGTAAGACTTATAAAAACTAGTAGGTTAAATCGTACGTGGAGTCTACCTGGCCGGCCGTGGTATATCCTTTAGACAATGAACTCCCTACCAAGAAACAAAACCACAACTGACCAATATACATGTGCGGGTACAGTGTAACCAATGTAGGGTCCCGTTTGTTTTGATTGACTACATGTCAGCTCTAAATGTTTGCCCGTTACGCATTGCAACCAAAATAGGAATATATCCTGATACTTTCCGTAAAACAATGGGGTGTGTTAGAGCCTTCGATAGATCGTACAAGCAGAGATGTCATTGGCGAGATCTGTCTCAAAATCACACACTAGGGTGTAGCAGGGCAAGATCATACAGTGTAACCAATGTAGACGATTGGCATGTCCACGGTCGGATGCTTTAGTTTGAGATTGTAGCAGACAGTGCCACCAGAAGTACCCATGATCTTGCCTGTCCAATAAGTTTAGAAAATCTCAAAAGAGGTATACCAGAAACAAAAGGGACAAGTTTGAAGGTAACTAAATAATACTTTTACAACTTATTAAATATACTACACTGCATATGATCGAGTTAGAGCCTCACAGTTGGAACTTGCTACCGCCGACTTGGAATCGAAACTGATGATCAATACCAGCATCGGCACAAAGATGCTGCTGCCACCGAGCCGCCCACGCCCCAACTCATCACCATCGTAGAGAAGCATAGATCGGTCTTTGGGTATTCTTTGCAGGACCTAAAAGTGGTAAGCCCAACACTCTACACATCCTGTGGGGATCACTCCTGCCCCTTGACCTTCGCTGTCGGGGGAATAGGAGAGGGGGCGAGGGCTTCCCACAGAGATTGAGACAAACAAACACGAATAGGGGGAGCTGAGATCGACCTCCGATCGGCCCGACCCTTGCTAGGGTTGCCGAGGGTTGGTTCGATTCGTTGGAGGTCAAGCGAGCTCTGTCGGGAACACAACTTGCAAAGGGAGATTACTATAGTGATTAAATGACCATCAATTTGGCCACCAACCGACCCCCTTCCCCTGTGCCCATACCCGGGATTTTACAGGGAGTCAAGGGGTCGAAGGGGCTGGTTTACAATGCTGTACATGGTAGGTGGGATCGTACACACCGACAAGTGGGCCTTCGCAGGGGCAGAAGGGTAACTACCCTGGCAGGGGCAAAGTAGGAACTACACTTGGGACTCTCTCGCATCCTGAGTTGTAGGGTTTTCCCAACGATCCGTTGATCCCTTTGGCATGCGGAGGGGCTTCGTTCGGACCCCCTCCGCTACATCGTCCATCTGCCACATTTGTGTCCTTGTCTGGTCCGTTCGTCCGCACGAGGCTCCATCTTGACTCGTATTCAACTGTGAGCTGGGACCTCGCGAAGGCTCCACTTCTAAAGAGCGTGGTGGGCCTGAGGGATGGCCCATGGCTTGTGTCGTCCTTAAAGTGCCCGCGGATGGGGCTCGTGGCTAGGGCCTGCATGATCTAATAAGTTAGCCGTAAAGGCGTGTCTTGGCCTGCCGTAGCGAGGCCTGCGGGGGGCTGCCGGGGCTGGCGAGGGTCGCCCTCCCAATAGCAGCCCCTCGAAGGTCCGGTTCCTCCGTGGAGGGCCGAGCAGTGAAAACCTTCCTTCGGAGGGTCCGGGGGGGAGGGAGGGGGAGGGTAGCATGTACGCTGCCCCCCGTGGGCTCCTGCCTGACACCCCATGCTGCTCGTGGGCCACACGGAGGTGGGCCTTGGCCTTTTAGATTTTTTGGTGTAGCTGGGATGGGGCGCCCTTCGTCCACTATGGCTGCAGGATCATCGGATGTCGCTCGCTGAGTTTTGCGGGATGTGAATCGAGGGCTACGCGTGTTTTTGGGATCCGCGTCGGGTTTTACGGCGCGTGGGTTCGCCCTGCTACCGTCCCCCTATAAATATGTACGGTAGGTGGGGGTTGCGCTCTCGCTTTACTCGCCCACTTGCTGCTGCTTATTTCCTCGCTGCGGAGGCTTGTTGATAGGTTTTTGAGGAGGTAGTGCGTTTGCGTGGGTTGCGTGGGTTCACTGGTTTTCTTGCGGCTTTGCTCGTGATGGCTCGCATCAAGGAGACGACTTCGAAGGAGGTGGCGGCGTGCTTTGACTTCCCGCTGAGTCGGTGCACCAAGGAGTCTTTGAAGGCCGGCTAGGGACGAAGTGATCGTCTTTGTGGAGATGACGCCAGAACCTGAGCTCGACGAAGTGATCGTCTTTGTGGAGTTCTTCCACGCCGGGCTTCAGTTCATGGTCTCTGATTTCGTGCTTGAGGTGCTGAGGAAGTTTAACCTCCGCTTCCACCAGTTGATGTCATCGTGCTTCCCTCGGCTGGCCGCCTACATGTGGGCTTGCAAATCTGTGGGGCTTGAGCCAGACGTCGATGGTTTCTTTGTCAGCCATGCTGTCCATGTTCAGTCGCATACCGTTAGAGTGATAGACACGGCGGTGCTTCGCGCTCTGTACGGGGTGTATACCTTTGTGCCCCGTGCTGGAGTTGAGGTCCCCCGCTGCTACTCAGAAGAACAAGTGGTCCGCCGATTGGTTGGAGCACTGGTTTTATTACAAGATATCCAGCGAGGAGGACCTCGTGGACCTCCAACGGCACCGGGCCGCTTGTAAACTGAATTCGGTGAAGACAGCCGGTGCCAACCGGTGCCGGACGCGCGCGCACCATGTCGAGGTATGTGTGCACACATGATCTGGTAGAGGAGTTCGCTGGTGCGCAGTGCACCCGCTGTGGCGTAAAGAGAGCTTTGTGCTAGTCATGCAAGAACTTATGTGTACAATGCTCGTGAGTCGCGGAGACGCTGGCCAAGTTGGGTAGGCCTTTTTCGCCGAGCAGTTGGCGGACATCGTGGTGGTAGCCTCCTGATTTGATATGATCTAGTAGATGGGAAGTGGGGCGCCCATGGGGTGGACATGCCCGTTGTTTGCAGCATCGATAATCATGGAGGGGACGACGTTAGCGGCGCATGTGGGAGCGCTTGTCGGCGGCAGCGCCTACAGCGACGCCATTGTTGTTGGTCGCGCTCACATCGGTGGCGCGGACGACGCCGATCGCACGGCCTCATACCGCGGCCTTGTTGTGGGGCGGGCTACAGGGTTGGCGGGGTGATGAAGTCGACGCCCGTAGGAGCGCCGCGTCACCGCCGGGCGTCGCCCATGGCAGCAGTGTCGTCATTGGCGGCGCCCATGGGGTCAGCGTCATTGTCATCGGTGGTGGCGCCAGTGGGGGCGTCGACCTTGATTGACGAGGCAAACTTGTTGTCTAGCCTGATATTTTCGTATTTGTGATGTCATCGCCTTCTCCTAGTCGTTGAACGTGATGCGGAGCTCCGCCATGAACGCGAGCTTTACAGTCTAGGCGCTGGACATCGGATCTTGAGGGCGGTGGAGGGCCGAGGAATCGTCTACTCTCCGGATACTAGGTGTCATAGCACAGGCAGATTATTAGGGATTATTTGTTTAAGTACAGTTGACTGCTCTCAGATTTATAGGCATGCAGATGCAAATTCTGGTTCCTGAAATGAGGGGCGACGAACAGTGGGCCCTCAAAAATGCTTGCTGCATCCGGATGGCCTTTGGTCAAGTATGAATGCATCTACAGTACAGTTTGGACTTGTTTGATCAATGATAATGATTCACCTCTACAACCCGTTAAACAATTCAACATATGGTACCATCTTTGCTGCGTGAAGATTTGGACACCCACTAATTAGAAGAAAATTCCAACTGAATTCAGCTGCGCGTGGAAGAGAATTAGAAGTGAACATGAGGTCAGTCAGTTTTTTTTTTTGCCAATGATTATGATAGGCAGTTTCAACATACCTTGTAAAATTCACACAACTCCAAAATGGAGAATTATTATTATTTATTTTTTTTTTGCCAATGATTATGATAGGCATGTCCGCATGCATACCTTGTAAAATTCACACAACAACTCCAAAATGGAGAATTCTTTCGACAGCGATTTCCCCATATATTCAAATAATTTCCAAGCAAAATATTTTCATATTTTTCAGCCCCTCTAAAAACATAGAAAAATATCCTTTGCCTTGTCCTTTTGACATCTCTTGGATTTGCATGGGCATTCTTTTTTTTTTTTTTTTTTGAAGCTCGCATGGGCGTTGGGTTCTTCGTGTTAATTAAAGGAATAATTAACTCAAAGTTGGCCCAGCCCAGCAAATGCACAGAATAAACAATCGTGTCTTCCAACTCGTGGGCCGAAAGTAGACCAGAAAGGATCAAATGCATTGTTGTCATAGAAGATGTTTCAATTGGCCCAAAGTGGGCCCCGGATAAAATGGATCGTCTTGTTAACGGTAATGGAACTATAAATGCTTTGTTTTTTTCTTTGGAAAAGTCTATACTTTTCCTCTCCAACTTTCACAAAGTCCGATTTTTTTCCTCCCTCAACTCTAAACCGAAAGCAAATCGCTTCCCTTAACTTCTCAAATGTGCATTTTACTTCCCCTGGTGCGGTTTTGCTATAGTGTAGTATGGATTTGCTACCGTGACAGTAGTTTTGTATTTTTGCTTTATGTTGGCTGGAATTTAAAAAACAATGATTTACTATGATTTACATTGACTTATCAAGGATTCAATGGAAACTAAAAAAAATAGTTGGGGAGGTGTTATGTGGCCTTTTTCAAAATAATAATATAGTGTTTCCCTTCTGATTTTATATATTTTGGCATTGATATCATTCTTACGCGGGTAGGTGATCCTTTCGGTCTTAGGGATATTCATCGGTGATTCTCGGTAAATGAAGACTATTTGTTTGTACAACCTCTTAATAATAATTAGAACTATTAGATTTTGCCCACTACACCACACACTTACAAACCAATAGTGATATTAGATATAAGGGCACGGTGGTCGCATGAGACCGCGGGCGAAAATCTGTATCACAATCAGCCTGGTGTATGGCAAAAGCCTATGGTGAAAGGGGTTTTGAACTGGTAGTGATGTGATTTCTGCAGTAGTGATTGTTTGTTGTATGGCACATCATTTGGCTACTATGGCCCAAAAATTTACCCTATTTTGTTGTATTCATCCAAGATGCATGGTTCATGCCCACAACACCATTTTGATAATCATGGTAAACGTATCATAGCAATTGTAGGACATTTTATATGATACATCCAATCCTCGTTTTACACTACTACCCAGCTGATTTTGCACAACGTTTCAAAATCATTTTCCATGGCGGTTATTTTGAAAACCGCCACGGTTAATGTCCCTATTAACCATGGCGGTTAATAGATTGATTAATCGTGGCAGATAGTTAATGAGGCCCAAATATCCAGCCCAATTCGCAATCAGAAGTCCATTTGGCCCAACAAATAGAGACCACGTATATAAGCCGAGGGAGTTGCAAACCCTAACTCATTCCACGACTCACAACAGCCACTCTCCCTTCTCTCTCCTCACCGGCCCTTCTCAATTCCATCCTTCTGGCAGCGCGAGCGGTCCGTCCACAGCCGGCTCGTGGGGCGCGGTGTCCCCAGAGGCTCGAGGAGCGGGCGTACCCGATGGCGGCCGGCGCAAAGGAACGGGCATCCTCGACGGCGGCACATGGGCCTGGCCCCTCCTCCGACGGATCTCATGCAACTTCCCCCGACATCCGGCAGCGGCGTGCGGACCCGCCCCCCTCCTTCGGGCAGATCTCCTCCCTTCCTCCAGGATCCGCGGTGGGGAGGACGGATCCGGCGGCGGTGCCGGGAAGCCCTAACGGTCCCGACAGCCCGGATCTAGGCCCGTTAGGGTTTCAGATTGATTTTTTAATATCGGTGGCGGTTTTTGGTCCCAAAACCGCCCACGGTTAATACTTCCATTTACCGTGACCATAACTTCGTGGCGGTTTTAAAACCACCATGGAAAATAAAAAAAAAAAAACGTCCACGGAAAATCGAACAGGTAGTAGTGTTAATCACGAGGAGCAACATTATTAGTGCACATCAACGGACCCATAGGAACTGTAGAATTTCCTTCAAAAATAATTTCCTTCCTTTATTTTTTTTTCACTGCAGGTGCAGAAGAAACTGATGTGGCGTACTCCAGTTCCACTGAGCAATTTATGTCCAAGTCAACTTGCACATAAATTAGTTAGTACTTCCCTCGAAGACTTGGACCTGGCACGTCTACGCACACCTGAAAACCGCCAATACAAAATTTCTTGAGCTTACGCGGTAACGCGTACGTCGATATCATGTATATCAAGCAAAAATATGCCTGGTTATCTCTAGGGAACGTTTGATGTTCCAAGGATTAGATAATTGCGAATCTTCTACGCACTCTCAAGCTCGGCTGGAATATATGTATATTGCAGGCCTCAGTTGACTGCCGGCATATATATATATATATATGTTGCATACAATGCATATATAGAGATAGGTGACGCATGCAAGATACCGTAGTATACACTAGCAAATAGAAATGTGTGCTCTAACGAAACGATCAAGATGTTGCAGTCACATGGAAAAGCTCTACGCTTAATTCTTCAACAAGAATTTTCCTGGTCACAAACGCGGCAACAACGTATGTACTTGGCCTTATCTTCTCGTTGGAGCATGAATACGTGGCAACTGAATTATTGTATGAACGTATTCGAGAAGACGGGATAGGATTTTGCAAGGTCAAAGTAGCGGACTATTTGTGAAACTTATCGGATTGGTTCTCGAACTAATTATACGTGCCGATTATTATACGCGGCAACAACTTATCGGAAGCTACGTCATCGAATTGCATCAAATTAGTAAACTTCGTCCAAGCTATAGATAAACTTATCAATTTTCTCGAACTAATTCAATACGAATTGCGTCAGTCGTGGTGACGTCTCACATATAGTGATGAGAATTCCCGTGCTTGTCTTGCACAGTCATGATTTGAACTGGCCGTGGCTATACGGCACACGGTATACAGGATCCCTCCTGACGGCTGTGCCTCCGTTCCAATTCAGGAACTTTCGCACCACATCAATATATATATTCGCCAAAAAAGAATAATAGTGGGAGTAGCGTCTCAATGGACCCCCCTCTCTTGATCTCTACTTATAAATACAAATGGTTACAAAAGTGTGCACAGCAAGTGGGAGCAACACGGGGCAGCTGAAGCATGAGGCCGTCAATGGCTTCCACAAGTGCGCGCTTGGTGGCCACGCTCATCGCTCTCTCGCGTTTCATTGCTCGGAGGCTGCACCGCCGAGGCAACATAGTGAGGCTCCAATCAGAAGCATTGAGGTAGCTGACACACAAGGCCGATCATCTATCGCGTTTCTTTTTTTCTTTTTGAGGAATCAGAGGAGCAAATCACTCCTACTGTGATGTGATTTCTTAATAAATAGAAAAACAAGTTCAGGAATTACATAAAGTAGAAAGGGAGAGAATGGGGGAAATCAAAGTTTGGAGATTTGTGTCGTCAATTTTAGCTGTGTGCTTGCATATTCACCAAGATGGTGTCTCCAATGGTGTCGTCAAGGACATTCACTTATGGGTTGGGACCTTGGCAGCTGCCCAGGGTCGTCAAATGGTGTCTCCATCCTCGATTATTATAAGTATCCTAAGAAAAGTCCCTCCACATACGTTACTAAAATTCCTTTGTCGCTTAATCTATCCACAGCCTGCTGCTCGGTCAAATGGTGACCTCAGCGAATTTTTGTTTAATTTGTCCAAGCCGGCTGCCATTAGACATGTTTTATGATGTTTATATTGACATGGACCACACCTCTTGCTAACAAAACGAAAAAAGATTGGGCCACAAACATAAGCCCCGTTGAGATACAGGCAAATCATGAAAAATATAATTTTTCAATGGCTTTGCTTAGGGTAATGATGAAGACTGAAAGAACACAAAACAAAAAAAGATAGGACAGGCCTGTTTGAGTTTGATCTAATAGATAGTATACTAGTCACAGACAAGCCAAAGTCCATACTATATATAATTAACAAGGGGCCGTGGATGACTGAAATTGCTAAATTTCTCGTATTGTAGTTCCCTTGTTTAATTTTGTTGCAACGATTGATTCCGAGAAACTGACAGAGCCCAGATGGAGATATCATAGACTGTGTGCACATCACCAAACAACCTGCGTTGAATCATCCTCTCCTCAAGGATCATATTATCCAGGTTCCTTCTACAACACCATTTCCGATTTAATTTCACCATGAGATGCACTGTACTATATATCATGCTCCAGCATACCCACACACACATGTTTATTATGATGTCATTCATTAGTACTGCATCATACCGTTTCAGATGCGGCCTTCTGACTACCCAAGAAGTCATTATGATGAGTCCAGCATTATAACGCATCCTTTCACCCAAACATGGCATCAAAATGGCGAGTGCCCTGAGGACACCATACCAATCCGAAGGACCAAAGAGGAGGATATACTGAAGGCCAGCTCTATCAGGAAGTATGGCAAGATGATGCCCATCACTGATCCAAGTCTCATGCCTGTCGATGACACTCGACACATCCAATGTAACGAGGGTCACCAGGTTGAATACCTCCTATTTTTCTAGAATCACATTCATATTTGTTCCTATCCTCATCTTGTTGGATCACTATTATATGATCTGAAATTGCACATATACATTCCCATGGCACAGCATGCCATCGCCTCTGCTTGGGGAAATGATTCGTATTATGGAACCCAAGGCACCTTCAATTTGTGGCAACCGACAATTGAGACTGCCAAGGACTTCAGTTTGGCCCAGCTCTGGATCACTAGGGGTCCTACAAGAACAACGACCTCAACACCATTGAAGTAGGATGGCAGGTAAGACCTAATTAAATAGGACATATCATTCCATGCTTATCCACATAAATTAAATTCTATGATTCATTTTAAGCTCCATGACGTATCTGATTCTAGAATATATGACATAATAAGAGGTAGATAAGGTTGTCCATTCATATGCAAAACTGTCTCTTTCATGAGTTAAGCTAACAGCAATGTTTTTAGTAACTAAGAGAAGGTAGAGAGTGTAAACTACTCCTGTCTTTTAATCTTTTTACAGATCCATGTTACTGACAAATAGTACCGAATATAACATCCACAATGGGTTCTCTAGATTCACTTTTCTACAGCCTTTGAGCTTCTCAAATTGTTGTAGAGTAATCTAAATTTGCAAACAAGAAGATTAACACAACAAAGTACAACTAAGTGCACGCCCATTCATTGGTGTATTGTGTCAAAGATATATGTGCAATTTTTTTTTTCAGTGTGGCTCATTGCCCTGTGCTCTCCACTATATTGCAGGTTTTCCCTGATCTGTACAATGATAGCAATACAAGACTATTCATATACTGGACTGTAAGATAAAAATAGTATTATTTTTATAATGTTCATTGGTATTTTTGAGTTCTTTTTTATTAAGTTGTGGGATTGATTAAAGATACTAACTGTTTATGGCAGGCTGATGCTTATAACCAAACAGGATGTTACAACCTATGCCCAGGATTTATCCAGACAAACAATCAAATCGCCATTGGTGGTAGCATCTCACAACTGTCCCCGGTCTCCACTTATGCAGGCTCGCAGTATGACGTTACTATTTTAGTTTGGAAGGTAACAGAAAAACTTTACTATTATGAGCATTCAAGATAAAATTTACGAATCAGTACAAACATTTTGTGCCAGTTGCATCTAGTTAACTTTCTTGGGACCTTCAGACCCCAGGAACAATTTCTAGCATTTTTTTTTATATGTTTCAAATGATATCTTTTATACTTATGCCCATACTTTTGAGTTGGTCTATATTCTTCTGTAAATTTTTGTTTGCAGGACAAAAAGATGGCAATTGGTGGTTGAAAGTTGGGAGCTATGTTTTGGGCTATTGGCCAACGTCCATCTTCACCAAGTTGGCCAACAGTGCCTCGTCTGTCCAGTGGGGTGGTGAGGTGTACTCGCCGAACCCTGGACAAACTTCCACAGACATGGGCAGTGGACACTTCCCTGAGGAAGGGTTTGGCAAGGCTAGCTACATCAGGAACATCCTAGTGGTAGATTCGTTCAATACTCTCGTTTCACCAAATGATGTGGTTTTGGGAGCTGCGTTCATAACTGCTATAGAATCCTAAATGGTACATCTAGCAATTGGGGCACCTACATCTTCTATGGAGGACCCGGGAAGAATCTAATTGTCCATAGCAAAAAGAGTACTTCTTTTGAAGTCAAACATCTCCATGGCATGGACACCCAATAAATAAATTTGTTGTCTTTATTACTTGTCGTGTAACTCCATATATGAAACGCAAGAGAGCTTGGCGATTCATTGTATTATAGAGAATGAAAATTGGTCATATATCAATATAATCAACTTTTTTTTATAGACCATGTAATGTGATTGGGTCTAATTCAAAAGGATCATCTTCTTTTGCCTGCGAGAAGAAGTTACGACCTAGTTTGCCATGATGCCAGCCTTTCTTTGTCGTTCATATGATCCACGACGGCATCATGCATGCACAACGAATTCGTATATGTCAAGCGCATTTAATTAGACCCAATCACGTCCATTTACAGCCAAAGAAAGAACTAGTAGCAGCAAGATAGCTTCACGTCCATTTCAACATGGGAAAAATAGGAAACTGCGTGGTTTATAATTTCCACGAAGACTTTGGACCTGGTAAGTCTCTACACACGTTTACGCACGCAAGAACGACCACGAAAAATTTTTGAACGACGTTATAATCTGTATTAATGTACTCGGATACATTGTTGCATCCTGCCAAATGCGGCAACAACTTGAGCAGTATAAGTTCCTTAAAGGCCACTCCCAGGTACCCATTGCCTTTCAATGGCTTTGGAAAAATTACTGCCAACCCAAGCATAAAGTCTTTTTTTGGCTCATTCTGCGAGACAGATTAAGTACAAGGAACATGCTAAGAAGAAAGTCCATGTACCTCCCATCCTACGATTGTGTTCTTTGCAATATTGGTGAAGAGGAAACCCTGCAGCATCTCTTTCTGGGTTGTTAGTTTGCCAGAGATTGTTGGGCAACTTTAAACATTGATTTGCAGGGAACTCAAGACATTTTTCAGGCTATTGAGCTCATCAAGAACCAAACAAACCCAAATTTCTTCATGGTCATGGCAATCCTCATGTCCTGGAGCATCTGGATTTGCAGAAATGATATTATCTTCAAGGTTCTTCCTGCATCCTCCCAGAAAGCAAAGCAAATTTTCCTCAAAGAAGTCAGAATCCTCACTCTGAGAGTGAAAACAAAGTTCAGTGCCTCGTTTGATCAATGGATCCAGAACATGTTGTAATCTGCATTGTTTTTTATATTTTTTCTGCACCTTTTTTTTTTGTTTCCTAGGCTTTCCTTGTAATTTCGTACACTGCTTTCTGGTGCTCTTTTTAATAATTAAAGGTCTGTAGGGGCTTCCAGCCCCTCCAGTTTATTAAAAAAATATATATAATCAACTATTTTTTTATAGACCATGTAATGTGATTGGGTCTAATTCAAAAGGATCAACTTCTTTTTGCCTGCGAGAAGAAGTTACGACCTGGTTTGCCATGATGCCAGCCTTTCTTTGTCGTTCATAAGATCCACGACGGCATCATGCATGCACAACGAATTCGTATATGTCAAGCGCATTTAATTAGACCCAATCACGTCCATTTACAACCAAAGAAAGAACTAGTAGCAGCAAGAAGCTTCACGTCCATTTCTTTTTTTAGAAAACAGCTTCACGTCCATTTCAACATGGGAAAATACGAAACTGCGTGCTTTATAATTTCCACGAAGACTTGGACCTGGTAAGTCTCTACACACGTTTACGCACGCAAGACCGACCACGAAAAATTTTTGAACGACGTTATAATCTGTATTAATGTACTCGGATACATTGTTGCATCCTGCCAAACGCGGCAACAACTTGAGCATTATAGTAAGAAAAGACATATGACCACGACGGAACGTACGTGTTATGGTGCGGCAGAGGCCACACCACTAAACCGAGTAAGATATCTTAAAACTGACCAAATTTTTCCACACGGTCCGGACCGGACGGCGGCTCGTTGTGGCAAGAAGCAATCTCAAGAATGTTTGTCACCAGAGGATTTCCCGCATAGCAACGTGTTGACACCCGGAAATGGATGGACATCATTTTAATACTATGAACATGTCAAAAGACCCTAGAGCTCGGCCAAGAAAAACGGCGAAGTTGTGGAACTAAACTTGATGAGCTTGATGACTTGTGATGAATATTGGATTTATATGTGATATATATGTGATGAACGAGTTGTATCAATGCATGGATGTCAAATATATGTGATATGTGTTCTTTATGTTACATTTGAAAAGGTGGAATGGAAAAACAGAATTAAAAAACAAATATTTGGTTACTTCACCGAGTGGTGCGCTCGGTAAAGGCCACTGTATCGAGGGGAGCTCTATGTAAATCTGAAAGAGTGGGCGTCTGGGATCCCCAAAATCCCTGAGGGGAGCACTTCGTTGAAAGTAGCTCGGTGAATTATGGTCGATTCACCGAGCACGACCATGGCCCTCGGTGAAACGACCATAGCTCTACCTAGCGGCCCGGCTGAGGCGGCCCTCGGTAGAGATGGTGTCCCTATTTTTTAAAAATTAAAATCTACCGAGAGCCCTACTAACAAGGCGCTCGGTAGATATTGTTTTAAAGTTTTTTAAAATTAAACTTCACCGAGAGCTTTCTTAAGATGGCCCTCGGTGAAGTACCTATACCTTTGGCGAAGTGGGAGGGGGGCTCGTTGAAGTTGATGTCGACGGTGGAAAAGCCCGTCGACGTCGGGCCAGCTTTAGTGACGGGGGCTCAGCCCTTGGTAGAGTTTGATAGAGGGTGCACCGAGGGGCCCAATTTAAGCTCTCGGTAAAAGCCGTTTCCTGTGCAAAGTTTCACCGGGGGCCTTCTACCGAGAGCGGCCCTCGGTAGAGCTTCTACCGAGCGCTATTAACCCTTTACTGAGTGTTTGTGGCGCTCGGTAGAGGCGGCGCCTCCAATAATGCTACTTACCCGAAGGATACATAAATCTAAAAAAAAGAAAACAAAAAGTAACACGTTACCCGACCACAATGTCATCCGTGACTTATTGAGAGTTTCTTTATTTTTGTATTCACTTTACTAGGATCTTGCATTGAATAACATCAAATTTGTATCTCTTTGAGCACTATAACTTTGGTTTACATCATATCTCCATCGGAGGTTCATATGAAAAAAATCCATTCACACTCAGAGAACTTAAATCATAACTTCTGGGCTGCAAATAATTCCAAATGAAAGATTCAATAATTACAAATTTGCATATCTCTCCAAGGTCCACAACTTTGGTTTGATAAATTAAGAAACATAAATTTTAAAAATCCCACAGAACTTAAAACATTATTTTTCTATAAAAATAATTCAAAAAAAAAAAGTGGTTGTGGTGATCCTTGGCCATCTTGCAGCCTCAGTACAGCCATTTTGTTTTACGACTAGCACTTTTTGGGTTTGATTTTCGGGTTTACATGGGAACTAAACAGGCTCTGAGTTGTCGTTCCTACGATATATTTTGCAAATGCATGATAGGAACAACTTTATTTCCGCTGCTACTTTTTCCTCGGTCCTGCTTTCACGATCGAGGGAAAAGTACAACAATTGGCACGTACGTGTTCAACGGTCAGCTGATTCAATCCGGGAGTCAGCAAAACTTTTACAAGGCGTGCAAACGCGCCAGCCACATCGATCTCTTGCCCCGTCCAAGACGAATGCACCCGCGGCCGGCCGGCGACTCCACGAACAGAAGAACCAGGCAGCGTGGATGCTGTTTCGAGGCATTTTCACCAGACATTAGAGCCAAACTTGCTTATAAAACGGCTGGCATATGCTTAGACCATCATCATGCCCATCCGGCCATACGTCGTCCAGGGCGAACCACATAGCAGCTAGAAGAAACAGCTGCAGCCGGCTGCTAGAACGATGGCACCATCTGCTACGCGAGCGAGCTTGGTCGCGCTCGTCGTGACTCTGGTGTTTCTGTCCTTGTTTCTTGATGGTGCAATGGCGGCGAGAACTGCAGCAACGTCGGTGGCAGCGGAACGGCGGCGACAGGTTCGAAGCCTTCTGAAGGCGGGTCAACAAACCCGCTCTCGCAACCATTGAGGTATATACTACTGACGTTTCACGTAGTATGGTAGTGCCCGTCGTAAATTGCAGCACACACATGGTCCGCCATGCATGCTTGGAGTAAAACTGGTGTTTGCCAGTGTTTTTGAAACTGTGTTTTAGGACCTTTAAAAAACTGTGTTGTAGCCGGTCGCTAAAAAAACAAAGTGTTATAGCGGCATTTAGCTGAGAGCTCTGCTCGACCGGTATTTAATAATTAGTCCAAACAACTGTGTTACCAACTGTGTAGTACCAAAAGTGTTATAACGGTGTGGACATGCATGGCTCAACATATATGCTTGACAACTACTATCCAGTTTCCACTCCTGCTACCAAAAGTTTCCTAAATAGCCATAAAGGCCAATTTTATTTATTTCCATCCATTTACGTGGTAAAATTAACGTGGTAGATAATGTCTTGATCAAATACTACCAATAAAAGTTGATTTCTCTTTGTTTGCTTTGTTGAAAAATTAACAGAGCCCGGATGGAGATATCATAGACTGTGTGCACATCTCGAAACAGCCTGCTTTCGATCATCCTCTCCTCAAGAACCATACTATCCAGGTTTCTCTCTTTATAGAACCGTTAAACTTTTTGGTTCAAGTCTTGTCCATGTTAAGCTAGCCTACCTAATCGTGTGATATGACACAAATGGTGCTCTATGGTCACCTTTCAGATGAGGCCCTCTTGTCATCCAGAAGGCCACTATAATATGTCAAACAATGCACCCAATCCATTCACCCAAACATGGCGTCAAAATGGCAAGTGCCCAGAGAACACCATACCAATCCGAAGGACCAAAGAAGAGGATGTCTTAAGGGAGAGCCACATTGAGAGATATGGGAAGAAGTTGCCGTGGAGCATCCCAAGCCGTTTTTCCATTGATGACCCTGACACAGTCAACGTATTGAGAGGCCACCAGGTACAAGACTGATCCAAGAATCACTGAAAATCCTACTTAAGGGTTGTACCTGTTGTTTCTGAAATTTCACATTTATATTTATTATTTTATATCTTCCTTTGAGCAGCATGCCATAGCATCTGCACCGGATGACGAGAACTACTATGGTACCAAAGCAACCTTCAATTTGTGGGAACCAATTGTTGAGAGGGACGAAGGATTCAGCTTGACCCAGTTCTGGATTAGCAGCGGGTCCTACGCAAAAAACAACGACCTGAATACTATAGAAGCAGGATGGCAGGTGAGCCTATTATATACTCCCTCCATGTTTGAAAAGGAAGACGTTTTGGATAAGGTTTGGATCAAACATTGAGAATATGAATCATGAATAACTTTTAAGTCGTTGAGTTTCAAAATGTGAAAATCATATCAATAGATTTGTCTTAAAATTACTTTTATAAAAATATACAATAAATAACTTTCCAATAAATATTTTTATACAAAAGACAAGTAAAAGTTGTTTTTTTAGAGACCGTGTCGCTGAACTAAACATCTTTCTTTTTAAGTATGGAGGGAGTACATAACAAGTTATATAATGTGTATAAACAAATTAACTTGAGTGAACAAGGACACAACGACCAATTCGATGGGCCATGATGAGTACAAAGAGACAAGCAAGTAGCAGCTATATATTGTGAGCACAGAATGAGCACGTTACAGAAAAAAGAATCTAAAATAAGGTTCCATGGCCGTTTTGCATATTGGTTGACATGCATTATGTAGATAATCTCAATGGAAGAAAGACAGAACAAGGGGTCCTCTTCAGTCACCCTAAACAAATTTTAGATGGCCTAGCCAGCTTACAATTCCTTCTGTCAATATTATTACTAGTAGCTGATAGTTATTACAATAAAATTAAATAAAATGCATGCTAATTTAGCTGTTGGTAGATGATAACAATGTACTATTATGTAAGAAATAAGTATTCTATAAATGTGTACTTAGCTGTGAAATGTCTTTCGTTAATGCTAATGTATATATACTTTGTACAAACTATAGGTTTACCCTGGTCTGTATAAGGATAGACACACAAGACTCTTCATCTACTGGACTGTAAGATAAATATTATGTGTGCTATTTATCATCATTTTTTATATTGGTCCCTTTTTTGAAAGATCAGAAATTAAATATTAATGAACTAATTCTTCTGTTAATTTGAAATGTTGTAGCGGGATGCTTACAACAAAACAGGATGTTACAACCTACTATGCTCAGGGTTTGTACAGACAAGCAAGGAGATTGCCATTGGTGGTAGCAACTCGTATCTGTCCCCTGTCTCCATGTATGGTGGCTCACAATATGACATCACTATTTTAGTTTGGAAGGTATGCATGAAAAGGTTTCAGAATCGATGACATCTGCTCTTTGTTCATATGCAACGTACTTTCAGACCTTAGCACACACAATTCAGGTAGCACATAGGCTGTTGAAGTAGTGCTCTTTTTAAGGGATTTCATCTACTGCCCATGACTTCATCTACTGCCCATGATTTTCATCTATTAATCCAAACATTTTATTAATGCATTTGCTAGCTAATATCAATTACCCATTGTGCAGTTTTAAGGAACGTCTGCGTGCTAAATAAGAACTAAAAAAACGATAAGACATAGGAGCTATAGTACTGATTGAAAAACTATAACCACGAACATTTCTGCTTACACATGGCATTTATATATTAGTTTATGCATTAGGTTTGATCTAGTAGTTATCCGGAGTCCACTATGCACACGTCATGTATCAAATAATGCATGCAAAATTTCTGCACTCCCAATGGTAGTTCTAAAGTCCACAAGTTTACACACATCATGTCAGAACGATGCATGCTAAATTCCTACACCCAACGGTATGTTCTAAACTTCTCAAGTTTTGAAAAAAATGAAAAATAATATTTTGTACTTCCGTCACAATGGAAGGGAACTATATAAACCATTCCTTAGTGAAAATAAGGAACACGTAAACAACCTTTTACTCAGGGAATCTAAAACAATATTGCCTAATCATGATTTTGTCTACTGAAATCTCCAGTTAATTTTGAATTTCAGGACCCAAAGGAAGGCAATTGGTGGTTGCAAGTGGGAGGCCATGATCTGGGCTACTGGCCAACTTCAATTTTCTCAAAGTTGGCAGGTAGTGCGGCCTGTGTCAGTGGGGAGGCGAGGTGGCAGCATCACCGGATGCGGGCCAAACATCCACACAGATGGGCAGTGGACACTTTCCTGATGAAGGGTTCAGGAAGGCAAGTTACGTCAAGAACATTCAATTGGTAGATTCGACCAACAATCTCAAATCTCCTAGTCATGTGAGCTTGTTAGCGAAGTGGCCCAAGTGCTACAACGTGCAGAATGGTACTAGTGCTGATTGGGGCACTTACATCTTCTATGGAGGACCCGGGAAGAACCCTAACTGCCAATAACAAAAATTGAACTGGTTGGGGCCCAAACGTCTCATTGACACAAGAGCAACCCCCACAGGAAATGCATTATATATGCTCTCCTTTACTCAGAAAAATTATGATTAGGATCTATATCATTGGGTGTAATAGTATGCATTCCCACTCGTCCCATTGCAAGGGTAAACTGCTACATAATTTTGTCTACATTGTAGGTATAAACAAGGAATATAAGTTTGAAGGATATATTACTTAAGAGAATCCTGAGCAATATCAAATAAGTAGGTGTCATATTATCTGTGGATAAAACAAAAATGTAATAGCATTAGTGCCCTCCCTGGGTATGCAGAGATCGGCATATGTATGACTAATTTTACTAGTAAATAAATGTGACTCACTACTACATAAATTATTATTAGAGGTGCCTCGATTTTGGACCAATGGCGGATCTAAAAGTGATTTCAGAGTTGGCCAATTGATTTTTACAGGCAGTCGGGACAACTAGAATCTGCAAGTTCTCCAACTGATGCCGATTTTCCTAGTGTTTTAGCAATTAACAATTAATATATTTTTCCTACCAAATGTCTCATAGCGAGAATTTAAATGTGCTATGACTAGTGATAGTTTAGTTACTACTAGGAAACATGCCTGTGCGTTGCTACGGGAGAAAATAATTACCAAACATTAATAAGAAATGTGAGCAAAAGTTTTCATGCTTATTTATATTTTACCTATTTTGCAAATTTCATTTTAAAAGGTTATATTTTCTGTAGCCACTTTTTCTCCTCCGATTTCTCTTTCCCAAAGAAGTAATGGAGTCTATCGGAACTGTACTCTGCCTATACTTATCCGAAGTTTACCAACCGCAACACATTCCTTTGCTCTTCCTCCCTAATCTCCATCGCCGCCCACAAAGTCGACACTACTCGGCTGATCTTCATAGGCGCTCCTTTCGTCCTCCCCTCCACAGCCACGGGGCGAGATCGCATGTCTCGACACCGGTCAAGCCAAGGCGAGTGTCTCTCATAGACCACGGGCCCACCTGCCTCTAGCTTTCCCTCGCGAGGGTGGGCGTACACTCCGTGGCGGAGGATTTAGCATGGGCTACGCTTTGGGTGGCAGCTAGCGCATGGAGGGTGGAGTCAGACGCGCCACGGCCCCATAGCGTTTGGCGGGCCCTTTCCCGGTGGGGTTCGTCGTGGCCCGCACCGCCGGCGGGAACCTAACTCGCCGGGCCTTGTTCGCCGCAGATATCATTGATCGGGCGGCGGCGGGCTTTATTCCGGATTGAGGCTGCCGGGCATTTAAATATGAGAATAAGGATATGTGTATATGTGCGCCAAGATCGGGCCTAGGCTTCCTGGCCGTGTTGAGGTTGTCGGAGCTCTAGTGGCGGCTTCGGCCACGAACTCGTATATATGTACGACGGAGGAGTCGAGAGCGATACAGGGGCACTGGGCGTGACGGTAGACGAAAAATAGATGGACAGGAAATTTTCTCTCTTTATTAGTAGGTATAGATATTTAAAACACTTGCTAGGCAATCGTCTGCTCTGTAACACCCGGTTTTAGAACAAAACCAGATGAAGTCATATGTGAGCCCTGGAAGTCAAATCTCACATAAAGTTTACAAATAAAGGGTAGTATCAAATCAACAATGCTTAATATACAACAAACATAATATAAACAATATAACCTCCGCTAGCGGCGGAAAACACTCCGAACTTCTGGTGTAGACTCCACGAGGGGACCGACCGACGGTTGATCACAAGCCTAAACTTCACCTGTAGTGTGGGGAATAGCAAGAGTGAGTCCATGTCAAACTCAACAAGAATTGCAAGACAATATCTTACCCAAATACCATGATCACTATAACATAACAATGTAGAGCATAAGCGATAAATTATGAACTGTTAAATAAACATAGGTCATCATCTTTGATGCAAAGGTTCCAAGGCCGCTCATGACCGTGAGCACGCGGCTGATATACCGATTTTACTGCGGAGAGGTGTATACTTTCACTTTGTGAGCCATGAATTGCTCTTTTCGCCCGGTGTCGGCCCCTTAACCCTCTTCCTAGGGCGGTCGGCGGGGTTCACTATGAAGTCTTTCAAAGGTTCATCTAACATGCTGGGGCCACTAGGTATGTTACGTCAATCCATGCGACACATCGGGCGGTCCCACGGTTGCGGTAGTCCCGTGTGATACAATCCCGCAGGAGATCCACAGTCTGTTTTCCCCTAACGCCTTTCGGTAACCACTAACAGGTTAAACAAGGTTCTCATACTGAACTAAAACTAGAGCCCATTAGCCCTCACGGTTGTACTATTTTCCCGAAGACTCTAATATAGACAAGTCCACATGTTGCTAATAGTCATGTTTAACGTTCATTGCATAAATATCATTGAAGTCATATGATCATGGTTAAAAAGCTAACGTATCCCAAACAATACTTGCCTTAATAGCGATCCTTCTTCAAGTCCGAAGCTCCAAGAGAGATCCTTCTTGATCATCAACATGTTCCGGATCACCACGTTAAGCTCACCTGTCTACTAGATTCCAAGCAACAACACACAACCATATGGGCTTAATCATGCATAGCAAACAAAGCTACAATTAGAACAGTATACCAATAGTAATAAACAAGTTGAAAAGCTTATAGAACTAATCTACACATTGCTATGATCACACAGACATAAGGATCATCGAAAACGGAGCTAAAAACGGAGAAGATACGCCAATTTACGAGTTTTCAGTAGGAATAAAATAATAAATTAAATTTGACCACGAAATTTAAAAGTTGGAAACCTACTGAACAGTAGTGTAAACACCTAGATGCGAAATTACGAACCCTAACGAAATTTAAACGGTTCAATTTGGATTTAAAACAAGAAAGTTATCAGCATTTGAAAATAATGGCAAAACTATAATTACTTGAAAACGTATTCGGGACTGCTAAGCCAGAAATACGCTTTCCAACCGCAAAAAGCATAGTAAAAGAAATATGCCAAGGATCTCGACGGAATTAAGCATAGGCGACAAGGTCTCTTTAGCAATTTTACAACCCGAAGGGGTATGATTAGATTTGATTAAATGCGATCGTAGAGAGCGCATACATTTGGAGGGATGACCATTGCACGGTGGTTGCCATTGCCGGTGGCGAGATTCTCGTGGGAGTTTAATGAATCGGGCCCTATACACTAGTACAGGATTGAACTTCCGTGGCGGTTTTTTTTTTATTTTTGCGTGGCGTGCATTGAAACACGCCAGCGGCTAGGGTCCGGGTTAATCGAGCGATTAACGCGGGCGGGTAAATGTCCGCCACGCAAAAATCGATTAACCGCGTGGCGGTTATTTAACAATGCCCGCCACGGAAAATAGGGATTAACCGTGGCGGTCTTCTTACAATGCCCGCCATGGTATATAAAATAAAAATAATAATAAAGAAAACCGGATCGGGCCCAAATGGGCCGGTCTGATCCGGGCCGCGAGGGGCCGCCGCCGCTACGGGGCCGCCGCCGCCGTCGGATCACGCGCTTCACACGCACGCCTGCAGCCCGCGGAGGAGGACGCCCGTCGGATCCCCTTGGGAGGAGACGGCGGATCCGCCCCGCCGCCACCTGGGACTCCGTCCCACGGTGGCCGGATCCGGGTCGGCCTTGCCGGTGGAGGCGCGCTCGGCCTCCAGCTCCACCCGCCGGCTCGTGGCCGTCGGTCTAGCTCCTCCCCCGCACCTCTAGGTGGCCGTCCGCTCCGCGAGCCGCCGCGAAGAACGGAGGGAGGGAGAGGCCGCGCCTGAGATGGAGAGGACCGGCGGCGGCGTGAAGTGGGGGGAGAGAAGGGAGGGAGGCGGTGGAGAGAGAGAGAGGGACTGGCCGCGCCGGGTTGAAGAATGGGTTAGGGTTTCACCGAAGTGAAGTGTTGGTATATATATTGCTGGCCACGATTTTCCGTAGCGGGCATTGTTAAAAACCGCCACGGTTAATCGATTAACCATGGCGGTTATTTTACAAAAACCGCCATGGTTAATCGATATTAACCGTGGCGGTTTGTTTGGGGGGGGTGCCGGGCCACCTATTTTCCGTGACGGTTTCTCAAATGCCCGCCACGGAAAATAAAAATCAGGAACACCATGCAAAATCAATCCTGTAGTTGTGATAGTGCACCAACTTACGCGGGACCAGCACCAATCGAAAGAGGGGAACACGCGTGCTCGCGTGGCTTTCGAAATCGAGGGCGAGGGCGGATGGACAACGGTATGCGGCCGGTCCGGCCCGGACGGTGGTGACCTGTTAAGTCCGGCGAGATGCTTTGTGAGCAAAACAGGCGTAATTAAA
This sequence comes from Hyparrhenia diplandra, assembly GCA_015847255.1. Taxonomy (NCBI): domain Eukaryota; kingdom Viridiplantae; phylum Streptophyta; class Magnoliopsida; order Poales; family Poaceae; genus Hyparrhenia; species Hyparrhenia diplandra. The sequence continues at coordinate 339,896 of JADLZK010010164.1, forward strand.
GATAGATATTGATCTCGACGACCGCCCGGATTGAAACGAAGGTCGGTGCGAGGATTACGGCAAGGACGCGGTAGAGAACGGCGGAATCGAGCTCCATCGAAAACCCGTCAATGATGTTTAGGGTTCGTTTATTCTTGGTGAAAAGATTGGAAAATGGCGGCATAGCGCCGTCGGCCGCTTCTTATAGGATCGGGCGCAGGCAGATAGGAAGGGAATCGGGATTGGCGGATTGGACCACTGACGTAGCCGGTGGGCATGGTGGGGCTCTAGCCCCACCTAAAAATCCGTAATCAAGGTTAATTACTGAAAGCAAAAATAAAAAAATTACCACTTCATGTAAATCAACATCTCCCTTTGTTTTAGCGCCCCTAAATTTTTTCAGCCTTCGTCACTGATTGGACGGCTGATTGCGTCGGTGGAGAAGTCCCGCTGGGTTACGATGTCAAGAACGACGGCGTCGTTGACTTGGAGAAGTCCCGAGCATCAAACAGAAAGGACGGAGGGCAGCGCTTGGGCTGTGCTTGGCCAACCTGGGCTTGGTGCTCGCGGGGCCGGCAAGGAGAGGACAAGCGGGCCAAAGGATGGGATGGCCACTCGGGCTAAAACAAGGGAATGGCCACTTGGGCCGGGAATAGGAGGAAGCCAGCTTGGGCTACCAGGCCAAGGTGGAAAATCAACAGGCCAGCGGGCCAGATTCCAGGTAAAGCATGAAAAAAGAGGCAAATACACTTTTCAATTTATTTGGCCAGCTTTCAAATGGGAGTTTCAAACTGATTTGAATAATTTCGAAATTAGCAAAACCCAGACAATACAATATAAAACATGCAGCAGTCATGGATGCGAAAATCATGTATGTAACCTTATATTGCATTTTAATTTCATAAAAAAATATTATTTTACTAGATTCAATGCATCACCCAAATTGCCTATTTTTAAAACATGCAAAATTTCGGGTGTTACATGCTTGAGCCCGCTCAACAGCCATGCTCTAGCGTCCCCGGCATCCTGGCCTCCTATAGCCCAGTAGGCGACACCACCCGTGAGCTGCGCCTATGATAATTTACTCATAATTTTTCCAGTAATCAAATATGTGCATTGCTATAAGCTTGTAATACAAAAATGTGGGATTTGTGCACATCATCACTACCTGTTCAATTGGCCTGGATCTATATGATATTTGTAAACCATTATTCTTGTAGTGTCTATACACAACATTCACACAAAAGGAATTTTTGTGGCACCCAAAACCCAGTGCCTTTTCTCTTTTATTAACAACACCTCAACATACTTAAAGAATATGGTAACCAGTCTTCGAATAAACAGCCACTCAACATGTTTCGCTACCGGACTCAACCGATGGCTTGTCGATCCACTAACTCACCTCCTATGTGGAACACATCACAATCCATGGCAATTAGAGCGCCACTAACAGAAACATACGTGCATCGGCTTCACAACATTCACTTGACTAGGCCACGAATTCAACTGCATGCTTGGACTTCCTGTAAGCAACTACTTCGAGCATGGGTGACCTCTCCTACACACACATACATGAGAACTAAAAGCACACAAGCAAAAGAAAATACAATATTATCTCTCACATATATTGGGAACCATAAACACGACATCCTCCATTTATGCAATTGCGACATAGCTCACCATTTATGCCCACCACCAGGCTGGGAGCTCTGGAAGGAGAGGAACAAGCGGACATTCGATAACATCGCCAGGCCGGCATCGCAGCTCGTTGGACACATCAAGGACAAGGCGCAAGGGTGGGCGGCAGCGGGGTACAGAGACCTCGCAGGCCTTCTCGCGCTCACCACGCACCAGGTGATCTTTGTTTGTGTGTCTATGCGTACGGCGGCCAACGGGGTTGGCTAAAGTACACATCGTGTATCAACTCTAGCTTCCCTTAATATAATACGTGCACAAGGTGCGCGCTTTCGAAAAAATTGGCTAGCTATTAAAGATTTCCAAACGGGCCTGCTGAAACGGGCGGCACGAGCCCCGGTACAGAAAAGCATGGCCTGGAAACAGTCCGGCCCGGCCTGATCCGTACCCGTGCTTGGCCCGGTCCGGCGCCGTGCCCGTGCCCATGCGTACATGTTGGCCCGTGGGCCGGCATGGGCCACGACTGCAAGCCGTTGGATCACTGATGTCTTGATTAGAGCCGTTGGATGAAACTGTGAGGGGCTATATAATAAGACCTAAACCCTACCTCTCCATCCCAACACTTCTCCCGGACGCCACATCCCAAATTACCGTGACACCTTCTCCACCGGGTTCACCACCGTCGTCACCTCTCACCTCTCTCCCCTTCTCACTCCCCTGGCGTGACCTCCTCCCGGTGGTCGGCCCTCCTCGGCTGCTGCACCCTCCGGCCTCACCAATGCGCGGCAACCCGTCAGCGACGTCCTCCTAGTGGCGAGCACGCAACCGCCCACGGTGGCGCGGTGGCGGATGTCCTCCCCGGCGGTGGCGGCGAGCGGCCATGGCGTGCAGCGGCGGACATCCTCAATGGCCATGGTAGCGCGGCGCGCTCCGGGGGTCGCCCGGACCGTGCACGGGCGTGATCTTGGCGCGGCAGCGCTGCCGTGCCCGTCATACCGTGCCCCCGCCGTGTCATGCCGGCGTGCACTGTGCCGTGTCGTAGCAGCCGCGACGTTTGGAAATCTTTACTAGCTATCTCCAATGGGACGACGGACGTCCACGCATCCATATCTTTTCCCAAGCACTTCTTATCCTCTATATATTTTCCCAAGCACCACCTAGCTACAAATGCTTTTTATTTTAGTAACAATAGATTTTTTTTTTTTTTTGCAACCACCCCTAAGCACGTTTTTCATTAAGCAGAGATGAGGTTTTTTAAGTTTTCTAATACTAGAAAACAGAGGACAGCAACCCATAGTTACCGAAGCCCTCCCGACAACAACTTCGCACGTGCTTAAAATTACATAGAAGCAATAACGGTTAAAAAGCAAACACGCCCGGAACCTACACCTCGTCCTCTTGCCCTTTGAAGTCTAGATTCAAAGTTGTTATGTCAAAACAGCTGTTCAGAAGAATCTGGAGATATTCCTTCCTTTCTGACCAAGTCATCATGTCATGGAAGGCAGTTGTACCTCGCTTTAGACAGCCAATTCAGCAGCGACTTTAGTTCCTAGCTTCCTCAACAGCACGATCAGGTCCTGCCTTGTGGCGTTCGCCACTCGTAGCATGGCAGCAATGCGGCCACTATGCCGTAGCAAGTGAACAGGCACCAACGTCCTGGGCGGCGCAGCCGTAGCCTCTCGAGAAGAGATGTCTACAACGGCAGACAAATCAATGCCTTCATCTCCTCATGACCGAAGCATTGGAAACCACAGCACCAGCAGCAGGTGTCTCTAGATCTGAGTTGCCACCAGTTGCTGGCATAGCGGGAGCAGTCTGAGCTGCAACATGCTGGAGGACGGGTAGCAAGGCAGCAACCTTAGCAACCATTGGATTCTCTGCCGCATCATGCACAACTTCAAGCATACACACGACGACAGCTCGGAGGCCTCGTCCAATGCAGCAGGCCAGGTAGAAGGAGATCCAACTACAAAGAAGGCAAGGAGCTCCTCCAACATAAGGTAGAAGGAGATCCAACCACAAATGAACATCTCGCATGCGCACAACTCCACCGCGAAGCATCTTGCATGGGGAAGCAGCAAGCAAACTCAGCGGCGAGATCGTGGCGTTGTCATCAGAGTCCTTGGCGCCTCGACACATACACCCTACGTCGGCATATGTCATCGGCCCGCCGCTGCTGCGACATCGATGTCGTCGAGGCTTGCTAGTTTCCATCGAAGGACCCGGCATGGCCACAACTACAGGCGGGAGGCTCGCGAGAGAACCACCGACAGGGCATAACGGGTGGTCAACCCCCTCACCAATGATCTAGCACTTTAGGGATCTTTCGGAAAGCCAGTCAGCGGTTCACCTGAACCGTCGTAGGTAGAGTCTATTGGTGGGGAAGCATGTCGCACCACCCATCGGCATTGGCGGTCGAAATCTTTCAGCGTCCCAGCGCTGCTAGGTAGGCACGCTACCATCGACTGGGACGGACAGGAATGCCTCATACCGATTGAGGACATGGTTGGGTGAGCTTCCTCGACCTCTTTAGGAATCTCGCCACCTAGCAGATGCCTCGCCATGGCCTGGAGGGCCTAGATAGCCTAGGCGACGGCTGCACCCAGGGCACAAATGTGGGCAGTAGCGGGCGGCAGGTGCCATCGAAGGGCGAGGGCCACTCATCTCCAGACGTGTCACCGTCGTCGTCCGACCACTAACGGCGCTTCAAATGCCCCAACGAGCGGCCTCCGGGTGGAAAATCGTGGCATCGAGGAGACAATGTGGACAATGTTCACGGGGCGGCGCCAGGCGTCGTTACTCGAGGGTGCGCCGACTTTGCGGCCGTGGCGCTTCGGTAGCGGCGGCAACGGGGGACCGGTCTTCGGGGGCCTCCCCACCTCCGATAGTCGTGGAGATGGTCTTCCGGGGCCGCCCGGACACGGAGCGAGGCGGGCAGGCTCCATTGTCGACTCTTATGAGCTGGACTCATGTTTCATTAGCGTGGAAGCAAGTGGGGAGGGAGGTGTTGGGGCAGCGAATCCGGGCGCGAGGCCCGAAACCGGAACTACAGTCGGTGGTGGCAACGCGGCGGCCCCCGCCGCCATTGCCGGCAACTAGCGCGACACCCTGGCGGACAGCTATTGCCCGATGGCACAGAGCCGCTCGCCCGGGCCCTGCTCAGCATTGTCGTGAGGACCGTGGCAATGTGGTGGCGCCCTGCACCTCCGACGGGCTAGCAGGAGCGCCATCGCCGCCGCACTAGCGTCGAGAGTTGGGTGACGGTGCAGGGAGTGGGAAAGAGAGGGAGGGGGAGCGGAGGGGGCCACCGGTGTAAATTGTAAATCGGTGCTCGAGGCACCAAGATGTTTTTCATCATTTTATAAACATTTTTTATACAAGAGGCCTGAAGGCTGTGCCGAAGGTTTTAGAGCTTTTTATTTTTAATGAGATGAGATGATTTTAGTTTCCAAAAAAAAAAAAATCGGTTAGGGTACAAGGCTACAAGGGCGTACTTTGGTGTGGATTGATATGGCCACAGTGTCGGAACCACCTTGGCGTTTAGGGCACTCACAATGCAGACTCTACCATAAAGTCTAAAACTATTTATTCTCTTGGATAACATGAGCTTGAGTCCAAATAAGACTTGGAGTCTTGTTTTTTCTCCCTCTCTCTTCTATAAATGTACTGCGACATCAGTGTCACATCAGCCAAGTGCAATAAATATCATGGTAATAAATAAGCTTAGACTCTATGATAGAGTATGCATTGTGAAAGCCCTTAAAAGCCGAGCAACGTGACTGGCCGCCAGACGCCGTACGTGTTAATTCCATATGCTGATGGCGATTGATTCGGTAACGTGAAAGAAAGAATGTAATTAACTGCGTCACTAATGGCAGGCTAAAAGGACAACGACTGAGGGCATGTTTGGTACAACACACAGCGATTTCATGAGTAGTGGTAGAGCTCAAAAAAATAGCTTATCCCAGGTCTCTCACATTTCATTCTCTTATCCATACAAAAGTTATTGGTGAAGCAATTTTACCAAACTGCAGTTCAAAACAATTCAGCTTCACCTAAAGAGTTGCTTATGAAATTATTTTCTAAAAACACAGCTGTGCCAAATAGTTTCCTAAGAACGGGTACCAATAACTAAATTTCATTTTAAATACAATGTTTGTTTTAAGTAATGAATTAGAGGTCGCATCTCCGTTCGTCAAACCAGGGCCCTATTAAATTTGATGAAAAAGGGCATCCTCTGGTGAGAGACACGGTACGATGATGAACAGGAGAAGCCATCAATAGAGTGATGGCAGTCTACACCTGTCCAATGAGATGGTGGAGCGATGGCACTCATTTATCTCATGCATTTGCTGCGATGTTGGTGTACAAAGTGTACAGTAGGCGTAGGCTGCTAGCCATGCACATGGCGGCCCTACGACAGCTCCATTTTGTTTGGGTATTCAGTTCTACTCACTCCGTCTTCTAAAATTAAATTTGAATAAATCTATATTAAAATATATTAATATTTATATAATGCATAACTAGTATAGTTGTAAAGTGCTTTGAAACTAGTTTGTTATCAAATTTATTTGAAGATAAAAATATTAGAGATATTTTTCTAACAATATAGTAAAACTTGTGGCACACACACAACAACAACACCCTTTGAGTGAAGGAGGGAATAATCCAAGAGCAGCCCACTCTCACGGGAGTTGCATGCCGCTGTGTTTGGGTGGAGTAGAAGTTTGGAGGTTTCCTTGAAAGTCTTCTTCTTAGCACAATGCTTGGGGGTTGTGTTACCCCCGCTGGTCGATTTTTTTACTTACCACATATGCTTCCTGCGTTACTACTTACTACCAGAGCAAAGGACACTGAAAGGAAATATATGTGAAGCCGAGCAGCACATCATCTGTGTGGTGTTGTTACTTTGCTGCAATTTTGACCTTGCCAAATGACATTGTTAGTCTGAGTAAGTCTCAGGATTCTGTTACTGATAACCACTGAAAGAAACTGAATAAGTGACTCCCCGTACGTGAACATTCCCCGTCACTTTTTTTTTCTACTGCACCGACGACGCGAGCGGGTTATTACTACAGCATGCAGCCCGCTAGACTCCGTACATGTTCTTACGTTCCATATGCTGATGGCGTTCTGATCTGATTCGGTAATGTGAAACGAAGAAGCGTAAATTTTACTAACTTTTAAATACAACGTATGTTTTAAGAAGAGGAGAAGGCATCATGTTAGCACACTAGGGTTCGATTGCAGGAAGAACGACGAATTCAATTACAGCAAGTTCGCCGCAGCGAGAGAATGTAGCTAGAGGAGGAAGAAGGGGAACGAATGAGTTTACAGAGTTCAAATTCGATAGCCTCTCCCTCTACTCTCGTGCTCATATAGCTCTTGAGTTAATCCACTGCGGGCGGCAACTCTTGGGTTGGGCAGAGCATTCCTCTTGGGCGGGTCGAGGCGGGATGCGAAGCCCGGCGTCTTCTCCTTCATGATCCTGAACACCCTCCGTTTTAAGCTGGTGCAGCGACATTCCCCCGGTCTTGAGAGGCGGCTTGTCCCCAAGCCGGCGCACGAAAATTGCTGGTGCAGCTGTTCTTTGGATTCCCAGGTAGCTAGAGAAGGAGGCATATCCGACCATTCCACCAGCACTTGCTCCACCGGGTGAGTACCAGCAGTCCACCGGTCTTTGGAGAATGCGGAGAGGAACACGCATAGGTGTCAAGTCGGATGGAAGAGAAGGGCTGACCACGATTGCTGGCGATTTCTTGAGCTGCGACACATGGAACACAGGATGAATAGAAGATGAAGCTGGCTGGAAGCTTATAAGCCCACTGCCGATCCGCTCGAGCACCCTGAATGGCCCAAAGAACTTGAAGGCCAGCTTGTTGCGAGACCGGCGTGCCAGCGACGGCGCACATAAGGTTGGAGTTTCAGAAATACCATGTCGCCAACTTGGAACACCCGATCAACACGGCGTTTGTTAGCCTAGCGCTTCATACGCTCACATTAACGGGCAGATGTTGGCGAATGACCGACCGCATCAACGCCCGTTCCTCAAGCCAAAGCCAACATTAGGGACCTGGAGCGAAATAATGTAATTGAAATCCGGACCCAAGTGTCTAGGCTTGCACCCGTAGAGGACCTCAAATGTAGTACGGCCCAGAGCAGAATGAAAGCTAGTGTTGTACCTACTCTGCCAAAGACAACCATTCATACCACCGTCGTGGGCATGCATGAACAAAGCAGCTCAGAAAGGTCTCCATACACTGGTTGACCCGCTCTGTCTGTCCATCACTCTCTGGATGATAAGTTGTACTCATACGCAACTCAATGCGCAAAGGCGCAAAGAATGTCTTCCAGTGGTGGCCGGTAAATAATTTCGGCCACGATCGTAAACGATTGCTAGAGGCATGCCATGTAACTTGAAAATGTTGTCCATGAACACTTGAGCCACCGACTTGGCGGTAAATGGATGTCGAAGAGGTATGAAATGGGCAAACCTGGTGAACTTGTCGACAACCACCATGATGGAATCGAAAGACCCCGACACAGGCAAACCTTCCACGAAATCCATAGTGATTGTCTGCCAAGAGGATGTTGGAACTTCCGTGAGGCCGGGCAGTCCCCGGTATCCTTGTCGATCTGGCTTAGCCTGGGCATGAACTTGGCAATCTTGAACAAATTGTAGCACCGATTTGCGCATGCCCGGCCAAAAGAATAATGGCTTAATCTTCTAATATGTAGCCGGTGCTCGTAATGACCACCTGGCGGAGAACTATGGAGAGCGCATAACACTTTGTTTTACGAGCGGTGTATTGGAGCCTAACCATATTCTCGTTCTTATAGCGGATGATACCCTCCTTGAGGTGATAATTAGGAGCTGCTGAAGGATCCAATAGTAGCTTTTGCAAAGCAAGGCACGAGCGTTTTTCATGGTAGTGGGATACCAGTTACGCAGGTCTTGGAGCCACACATGAGATGGGGGAAGATCTTGTCATCGGTTGCTGGCCGGGATGGTCCCTACGAGATAGTGCATCTGCCACCTGATTCTCAGTACCACGGCGATAAACAATTTTATACCGCAGGCCCGCAGTTTTGTAAAAGCTTTTCTGGCGATATGGTGTATGAAGCCTGCTCATTCAAATGGATCAAGCTGCGATGTTGGTGTGGATCACAAATTCAGATTGCGAAGAAGATAATGACGCCACTGCTCTACAGCCATAATGATTGCCAAGTATTCTTTCTCATAAGCAGATAAGCCACGATTGCGAGGGGCCAAGGATTTGCTAATGAATGCGAGGAGGTTGGCCTTTTTTGCAACAACACAAAGACCAATACCATACCTGAAGCATCCGTTTCTATATGGAAGGTCTCATTGAAATCGGGGATACTAAGGACGGGCAAAGACATGAGCATCCTTAGAAGTCCAAATGAACATTGTATCCTTCTTGAGTAAATCGGTCGATGGCTTAGCAATGAGACCAAAGTGTCCGATAAACTTGCGATAATAGCCACCAAAACCTAGAAACCCTCTAAGTGCTCTCACCGATGTTGGGGTAGGGCGACCGCAATTGCCTGAATTTTAACAGGATCGATTGACAATCCTTGCTCGTCGATCACATGGCCCAAGTAAAAAATAGAGCGTTGGGCAAATGTACACTTGACAGTTTAACACGCCCGATCCACGAGTAGCCAAGAGAAAACCAAGTCTAAATGATGCAAGTGTTCCTCAAAACTGGTCTTTGTAAACTAGGATATCATCAAAGAAAACAACAACAAACTTTTCGAGGCCGGGGGCTAAAGTTGAGTTCATTGCACCTGAAAAGTCCCGGGAGCTCCAGGTCAATCCAAAAGCCATCACATTAAATTCATATTGCCCACAATGAGTCCGGAAAGCGTCTTTTGGTTCTTCCCAGTGCTGCAACAAAATCGATGAAAGCACGCCCTCAAGTCAAGAGTAGAAAACCAACTTGCTTGACCCAATTCATCTATCAACTGGTCAAATATTGGCTTTGGAAACTTAGACTTGGCGAATGACATTAAGTTGTGCGAAATCAACATTGAGAATGTAAGTTCCATCCTTCTTCTTCACAGGAGGACAGAGAAGAGAAAGGACTGGAGCTAGGCTTAATCAGCCCTTGAGCAAGCATTTCAAAGAACTTGTGTTTCTCAATCTCATCTTTGAGTGCGGGTGGATATCTGTATGGCACGATAAAAACTGGTTGTGCACCGGGAATCAAAGGAATCACATGGTTACAAGGTGCGGAAGGAGGTAGCTCTGTTGGTGGATTGAGCACTCGTAGGGTACTTGTCCAGATTGCATGGATGGCGGGGGTGCATTGCGAACTACCTTGTGTATTATCGATAGTATCAGCTTAGCAGAACAAATGTGCAACAACAACTTATCGCTTTGAGCTCCTTCACCCCGCAACAGCACCCCGATCATGATATGGAATCGAAGCCACTTATGTAGCGGTGGACCTGCATGGGATTTGAATAATTCCAACCAATCCATGCCAACAATAGCATCATAAGATTTCAGGGCAATACTCAAATCGATCGGGGAAAGTATGCGATTAACGACCAGCGTAGGCTGAGGCAATAGCTGACGAACAAAGAATACCTCCACTGACCACTCGACTTTCTTTGTCGATGGATTGCATAGGCACACCAGAAAGCGACCAACTTCGAAGCGATAAATGAAGCGATCGCGCGAGTCTAACAATATTTGTACTTGAATGTCCCCGAATGTTGCGATGGCGAATGACTTTCTTAGAGGCGAAGGCACTTTACAAAGGTGTGGGATACCTATAACAGGGGTACCCTAAAAACATACGGCTAATCGCGTCAAAAAGCGGCACTTCGCCTCGTGCGAGCACGAGCTCTCTCCTCTTCACGAGCTCACAAGCCGGGAGACCGAGCTGCGCTGGCTGCGCCCGCCCGACCCGGTGCACCCAAACTCCGTCTCGACGAGTTCGCGATCCCGAGCTCGAGCTCGGGAAACGGGAGACTACGGAATCGAGGGCAAGGTCTCGCCGAGGGCGTCACGTCGCGACTTACCCGTGCTACGATCCTGCGGACCCGACCCGCTGGTTCCACCTAGGCGCGACCTAAGTTCGAGCTCGAGCTCGCTGGCTCGTGATCCCGTCAAGGCAACCTCCGTCAAACTCTGACTCATACGACCTCCGGGCGTACAATGTGAAGATCAAGCGGCATACCTCAGGCGCGGCCGGGCCGCTCCATGTACGACCTAGTTCGCTCGACCTCTTCCCCGTCTCGCTACGAGCTCTTCCAGACGACCACGGCGGCATGCCGCCCTTTCCGCCTCAGACGAGCTCTCGCACGAGCTCTTTCCACCTCGTATGAGCTCTTCCGTATGATCTCTTCGTCCGGGCGAGCACGAGGTCATCGGTTGAGCCCACTCCGCCTCGCAAATGCGAGCTCTCCCGACAACGAATTCTTCTACGCCCTTCACACGACCTCCAGCTCGGAACAATGTGGAGCCACGAGCTCGGAACAACGTGGAGCCACGAGCTCAAGCCTCCGGAACCGCATCCCACCACGGCGCATACCGCCAACCGCTACGCGACAAAAAGACATCACGGGCCATCCCGGCGAGGCGCGTTCTACTACTGCGATTACGACGGGGCATAGGGGCGGGACTTCGCCCATCCCCAAGAATCCCGCGGACGGCGATGACCAAGCGTGGCGGGACACGCCGCGAACAAGCCCACGGCGTCCACGGTGAAACATACGACCTATGGGTCCCTCATCATTTAGCACTTTACCCCTTCTATTTTGTGTTCTTCTCCTCTTTAGTCCCTCTCCATGTGGCATCTGTATACCTCCCTTGCGGCTATAAAAGGGGGCTTCGCCCACGAGGAGAGGCGGGGTTCTCACCTCTCGACCCTCGCATACGAAACATTATGATCCCACTCCCCACACACCGGAGACTTGGGGCCGGCCTCCCTCTCTCGACATGCTTGTATTTCCCCGTCGAGCGTTTGAGCTCGGCCACATAGTGACTCAAGCTGGAGACTGGACTAGGGGCACCGATTTGCCCGAACCGGTATAAATCTCGTGTCTTGTGTCCCTTGAGCTAGGCCATGGGCCCCACATGAGCCATTTTTGCGTAATCCGTGGCATATCCCGTGATATTAGACCCGCGGCGGTTGGCGCGTGCGGGGAAAGCGCTCGTGTGGCGATAGTCACCGCTCCGATGGTTCATCCGAAGACGTCGCGGCTTCGAACCTCCGATATGCTTGCTTCCGGCCGTCGTCGACGAGGAGTCCCTCGTCCGGACCCTTTCCCGGCCGGGCGGCGGCCGACGCGACCGACTCGGCGCGCTCGGGGATGGGATCCGATTCCCACGCCGCTGAGTCCTATCACGCTCCGCGCCGCCCACTACACGACCTCCGCTCGACATGCGGCTTGCGACCCCTCGCTCCGACTCGAGGCCACCTGAGGCCATCATGCGCCCGGCGCAGCGAGGGAGATCGCGGCTGACCGGGCGGGGCCTCCCGGCGCTCGGCCTCGCCTCAGCGCGACCGGGCGGCCTCCCCGGCCCGACCGCCCGCAGAACGAGAGCCGAGTCCCACGCCCCCTTCGGCCCGGGGCCGCGGCCTCCCCTCGCCGGGGTCCCGACACGCGACCTCGCCACGCACGGGCTGCTCTCCGCCATACGCCGCGCGACACCGCGACTGCGGGCGCTGTTTTCCTGCGGTTGCGACCTAAGGCGGGTGGGAGCGCCGGGCCTCGCGAAGACCTCGCCTGAGCTCCATCCGTCGAGCCCGCGAGCACCGCACCGGCTCCCGCCGTCGAGTTCCGTCTGCAAGAGCCCCATGAGCTCGGCCATGGGCTCGGTCCCGACACATCGATCACTTGCATGTCCTTGCCTATATATATATACACTATATATATATGCATGCACATGTGTCGGATTTGCTTGGCTCTCCTCCCTTGCTTGCATGACCCGCGCCACGAGATCGACGTTGAGACCGCGAGGCCATGCGCTCGCCTCAAGCCACGACGCGCCCGCCTCAAGCCTATGCCCCCACGCTGCTGTCCGCACGCTCCTACCAAGGCCTACGCTTGGCGCGCATGTGCCGCCATCTACAACGCGACGCCGTCTTCAAGATCCGCCGACGAAGGCTATCCGAGGTCCCACGCCCACTTACAAGTTCGCCGCCGGGTCCTCCCGCACCGAGCCAAGGTCGCTCGTCCTCCCCACCAAGGTGAGGTCACTCGTGTCCGCCCTACGGGAATATCCGCCCATGGGCAGCGTGATCGCACGACGGCGTGGGGCGAGGCGCGACCTCGCACATCGTCTGCGATTCGCATGACATGCGGTGCACAAGAGCCCACTATGTTCGCCTTGCGACCTTGGGAGCCGGGCGGGGCGTCCCGGTTCGCATGACCTACGGGTCGCGGCGGCACGCGGCGCCCGACTCCGGTCGGACGGACGGCCGCCTCCGTCCCGCGTGACGGCCTCCGTCTTCACGTCCGCTCAGCTCGCGACGACACGGGAGTGCGGCCCGCCCCCGTCACGCGTGCCCACATCCTCGACCGCACGACCTGAGTCCACGCGACCCGCCGTCTCAGCCAGCGTCCGTGCGACCTGGGATCGTAGCGTGGAGGTCGTGCGAGTCGGTCTTATGCCGCTCTCGCCGAAATTGTTCCCCGAAATCCCGACCGCTTCTCCAAGTGCGCCGCCGCCGCTCGCGCCGCCCGTCCGTACCGTGGCCTCGGCGACCCGCATCCGCCGGCCCAGCCAAATCCACCCACGCTGGACTGACCTCATGGTCATGGAACCCGTGTGGAGGTCGCTCGCAAAAGAGCGCGCCGCGGCTGCCTTCCGTGTGGAAGTCAGGGACAACGCCCGTCGCGATCTTAGCGGCGCCGCCACGATCTCCGCCCGGCGCCGCCACGATCTCCGCCGAGCTTCACCGACTAGCCTCACGAGCCCCGCGCCGTCAAGCCTCTCCGGGCTCTTTACCGACGAGCTCCCGAGCTCATCCCGAGCTCCGCACCGTGCACGCTTGGCTCCGCCTCGCACATCTTTGCTACGGCGCCGAAGCTCGCGCCCGCGCCACGACCTCGAGGTGCCGCTGCGTGCTCTTTGTGCGAGCTCTTTCCGTCTCGTACGAGCTCTTGTGTGAGCTCTCTCGCCGCGCACGAGTTGCCACGCCGCTGAGCTTCCGAGCTCATCCCGAGCTCCGCGCCGAGCACACACGACTCCGCCTCACGCGAGTTGCCACGCCGAGTTCCACCACGAGTTACGCTGAGCGAACCCGCGAACGAGCTCCCACCTCCGAGCTTCACCGATGACAAGCTCCGTCGAGCTCCATCCCAGAACTTCACAGGCACCTCGTCGCCGCACCGCGTGCCCGGCCAAAGAGGACGGGAGCCGGTTTCATCCCGAACTCTGCATCCGTCTCGTGTGAGCCGCCACTCCACGCTCTGCCGCCGAGCTCGGCAACGAGCTCTCCGTCAACGAGCTTCTCGCGCTCGGCCGCGAGCTCGGTCCACGAAGCTCTCCGTCACCGACCTTCTCCGCTTTGCCGCCGAGCTCGGCCATGAGCTCTCGCCGCCCGAACTTCGAGCTCTTCACTAACGAGCCTCGCCCGGTCACGGCGAGGGCTCTCGCCGCCCGAACTTCTCCGAGCTCTTCACCAACGAGCCTCGCCGAGCCCGGCCAGGAGCTCTCCGCCGCCGAACTTCTCCGAGCTCTTCACCAACGAGCCTCGCCGAGCCCGGCCGGGGAGCTCCCGCCGCCCGAACTTCTCGAGCTCTTCACCAACGAGCCTCGCCGAGGCCGGCGGGAGCTCTCCGCCGCCCGAACTTCTGCGAGCTCTTCACCAGCGAGCCTCGCCCGAGCCCGGCCGGGAGGCTCTCCGCGCCCGAACTTCTCCCAGCTCTTCTCCAACGAGCCTCTCCAAGCCCGGCCACGAGCTCCTGCGCGCCGAGCTCGGCCACGAGCTCTCGCCGCTGAACTTCTCCGAGCTCTTCACCGACGAGCTTTGCCGAGCTCTACGCGTCCCAAGGCTCCGCCTCGGCCGCTCGTGCAACTATGCTCCCTCCGACACGTACAAGAGCTTTGACAATAGAGTCCTCCCCAACACCCGAAACGTCAAACAGCAACGTCACTCTTACTCTTAAAATTCCAAGCACCATGCTTTCCATTCGGAAAATTGCAACAAATCATCCTTTGCTTGCTTAAACTCTTCGCAAATTTATGCGGGTCCTCGGGGCTCGGGACCAACGAATCTATCTTTCAATCACATTTCGAAAAGGATTTCATGCCAAAGTCTCGTCGCTTAGGGTGAACAAATGCGAAAGGGTTGCCAAAAGGGCAGGGCCGGCCAAGCGCGAGGCCACCTCGCCCCTGGGCTACGGTACCTCCGCTTACCACCCTCCGACCTAAGGACAGCCTACAAATCAAATAGTTTCATAAGTTCGCCTAAGTAAGAAGGCAAGCGATGGAGGCCGAAATCGTATGGAAATGTCGACTAAAAAGATATGCGCCTCGACAAGCAATAGGCAAAAGTATCTGCTAGCTCAAGTTCTAACCCGTTAACACCGGCGCTCCGGCCGGACCATTCGCAGGTTTGCTTGCACGAGGGTCACCCACGCGCTGCCGGTCGAGGCGACGGGTTCCCAGCCGAAGGCTCGCCGAGCTCCCCATGTGGCCACGCACGCGCGTGCCCTACTCGCTTGCTAAGGCCGACCTGGCGCAAGGTCGTCGAAACCAGGACAACGCGAGAATGGCCATGCCTTCCGAGGCTCACTGCGTGCTAAAGGTCGTTCTCCGAGTCCCACGACGCCCCTCGCGGCCGTCACACGCTTCTGGCTCACCCATCCGTGCTCCACAAGCTCCGCCATGAGCTCCGCGAGCCCTGCCGCTCGCCGAGCTCCACGAGCTCCGCGTCAAGCTCCGCCACTAACTCCTCTTCGAGCTTCGCCACAAGCTCCACTACGAGCTCTGCCTGCCACGCCTCGCTTGCATGTCCTTGCCTATATATACACACGTTATGTATATGTATGCATGCATGCACACGTGTCGGATTTGCTTGGCTCTCCTCCCTTGCCAGCATGTCTCGTGCGAAGAGATCAACGTCGAGACCGCGAGACACAAGGCTGCGCCCGCCTCAAGCCACAAGGCGCCGGGAAGCTGCTTGACCGGAGGAGCGCGGTCGCGAGGAGCCAACGCTCTCACCCGCACCTTCCGCCCGACAGGGGCCGCGCGCCACGCCGGCCAAGGCCACGCGCGTGCGCATCGTCTAGGCTGCCGGCCTAAGTCTGCGGCGCGACGCCGTCTTCACGATCCCGCCCGGCTCCTGAGGCCGTGTGAGGCGAGGCTTCCGCACCGTGTCTGCCCGCCACAGACCCACTACGGCTCGCACGACCTACAGGTCGACCTACAGGACGTGCGGCACGCGGCGCGTCGACTCGCGGGTCCGCCACGCCACCCCACGTGACTCCGAGGTCTGACGGACGAGCCTCCTCCGTCCTGCACGACCTGGGGCCGCCTTGCACGACCTGCGCACGAGCCGCTGGCCTAGCACGACCTGCGCGAAGGCCGTCTCGCACTACGCGCACGACCTGGAGGTCGCGGCCGCGGTCGTGGGCGCCGTCTCAGGCAGATCGCTCCCATGCGTACACTGGAAGTCGGAGAGATCGACCTCGCGAAGTCATCCCGCCTCGCACGACTAGAGGCCGGGCCTGGCCTCGCCTTGTGCTCGCCCCGCACGACCTCGACCTCGCGGACGCCCCGGCCCCACGCCGGCTTGCGCGAGCTAAGAACGGCCGACTTGTCTCCACCTCCGTCCCGCATGACCTACGCCGCCCGCGGAAACCACGACCTCGCGATTCACCGACAGTAAATAAATAAAAGGTAGAATCATCTTCCCTCTTCCGATTTCGACTAAACAGGACGGGGCCGATCGACCTCACGCATATCTGCTTCAATGGCTAAAAGTAACGACGGTAATTCTAACAGACGGCGCAGCAGCGAGCTCGCCACGATTCAGGGCTCGGGTTCGAAGGCCGGCCCAACGAAGGTCGACGGCCGCCCTAGCCTACCTGGAGCGAGGGGCAGATCGAGGAGAGGTCCAAGCGACCCTCGCTTGCGAGCTACGAACGCCGCAAGTCTCCTTGAACTCGCGTTCGAGTCGCCAGGAACGACGCACCGACCTCCCGCCTCTTCTTCGAAGAAAAGGCGTCGTAAACTCGAGACACGTTCTCGAGGAAATGCGAGGTCGAACTCCTGGAACATGAGGTCGATCCACTAGCTGATCAGACGAACGAGCTGACGAGCTTGGGCCTCTCTCGAGCTACCCGCTAGTAACTCACCGAGCACCACGTCCGGCCGCCCGAGGCAAGGCGGGGCATGAGCTCACCCCACCTCTTCGAGAGAGCAGAATGGGAACACACAAAAAAAAGCGACTCAATCGAGTCAAGACAAACTCCGCCCTATCGACTCAAAATGCAAGCCTCGGGGGCTACACCCGGCAGGTGCGCTAAAGCGCACCTTCGGGCGAGGAACGAACCCGTCAGCGATCACGACGATCTCGACCTCAGTCTTCAGCGCATGAGGGAGAATCCATCTCCCCCAAAAAACGCTCGAGGGCCATCGAACTCTAGCTCACCCTCTCCACAGGCGACCGTGGGGAAGCGAGCGAAAATACGAATCGATTAAAGCCTCGCTGAACTTCTCGTTCCCACGGAGCCTCGAAACTACCACCAGCGGGTCAGCGCGCGCGGCGCACCCCGCGAACAAAAGTCAACCCCGAGCATGGCCTTTATCCTCACCACGATCTCGAGGTCATCGCCAAAACGTCACGGGAGGGACTCCATCTCCCCCCTTTCTCGGGGCTCTTGTGGGATACCTATAGGGGTACCCTAAAAACATACGACTAATCGCGTCAAAAGCCCAAGCGGCACTTCTGCCTCGTGCGAGCACGAGCTCCTCCTCTTACGAGCTCATAGGCCGGAGGGCCGAGCCCGCGCCGCGCGTGAGCCCGACGGTACACCCAAACTCCGTCTCGAAAGAGTTCGCGATCCCCGAGCTCCGAGCTCGGAGAAAGGGGGAGACCACGGAATCCGGGAACCCAAGGTCTCGCCGAGGCGTCACGCGTCACGACTTACCCGAAGCATACCCCTGCGGACCCCGACCCGCGGTTCCATATAACGCGACCTGCGGTTCGAGCTCCGAGCCCGCAACTCGTGATCCCGTCAAGGCAACCTCCGTCAAACTTCGACTCACGACCTCCGGGCGTACAATGTGAAGATTGCGTGGCATACCTCCCGACCCGCGGCACGCAGCGCGCGCATGTACGACCCTCGGTTCGCTCGACCTCTTCCGTCTCGCGCGAGCTCTTCCAGACGACCACGGCAGCATGCGCCCTTTCGCCGCGTACGAGCTCTCCCGCCGAGCTCTTTCCACCTCATACGAGCTCTTCCGTCACGATCTCTTCGTCTGGGCGAGCACGAGGTCATCAGTTGAGCCCACTCCGCCTCGTGCGAGCTCTCCCGACAACGAATTCTTCTCTGCCCTTCACACGACCTCGAGCTCGGAACAGCGTGGAGCCACGAGCTCCAAGCCTCGGAACCGCATCCCACCACGCTGCATACGCCGCCGCTCGCTGCGACAAAAAGACATCACGGGCCATCCCGGCGAGACGGCGTTCCTACTACCACGATTACGGCGGGGCATAGGCGGGACCGCCCATCCCAAGAATCCCGCGGACGGCGGCGACTGCCCGCGGACGGGACACGCGAACAAGCCCACGGCGTCCACGGTGAAGCGTGCGACCTATGGGTCCCTCATCATTTAGCACTTTACCCCCTTCTATTTTGTGTTCTTCTCCTCTTTAGTCCCTCTCCATGTGGCATACGTATACCTCCCCTTGCGGCTATAATAGGGGGCCGGCCCCTGAGGAGAGGGGCAGGTTCTCACCTCTCGACCCTCGTGATACAAAACATTATGATCCCCACTCCACACACACCAGAGACTTGGGAGCCGGCCTCCCTCTCTCGACATGCTTGTATTTCCCCGATACGAGCGTTTGAGCTCGGCCACATAGTGACTCCAACCGAGACTGGACTAGGGCACCGATTTGCCGAACCAGTATAAATCTCGTGTCTTGTGTCCCTTGAGCTAGGCCATCGAAGCCCCACATGAGCCATTTTACTGTGTCTGTGGCATATCCCGTGATATTAGACCACGACAAGCAGCCTTACTGATAGTAAGAAACACCTACTCAGTGTCAGGTTCTGGGGCTGAGGGGATCTCCACTTCTTCAGTAGCTGTTGACGGTCATTAACATCAATAATAAACCGTCAATTTATCATTTACACATGGGCAAATGAGCACCAAACTCTGAAATTAGGATTTATAATTAACAGGTTCCACGAGTTTTGTTGCCCTTGAATTATTTTGCAGGACACATCAAAATACCTTGTAAAATTACGTTATATGGAGCATTCTCAAGTATGATGCAAATGGACCACGAAAAGAGAATAAATTATTCACCATATGCAAATGTTTATATATGTGAGTGTGTATATATATACACATCAACAAGGCACACGTCATCATTATCCAAATCATGTTGCTGCTGGGCTAAAAGCATACTAGCACCCAAGACAATGTCGGTAGCACTAAGTGCATTTAGGCTAGTTGGGCCCCGCTGGTACCATACATGTAATGCACGACGTGCATTTTGAACCAGCAGCGCAGCACCGTGCATGCCAAGGCCCATCGACACATGATCCAGCACACACAGCAGGCCATCAGACGGCAGGAGCAGCGCGCCAGTGGGCAAGGCCAGACTCCCCACGCAGGAGCCCAGGAGGCTACGTCGGTTTCAACCATGCAAACCGACTTGAGGAGGTCGGCACATTAATTTCACCGACGCTGGTGCATGGAGGCATGCAGGAAATATTTCCTAAAATATGTAAAGGTTCTCTACTCTCCCAAGGAACCTCCCACCTATAAATAGAGGCCTTCTCTACATTTGTAACACACACCACCAAGGAGCAACACTACCATTTCTCAAGATGTAGTAGTAGAATAGCTATAGTTGGGAGTCAGGGGAGAGAAGCTCAAGTTCCGGAGGAGTCCTCGGAGGTCCGGCAAATCTTGTCTCGGCCTTTTGTAAGACTCAAGCATTTCAATATATTTATCTTCTCCTATTACTGAATTATTCTATATGGTTATCTAAGTTTACCTTAGTGGTTGATCAAAGTATGGTTAGTGTGATAGTTATATCTTGGCATGGGATCTCCGTTCGACCGAATGCTCTAGTTATCATATGTGACTAGAGTAGTAACCGCTAGTGTAGACGTGGTGTGCAGGCTAGAGGTTACCTGAGATTGCGCCCACCCCACGATAGTTGTGGTAGCCCGGGGGTGACTCCGATTGGGGCCTTTGTATTCCACCACGTTCGGGTCGGTGTTTTCGTAGGGCTTTTGGCTGCGACCCGATTACCGCTTCAGTCTTTTCGAGAATCGGAAAGGAACAGCTGCCCCGAAGTGCCTTGGTGTGATTGTTATGCTTAACCCTCTACTTAGTCAATCCCTTTGGTTTTCTCTAGAAAAGAACCACAGTAATGGAGAAGTAACAGGAATCTTGACCTCTCCCGTTGTCCTCCCAGCTTCGCATATCTGCTCTGCTATCTTTTACGATGTTCTCCCTGCGGTGTGTCACTCATGCAAAACTCTTATCATATCCTGTACCTTTACATTAGTTTAGCCAGCATACTAGTTAACAGATACATGATGGTTATTTGTCAACTTCTTTAACCATTGCTTCCCTGAGGATAAATACGATACCCCGGAATACTCGGGTGAAAGCTAACGGTATCCGTGCGCTTGCGGTTATACCTATGTTTTGCGTTAACAAACGCCAACAGTAGCATCAAATGAGTCCCAAAGTTGTTCCACGACCCAAGAAGACTTCGGACTGCACTTGTGATCCACGAAGTATTTGGCCCGCATTTGTAGCACAAGCCTTGAGCTCGGCGGAGCGCGGAGGTTGCTAATGGATTTTCAGCGGGTAGTTTGTGCGGGGACTGCTTTGTACTTCGCACCAAGCTCTTGGCGGATCACGGGAGCGGACTTGGGAGGCGATGGAGGTGGAGGCAAGCGGTACTTAGCCACAGCTGGAGCACGAGATGGCGAAGACCAATCACCATGGCGCAATGGCGGGGCGCCGGCGGTGCCTCCTCTGTATCAAAGCAAGATTTGCGGCAGAATCGAGTGTTTGGGGCTGATGAATCATACTTGCAGCTCTAATATCGGGGCGTAACCCATCAATGGCGCATAGCAAATGGCCGGTTCATCATGTTGAGGCGTGTAAACTTTCGGTTGGTGCGTAAGGGCCGGTGAATGCGGTGATATAGTCGGTAACTATGGATGTTTGGCTAATGTGCATCAACTGGCGGATCAAGGACTCATGGCGCACCCGATCAAAACGATCGTGTAGCATAGCACAGAAGGATGACCACTGTAATGTAGGAACTAAGTGCTCAATGGATTGGTACCAAAGGGAGGCTGGACCATCAAAATGCATTTCAGCGATCTCAATCCACATTGTTTCCTCGACAAAGTACATGCGGAAGTACTTTTTCGCTCGATGACACCAACGTCGTGGATTGTCACCATCGAATCGGGAAAGCGGCACTTTAGGCAAACGCCCGTGTGGTTTTGGTGATAGAGACGATCGAGGCCGAGGCTGTGAGATAGGAGCTGGTGCATGGAAAACAGCAGGGGAAGCAGGTGGTGGAGTGCTTTGGAATGGGTTGACAGGGTGTGGATCGGTGGGATTCGGTTGGGGAGGTGGACGGTTGGGGAGGTGGACGCATGATTGGGGCTAAGGGTGGTATATGAACTGGTGGTTGGTGGGAAGGATGTGGGACAGACGACTGTGGTTGTGGAAGCACGGCATGATGAACAGGCATGGTAGAACAAGGAGCAGAGGTGTAGATGGGGTTGGGCGTACCGGAGGAGGAATCATGGACCAGGCCATCACAGCCTGGTCCGGCATTTGTGCCCTAACGACGGGCTGGGTGGCGGTTGGTCCGGTAGATGGGCGGCAGCGGCCGCCGGGATCGGCTGCTGCACGACGCTCTGAGGCGTTGCGTCGAACACTTGAGATGCAGCCGATCGCTTTCGATGTTGCGGTGTAGCCGAGGAGGCGTTGAGGGCGCCCGTCAACACACAGACGCCGGACATTGTTGAGGGACCGCAGCGCCGTCTCAAGCGAATCCACGCGAGCGACGCACTCGTCGGCGACGTGTGGTTGGACGGGCGACTCCAGCCCAGCCAAGCGGTTGTCGAGTCGGCATCGCGTCGGCGGATTCGACTCGAGGATGGCAAGGCGCCCGTCCACCGCAGCAACTGCGGATCGGTGGCGCAACCTCCAGATTGTCGATGCGGCGCGAGATGTCGGAGACGCGGGTGTCGATGTCGGCGTGGCGCTCCGCCAGGCTCGTCTCGAGGCTCGGCGAAACGGCGGGGTCGAGACCAACCTCCTGCGCATCGAGGCGTCGGTTGAGGCTGGCAAGCCCGTCGAGAACCAGCTGGATGTTGGGGTCGAGCATTCCTCTTGGGCCGGGTCGAGGCAGGATGCGAAGCCCGAGCGTCTTCTCCTTCATGATCCTGAACACCCTCCGTTTCAGAAGCTGGTGCACTGACACATCATCGTAATTCCGTTCATGAAGCCAAGGGCCCTAAAATTTGATGAAAAACTGGCATCCTTTGATCTCTGATGAGAGACACGGTCCCGGAAGGACGACAGATGCATGAACAGGACAAGTCATCAATGGAGCTAGCGATGGGATTCATGATTCATCAGAAGCTGTCCAATGAACAGGACAAGGCATGAGTGGAGTACGTTATGGCACTCATTTATCGCCTG
This sequence comes from Hyparrhenia diplandra, assembly GCA_015847255.1. Taxonomy (NCBI): domain Eukaryota; kingdom Viridiplantae; phylum Streptophyta; class Magnoliopsida; order Poales; family Poaceae; genus Hyparrhenia; species Hyparrhenia diplandra. The sequence goes on from JADLZK010010164.1 coordinate 362,424, forward strand.
CACTTGCTACGACGTAGGTGTAGGTACGTGTAGGTGTAGGCTGATCGATAGCCATCAAATTGCACCTGCCATGCAACATGTGTCACTGGCGTTCCACTACACTACAATTTTTTTTTTTTGCGCCTATAATAAAGTTTTATTTTCCGAGACATGCCAGGAATAAGCATTAGAACGATATCTATATCAGCAGCATGTCATTTGTGACCACATACTGTAGGCACAAAAATTCTACTCCTTAGCGGCGCGCACGACAAGCCGGAATAGTTGGCTTTACTCCGCCCGAGTGTCTTGAATCCAATGGCGTGCCAGTCAATTTGACTTGTTAATTGACAAGGAGGTAAACGTGAGATCTGGAACATGCACGGTGAGACCAAGACAGTTTCGCATGTATGGCTCTAAGGCCGGATGTAAAGACACATAGCTATGAGAGCTATCTCGTCGACGAGATAATGAATGCATTCGGTAAGCATGAATAAAGATGTAGCGTAAAAACGGTTGCGAATGATCATAGAAAGCATGTTTGAACAAGTAAAGTCAATCATCATGATATGACATCATAAAGCTCTATTGCATGGATCGAATTAATTGACAACATGGAACAAAAAGCGGGTAACTCATAAATATAAACCTAATCTAAACGACACATGCATAGGTTTCATCCAACTAGTCTACCGCACGCCTAGCCTTCCTAAACCCGTCAAGCTTAAACCCTTGCAAGCTAATCCACCGCATGATACCACTTGCTACAGAGATATAAACCACTTACCACAACTAGATCAATCCACCGCATGATACAATCTAACCATGATAAGCTAAAAGCACGCATACATCTAAACAGATCTATAAATACTCATTACTCGTTGAAGCGTATGCATAGACAAGTAAAAGTGCATATGCAAACCTAATCTAAAAGCAAAGCCGGAGATTCGCCCCGATCAGTCCTAACAGCTATCCATCGTATGATACTTTCGCAACAAGCTAATCCACCGCATGATACGGCTTGCGGACTTAACCGTTCTAAACCCTCTTCGTCCCTAACAGCAATCCACCGCATGATACACTTCGCAACAAGCTAATCCACCGCATGATACGGCTTGCCGGACTAGACACTAACGATAGGTAGACTTACACACGAAAAGATACAAGTAAACACATAAGCGTGTTCGGCAAGCTTGCCGAATCCGGGGGGTCCATGAAGAAGAAACTTACACGTAAAACCTTAGCACGCCACCACGACTCATGACTAAAGCGTGCAAGAACCCGCAACACGTGGCAACCTAGATTAATCTAAGCTCGGCTATGAAGGCGCTGAGATAGATCTAATGACAAGCTAATGATAAACATTGAAAGTATTGATGACAACTAGATCTAACAAAAGATAAAGCCAAGCCACATCAATCTAGATTGGGCAAAGAGTGTATGCAAACATGATCAAATAAATAGATGAACAAATAAGAATCATGCACCACTTTCGGTAACTTAATGAATTCACTAGATTGCCAAATCTAATGAAGCCCGATAACTAGCTCCAAGCTAGACCTTAGCCTGCCGCATACGACTCATGATCTAACAAAGAACCTTTTTGCTCCATAGCCTAAATCCGCCGCACGATACTAAGCATGGTAACAAGACTAATTGCAACATAATCTAAATCCGCCCGACGATACTAGACATGATACAAGGTTGCGGTACTTACGGAGGTCGGCGGGTCGATGTATCCTCTCGCGATGTTAGATCGGCGACACGACCCCGGACTCGAAGGGTGGCGGAGCCAAGGCAGCCGGGTTGGTTGTATTTGATTTGGTAGATCGTTTTACAGTTCTTGCCGGGGGTCTCATATTTATACCACGGGGCTTGATGAGTCCTAACTAATTACGAATAATAATATAACGAAAATATCTAGCTAAGATACATTGTCTTCCAAGTCTTCTCGGAGTCGTGGAATTATACGTGACGTGGGCCCTTGTCCTCGAATATTCTTCTTGGTGCTCCACGCTTGCCGAACCATCTTTTGCTCAGCTCCTCCTTGGACTCGGGCTCCTTAGCCGAATAACAAATGACTCTCGAATACTCTGGCGTCACCGTTTGTCTTTTGCTAGCCGAATGACTCTCTTACCGAACCATCGTGTGCCGGCCCTTCTGTCATTCAGGCTCTACCAAATTTTGGTGTTAACATATGCCCCCTCAATTTTAGAGTAAAAGAGGTCCTTTTGCTCTGAAATTGACTATGACCTGCCAAAAACTCAAGCCAAACCTTTTAACCGGGCTAAAATTATTGAGGCCCATTTTCTAGAGGTTTCCTGCAACACGGTTTCAACCCTTCGGTTGCCTCAAGACTCGTGCCATCGAAACCTCCACCAATGTGAATCGGTAAGCCAGGTCGCTTCCGCTTCTCAAGATAAGCACCGAATAGATCTTTCAGATTGCATCTCTTCAGATTTCCTTTTATATAAATACAGGTGAACCCCCGGGCTAGTAGCGATCATTGATATCTCATCTCATCTCCCAACCGCTTTTCCTCCTTCACTTCAAAATCTGAGGTATTCGGCTAGTCCCAACTTTTGGCAATGGAGTAAGTTTTGTTTCACTCGCGTTTTCTGATGCTTTCTTTATGCCGAATCTGACCTTTCTTTTCAATGACTTCTCAAGTCCCCCGTGGCGCCGAAGTTCGCAAACCTCCGTCATCAGCTTGCAATAGTGCAGAGGAGGCGAGATTAGAACGTGAAGCCCATGAACAAGTCGTCGAAGATATGGAAGATATCGAGGAGGATCTAGACATCTTTGCAAGAAACCGAGGAACTTCTACGAACGGAACTTCAACCGTAAGTTTCAAGCCCGACTCCCCAAAGTCTTTCCTCTTCTTTACTTGACCTCTATTTATCGCCCTTCTTATTCTTCTTGAAGGTTTGTTGAGAAGATTTGCCCTTCGATTGGTGCGTCCGTCGGATGATCGAAGCGACAGAGCACGACCACGCGATGAGGATGCACGCATTCAGGCGCTGAAGGAAGTTTATGATAGTCTTTTAAGTAAATGATGACATGTAATCTGTTGTAACATCATGCCTTTCCTTTAGTTCAATGAAAATCGGTTTCGGTTCAATCTCTTTGGCTCGCCTTCATGAATTGATCTCTACGGTTTTAATCGGGCTGCCTTAGTTCTGATCTGGATGTTGCCGATTCGCTCTGTCGTACTAAACGACCGGAGAAGCTTAAATGACCTGAAATTGCTTTGGCCCATTTATCACTCGGCCCAACATATATTTTTAAGCCCACATGATGATTTTCGAGCTATAAAAATATCTTTCTCCATTAACTCCAAACTCGAGAACCGTTCTCGCCTTCCAATCTGTTCACCTTCTCCCTTGCCGAGTAGAGAAAACCCTCAATCTCTCGACGAGCATCCATGGTGGGTGGTGATATCAACCGCGGCAAGCGTCCAGCTGAGAACGAAGCAAGTGGAAGCCGAGTTCCTCGTCGGCAACGTCTTGAGTAAGAAAATTTATTTCCCCCTTTTTGGCAACTCCTGACTGTCACTGTTCATCTTCTTGTTTCTCAATCTGACCAATATTCTTCTCGATTTGATTTTTTTCTTTTGGTCGGGCCGATCCTTATCCCCGGGCTTCCTTGATGCCCGCTCCAAGCTCTCCTCTTCCCCAATCGGAACCTTCTTCCCCTGTATTGGAGTATCTCTCTGATTCTGAGGAAGACTTGTGGTACCTTCAGGAGAAGGAAAGGAAGGATGAGATCATCAAGGAGTTTGGCGAATACTCCATGAAAGCCTGTATCAAGAATCTTGATCAAGAAGACTCCATCGCGACTTCTAGGTACCAACACCGGTGGGTTTCAAATCACGGATTCTTTTCCTTTGCATTGTACCCTTTCTATCCGACGCTCGTTGGTCATGTACGGCTTTGTTTGAAGAAAACCAGCGACTTCTAGCGTAAATCGGCTCGGTTGCGGTGACAATGCTCGTTTGATCGCCGGGCCGCCACCCGTGGTGCCGACAAGGTGAAGGCACGAGGCGAGACGGTGGCGGAGGCGTCTTGAAGATGTAGCAAACAACCGTATCGGCGATGTCGCCATCCAAGGCATGCATCCGGGAGCGGCCATGAGTCGGCGACTTTGTCGACCCAAACCGGTGAAGACTACTCCATCTACCCAGTTGGCTTACGTGAAGCTCCGTAAGACATCGACAACATTGAAGAATCCATGGATGTGTATGAAGATCATGCCACTGCTGTAGTCCTATCCAATGAGCCGCAAAAAGTCGTCTTCAATCTCTTGGAAGATTGGTTTACATCTAGGATGAACAATGAAATCCTTTTCCGATGGATCTTCTAGTCCTTTTGTTTGTACAACCGAAATATTTCTTTGAATCGATCAGCGGCGAACAAACGATTACGAATGAATGACGTCATCACTAGCCGGATAGTGAAATCTCGCTTCTATCAAATCAGTAAATACTTGTTCACCGCGGCATTGAATACGCTCCTTCTTTTCCCCTTCCCAACAAACCAACCAAGGATAAAAATGTCAATCCGAGGGAAGGTAAAAGCAGAACAACATTAGCTTCTCCGCTAAGCAACCCTCGAAAAATATTTTTTGTCGACCAATTAATCTGCTTCTGCAAGAAACTTGATCTTACGGAGGTAATGGTAACCCGTCATGCCGATGAGTGTGAGAGATCTTTGACAAAACCAACGAAGAAACAAGGATTCGCAACCAAATTTATGCCGAATAGCATTTAGGAGTAAAGCCAAGTATAGATCCCTTGTGGCGTATTTCAAGCAATGCCTTTGTAACGAATTCACGAAGTTTTTAAATAAAGAACTTTTTGTCTCTATTTTGTTTTCTTTTATACTAAAGGCGACATAACAATATTTATGCTACTGTTCTCCGATTCTTCGTGGAGTATTTTTTTACGCTAAAGGAGATGATTAACACATCGGCTATACCTCATGAATAGAACAAACTTCCTTGCTCAAAACCATTAAACTCATACGTGTCGGCCAATCACATTTGGCAATAAGCGATTCTTTAGAAGCCGACACGAAATCTTTCCTTAAAAATTACTATGAGAGCCGACTATCTCGATCGGGTTGGTCTTGTAACGCAGTATTAACAGGACCTTCTTCCCATTTCTCGCACGAGAAGCACTCCACGCCTTCATATTCCCGAGCGATGGCTCCGGTGGCGGCAATGCTTACCGAATCATCGGCTTGCACTATCTCGACATCATCACCGTTCCATTGGATAAGGACTTGATGCATGGTGGATGGAACGCAAGCAGATTAGCATGGATCCAATCTCTTCCAAGTAATAAGTCAGTAGGACCCCTTACTATCGACCACAAAGAAAGTAGTGATCAAAGTCTTTGAGCCGATCATCAACTCAACGTGAACGGCTCCATGGGTATCGAAGGATTTCAAAGCAAAGTCTCGAGCACAATGTTCTGTTTTTTGAGCAAATCCTCCTTGGTCATCCGCGCCTTCACGAAAGTTGTATATGGCATGATATTGATTGCAGCTCCTCCATCGGCGAACATATGAGTCGAGGTTTTCCATTGACATATCCTTTCAAGTAAAAAGAGGCTTCAAATGATTGTGCTTCCCGGGCTGTCGAACACGTACTGTCTTGATAAAGCCAATTGCCCTAGGAGATCAATCATCTCTTTGTTGTCAAAATCGAGAATAGGCCTCTTCGATGCGAATAAGCATCTTGTTCCTCCGGATCATCGGTGGTTTGTTCGTAGGAGCTGCAAACTCAATAGGGATGAAGAACACCATGCTAACATACGCCGAACGCCCACTTGCGAATACTCCTCCTCCGCCGAATGACTAGCTTCCTAAGTTTTCATCTTTGGGCGCCACACTTGTTTGTTTCGGCCGTTGGTTCCTTGAGCTCCTTGTTCCGAGACATTGGACTCTTCTTTTACGGCTCTTCCTTAAACCGGGAGGGCACCATTGTCCCTTTTGCCACACATACTCTTGAGGAGAGTCCATGTCATCATCGAGAATCCTCCACATCGGCCCATGCTTGATCTCGCAATCCTCTTCGGCGGCGTGAGGTGTACTTGTCTTCATTTTTTAGCGATCATCCTCGTGAAGCGTGCCCCCGATCTTTCTTGGATGGGACGGCGGTTGACTCGTGCTGTGCTACCCGTGATATTGTTCTTTGCATTCAGGGGCAATTATTCCTAGCAGGCAGCTTCAAGCCTTCATTCGGCAATGCCTAAAGAAAGGGCAGTCCCAATGAGACTCCTCTTGTTCCTTCATGTACTCCTCCCGTTCTCGGTGGTACATCTCCTCTTCGTACCTCTGGCTGTTCTCTAGCAAGTTGTTGATCCCTACGATATTGCTTCTCTTGCTGCCTTTGCTATTTGTTCAAGAATATACGAGATGTCACCCCTTGGTTTGGAGGTTTCTCCTTTCTCTGTTCGGCTATTTGGAAACCGAACACGATGATGCTGGAGCTCTACACTAGACACTTGCCGACTAGGGTCAACTCGATCCACTTTGCTTTGCCCTTTCGGAAGTCAAGCACTTTCATTGGGGCTTTGCCCTTAGGATCACCGGCGAAACCATGCACGAATCAAAAGCAACCATGCTTGCGGGGAAGGGCTCCTTATCCACCTTCATGTTGTTGTTGAACTTGAGGAGACCCTCGCTGTATAGCCCTCCCGAACCTCGCCGCTTGAAGATTCGACGGTCGGTGATGTGGTGGGTGATCATATCATGGAAGCCACAATACTTGCGATCTTGACCCAATCCGGACACTTCATAGAATGATTCTCCCGGCAACTTGATGCGCCCTTCCATGACCAAGAACTCAAAGAGCTTCTCGACTTGAGACGTCGGTCGCATGCCCCCTTGAGTGTCTTCATCCAAATATGATTGACATGGACAGGCTCTTTGCCCCAAAGCGAATCGGCATTTGCTATGTCCTCGGCCATCATCTTCATCTTCTCCCTCTTCCGAAGTGGTGGTATGTCTCGATAAGACACGTTCCCCCCTTTCGAAAAACGGGTGTCCTTCTTGATGCTCGAACTGATTGGCCTTGAGTGACGGGCGCCTTGAGAGTTGTCAAGGTCATCAAACTCCATCTTAGGCCGGACTTTTCCCCGATGGCTGGATGCATACCCGAATGGCTGGATGCAATCGATGGTCAGCAAGCTCAAAGAGTAACAGAATTCTTTGTCTCCACGAACCTCGCGTAAGAACTCTTGTGGCGTCTCATTATACTTCGTGTCAACCCCATCAAGTCAACGAGCTCTTTCTCATTGGAACCTTTGTAGAAGTATGAATGGAATTTATCTTCTAGCTCGGCCCATGTTCCAATAGAATTGGTCAAGACCTTGTAGCAAACCATGTGAAAGCCGCCCCTGTAAGGGATGATGGGAAGAAACTAATCCTCCACGCTTCATCATTGGCAAGCTCTCCCAGCTTGAATCAGATACCGACCGATGTGTTCGGTAGTAGAGGTATCATCTTGTCCAGAGAACTTGGTCAAGTCGGTAGGAGGCTTCAATCTTGAAGGGAGCGCCACTCTGTTGTACCAATCAGGATAGGGTGACTGATACACATAGGGCCGATTTTTGGGCTTAATCCCAAATTGGTGTTGCATCATATCGGCCATCCTCGCTAGGAGTATATCCACATTTGAATTACGCGGGTCCATGATAATCGCCCCCGATCGGTCCGGTGGCCTATACCCAGGATTTGGCATAGCATGAAGTGTGGAGTAGTCAACGAACTCTGTGTAACGGGGCCAAAGGGATTTCTCTACAACCCACCGGCCATTGGAGCTATTGAGTATGTGTTGTGCGTTGGAGGATTCCCGGATGTACCCGAACGCCCGCTTCTCCATGTGTCTTGGCTCGGATCCCCTCCGGTTTTTCTCGGTGTCTTGTTCTCTCCTCCGCATTCCTGATTTGTAGCTCCTTTCTTTGGTGGTGGCTTAGGCGTATGTATGTATCTTGGCCCGAAAGCTCACCAAGCCGAGCCTCAAAGTGTTGATCAAACTCGGGTCCAAAGCTAGCCTTCATGATGTCATGAAAAGTGTTGAAGAACGCCGTGTTGTGATTGGTCATTGCACTCCCAACGGCAAATTGCAACAATTTCTTCCATCCGGCCAGTTTCATCAGGACTTGGTTCTTCATCTTCCTTTTACGCCCCCTCTTCCTCATCGGATACTTGCGAGCATATCCTTTGTCACGGGCATCAATATCTTTGGAAGATCCGTCTTACGGAAGATTGCACCGCTCTTGTTCTTGGAGAAGCATGACATGCACTTTTGCGCGAAGGCTAAGCACATCTCTCTCACCGTGTGCTCAGTCAGGTGGAAGGTCATCCACCTCGAGCTGAATGACATTGTCCTTGTCGACGTTGTCGGGCATCTTGATTTGATCTTGAGTGGTCCCACTTGGGCATGCCAAAAAGTGTGTAGGCACAAAAATTCTACTCCCTTGCGCCGCGCACACCGACAAGCCGGAATAGCTGGCTTTACTGCGCGAAAGTGTCTTGAATCCGATGGCGTGCCGATCAATTTGACATGTTAATTGACAAGGAGGTAAAGCGTGAGATCCGGAACATGCCCGGTGAGACCAAGATAGTTCGCATGTATGGCTCTAAGGCGGATGTAAAGACACATAGCTATGAGAGCTATTCGTTTACAGATAATGAATGCATTCGGTAAGCATGAATAAAGATGTAACGTAAAAACGGTTGCCGAATGATCATAGAAAGCATGTTTGAACAAGTAAAGTCAATCATCATGATATGACATCATAAAGCTCTATTGCATGGATCGAATTAATTGACAACATGGAACAAAAAGCAGGTAACTCATAAATATAAACCTAATCTAAACGACACATGCATAGGTTTCATCCAACTAGTCTGCCGCACGTCTAGCCTTCCTAAACCCGTCAAGCTTAAACCCTTGCAAGCTAATCCACCGCAAGATACCACTTGCTACAGATATAAACCACTTACTACAACTAGATCAATCCACCGCATGATACAATCTAACCATGATAAGCTAAAAGAACGCATACATCTAAACAGATCTATAAATACTCCTTACTCGTTGAAGCGCGTATGCATAGACAAGTAAAGTGCATATGCAAACCTAATCTAAAGCAAAGCCAGAGATTCGTCCCGATCAGTCCTAATAGCTATCCACCGCATGATACACTGCAACAAGCTAATCCACCGCATGATACGGCTTGCCGGACTTAACCGTTCTAAACCCTCTTCGCCCTAACAGAAATCCACCGCATGATACACCGCAACAAGCTAATCCACCGCATGATACGGCTTGCCGGACTAGACTCTAACGATAGGTAGACTTACACACCTAAAAGATACAAGTAAACACATAAGCGTGTTCGGCAAGCTTGCCGAATCCGTGGTCCATGAAGAAGAAACTTACACGTAAAACCTTAGCCCCGCCGCACGACTCATGACTAAACGTGCAAGAACACGCAACACGTGGCAACCTAGATTGATCTAAGCTCAGCTATGAAGGCATGAGATAGATCTAATGACAAGCTAATGATAAACATTGAAAGTATTGATGACAACTAGATCTAACAAAAGATAAAAGCCGAGCCACATCAATCTAGATTGGGCAAAGAGTGTATGCAAACATGATCAAATAAATAGATGAACAAATAAGAATCATGCACCACTCGGTAACTTAATGAATTCACTAGATTGCCAAATCTAATGAAGCCGATAACTAGCTCCAAGCTAGACCTTAGCCTCGCCGCCACGACTCATGATCTAACAAAGAACCCTCTTGCTCCATAGCCTAAATCCGCCGCCACGATACTAAGCATGGTAACAAGACTACTTGCAACATAATCTAAATCCGCCGCATGATACAAGGTTGCCGGTACTTACGGAGGTCGACGGGTCGATGTATCCTCTCGTAGTAGATCGACGACACGACTGGACTCGAAGGGTGGCCGGAGCCAAGGCACGGAGCCGGGTTGGTTGTATTTGATTTGGTAGATCGTTTTACAGTTGCCGGGGGTCTCATATTTATACCCTGGGCTTGATGAGTCCTAACTAATTACGAATAATAATATAACGAAAATATCTAGCTAAGATACATTGTCCTCCAAGTCTTCTCAGAGTCGTGGAATTATACGTGACGTGGGCCCTTGTCCTCGAATATTCTTCTTGGTGCTCCACGCTTGTCGAACCATCTTTTGCTCAGCTCCTCCTTGGACTCGAGGCTCCTTAGCCGAATACTTGGCTCTCCGAATGCTACAAACATCACCGTTTGTCTTTTGCTAGCCGAATGACTCTCTTACCGAACCATCGTGTGCCGGCCCTTCTGTCATTCAGGCTCTACCAAATTTTGGTGTTAACACATACTCACAATGCAACCTCTCCGTGTAAACATGTAAACTTTTATTCTGATCCACATGATGTTGGGAGCGTCGGGGATTATGTAATTTGACACTTAGTGGCTTACCCCTAATCAAACTTTCGCAAATCACCCCCTCTCCATGCACCCCATTGGATCAACGTCTCGTTGCCTAGATTAGAAACTAGTTGTTAACAACAAATAATGGTAGCATGTTCACAACAAATAATGGTAGCTGTTCACAACAAATAATTTCAGAGAAATACTTGGTGATCCAATGAAACAAAGAGTAAAGTAGCATGTTCACAACAGCTGTTCCAGTCATTTTCTGAAACTAGCTGTTCTGGTCACTGGCAAAGAAAAAAAAAAAAAAAAAAAGAACGTGAAAAATGAAGACGATGAAATTATGGAAATATTTGTGCCAAGCCTGAGCTCGTTATTGCCTCAGTATCTTGCGTTCAACAGACAGTGGACCAGTGGGGCATGTCTAGCGTGAACGTCTTTCCATTGGGCTGTCACAAACAGTAGGCCGCGAGCAACTTGGACGAGCCAAGGCCCTTGACACAGCTAAATGGGTGAGGCCTGGTCCAACTTCGACGGCTGTATTCTTCGCAGTAGCAAACGGGCTCATTCTGATCACGGATTGGGCCTCACTGTAATCTAGTAGAGAGAGCATGAAAACAGACGATTATCACAAATCTCTACATCATATAAATGGAATAAAACATCAACATTTTTTTCATGCGGTAAAATTTTTTCCCGTCCTCTGTCTGCCTCCGTGCGACCAACATCCTCCGGCACCATCTACCCCCATGCGATCCCACTAAATATAGAAGGTCAAATATAGCAGGACACAACAATCACGCAATAAAAAGAAATCCCCCCTCATGCGATCCACACAATAAAAAAAAAAAGAAAAGAAAAGAATTTAAAGGAAACAAAAATCTCCTCCATGCGATCCACGCAATAAAGAAAAGAAAAGATTTTAAAGGAAAAAAAAATTCCCACCACTCTCTTCACAGCTCACCGCTTTATTCAGAAAGTCACAACTGCCTGCCTTTCCTCCCGGTGCTACGTCCTCATTGGAAGGTGCCACAAATTTGTGCTGCAAAAGAAAACTTCGCCTAACCCCGTCCCCAGTGCGACCCCGCGATTAGAGCAGAAAAAAGGAAATAACTTCCCCAGCCCATTGACGACACACGGGAAAAAAAGGAGATAGAAATTTCTTGACCCATTGACGACGCACGGGAAAAAAAAAGGAGATAGAAATTTCTTGACGCCGCAGTGCTGCTCGCCAGAACCTGCACCTGCACCGCCACCGCAGCCATTGTGTCTTCTTCTTGCTCACGGCGAAACGACTAGGAAACTCCCTGCCCCGGCTACCAGCGAGCTCACGGTGACTCCTTGCCCTGGCCATTGGCCCGGGTTCTTCTTGCTCACGGCGAAACGACTAGGAAACTCCCTGCCCCGGCTACCAGCGAGCTCACGGCGACTCCCTTGCCCTGGCCATTGGCCCTGCGACCGGCACCACGTTGCCTGTCCGGCGAAGACTCCACCTCAGCCCCGGCGCCATGTCCCCTGCTTGCTGTCAAGGAAGTCGTGCGTGTCCCAGAGAAGGTAAGATTAATGTCAATTTCCTTAGATTCAACTATGCGATAGGGCCGGGCGTGGAAAGGATCCACCGGCCCTGATCCATGGCGACATGGCTGGACGAGGCGAGCTACACTGGTGCCGGGCTAGGGGCGCTGGACGGTGAGATCCACCGCGGCCAACGAGGGGTCACCGGCGCTCGTGCCACTACATGCGTCATTGCCGGGAACGCTGATGAGCTCACGTGGTTCATGTGACGAAGGACCAAGGACGAGGTGGCATACAAGATGGTTACAAGTCCATTCCCATCTATGGCAGGAGCATGGTTGAGGAGAGGGAGCTCAACAATGACTATGTATGACTTTTTCCCTCGATCTTCTTCCTTTCGAGCCATTGATCAGTGCAGTTTGTTTGATGAAGTTGATTCCATTCAAGCAACATTTCTCCTGTTGCATATGCTTTATTCTCATGGTTTTGAGAATAAGATATTGCATCTCTACAACATAAAATTCTAAAAAAGAGTACCGATATTAAGAGTGTGTCAAGTAAAAAAAAATGTAATGGTAATAAGACCAGTAGTGGATGTAACATTCACAAAGAATATTATATTTAAAAAGTTTCTATCTCCATAGGCGAGGTAATAGAAGATTACTAACACATGCAGTGCATTTTTAATTCAATTTATATTGTACAAATATCATTTCACTAACTTCATATTTATTGTTGTTCCTAGGTATTTTAAATGGTTTATTAGACTTTACACGAAGATGTTATATACACACTACATACGAACCATAAAAATCATCTGTACACGTCAGATGTACATTTCAAGAAAAACGCGGTGTAACACAATTATATTTACTAGAATATTATATTTAAGTTATATAGGCCGGGCCACTTGTGCATAGTGTATATCCTAAACACTTGATGTCTAATAATCAACTATGTGTGCAACTATGTGTGATATTAATTAGAAACTCAATTGGATAATCAAATTAATGTTTTAATTAAATGTCACTTTAATATCATTGTTTAATTTTATAGTATTGTTATCTTATCATGTGATTCATTTGTTTTCATATAAAAATTTAGTTGTCCGTACACTACTACAAAATTGATTTTAGGAGCACTGGGAAAAGATTTTTCGCGGGCGGGCATTTAGAAAACCGCCACGGTTAATGGCTTGATTTACCGTGGCGGGCATTTTTTTTAATTAACCGTGACGGTTATAATGTCCGCCACGGTAAATCGATAACCGTGGCGGTTTTTTTAAAAAAAACCGTCATGGTAAATAAGGCCCAAAACGACCCATCTCTCGAGGCCCAAACCAGCCCAAGACACCTTAAAGCGTATAAAAGAAACACCCCACTCTCAACCCTAACCCTAACTTCACTCCCTTCTCTCTCCTCGGCCGCACACATGGGCGGCCCCTCTCCCGAATCTCCCTCCCGACTCTCCCTCCTCCCTCCCCGACTCTCCCTCCCTCGGTCCAGCTCGCGAGCTCGGGGCGGCGGCGGCGCCGCGACGAGTAGCACGGCGAGGCGGTGGGCAAGGACGACGAGGAGCACGCCGATGCGGCGGTGCGCGCTGGACGGGCGAGGCGGCGGCGCAGCGCACGAGGAGCGGGGAGCGCGACAAACGGCCGGGCGCGGGCGGTGGCTCACGCTTGCATCCCGCAGCGGCGACGCCTTTCGTGGCATCGGCCGACCTCTACATGAGCTCGCAGCGCGTGAGGCGGAACCCGGCGGCGCTATCCGGCCGGGCGGCGGCGGCGCCGGATCCGCCACCTCGAGCTCGTCCACCTCAGATCCGCCGCCCCTCCCTCCGGGATCCGCCCGGCCGGGAGGCGATTCGCCACCGCAGCGGCACCCGGCGACATCCAAAACGCCCGGTGGCGGGCGGGCTCGGCGGCGGGCTCAATCTGGGCCCGATTTGGGCTTTTCTCTTTTTTTTTTTTTTTTTAATTTTTTTGATTATCGGTGGCGGGCATTTTGACCGCTACCTAAAATGAATCATTTTCTGTGACCCTCCCTTGGTGGCGGTCAAAAAAACCGCCATGTAAAATCAATTTTGACCGCCACCTAAAATCATTTTCGTAGTAGTGGTAGCAACGCACGGAAAGATACTAGTTAACAATAAAGGATAGAAGAAGGTTCTTTTTATATATGTTTTGAACTACAACTAAATCAAACATTTTTCTTCCTAATTGGATGGATGTTGTCGGAAGGAGAGAGGAAGACCAGAACTTTCAATGCAATTGCAACCCGTGCACAGTTGGCTGAGGTGATTCGTGCTGAGATCAACAATTGGTGCCTTGTGGGGTTCAAGCACCTGGGCGCTTTGATGGCGTTGCTCTGAAACCGTTCTCCAAGTCGCTAGCTGAAGTCCTGTGTTTCGCCAAAAAGTCACTCGGGATCTCTTTGTGTTTCATGGATCGTATTTCTTAGTACTAATAAAGCATAGGCGTACCAAGTATACATTTGTATAAAAAATTAAGTAAATGTGCAGTAAACATAAATAACACAAATTCAGGGAAATCACTTCGTTTATTCTTTTGGAGAATTACAAAGTACAATTTCCCACTTTAATATATTTGCGTGAAGCTTCATCCGACAATCGGAGGATTGTGTACTTTCTCGGTTCCCGAGGCCTCTAGAGACCACTAGTTAATTCCATTCGCGGTGTTGGACCGCTGAACACCTCCGACTAAGTTATGTTGATGGTCGTTGTTGTCGCCTCCAAATCTATTAAGAGTTGTCTCCAAACTATATGCATAACCACGAGAAAATGAAAATGGTGCTAGAGCCTCGTTGGTCTCTAGCAAAGGATATCTGGCCTTGTCAAGCGGATACCATAATGAAGTCAAGAGTGTTCGGCCTCATCGGTCGTGAACAAGTATTTCCGGCCTTGTCGGTCACGGAAAAGTAAACATCGCAGCCTCGTCGATCAGGGGAAGAAAGATTGATGGGACTGAGGCAATGGAGATTGATGGATATGATTTTTCACGAGATGAACCTCGAGGTACAAAGACTGAATGATGTATATGATCATGCACCAGTGGTGGAACCGGAGCTTGAACTAGATGAAGATCAAGAAGTGGAGGTTGTTGTATTACTTGCAGTGATGGAAGAACCAACCTGTTTCAGGGAGGCAGTGGACAATCCAGAATGGTTGCATGCCATGGATAGTGAGATGCATTCCATATGCAAGAATGGAACTTGGGAGGTTGCTAAGTTACCATGTGGCCACACACCCGTTGGAGAGGTTGTGAAGTATAAGGCCAGACTTGTGGCAAAGGGCTATGTACAAAAACAAGGTACTGACAATGATGAGCTGTTTGCACCAGTTGCTAGATTGGACACCATAAGACTGATCTTGGCAATGGCTGCAAATAGAGGATGGGAGGTCCATCATCTAGATGTCAAGACTGCTTTCTTGAATGGAGATTTAGAGGAAGAGGTTTATGTAGCATAGCCGGAAGGTTATGTGGGGAAAGGCATGGAAAGAATGGTTCTCAAATTGAGCAAAGCATTGTATGGTTTAAAACAGGCACCAAGAGCCTGGAATGTGAAGCTTAACAAGTCACTGAAAATGTTGTGTTTGAGCAAATGTGCCAGTGTGGCAGCTGTGTACAAGAGAGGAGAAGGGAAGAATACAATGATTCTTGGTGTGTATGTGGATGACTTGATTGTGATTGGTGAAGATACAACAAAGATTGCAAATTTCAAGGTGCAGATGACCACACAGTTTGATATCAGTGACCTTGGAAAATTGTCATTCTATCTGGGAGTGGAGGTTCAACAAGAAGAAGATTTTATCTCTATCAAGTAAACAACATATGCAAAGAAGATACTAGGTCAGTTTGGGATGGCAGATTGCAACCCAACTAAATTCCCAATGGATCCTAATGTGAGACTTGATGCGGACAAGCAAGGTGAGAGGGTGGATGCAACCAAGTATAGGAGAACTGTGGGTTGTCTCAGGTACTTGCTGCACACAAGGCCTGATCTCTCTTTTTTTTGTCGGGGCATGGTTAGTAGGTTCATGGAAAATCCTACTGTCAAGCATAAGAATGCAGTGAAACAAATTTTGACGTACATTCAGGGCACCAAGGAGTTTGGGCTGGTGTATACTCAGACAAAAGCTGATGAAGTGTTAGTGGGTTACACTGATAGTGATGTTGGTGGAGATCTTGTAGGAAGGAGAAGCACTGGAGGCATGTCATTTTATCTGAATGATGGACCTGTGACTTGGTGTTCCTACAAGGAAAACACAGTTGCATTGTCTTCCTGTGAAGCCGAGTTTATGGCAGCTATAGAGGCGACTAAGCAAGCATTATTGAGCTTGAGAACATTGCTGAGTGAACCGACACGAAGGAAGCCAATGACAGTCACATTGTTTGAAGACAATAACTTAGCTATAGCCTTGATGAAGAATCCAGTTTTTTTCATGGTCGTAGCAAACATATTGTGATCAAATATCACTTCATACGGGAATGTGTGGAGCGAGGACAGATCATCTTTGAAGAAGATTAGCACCAATGAGCAGAGAGCGGATGCTCGACAAAGCCAATGTCCGCAGTGAAGCTCGCAATCGTGAGGCATTTCTTTGGGTGTTCGTGATCCCGGTGGACAACAAGCTTGAGGGGAGATTTGTTGGTCAAGCTCTCGTGTTCACCGACGTGGAACGCACAAGTGGTGAAGTCCGATTGGTGTTTGGTCGAGTATAATTTGAATTATCACGTTGGCGGAAAGCTTGTGGCGAGGCTGGAGCGCGATCACCGCGCGTGTGCGTCGCTCTGTTAGAGCGGTTTATTTGTTGTCAACTTGTATCCTTTCGAATTTGAATTTGCCTTGTGTAAGTGAGTGAGTTAACTACTGGTATAAGTAGTGGAGCCGTCTGAGGTGTCAGTGAGCGCCTCAAGCCAGTTGTAATTGTGTCTTGAACTCAGTTTTAATCCAAGGTCAAAATATCATGAAATAGAAATTGAAATAATAAAATTAGTGAAGTAATTCAATAAAGAAAAAGAAAAAAAAGAAAAATCCCACTCAACATTATAAAATATATCATAGAACATGATAATCTTCCTATTTAAAAACATAAAGATATATCTAGAACATAAAGAGTAAATAAAAAAATAAAAATACGAAAATATTAAAAAGAAAAAAATAAACGACTAACAATAAAAGAAAAACTAAAAAGGAAAGACTAAAAAAAAAAAAAAGAATAGGAAAAATATAAGTAAAAGTAATAAACAAGACAAAAAATAAT
The DNA here is from genome assembly GCA_015847255.1 of Hyparrhenia diplandra. Classification (NCBI taxonomy): domain Eukaryota; kingdom Viridiplantae; phylum Streptophyta; class Magnoliopsida; order Poales; family Poaceae; genus Hyparrhenia; species Hyparrhenia diplandra. Next base: position 379,662 of record JADLZK010010164.1, read on the forward strand.
GGAACACCAAAAAAAAAAAAGAAAAGGAAAAACAAATTGTATAAAGGAAAGAAAAATAAATGAGAAAAGAGAAAAGAGAAAAAGAAATAGAAAACAACAACGAAAATTGACGGAATGAGAGCAACTGGGCGTGTGGGCCGAATGTAATCAATCTAACTAACGGAACTGCACATGCAGCCCACTGAAGGGAGATAATTTCACAAGCTACTACATTAGGTCCTGTTGGGCTCTTCTAGGGGGTTGGCCCATCTATGGCTCCAACAGCAGTATGGATCCATAGGCATGCTATAAATGGTTCAAAATTTAAATTTACGAAACCATCAAATAATTAAAAATTTTGCAAGGGACGTGTGACAATAATTTTATTGAGCACAATGATGAATATATCACTGCCTGGGTATGGGCAGAAATTAATTGACGAGGTAGGCGATATACAAGCGGAATGAAAAAGAAGACATTTGATGTAATTGAGAAGCCATGAAAATTGGTCAATGATAGAAGTATATGGAGTTCGTGTAACTCAAGCGTGGCCATATATCAATCAACTAGTATTTTATCTCCATGTAATATATATGATTGTGTCTAATTAAAAATGATCAACGTATTTTGCCCGCAAGAACATGTTACGACCTGGTTGCCATGAAGCTTTCTTTATCGCTGATCTGATATTTGATCCATCATGCGTGCACAACGAATTTGCATATGTCAGGCGCACTTAATGTATGATTGTTACTCGTATATTTACAGCCAAAGAAGAACTAGTAGCAGCTTAGATAGCTTCATGTCCATTTCAACATGGGATAATACGAAACTGCGTGCTTTATTTCCACGAAGACTTGGACCTGGTAAGTCTCTGTACACACGTTTATGCACACAAGACCGACCAAGATTAATTTTTCAAGGACGTTATAATTTGTATTATTGTAGCCGAATACATTGTTGCCTCCTGCCAACGCGGCAACAACTTGAGCAGTCGTCAAGTATTGGAGATAAATAGGATCTTGGGACAGTCAAAATATAGTCAGAAAAGACATATGACCACGACCGAACGTGTTGTTGTGCCACCGCGGCCACTCCATTCCAACCAGTAAGATATCTTGATACTGACCAAATTTTCCACACGGTCCTGACGACGACGTCTCCGTGTGGTGAAAAGCAATCTCAACATCAGTAGAGGATGTCCGCAGCAGCATGGCAATGCAATTGGCTAGAAGGAAACGAGGGTTTGGATCTCTCTTCGGGCATTAATATCTTGTAACTTCATTCAAAAAAAAAAAAAATATCTTGTAACAGTAACGAGTTAAGGTTATATGCACGAGATTTGGACGGATCTTCCGTCTGAGGAGATAATATATAAGTTTGAACAAATTAAAAGGTACTCCCTCTTCATTCCAAAGCTACTCATTCCAAAGTATAGTTTTTCAACGGGTCGGCCCGGCCCGGCACGGCCGAGCCGGGCCGGGCTCGTGCCGGCCCGGCCGGGCCTCACGGGCCCACGGGCTCTATCGGGCCGTGCCTCAACGGGCTACGTGCCGGGGGTCAGCCGAGGCACGCCCCTACGGGCCTCCAACAGTACCCGGGCCGGCCCGGTAGGCACGGCTAGAAAAATTACACCGGCCGGCCCGCTGGTCCGTTCATAAAAAAACACAATTTTGAACAGCTATTTCATGGGATCAAGTTTTGACAGAATTTGAAAGACAGTTTTTGAACAGAATTTCAAAGACTTGTACAGAATTCATATCATATAAACATACACAAATTTCTCGAGGCTCATTCAAACATCTCGGATCGACACAAAATTAAAAGAAATTGAGTTGTGTATTTGTGTGCAATGCTTTGCCTCATTAAAAACCTTTATGGGTAAAACTCATCCTTGTGAGATAAAACCCCATAAAAAAAAAAAGAGTACAAACACAAACACACAGCTCAAACTTTCATTCAAACCAGTTTAAAGTTTGTTACAGAGTCGGACTCACTGTCGAGAGATCACAGATCACAGTTCACAACTCACACCTCTCATCTCTCAAAATTCACAGCTCTCATCTCTCATCTCTCATCTCTTTCATCTCTCAAGAAGAAGATTACCTCAACAGATAACTTTAGCCACGCCTTCCTCTTGTTCCTCTTGCTCTTTGCCCCCTTCCTCTTGCAGGCTGCAGCGAGAGCACCAGCAGGAGCAGCACCCCTTCCTCTTGCAAAGCAGGAGCACCAGTACTAGCACCCCTTCCTCCTCCTCTTGCAGCAGCAGGGGAGCACCGACACCTCCCCTTCCTCTTCCCGGTTGCGGCTGCGGTAAGCTAGAGCAACAACGGGAGCACCACCTCTTCCTTGAGCAGATGCGGCAGGAGCAACAAAGACTAGGTGTTCCTCCACCGGCTTGTTCAATTGTACATGCACACCATTAAAACAGACATAAAGTTACACAAGAAGAAAATAACCAAGAATAAGAAGTAGCAATAGTTTGAAAACATACCAGAGCACCATCAACAATAGAAATATTTTCAAAGCGCTCAACCAGTTCTTTGTGCTCAGAGACAATAGTATGCTGTTTCCTTTTGTCTCCTAACTCCCAATCCTTTATGCAAACCAACATCTCAACATGTTCAGGCAATAGTCGTCGACGACGGTCCTCGAGGATTCTTCCGGATAAAAATTTGAAACAAGATTCGAAGAAAAAAGTAGAAGCGAGAAATGTACATAACATCTCTAGCCAAGATTGATAAGACAGGAAAGGTTAGTTTGTGATCTTTCCACCATAGAAGTATATCAAAACCATCATCATACTCTGTTAGTCTATCACTGTCAAGGTAAGTCGACAGTTCGACATGCAGCACTAATCGTTACAAACAGATCCAGGTTGGGCCACGAGAACCACATTGTGCCACCAAAAATTATGTCCCATGTTGCACCTTTTTCTTACCTGTAATGCTTGGTGGTTGTTCTCTAACAATCCCCTTACAGTACCATGTTTTTTTCATACTTGGCAAACAATTTCTCAAGCTCGGATCTAACATCAGCATAGTATGAAGAGTAATCACAACCAAGTAAAGTCTTTAAGCAACTGCAAGGTATTATAAAGACCTATCATCTTAGCTCTAGGATCTAGAACAAATGCAATTGAGAACATCATAGGTATTTCTTTTCAATATTTTAGGTACTTTTCTTTCATAGGATACACAATTGTGTACAAGTTAGTATCTTTATCGCCAGCATGCAAATGCAAGGCAATTTCAAGTAGTTGATGCATAACAAGTGGACTGGTTGGATAGTAAACACCAGACAAAATAACAGTGGACTCATAAAACACCTCAAGGAACTCTAAAATCTTCTTACCAATTAAGAAATGCCTTGCACTCAATAGGTTTTCACCAATGTTAGCATTAATGAAAGTTGTGAAAACTTGAGGGTATGGTTCCTCACAAAGATGTTGGAGCATAATGTATGTAGTATTCCATCTTACCTCCATGTCCACACCAAATTTCCTAGGAGCAATACCTTGAGCAATGCATAAGTTCTTAAACATGGCAATTCTATGATTAGATGAGTTTAAGAAATTGATAGCTCTCCTGAAATCCTCTAAGTATGGTTTGAACCTTTTTAAACCAGATTTAACAATCAAATTTATTATATGACAAACACAATGCTTTGGTGAACAAGGTTGTAAATACTTGATGATCGGGATAATCAACGGGAACAGGATCGGCACCTAAATACCCACCAAACAGAATATTCAAAGTGTTCATAGCATTTGAATTAGAAGAAGCATTGTCCAAAGTAATAGCAAAAACCTTATCAATTAGACCAAACTCTTGAATAACACTACCAACCCTCTCAACAATATTGTCCCCAGTATGTTTGCAATCAATCAATCTAAACCCTATGACCTTTTTTTCGTAAGACCCAATCGTGAAGTAGCATAATGAGCAACAAGCGTAATGTAGTCTTCCTTAGCATTACCACTCCAAATATCGGATGTTAAAGCAACAGTAGAAGCACCAGTCAAAACATGGTCCCTAAGCACTTTCCTACGTTCATGAAACAACTTCTCAAGGTCTCTAGTAGTGGTTTGCTTTGACACAGACTTAAACAAAGGGTTATGAGCACGCTGAATGTATTCTTGCCAAGCAATAGTCTCACCTATGCTCAAAGGCAGATCAAGTCTAGCAATCAAAAGAGCTAATTCAACTCTAGCATCATCAATTTTGTACTCCCAGGTACCTAGACCATTACCACTAAGAGCAAGCCTAGATTGAACCCTAGCACTCGATCAAGTTTTTTTCGTAACAAGACACCACATGTCTCTTTAAGTGGCAAGTACCATTAGCGTAAAACACAGACAAAATACTCTTACACATTTTGCATTTAGCTTTGGGCAAACCATCTTCTTCAATCTCATCAAAAAAGTTCCAAACAGGGGGATGTACGTTTCAAGTATCAAAGATCGCGACCGGGAGCAAAGAAGAACACCTACCGATGGAGGATCGTTGGAGGCGATGGCGGTGGGGTCTCGTGCTCGCCGCCCCCATCAACATCAACCTCAACCGGATCGTCCTCGGTGAGGTCGATACCGAGCAAGGCAGCAAACATCATCTCGAATGGCATCGCCCTTGTACTTTCGCCCTCGGGTCCAAGCCCGCAGATGGACCTCGTCCTCCGCCATGGCCTCTCCCGGCCCGTTCCTCGGACGGTGCGGGTGGCCACCGACGACGTCCCTCGATCTAGGCCGCAGCTAGACGAGGATGCATCGGCCACCGACCTGCAAACAAGAGAAAAACAGAAAAAAAAGGTTAGAGAAGCAGAGGAAGAAGAAAAGGTGAAGAAGAGCAAAAAGAGACCGGTCACCTTCAAGCCGGAGCCCGGTGCCGGAGGTGGACACCCCAGAGAAGCAGAGACAAGACGAGATCGAGTTAGAGAGGACGGCGAGCTGCGGAGGTTGTTGGGGAAGAACGAGAACTCACATGTTCAGGCAAGAAAGAAAGGGAACGGAACAGAGAGGGAACCGAGGCGAATCGAGGTCACGGGAGGCGGATCGAGGTCACCGGCGACGGATCCAGGTCACGGGCGGGGAATCGGAGGAGGAGCAAGGTCTCCGGCGGCGTCGGCGGCGGATTTAGGGTTTCGAGTCTACACTCGAGACTCGAGTCGAAAGTGGAGGCGCGGGCGCGGTGTGTGGGTGCGTGGTGTTAGGGTTAGGGGAGGGAGGGGGCGCCGGTATTTATATACCGGGCCGGATTTAGGTTTAGGAGCACATTTGGGCGGGGCGGCGTAACTACAGCACCGGGCCGGGCCGTGCTTTGAGGCCGTGCCCGGGGTCGGCCCAAGAACGCCCGGCGGGCCTCACCGGGCCAGCCCGCACGGGCCTCCTACGGGCTTGGGCCGTTTTGGGCGGGGCAAAAACCCGTGATTCGGCCGGGCCTACGGGCCGCGGGCCGCATGGAAAACTATATTCCAAAGTATAGTTCACTTTAGTAGGATCTTGCAGTGAATAACTACAAATTTGTATCTCTTCAAGCTCTATACCTTTGGTTTAGCTTATTATATCTCCATCGGAGGTCATATGGAAAAATATATAAAAGAAGGCACTCAGAGAACTTAAATCATAATTTTTGGGCTACAAATACATTCAAATGAAAGATTTAATAATAACAATTTCACATATATGTTCGAGGTCAACAACTGTGGTTTCAGTTGTATCTCGATCAGAGGTCATTTGATAAATTAAGAAAAAACAATTTCAAAACTCCCCGAACACTTAAAACATACTATTTGAGCAACAAATAATTCCAAACAAAAGTGGTTGTGGTGAACAACAAATAATTTACTTTTCTGAGCGAGTCGTCGCTTCTCCATATAATTTGCAAATACATGCATGATAGCAAGTATTTTATTTTCGCTGCTACTTTTTCCTCGCTCCTGCTTTCACGATCGAGGGAAAAATTTGAACAGTCAGCTTATTCAAACTAGGAGTCAACTAAGAAGTCGCCTCCGACGTACGTCGTCGTCGTCGATCTCGATCGATCTTGCCGCGTCCAAGACGAATCCACTCGTGGCTGGCTAATCCACAATCGAACTGATGAACCAGGCAACATGCATATGCATGCTGTACGTTTCCAGGCATTTTCACCAGTCACCAAGGCTAGCCTTTATAAAATGGCTGGCATAGACGGATAGACCGTCATCACGCCCATCCCGTGTACGTCGTCCAGCCGCTGCACGATGGCACCTGCTACGCGAGGGTTCTGGCTTGCGCTGGTCGTGCCTCTGGCGTTTGCCTTATTCTTCCTGGACGGTGCAACGGTAGCGAGAGCTGCAAGAACATCGGTGGCGGCGGCGCAGCGGCGGCGAGAGGTTCGAAGCCTTCTCAGGCGGCTAAACAAGCCCCCTCTCGCGACCATTGAGGTATATACTACTTTCCTATGACACGCTGGTGTCCCGTCTTCCCTCTCGTTGTATCATGTACAGTAAACTTCACCACGCATGGTTCACCATGCCTGCAGTGTTTCAAAACTACAAAAACCGTGTTATAACGTCATTTATCGGAGAGGTCAGCCGGTATTTAATAAGTAATAGAAACTACAAACAACCGTGTGGTACCACTACAGTGCCCTTAGACTGTCTGCACTGACAAACCCAAAAGCCCCGGTAAACAGTTTTAGCGGAAAAAACACCTGCAGCGGTGTTCTGTACTGCCTACGGAGTCAGGGTGCACTCCCGGTATGCATGGCGGGGAGCCGTCCACGCTGGAGGGTGCACTCCCGGTATGCATGGCGGGGAGCCGGGACTCCCGCTATCGTGAGATTCCTGACACAGGGCGGGTCCCTCGCCACTGATCGGAGAGAAAGGAGAGAGAGGCGCATGTATGCAATGGTGGGCCCCGCTGTTTCAAGTAATTACAAATGTTTTAATTCATAAACTAAAAAGACCAAATTAAATTCTGATTACATCATTGAATTTGTTTTAATAAATCCTTCAAAACTAGATGTCACATGAATATATTTAGATAACATTATAAGTGGGCTCCACTGTTAATATTTGGTATAGAGTAGAGATATAAAAGGAGGGATGAGTGCGGAAGAAAGTGGTGTAAAGGGAAGAATCTTGATAACCGGGATGTATAGAGGAGGTAAATAGAGAAACATGAGTGCGGATAGTCTTACAAACATACTGGTACGCTTTTAGATACAGAATGCGTATCTAAAAGTTTATAGCGCGGGCCATGCATGGCTAAAAAAATATATGCTTGACCACTACTCCCTTGGTCCCAATAAGGAACTTTTTTTTGACTTTCAAATATCATGTTTGACCGTTTGTCTTTGTTCAAGATATTTGTATAAATATTATTTATTTTGTTATAACTTAATTTATTATTAGATATATATTTTTAATGATTTATTTATTTTATAACTTGCATCAAATTTTTTAATAAGACAGTGGTCATACGATGTTTAAAAGTAAAAAACGTCAATCTTTTTGGAACGGAGTCAGTACTTACTATTGAGTATCCTGCGACCAAAAGTTTCCTACAAAAAAGACATAGGCTTTGTTTCGATGCACATGTATGTACCACGCTGCACGTACATTGTTGTAATGCAATTATGTGGAACTTAATTTAATTACACTCCAATTAATCCACTTTAACACACGTGGGTTGAAATAAATACATGGGCATGCAAATAAATCCTTATTGTAGAAACCATTTGCACAGATTGATGGAGTCCCTTGTATGTAGGTTTTAGACCACGTAGCTAGGAAGGATACCAGAATCACATAGCTTAGGGCACATACAACGCGTAGATTGCCCCGTCTGTATAGCGTTCTTTTTGCAAAATCCCCCGCCTCTGCACATCGACGGCCTTCCCGTCTGCCCGGGCGAGACGACGGCTCCATCCCGTTGCCCGAGGCCAAGCAGGCGACCTCTCCGTGCGTTGTACGCGCCGTCTTCACGAGGCGACGGGCGCTGGGATCCTACACGGGTGCGTGCGCTGGGAGTTCTTCGCGCTTAAATCGCGGAGGCAGAGGAGAAAGGAAGGAAGAGGGAGAGGGAGGGGCCGCCCCGGATCAAGCGCCGCACCGGCTGCCGTCGACCTCGCCGCCGCCAGCCGTGATGTGGAGCAGCGACGCCCAGCTCGCGGAGGGCGAGCCCAGCGGGGAGGAGACGGAGTCTGCCGGGAGGAGGCCGCCGCTGCGGGGAACGAGGCCGATGCAAGCTCGGCATCGCCGCCTCCACGTCGTCGGCTTGGTATACGGCTGCTTTGAGCTCCTTCGGCACGGAGCAGAGGCAGATGGCCACACGGAACGCATGGCGGCGGCGGCGGCGGATGATTTCAGTTTTTTTTAATCAGAGCTCTCTTTTGTGTACGATTCGTGAATGATAGCTTTCCAGACTAGCCTCTGCTTTCGCATCGAACATGGTGTTCTTCGTTAGATTTTGTATCTACCTGAAGCATCCAGTCTACGTTTTATTGGTTTCAAATTGGAATGGTAAATTTTAGTTGCAGATAATAGCTTCCAATTTCAGCTAGTGAATGTCTCTATCAGTTTGTGTTAACTCATTTGATTGCAAATATTCAGAGTTGATTTGTCAGTTGAGTTGCAGGCAATGTCATTTCAGTTAGTTGCAATGATATTTCATGCAATGTTATTTCAGTTAGTTAGCAATGATATTTCAGTTAGTTTGAATGATATTTCAGTTAGTTCATCATCCTGACATGTGACAACAAGCTACTTGTTTGGTTCAAGGAAAGCAATTTACAAGCTGCTGCTGCCGTGCATCTGCATTGCTCTCGATCTCACCTCCAGGTTGAGACTTCTGTCGTGGAGACGGAAGTTTTTTAAGTTCTGAAAGTAGCTTTCAATGGCAATATTTACAAGCTGCTGCTGCTATTTGGAGACTGCAATATTTACAAGCTGCTGCTGCCATGCAGCTGCCGTGAAACTGATTGAACCTGTGAACCTGCGAAGCTGCTATTTTTTTTTTGAATGTGAACCTGCACTAGTATTTGTCCTGCTACTTTTTCTGAATGTGAAACTGATTGCCAGGCTCCGTTTGCACTAGTATTTTTTTTCTGAATGCTACTTGCTACTTGATGGTACCTGCTACTTGAATTTGCATCATTTCTGAATGCTACCTGTGAATCTAAACAAGTTGTTTATTGCCGCACTGGGTGCTTGATATTATTTAATCAAATAGTCACACAATGGTATACACAAATATATTTGTAGTTAATCTTAAGCAACATGCAAAGCATTAAACAGTTGATGGATCGCCTGTCCGTGGGTTGTATAAGTAGTCTTTATATCTATCTCGTATGCTAAATTCAAGGTTCTCTAGACGATTTAGTCGTCTGTGAGTTGTACATGCCCTTATGGATGGTTTTATAAAGTCTGACATCCATAAAGACCTTTTTATCCAACGTTAATATTGGCGCACAAGCGCCTTTTAGTGAAGCACCTCTGAGACTCAATTTTTAAGGGTGACCATATAAATTAGCCTGTTTTCTGTGGTGATTGACATAATTAATATAGCCACCGTATAAAAGATATAACTTCCCAGATTCTGAAAATCGATTTTTAGGATCGGTTCAAAAGTTGCAGCATGCTCTAGCGTTTATAGAAGCAAGACTAGGTCATCCTTTTCCGACGAAAATATGAAGTGAATATACAAGATATATGTGTAGTCATGCCAATATTTTCCTTTTTAGTTTTATATAATATAAAAATCACATATTATTGAATATGTGAAGAGTTTTCTTAATAAAATTATTACAAATATCATGTGGAAATTTTCTTAGAGCCAACTCTGTGTTCTTAGTTGTGTAAGGCAGAACAAAGCTAATTAACTTTATTATATTTTAATTTGATAATGGCTTTATAAAGGAAAACACACAAAAGAGGCATAAAAGTGCAGTTTGGATTATTTCCTTCAATTCATGTGGTAATTTTGAGGCTCAAGAATTAACGTGGTGCAGGCTTCTTTAGTTTTGTCGATCAAATACTATGATAGCAGTTGTTTCTCGAATGCGTTCTGATTGTGCAAAAATTGTTGAAAAAAAATAACAGAGCCCAGATGGAGATATCATAGACTGTGTGCACGTCTTAAAACAGCCTGCATTCGATCATCCGCTCCTCAAGAACCATATTATCCAGGTTTTTCTCTTTGTAACACCATTAACCTCTCAGTTCAAGTACGTGTTGTGCATGTTAAGCAAACCTACCAACTCGTCATATATGACTCAAATGGTGCTCTATGGTGACCTTTCAGATGAGACCCTCTTGTCACCCTGGAGGCCTCTATAATAAATCAAACATTGCACCAAATCCATTCACCCAAACATGGCATCAGAATAGTAAGCAGTGCCCAGAGAACACCATACCAATCCTGAGGATCAAAGAAGAGGATGTCTTGAAGGAGAGCTCCATTGAGAGATATGGCAAGAAGTGGCCGTGGAGCATGCCAAACCGTTTTTCCATTGGTGATGACCCTGACATGGTGAACGTATTGAGAGGCCACCAGGTACAAAATGTCCTCCTAGAATCGCATTCATAGTAGTACTAATCTTCTTTCTGGGTTTCTGTTATTATTTCTGAAATGACATTAACTTCATTATTTTCCCTCCCATGGATAAGCAGCATGCCATAGCATCTGCCCCAGATGATGAAAATTACTATGGTACCCAAGCAACCTTCAATTTGTGGGAACCAATTGTTGAGAGGAACGAAGGATTCAGTTTAGCCCAGTTCTGGATTAGCAGTGGGTCCTACTCAAACAACGACCTCAATACTATAGAAGCTGGATGGCAGGTGAGCCCTATTATATGACAAGTTATATGATATATATAAACAAGCTCAATTGCAGACACGAGTATACTATAGAATGAAGTCACTACAGAAGCAATCTAAAGTAAGAAGGTTCCATGGCCATTTCACATAATTGGCTGACTGTATGTAGATGATCTCAATGGAAGAAACGCCGAAAAAGGGGTCCGCGATACTGAGATCATGTTGCCAGTTTTGTTTGCTTCACCAAATGACAGCCTAAAATTTTTTGTCCTCTTTTGTCACCTAACAAAAAAAAAATCTTTCATGGCCTAGCTAGCTTACAATTCCTTCAGTCATTATTACTAGTAGTACATGACAATTTTTACGATAAAATAAATTGTATGCTAATTTAGCTGTTTAAAAGTTTGAAAAAATAACGGAGTTAATAGATGATACCACCGAACAATTATGTAAGACATAAGTATTCTCCAAATGTGTAGTTAGCTTTGAAATATCTTTCGTTATTGTTAATGTACATATGCTTTCTTCAAATTTTAGGTCTACCCTGGTCTGTATAAGGATAGCCACACAAGACTCTTCATCTACTGGACTGTAAGATAGACATTATGGATTCTCTTTATTACCATTTTTTTATTGGCCCCTTTTTTGTAAGGTCAGAAATTTCATCATAACAAACTAATTCTTTTCCTAATTTGAAATGTTGCAGCGGGATGCGTACAGTAAAACAGGATGTTACAATCTAAAATGCTCAGGGTTTATACAGACAAGCAACCAGATTGCCATCGGTGCTAGCAACTCCTATCTGTCCCCTATCTCCATCTATGGCGGCTCGCAACATGACATCACTATTTTAGTTTGGAAGGTATGCATGAAAAGTTCTCACAATCGATGACATCTGCTTTTTGTACATATTCAACGTACTTTCAGATACCCATTGAGGCAGCACGTAGACTGTTGAAGTAATTTTTTTTTTAAGCGATTTCATCTGCTGCCAATGATTTCCAAGGGAGGTAGAGTGATCCAAACATTTTATAGATACATTGGCAAGCCAATATCAGTTACCCATTCTGAAGTTATAAGGAATGTCTGCGTGCTAAATTAGAAGTTAACAGCGATAAGACGTATGAGCTACAGTACTGATTGAAAAACTATAACTATGAACATTTCTGATTATATATGGCCTGACATAGCATTTTTTTAAGTAATGTATTAGCTTTGATCTAGTAGTTACCCTGAGTCCATTATGCATGTCATGTATCGAATAATGCATGCGAAATTCCTACACTCCCAGGTAGTTCTTAGTCCACGCTATGCGCACACCATGTCAGGAATAATTCATGCTAAATTCCCCCACTCAGCATGTTCTAAACTTCTCATGTTTGGGAAAAATTGAAAACAATATTTGCCCTGCAGATACCATGGAAGGGAAGTATATAACCCATTCCACAGTGAAAATTAAGGAACACGTAAACAAGATATGGAATCTAAAACAGTATTCCCTAATCATGATTTAGTCTACTGAAATCTCCAGTTAAATTTGAATTTCAGGACCCAAAGGAAGGCAACTGGTGGTTGCAGGTGGGAGGCCATGATCTGGGCTACTGGCCATCTTCGCTTTTCTCAAAGTTGGCAGGTAGTGCTGCCTCTGTCGAGTGGGGAGGCGAGGTGGCATCGTCACCGGATGCGGGCCAAACATCCACACAGATGGGCAGTGGACACTTTCCTGATGAAGGGTTCAGGAAGGCGAGTTACATCAAGAACATTCAATTGGTAGACTCGACCAACAATCTCAAATCTCCTAGTCGTGTGAGCCTGATAGCGAAGTGGCCCAAGTGCTACAGCGTGCAAAATGGTACTAGTGCTGATTGGGGCACTTACATCTTCTATGGAGGACCCGGGAAGAACCCTAACTGCCAATAAAAAAAATTGAACAGGTTGGAGCCCGAACGTCTCATTGAAACAACAACCCCCACAAGAAATGCATTATGCTCTGCTTTACTCAGAGAAATTATGATTAGGATCTATGTCATTGGGTGTAATAGTATCAATTCCCACTTGTCGCGTTGCAAGGGTAACCTGCTACATATTTTTCTACATTGTAGCTATAAACAAGGAATATAGGTTTGAAGGATATATTACTCAAGATCATGCTGAGCATTATCAAATAAGTAGGTGTCATATTATCTGTGGATAAAACAAAAATGTAATAGCATTAGTGCCTTCCCGTGGGTATGCAGAGATCGGCATATGTATGACTAATTTTACTAGTAAATAAATGTGACTCAGTACTACAGAAATTATTATTAGAGGTGCCTCGATTTTAGACCAACGGCGGACCTAAAAGTGATTTCAGAGTTGGCCAATTGATTTTTACAGGCAATCGGGACAACTAGAATCTGCAAGTTCGCCAAGTGATGCCGATTTTCCTAGTGTTTTAGCATTTAACAATTAATGTATTTTTTTTCCTACCAAATGTCTCATAGCGAGAATTTAAATGTGCTATGACTAGTGATAGTTTAGTTACTACTAGGAAACATGCATGTGCGTTGCTACGGGAGAAAATAATTACCAACCATTAATAAGAAATGTGAGCAAAAGTTTTCATGCTTATTTATATTTTACCTATTTTGCAAATTTCATTTAAAAGGCTATATTTTCTATAGCCACTTTTCTCCTCCAATTTCTCTTTCCGAAAGAACTACGGAGTCTATTGGAACCGTACTGACTATACTTATCCGAAGTTTACCAACCGCAACACCTTCCTTTGCTCTTCCTCCCTTATCTCCATCGCCCGCCGCCACAAAGTCGAGACACTACTCGACTGATCTTCATAGCGCTCCTTCTCGTCCTCCTCCACAGCCACGCCGGGATCGCATATCTTGACACCGGTCAAGCGAGGGCGAGTGTCTCTCATAGACAACGGGCCCGGCATGGCGTCTCTAGCTTTCCCTCGCGAGGGGGGCGTACCTCTGGTGGCGGAGGATTTAGCATGGGCCACACTCGGGTGGCAGCTAGCGCATGGAGGGTGGAGCTCGCACGTGCCACGGCCTTGATGGCGTTTGGCGGGGGCCCTTTCCCTGTGGCTCGTTAGGGACCCGCAATCCTGCCGGCGGCAACCTAACTCTTGCTCGGGCCTTGTTCGCCGCAGATATCGCTGGACTGGGCGGCGTCGGGCTCTATTCAGATTGAGGCTGCTGGGATTTTAAATATGAGAATAAGGATATATGTATATGTGCGCGCATCGGGCTTGGGCTTTCTGGCCATGTTGAGGTTGTTGGAGCTCTTGCGGCGGCTTCGACATGAACTCATATACGTAAGATGGAGGGAGTCAGAGCGATACACGGGGCACAGAGTGCACCGGCAGATTTAAAAAATAGATGGACAAGAAATTTTTTTCTCTTTATTTGTAGGTATAGATATTTAAAATACTAGCTAGGCAATCATCTGCGCTGAGCCAGCTCAACAGCCATGCTCTAGCGTCCCCCGGCGTCCTGTCCTCCTATAGCCCAATAGGCGACACCACCCATGAGCTGAGCCTATGACAATTTTTCCAGTAATCAAATGTGTGCATTGCTATAAGCTTGTAATACAAAAAATGTGGGATTTGTGCACATCATCACTACCTGTTCAATTGGCCTGGTTCTATATGATATTTGTAAACCATTATTCTTGTAGTGTCTATACACAACATTCACACAAAAGGAATTTTCGTGGCACCCAAAACCCAGTGCCTTTTCTCTTTTATTAACAACACCTCAACATACTTAAACAATATGGTAACCAGTCTTCGAATAAACAGCCACTCAACATGTTTCGCTACCGGGCTCAGCCAATGGCTTGTTGATCCACTAACTCACCTCCTATGCGGAACACATCACTCTCCATGGCAATTATAGCGCCACTAACAGAAACATACGTGCATTGGCTTCACAACATTCACTTGACTAGGCCACAAATTCAACTGCATGGACCTGTAAGCAACTACTTCAAGCATGGGTGACCTCTCCTACACACACATACATGAGAACTAAAAGCACACAAGCAAAGAAAATACAAAATTATCTCTCACATATATTGGGAAACATAAACACGACATCCTCCATTTATGCAATTGCGACATAGCTCGGCAACTTTGCATCGCCTGGGCGAGCAAACACTATCTGCATGTTGTACATACATCACTTGATTAAAAGGTGGCACATGCATAACTGAAGTTATGAACAAGTATTGTCAGCTATATATGGTGTATAGTGCGTAAATCCATACCTGGTAATCTAAACCCATGTGTGATTTGAACATAGCTGCGCAGTAGTTTAAATAGTACTCCCAAGTACGCATGAATTTTTCATCAAATCCTAGAGCCAAAACTTTTCTGCAAATAACAAAAGTAGTGATTGAATGACATTAATCAATCACTTGTAGCCGAGCATGAGTTATTTTAGGGCTAGTAGTTACTCTCTATTGGCCTCAAAGTTGTCCCTCCAGTGAATCAGAGTCGGGTAATAATGGTACCCAATATTCTCAACGTGTTGTATGCTGCAGAGGAGTACTCAATAAGAAACTGATAAATCGTAGAGGTCTTAGTTAAATGATAGTGACAACAAGTATGTATATAGTTCAGTACATACCATAGCCTTGATGCATTAGACATGGCAGATGCGATCCGAGCTAAAGAAGGTAGGCAGCCACCTGGGAAGATATATTCCTTCAGGAAATCAGGCTTCGTCCTCATTTTGTCGTACAATTCCTCTGGGCACGCGATGGACTATGCATGTAAATTCAAATTAAAAAACAGTTAGTTGAAGACTAAAGTTGTCCCCAATCATACAATGCTGTTTAAGATAGATATATATATTTGTAATGATCAACCTGGATGACCAATAGGCCGTGTTCTGCCAAATGATACTCGCAGGTGGCAAAAAAACTCTTCGTAGAACTCATGGCCAACGTGTTCAAGCATCCCACTAAATGAGCAATGGGAAAAATGTTATCTGACCCCAGCAGCTGATCTCTCAATTCTATGATCACACCAGCAATACTAGCTACTCACCAACTTATAATCCTATCAAACTTTTGTGCGTTCGGTATTTGACGGTAATCACAAAGCAGGAGAGTTATGCGGTCCTGCATATACAGTTAATACCGGTAATGATGTTTGTTTTTCCAATGCTAGATAATTTTCTAAAATATAATCTGAGGCCACAACTATCATAAAGGGAAATAATTGACCTCTAATCCAAATTCTTTGACCTTCCTCTGACCATATTTCAGTTGCTCCTCAGATAATGTAATTCCAGTGCACTTGCAACCAGTTCTCTTCACCAAACGTATTGCTAATGAACCCCAACCACAACCAATGTCAAGAACATGATGCTCCGGATCCACCTTAGCCTTCAGTTAAATGGTTTTGTTGCAATATATGATGACAATGTCAGGTCGTGTTGGTGTATATATAGAAGCTCTTTAAGTTCATATGGAAATCTCTAAATCAGAAGAAAATTATGATGGCAGAGTACAAGCCGAGCACCACACATATTATGATCACTTTACCTTATTAATTAGATTGTCAAGTTTACGTAGCTGGGCTGCTTCTAAACTCTCATCTTCCGCCTACAATTCGAACCAATATGAAGTTAACCAGGTAATATCAAATACTGTACTTTTATTCACAGCACTACGTTACATGATTTACATGTTGGTCAATGAAGCTACGTAACATACTACGGGGAGAATGGCCTACAATAATTCCATACCTTGAAAATACCACAAGAGTAAGTCATCGTGGGATCCAGAAAAAGAGCAAAGAAATCATTACTCTGCATACAAATAATTATGTTTCAATGTAAGATACTACATTGATTGTTCATTTATAATAGAAAGACATGATTTGTAGCATGTGGATGGACAGAACAAATTAGAAATGTTTATGATATTGATTCCATGATATAAGCAAAATAGTTGCAGAAAAATTCAAGCAGATGTGAATCATATGTTTTCAGAATAAAATTAATCCACTGACCAGATCGTAGTGTGCAGAGATATTTCTACGAGCTTTTGATATAGTGTTTCTCGTTAATACTTCATGCAAAACATATTTTGCTACTGTAACTCCATTGCGTTTTAGCAAGGGTGACCACCAGCCCTTTTTATATAACCACTGCAAGACACATTTAAATGAGTTTATTAATAGCACACTTATGTCTGGTCCCTCAACTTGATGAAACAAACTGTTTATTTAATTTTAAGGTACCTTTTATTGCTGGCATGGCTGTTCAACCTCTTCCGTTCACCTCTATTAGCTATAATAATCTGTACCATATGGGTTATAAATTTAATCAGCAAACAAACAGAGACTTTATTTATGTATTGTATGGGTACAATTATCTTGATTGTGCCTTCACTTAGTATAAAATCTTTATGTGGTTTAAAAATATTTATGGAGCAATTGAAGAGACCGTTGTGTACATACCTCTACAATATTCTGAATGCCTTCTTTTTTATCAACAAACGAGATATAACCATTGATGTAGGAATATGCAAAACCAGGGTCTCCTTCCGTTGCAATCTGATAGTAGGATGAGACAAAGCCTAGATGTTTGTCACATGAGCATACGTGATGAAGAAAGTAGAAGGTAGCTTAAAAGGATGAAAGAAGAAGGGAACCTTCCAATAGAAATGGGGGTTGTGAACTCGTATCACACATTGTAATTGACATCTTTCACATATTTTGCCAAAACTAAGAGAAGTCCCTCCATCTTCGAGAATGCTATGAACGAAACTGAAGTCAGAATCATTATCAGGGATTTTCTAGTATAAGAGTTCAGACAAGCCTCACCTGAAGTTACCAATGGTTATGAATTTGTCTAAATTTTTTGCCACCAGATAACGTATGCGGCCTCAGTCCATGATGGGATCATGGGTTTTGGGTTGACCAGAAGGGTACAACTATTGCCAAGCAACCCTGAAGCTACTACTTTCCCAGCCTAAATTAATTCAGTTTCCCATAAAAGACAGCACTCTGATGAATATTTGCATAACATTTTGTCATTTTTGTGATTGAACTTAAAAAGACCAAGTGGGAAAGGAATACCTTCACGTTGTCCTCATGATTTCCATATCCTGTTATTCAGTAAAACGGACGTTTCAAACTTGTTTTATACTGAAATTGGTTAAATAAAAGGCACAGGTTCATTAAAAAAAAGGGGCGAATTCACCTTGATGTGGAACACAAAACCATATTCCCCTCTTCCCTTGTATGTTATTGAGCTCAATAGTAGCCTTTGCAGCAGCCATGGAAGGAATCGGGTGGCTAGTATGCCATTTAAGCAATACATGATCGGGAACATTAGGAGGGTTAAGTGTTGCAAGGAAAGGTCTGGCAGCTTCAATGTTCTAGCATTTCCAAAGGAGAATGTTCCACGGTTAGTTTTAATCCTTCCATGTTATGTGAAAAAATAACATAAATACATTCATTGACCATCCATCATGCGCAAGAAAATTAATCAAACTAACGTACCTGAAGTGTATTTAACCAGTAGGTAACACAAACACCACTGCTTGTAGTACCCAAGAAGTTCCTCGCACTCCATGCAGACGAATTATGAGGCATAAAACTTTCATCACAGTGGAAGTACAAATCACTGCAAAAAAGGAAAACTTAAGAATTTTGAAAACATTATATCAACCAAATGAAACCAGAAAATAAAGAATAATACAAATAGTGTTGGTTAGAAATACCTGTGGATATACTGGAAAGCTCCTAGAACTCTCCGTTCATCACTTGTTGCTTCTGTTCCTAGTAATTTTAGAGCATCAGGAGCATGAACGCAAAATATGATCCTGTCATACATCTCTTCTGAGCCATCAGTCTCCAAAACTCGGTAACCTGCTTCTTGCATCATAACATTTTTTTCATGAGTGAATAAGTAGGGTAATTTACAACAAGGAAGTGACTGTTGTATGCAAATATAAAAACATCTCTTCCCCAGAATCTATATACATGTTGATCACTATAGTTGGCCAATTGGGTAATTTGAATAATCTTCCTCATATTCATATTGCAGATTATCTCTGAGCACTTATCAAACTTGTGTGGTATTTTAACTTCTATAATGTTATTACCTATAAATAAACCACAACTGGGACATGTAACCGAATTGGAAGATCGGTAAATTGCCAAAAAAAAAAAAAAAAACCATGTACACACAAAGTTTATGACAAAGCATCTGTTATGTATCAATCAAAAGGATATAATACCATTTGAAAACAATAATTTCTAGGATAAATATGATGTAAAAATATCCAACTAAAGCAAAAAAAAAAATTGAAACATATGTGCAACTGTGCATGTCACTAGAAATACTCATGAATAACCAAATACATGTACTTAGAAAGTTTAACGATGGATCTACCTCCATTAAATCTTGAAACTGATCTCACATCACATCCGGTTTTAATTTGACAACCCATACTCTCCAATTCCTCCCTTACCTGCTCATATACAAAACCATGTCATATTTTTTTTTGAAAACAACCAGGTCATATAACATAGTCCATTCCATGTTTTATGGATAACGAGTTGTGCTACCTTTTTCACGTAGGACCCAGAACCACCTTTTGACGTTTAGCCACTGTAGAGGATTACACATCTGAATGCATACACACAAAACCATTGGATGAATGAGGACAATATATATTTGCCAGACTGAGAAGTTCTTCTAATGTTTCACCAACTACAATGCAGAAGAAATTAATAAATATTTGAAGTAGATTATTAGGCACCTCGAGAAGATGATTGTCACAAAAAAAATGAAAGGACAAAACCAGCCGGGAAGCCAAATATGTTCTGTGATGGACAGGACCAAATGCATGCACATATTGGGATCTGCAGCAAATTCAATAGTTAATTACCATCTTAAAACTCATATGAGAAATGGAGTATGTATAATTCAATTAGTAGCGTACAAGGTAAGCATCCAGGAACAGCTGTGAATATCTATGTGACTGAATAAATTGACCCAAAGTCTCATTCTTGTCAGGGTTTCGTGCATGGTCCTCTAGGTACCTTCAAATGAAAATAATGGTGCAAAATTATCCATAATTCAGATTCCATTTATATATGACTTTAAAATAATGCACAGACATCGATCACTAGAAGAATTAGTAAACTCACTTGAGAGCATGGTTCTTGAACTTGAATATCTCATTAATCATGAGCCAAAATCTGGGGCTAAACAAATTGCTCTTCTGTACCAGAACACTAGATATACCATTGCGGCTACCCCACTCAAAGCCTTTATTACCTTTGTTTAACTGCAAGCTTGCTGAGAATGACATGTCCGAGTTCTCCATTTCAACCCCTATACGTTCGAACCAATCTATCATGTTTGGGAATGTCACCTGCAATTGATTTTTTTATTTTTTTGTTATTGTAGAAGAGGAGGTGATATATACCCATACAATACTATACACCAATGATACATTTTCTCTATTAGATGCTTTGGATGTGTATGTTTGTAATAGCTGTCCATTAATTTATCTGTCCCTTGCTGTGAGGCGGTAAACTAGATGATACACACGATTCCAGGCCATTTATTTACCGTAGGCGGTAAAATTAGTGGCTTTTATTTACATCCAAGTAGTTGAAGAGAAATGATAAATATAAAAGATTTAATTTAAACTAGATATATGCATTTGATATATATTAATATACATTAAAATAGGTGCAATACAAAAAAATCCAGGTTGTCCCTCCGGCGGTCCCCTCTCCTCCCGGGCGGCATGGGGGAGCAGCACCACGGCGGTGACCAAGCAGCATCTAGGGTTCGGCGTGAATCACCACCATGGCCCCTCCTAGAGGCGTGGGGGCAGATACACGATCCGGTGGCGAGCAACACTAGTCTCACGCCCATTCTCTCCTTTAACCACGCCGCCATGAGGGGCGTTGGGACGAGGGACAGTGGGGAGGTCCGAGGTCTGCTCTCTCTCAATATATTTGTAGGATTGATTTTACGTGGTGTTCGATTTTTATTTTTTTGGCGGGCATTTGAGAAACCGCCACGGAAAATAGGTGGCCTCGGCACCCCTCCCGCCAGAGAAAAACCGTCATGGTTAATCGATTAACCGTGGCGGGCATTATAAAATAACCGCCACGGTTAATCCCTATTAACCGTGGCGGGCATTGTAAAATAACCGCCACGATAAATCGATTAACCGCGGACGGTTTTTATAAAATAACCGCCACGGTTAATGTGGCCCAACCACCCAGCCCATTGAGCCCATTAACACCTGGACATATATAAAATGAAGTCCTCTTCGTAAAACCCTAATCCTAACACTCCCTTTCTCCCCCACTCCTCAGAAATCCTCCCCGAGTCCTCTCTCCCCCCCTGCCCCGTTACTCCCCTCCCGATCCGGCAAGCGGCGGCGCGGTACAGCGTGGTGGCGGCGCTCGTGGCCTAGCTCCCCCTTCCCTCCCGCCCGTTACTCGCCCCCAAGTGGGTCGAGCTCGGGCGGCGCATGGCCGGCCGAAGGCGGCGCTGGCGATCCAGCCAGCAGCCATGAGCGGCGGCCGGGAGCAGCGGGATGGGCGGCGGGCGCCTCTCTTCCTACCGCCTCTACGCCACCGGATCGGGCGCCGGGAGCAGCGGCCGAGGCGGCGCCGGCCGGAAGCGGCGGATCTCGGTCATGGCGTCGGCGGCCCGGAGATCCCCATCCCGACGAGCGGGCGCTGTGGGCATGCGGATCCGGCGTTGGAGCTCGCGGCCGGCAGATCCCGGCGTCGGGCGTGGGGGTCGTCACCAATATGTCTCCCGGCGGAGCTCCCGGTGGTGGCTCTCGGGGCCATGGCGGGCGGCTAGGAAACCCCTAACGGGACCGGGCGGGCCGACCGGGGACTCGATTTTTTTTTTTTTTATTTTCTTTTTCCATTAATGGTGGCCGGCATTTTGCTTTCCAACAACCGCCACGGAAAATTGTGTGATTTTCCGTGACCTTTTTCATTGGTGGCGGTTTTAAAAACCGCCACGCGGAAAATCGAAAAGTTCGATCACGGAAAATCGTTTATGTGGTAGTGCATGTCTCTCCCTCTCGCCTTGGTGCGGACTAAGGCGGCGGATCCATGGCAGGCCAGGCGGGGTCTAGTGGTGGCGGCAGATCCGGCTAGTGGCACTCCTTTAACGGGGGGCTGGGGGCTGGTAACCTCCTCCCGGCAAGAACGACGGTGGCGCCCCGTGGATGGGTTGGTGGGTTTATCCACGGGTTTTCCATTTTCATTTTTTTCGAGTCGATTTACCATGGCGGCTGCAAATCGCCTCGGTAATTGCCACGATTAACGGTGACCTTCCATCCAAGGCCGTCGCAAAAACTGCCTCGATAAATATGAAATGCCTGCCTCGGTAGTGTTTTTTTTTCCTGTAGTAGAGTGGTTTATGTTGAAACTTGCACATGTCTACTAAGGCCCTCGTTTGGTTCCTACAGGGACTAGGGACTAATTTTTAGTCTCAATTATTCCCTAATTTATCCAACAACAAGACTAATGGACTGATTTTTAGTCCCAACTAGTCCCTAGTCCATTAGCCCCTCTTGAGAGTCTAATTGGGACTAGTCTGTGCTGTTGGGTCGTCAACTCATTTGTGCACTTGTGCATGCACTAGTCAGTCGTCATCTCTAGTCCCTCATTAGTCCTTTAAACTAAACATCTTTAGGGATTAATAATAAGTCCCTAACTAGTCCCTGGTCCCTAGTCCATGGAACCAAACAGGCCCTAAGAGATCTACAATCTTGTAGTCGATGACCTTTTTATCAAATTAAATCATTTCATGTCCTAAAAATATGTTTAAGTTCTAAAATTTTAATTCATTTTTTACTTTTTATTTTTTGTTTAAGATCTACATCCTTGTAGTTGATGATCTTTTTATCTATACAATTTGTACTGAGATATGTCGTATACAAAAGTCATAATGCTCAGTGAGATCTAAAACTTCTTTTTCAAAAAAAAAAAAAAAAAAGAGAAAAGATCTGAAACTTGTAGTTGACACTTTTCACATTGCAAACTATTTAGAAGCAAAAAAAAAAAAAAAAAAAATTAACGTGTGATTTGTAGAAGATAATCATGGAAAATGGCAGTTTTGCATACTCAGTGACAATATATCTAGTGTGGCAGGAAATCTTCGTGCAAGCATGTGAGTTATTGAGGTTGTTGACTCCCAGGTACCACATGCGCACATATCTCATAAGAAAAACATGGTCAATTCTAACTCTTCAGTAAATTTTCCATTGGAAACACATGAGTTTTATCGTACTTAAAAATAATGGCCTTGTTTGGATCCGGGGTTAGAGTTAGTTTGAGCTAGTTGGAGCTCAGCTAGCACTAAAGGATCCAAACAAAAAAGTTAGATTGGGATTAGTTGGATCTAACCCACTTAAAAAAACTAGCTCATCCAAGAGTTGCTAATTAGAGTTAGATCAGATTGGGTCCACTAAAAAGTGTATTTTCTTTCTCCCTCCACCCACACCAAATGATTGGACAAATACATTTAATGTCAATCTAACCCTTCCATTCAAACACCCTCTAAGGCTAAAGTTAGGCTAGAGTTGAAGTTAGAAACTAACTTTAACTCTAACTAAGTTAGAGTATCAAAAAGGGGCCAATAATACACATTCTATTATTTAGTTCCAATGGTTGTAACAATAAATGAACCTATTACGAGAGACTTAAAGATGTGGGCCCTAATATAAATTAGTGGGGCCAGGAACTATTTCCAAATTAGAATCATAGGATATAATGGTAATTGCAGATGCTATCTTGTCTCGCTGTCGCTCATCTATTAGGATCATAATGAAACCATCAGGCAATCTAATGGCGTTTGGTACAGTAGCATATGCTTCAGGGACAGTAACGCTCACGGGGACCGGATCATATTCTCCCTCTCGAAGAAGGTCTCTATCTGGCCTGTATAATCCAACCCCCAAGACTGGAAACACTATCACATTGGTCTACTTACTATATTTCCTATGACATGGAAAGAGGGCACCACAAATATCCAAAACAAATGCAAGCATGGTCTTTATTGATTAGTCATTAGCTAGTTCAAGCATAAAAATGGCATAGTTTTACATCTACAGAACCTGTTTATTCCAATATTTCCATCCATACTATATATGTTCTCTATCTAACTATACAAAAAAGAAATCCTAAGAACCTTCTTTTTCTTGGGAATGGTGAACTTGGATTTTTATTTTTCCCACCATTTTACAGCCAATGGTATGCGTGTTCCACTCTTCAGCAGGAATGCTCTTCAGCTCTTCAATAACGTATATATTAACGGTATTGATCATTCATGTCATTTGGTGCAAATTATACAGAATATATAGATAGCAGACTAAATGCAACTGCGTTTGATGTTCCGCACCCGGTTGAAGGCCATGAAGTCGAGGTCGACCAGAACAGGGCCTGATCCACCATTGACGGTGACGGTCTTGGCGCCGCCGAGATGGTCCTCCTTCTCGTACACGGTGACGCGCGCGCCGCCGCTCCTCGCCAGCTCATGCGCTGCCACTAGCCCGCTTAGGCCACCACCCACCACAGCCACTCTCATCATCTCTCTCTCTCGGTGTTTTTCTTAACCGACTCCAAATGCAAAGCTAGCAAGTTTAGCTTGGGTTTCTGGGTTGGACGACAATGCCATTCTATATATAGACGATTCTCCGTTTATATAGCAAGACATTGGAGAGCATTGATACATGACAGATAATAAAACTAAATGCAACGCGCCATACCAACCGCTGTACTTTAACATCAATTGACTACCCATCCATGAAGCACCGGTACAGGAAGGGCCTTTATTTTCAGATCTAAAGCCCTAGCACAACCGGATTGGTACTATGGACTGCACATGTGTGGTCCGAGTCCATCTATTGGGCACAATTTATCCGCCCAGCCAAAAATAACTAATTAAAACATCAGATATAATATGAATGTCCCATGTGTTATTCGGATACTGATAAAAAAATTAAATAATGCGTTTGGAAAAACATGACACGAATTTATTAAGCCTGATTAATCTGTCTAATAATGGTGTAATCAGACTAAAAATATTTCCTGTAAAACAAATGCAAACTGCTCAATTAGTTATTTTTATTTATCTATATTTCATGTTTTATGCATGTATCGACCCATTCGAAGGGATAGGGTGTAAAGTTTGTGTGAAAAACTAAACAAATTTTTCATGTTCTGTCATAACTAGCAAAGCTATTCAATTTGATCCAATACTAACATTTTTAATGAGCTGACATAATACTATTTAAGTTGTTCAATAACCAAAAAAAAAAAAAAAAAACAATAGATTGGCAGAGGCCTATCCGGCCACAATAATGGGACCACGGACGTCCACGCATCCATGTCTTTCTCCCAAGCACTTCCTTTTTATGCTCTAAATATTTTTCCCAAGCACTTTCTTATCCACTAAAACATGCTATATATAGAAACGCTGTGTGGACTACCTTCATCTGTCATTGTTATATTTACTGCTTGGGAGCGGCTCGTTACAGCTTGGCAATCGTGCGAGTACACGCAAAAGCCAGGCCATGTTCGTCTGCTGCCGATGCCTTTCTTTCACTGCCTCTCGTGCTGTATAATGTGCACTGTGCTTGCGTTAATACGATTTGATGTGTCGGGTAGTAAATACATATGTTTGTCCTCGCCCATGACTTGATGTTTCACGTTCGGAAGAATCCTAGAAAGCAATAGAACCTAAACTCCTGTAATAAAGCTATTCAAATGATAGTGTCAATCAGCTTCAAATTTAATTAAATGGCATGGTAAAGGCGACAGGATTCACTTAAATAAGCCAAATGTACGTATATGATGCATTGGAATGCATGACATCGCGCCTACACACAAGTCACAAGGAAGAGAGAGTGAAGATTGTAACCACAGTGACCATTTTTAGAGGTTACATTATATGTAGAAATCGATTTGTAGATGTCAATGAAAATACCATCGGCCCCTACTAATGCATTTACAAATGCTTTTCGTTACCAAAACCATGTTCAGATGTAGTCCTAGCTACAAATCCTTTTTGTAGTAGTAAGAATAGATAAAATAATAATGTTAATGTTAATTTTTGTGTACAAGTGCATTGCACTTCAAAATTTGAACCAAGTTCACTAAATTAAAGATAAGTAAGGTGACATTTCTTACTACGGACGCTAGAAACCAAATATTTGTTTTCCGAAGTGAAAGTCTTGGTTGGTATGTCGTTTTGACATGGAGGTACAACAATTACTTCCACTTAAAGCGATGGAACATGGATGTGGACGATTTTGTCAACAGAAGCAATTACAAGAAGCACATGCACGGAATATTGCTTAACTGCATCCAGTATGGTACGTACCTCAACCTCGTCATCTTCGGTGTCCTTGTTAATTTAATTAAGAAAGAATATACTTCCTCCATCTCTCCATCGGTAACTGCCGTTTTTATTTTCGAAAAACAACTTTGAGTGATTATATATATATACAAAAATATAATATTTATGATAAATATTGTTAGACAGATCGTTGAATATTTTTTCATAATATAAGTTTAGTTGGGATATGAATGTTACACACACTTTCTATATACTTGGGGCACGAAAACAAAAACATGGTTATTTAGGGTTAGGGAGACCACACATGTAATCCATGCATGTGGGTTGCTCCCTAGCTTTGGTGCCTGCAAAGTATTGGATCCCCGGTCCCCAGGACAGGGAGTTGTTGAATTTCACAAGATCGAATCTTACACCCAACAAAATGCTGGGAATTTATACGTTCCATTATGGACACGAACTAATGCCTGGCCCGGCCAATGCTGCGTCGACGGTACGCAGTCCCAGCCTATACCAACAAAGAGATCTACAACGACAGGACTGATGTACTGTGCCCGGGCACGCGGCGGACGGACGGCCCACAGCACGGAATTAGCGGACTTATAGAGCATCTTGCAGAGCTATATGTTTCAAAAAAAAAAAAAAAAAAACTTGCACAGCTATATATTATTTATGATATATTGTTGGCAAAACTCTGGCCAGCTATATATATATATATATTTTTTTTTTTTGACAAGGCCAGCTATATATATTGTCGTAGCCTCATCACTTCAAGGTTAAATGCCGAGCAGCCAACCTTTACTGTTTGCATAGCTGGTCGGCGATGTAGAGCATTTGCAGCTCACTGTAGAGTGTAGACTGCTTGCAAGTCTCTGTGCCAGCCTGTATAGCCAAGTTACTCCGTGGCAAGTGATTCCTATTACTCCGTGGCAAGTGATTCCTATTACTAGTCTCTACTCTTGCTTGTAGGAGGTGACTTTTTGCGAGAAATGAACTCGGCGACGAGGGTGTGGCTTGTGCTCCGAGGCCGAAAGGGACCCAAGAAAATGTGAAGCCCTGCAGACTGAAAGAGAAAAATGCCGAGCCACTTAACATATATATGCTTCTTGGGTTACTACTTAATCCCTTAGTTTCGAATTATATGACGTTTTCGTTTTCCTAAATACATTTCTTTTCCTATGCATCTAGTTACACATTATGTTCAAATATATAGTAAAATTTCTTATAATTTGGAATGGAGGTAATAATGTATAAGCATGCTTCATGCGTTACTAGCTAGTACTTACTAGCAGCAACTTGTCTCTCTTTTTTTTTTTTACTGCACCGACGCGACCGCGTTATTACAGCTTGCTACCCGCTAAATACAATGTTTGTAGAGGTCGCATCATCGTGATTCCGTTCTTGAAGCCAAGGGCCCCTAAAATTTAATGAAGAAAGGGGCATCCTCTAAACTCTGATAAGAGAGACACGGTCCGGAAGGACGATCCATGCATGAACAGGACAAGGCATCAATGGAGCGATGGGATTCATAAGATGTCTCCAATGAGATGCCAACTTTGCAGTTGGTGGAGTACGTGATGGCTCTCATTTATCGCCTGCACTTGCTGCGACGTAGGTGTAAGATGTAGTAGGTGGCGTAGGCTGATCGATAGATAGCCATGCACATGCCATGCAACGTGATGTGTCCCTGGCGTTCCACTACTCCCTCCGTCCCACTTTGTCACCCCCCGGTTTCCGTGCCATCTTATTCGATGCTTTCGTCTTATTCAAATTTTTACACAAATATAATTTATTTTTTTATAACTTATTTTATCAATGAAGTTACTTGAATATTGATTATTTTATTTTATAATTTGTATAAATATTTTGAATAAGACGGATGGTCAAAGATGAAGTTCAAAGTCAAAAACGACGAAGTCCATGGGGACGGAGGGAGTACACCACAAAAAGTTTTTTTATTTCTTTTTGCGTCTATAAGTTCTGTTTTCGGAGACATGTCAGGAATAGGCATTAGAACGAGCTCCGTATCAGCAACGTGTCATGTGACCACACAGATTTCTTCTAACACGTCTACCTGGCCCAAATATACGTGACCAATGCCCCAGCCGGCCCGGCCCTACGTGCAGTGGCGGAGCTAGAGGATTATGGAGGGGGTGTGGCTTGCGGCCAAACAACAGACCAATAATACAACTTAATTGCCCATAGCAAATTTGACCGATGAATAATTTAAAACAAGCAATATTGATGCAAATCAACAATGAAATAGCAGTAATAATATATTTGTGCTTACCATTTATCATAATATACTAAGCCAATATGACAATTAAAACAATAGATGATTGTCAAGTGTTGACAAAATACAATCCTTTAGCACGAAATCCTCACTGAAAAAGAAATAAACCATTTATTGTAAGCAAAAGAATAATATAATGTATCATTGAAAATTTGAAAATATGTGCATTACCTCGATCAAATCTACGTATCAATGGATCCATTCAATATAGTACGATAAGCCCTCTTAGATGAGTCACTTTTCCTATGGTAAACAACATCTATGTGCTCATCACTTTGTAACAAATCATCGCACTTCTTCATAGCGTTATAATGTGCTCCACCAACATCGCCAACATGAGTTTTTAACCTCTGTTTCCTATGAAACCCGTTCCAACCGTCAATAACAAATGCTTTATAACATGCATCCTTGTTTTCTCTGAACAAGAAAACAACAAAAACAATACTCCCTCTCGTCTCCGTAATGTTCGTGGATTCGGGTGGAGAGCCTTGTCCCGTAATGTTAGTCGTTGGCCTACCGTCGTAGGGGGTGCGGCTGCAACCACGTGAAGGTGTCGCCCGGACAGCCTGGTCCTTATCCCATCGCCGCTTGCCAGTTCCCAAAAAAAAAAATCGATCTCGGCCGCCGCGAGCCCGAGCCGCATCCTCACTCAATCGCGGCGGCGGGGTCGGTGGATACTCCCGCCACTTTCGCCGGATCCTCGCCGCCACTTTCGCCGGGATCCACATCGTCGCCGCCGCCAATCGCCGGCCGCGGGATCCACATCGTCGCAGGTCGCGGGTCACCGGGCGTCTGCCCCTCCTCCTCCGGCCGGGGCTGCCCTCCCACCATGCCGCGCCCTGTACTGCCCCTCCCACCCCGGCGCTGCCCTCCATCACCCTCTGTCGCGCCGCCCTCGCCCGCCGCCCCCACCCGATCTGCAATGCGCTGAGCACGCCCGACGCCTGCGTCGTGGCCGTCCTTCCTTCCTTTGCCGTCATCCTCGTCCACCGCTCGTCGCCTCCATTAACCTCGCGCCGACTCCCCTTCTTCCATTTGCATCTCCCTCTTCCCCCGCTCCATCATGGGTTCATGCTGGCACGGCCTGATGGGGGTCGGGCCTTCACGAACTGCCCACTAATATATTAGCTTTCCACTAGAGTTGTTCCATATTCAACCCAAAAAAACTACACGACTCCTCGTTAAATAAAAAATACAATATACCAGATGCATTTTCCATGCGTTGAATTTAAGTTAAATTTAGAGAAATACTTGGTGAGTAGCATGTTGACAACAGCTGTACCAGTCATTTTCTGAAACTAGCTGTTTTGGTCATTGGCAAAGAAAAACAACGTGGAATAGAAAGAAAAGGAAATGGAAGTATTTGGGAGCTTGTTATTGCCTCAACGTTCAGCAAAAAGTGCAGTAGTGGGCCAAATCTAGCGTGCGTCCTTCCGTCGGGCCGTACCACACAAGCCACATCAGTAGCAACTTTGACGGGCCAGGGACCACTAGTATTTGGGCCAGGCCTGGTCCAACTTGGACGGCCTCGATCAGCTGCATGGTTCGCAGTAGCCCAACAGGCTCATTCCAATCAAGGAGAGTATCATACGTAGATGGGCCTCTGTCCAATCCAGTAGAGAGCAACTCTATATGTGATTTGTGACGAGAGCATGAAAAGATGGGCTCAGACTAGATAGAATAAACGGCCCCGTCGGTTTAGCAAACACAGAAGGACACACCGTACGACGAAGGAAAAATAAAGGGTAAAAGAAATTGTTTTTGTATTTTTTGAACTTCAAACTAATTCAAATATCTGTGACTGACTCTTAAATGCGTCAAACATGTTGAAAAATTTAGCACAGTATAAAATCTAGCATTACCTAGTCTTGTTCAAATATTAAAATAGAAACGTACTTTGGAGTATAAAATGTGACCAGAAGATGCTATGGAACACTAGTAACAAATTTATTTTGGCGCGGACGGGCAAAATCCATTTTCGGTGACAGGAAGTGTGCCCGCCGCCCGAAAGGTCACGCCAATAATTTTTACCATGGCGGCGTAAAGTGCCCAAGTTACGGTTAATAAAAAAAAAAAGCCCAAACGGTCAACTGGGCCTCAGATCCGGCCGCCTCGACGCCACCGCCGCCACTGCCACGCTGGATCCGGGCGTCACCTCCGCCTCACGTGGGAGAGAAAAGGGTGGCATCGGATCCCGGGCGCTCGAAAGTGTCTACGGGCCGGAGAGGAAGGGGGGGCACGATACGGTGCTCCCCCGGCGCCGCCAGCCTGCCCGAGAAGAAGGGCGCGATCCGGCCGCCCTGCAGCCGCGCCAGCCGGTGCCGGAGAGGAAGGGGGCGCAGAT
The DNA here is from genome assembly GCA_015847255.1 of Hyparrhenia diplandra. Classification (NCBI taxonomy): domain Eukaryota; kingdom Viridiplantae; phylum Streptophyta; class Magnoliopsida; order Poales; family Poaceae; genus Hyparrhenia; species Hyparrhenia diplandra. Next base: position 410,446 of record JADLZK010010164.1, read on the forward strand.
CCGCGCCCCGTGCACCGGGCCACGCCGGAAGGAGGGCGCCGGGCCGGATCTAGCTCGCGGGAGCCCGCCGCCACCGACCCCCACGCGAGCCCAGCGCCGTTGCCGCCCAGAGAAGGTACGCCCGCCGGCGATCACCACGCAGCAAATCTTTGTTGTTGCCGCCCTGCGCCGCCACCCCGCGATCCACCGGGAGGGAGAGGAGGAAGGGAGATCGATCGCGGGAACGTGGGTGAGAGATGGATGCGGTTTGGGTGTGCTGATGGCTGAGTGAGAAATGAGAGGGTGGGGAGAAAACCCTAGAACTCCAGTATATATATATTAATGGCCCGATAATATGCTCGGGTTTCGGCTCCGGTTGTGGGCCTCTGGGGTTTTTTGGCGTGGTGGGCCTTTTTTAACGTGTACGCCTCGAAAATGGCCTCATTTTACGTGGTGGGCCTTTTATAAACGTCCCCACGGTTAATCTATTTTACGAGGCGGGCAGGCGTGCCCGCCACGGTAAATAAAAAAAGTGCCACCACGCAGAATCGGGGGTATTAACCGTGACGGGACAAATTGTGTGCCCGCCCGATAAATATTTTGCAACATTATGGAAAATCATTTCATTACTAGTGGAAATAAAAAATAAATCAGAACCCATTGTTTATCTCGCATTCACGATTTCGTATTGGTTTCCTAACAACCTTTGGTGGTCGACTGGTTACAGATGTTTTTCCCCAGGTATATTACTTTTTTTTTTTGGATAATTTTTCATATTCCTCATTTTTTCAACCCATGTTTCCTTTTACAACACCATCTAGAGAATGACATAATCAAATGATGGCCATTAGAAATATATCACAGAGAAGGCTACATTTGTTGTAGTGCTAGTTGCTTCAAATTAGATCATACTTGCTAGCAAATATGCTCTTGCTAGTTTGCATGATAGCGTGAATGATAGTTAGTCTTTCACAGATCTGTAGACATTCTGTTTGATTGGGTGGGCGCGCCAACACGCGGCACTGCCATGTATCTTAATTAACGATTTTGCAACACTAATGCCGGTGGGACATTTCTTTTTTTTTAAAAAAAAATGTTATCCACACAAATTTTTGGCACGCATACACCTTAGTGCCTCCTCTTTTACACATAACAAACTTCAACATAATTAAAAATATTATTACAAATCTCAAACTCAATATGTTGGGTCGCATGACTCGGCCAAGCACTCGATCAGAGATGCCTTAACTAGTAGTAGTTCACCTCTTAGTAGTGGATCACCAATCTAGTAGTGCAAATTAAAACAACACTAACATACATATGCATGCAGCTAAGGTGCATATTCTGAAACATGACTAGTACTAGACCACGCTTCTAAGCCACAATATTCTGCATGCATCTCGCGCATGCAGCTGCTGAGCTGCTATGTGCATATTCTGAAACATGACTGAATAAAGCTCACACAGAGACAAATATTCACTACCAGAAAATGGAGATTTCATGAGGGGGGTAGTTTTTCATGAGAGTTTGGAACACACTCACGAAAATATCCCTTTTCATGAGGGTGGCATAAATCCCGCCACGAAAACTCATTTTCATGAGAGTGTTGCACACACCGCCATGAAATCAGCCATTTTCATGAGAGTATTCGAATACCTCTCATGAAAATGACAACCCCGTCATGAAATTGCGTATTTTCATGAGAGTGATCATTTTCATGAGAGTCAAACCACCTCCACGAAAATATGGGTTGCAGGTTTTTGGTGCGAAAATAATTGCATAAAATACTAGAAATTGAAGAACATGAACAAACATTTTCTCTTTTTAATCCGCTGCTAGATTTCGTAACTAGTCTTTCTCCCTCATGCTACCTTCAAATGGGGTGATTCTTTTTCTAAATGTTTCTAAAATCTTGCTCTATCAATTTATTGTGTTCTTACATCTATTATTTTTATCATCTTTTCATGGGCCTTTATTCTATCAATTCAAAGTTCTAATTTCAAATATGGCAATTTCGAATAACATTCGAAGTAGTAAATGTTGTGCAGTGATCTGAACTATGCTTGTTATTGACTCTTTTCATATAAGCTCAGTATTGAACTCTGCATGTTTCTCAGCTTTGAGTGCATATGTTGCAATGAAGTCTGGTGGCGACATGTGGCCTGGAACCCAGATCGGTGCAGGGAATGGCGACCTCGGTGGCCTGGGAGCTCCTCCTCCTCCTCCGACTGTTGCATCCACTCTTGTAAGATCATGCATGCTTAATTTCTAGACTAGAGACAGGCTGGTAACATGTGCACAGCAGAGGATCTGTTTGGATATATAACTGTAACAGTTGAGGAAAGGCCCACGCTTAATTTTGGTTCCTAATATTAGGCCAACTTAATTTGGATCATCATAATTATTGGATTCATGTCTATCTTATTGTATTTCTATGGGGCTGGGTGAAAAGGAATGCAAAATGTGTAATGAAGTGCTGAATAATGTGGAGAAAAGGAGTTCAAAATGGATAATATACATGCATTCAACTGTATAATGTGGCTTCAGTGATGTTATATGTTCTCTGCAGAAAATTTTAAACAATGCTTAGCTTGCTAGCTCAAATTTTGTTTGACTGGTGCTCTATTGGTTGGCATTAGAACCTTCTGGCCACTACATGCTTTCTGACTTTGTACAAGGACATTAGATTCAGTAACCAGTACCTTCCTCAAATGTCATAGTGTACCATTTGCCTCTATAAATTTGCACTATTTTTGTTTGAAGTTAACATTGACTTTCACGCTATAATTAAAATGTTATTGTGTACCATTTGCTTTCTGACTTTGTACTAGCCACGTTCTCAGCCTATTATGTGACTTTGTTTATTTTATGGTCATGTACGAATCTAAGTTTGGCTTAGACAAGGCCTGCGCTTTGAAATTTGATTGTGTCTATATGTTCCGAGAGGGTTTTATACTCTCATGAAATAGATACTCCCAGGAAAATCATATTTCATGAGGGTTTGAACATGTTTTCCTGGTGGTGTTGGATTCCTTGGAAAACCATATTTCATGAGGGTTGAACATTATTTCGTGATGGTGTCTTGCTCTCATGAAATTTATATTTCGTGAGGGTTGAACATGATTTCGTGATGGTCTTCTCCCTCTCATGAAATACTATTTTCGTGTGAGTTGTGTAACTCTCACGAATTAATTTCATGACGGTGACCTCCACGAAATACTCTCATGAAAGGACCCCTCCAAATCTGGACGACGCCATATAATTTTCGTGGAGGTGGCTCTCATGAAATTGTGTCGCGAAAAAAAACCGTGACAGCTAACTCTCATGAAAACTGTATTTTTTTGTGATCTCGTTACCGTGAGAACTATTGTGTGGCGGTTGATTGTCACGAATCGTTTTTCGTGAGAGTAAACTTGCATTTCATGACGGTATCTTCACTCTCCACGAAATCTCAGGATTACGGTAGTGATTACACGATATTGTCTCGACCTAAAACTTATTCTGAAACATAAACACAACATCCTCTCCATTTATGCAATGGCGACATAGCTTGGTAGCTTTTTGATCGCCTGGCCGAGCAAACACTATCTGCATATATTATACAAACCGTAGTCAACTATATAGTGTGTATAGTAAGCACGAACCTCTTAGTAGTGGATGCTCTGCAGATAATTACTAATGTTAACTATATAGTGGGTATAGTAAGCACGAACCTGGTAATCTGTAGCTGTGCGTGATTTGAACAAAGCCGCAGCATAACTTAAATAATATTCCCAAGTACGGATGAATTTTTCATCAAATCCAAGTGCAGAAGCTTTCCTGCGGAGTAACAAAATATAACAAATTAAGAGAATATAGTACCGTGTAATGTGAACAAATAATCACTTGCTGCTTAGGTTGAATTTGAGGCAGTATTGATTTACTCTCTGTTGGCCACGAAGTTATCCCTCCAGTTCATTAGGGTCGGGTAGTAGTGGTCTCCTATATTCTCAAGGTGTTGGATGCTGCACAGGAGTACTCACATCAATACAGAAGGAAGGCTTTGTTAATCACTAGCCACAAAGAATAGTTGAGCACATACTTGAGCCTTGATGCATTAGTCGCGGCAGACACAATCCGGCCTAGAGAAGGAAGGCAGCCACCGGGGAAGATATATGTCTTGAGAAACTCGGGCCGCATCCTCATTTTGTCATACAATTCCTCTGGGAGCGCGATGGTCTGTGCATATAAATTTGTTTTTAGAAAAAGAATAGTTTGTTGAACGCTAACATTATCTCCAATCGTACAATGGTGTATAAAATAAATGCATATTGGTAATGATTAATCTGGAGGACAAATAGGCCATGTTCTGCTAAGTGATACTCGCACGACGCAAAAAAATCTTCATAGAACTCATGGCCAACGTGTTCAAACATCTCACTAAATGAGCAAAGAGAACACAGTTATCAGAACAGCAGCTGAGCTATCATTTCTATGCTCACTCTGGCGGTACCACTCACCAACTTATAATCCTATCAAACTTATGCGCATTTGGTATTTGACGGTAATCGCAAAGCAGGAGAGTTATGCGGTCCTGCATAAAAACAATAGATATTTGTAGTCATGTTTTTTAAATTTCTAATGCGCTAGCTTATACTTCTAAAAGACAGTCTTGGACACTACTATCAACAAATATAGAATGTAACTTACCTCTAATCCACATTCTTTCACCTTTCTCTTGGCATATTTCAGTTGCTCCTCGGATAATGTAATTCCTGTGCACTTGCAACCAGTTTTCTTCACCAACCGTATTGCCAAAGTGCCCCAGCCACAACCAATGTCAAGAACATGATGCCCTGACTCCACCTTTGCCTTGAGGTAAATGAATTCATTGCAGCAACACGACATCATATATATAAGATCATGTTGATTTTTATGTTGCAAGCTATTTACAATTAATAAGCTAATGTAATATTTTCTCTAAAAAAAGCTAATGCATATATTGTGATTGTCTTAAGATCAGGTGAGATTTATGATCTAAGCGAGAGTTGAAACAAAGCAAAACTAATGCATGTTATGATTTTCTTACCTTATTAATGAGACTGTGAAGCTTACGTAGCTGGGCGGCTTCTAAGCTCTCGTCCTTCACCTACCATTAGAACCAACATATCCAGTTTATTAAGCAATCTCAATTGAGTATTACTCACAGGAGTAGATCTACATAATTTTCTTGTTCAAGAACAGATCAACGTAATTTATGATGTGGAGATCCAATCATGATATTTTGCACATCTTGAAAATACCAGAAGAGTACGTCAGTGTTGGATCCAGATAAAGAGCGAATAAATCATTACTCTGCACAAAAAAATATTTTGCAAAGAAATAAATCTGTCACTACTTTGTCAGGACTATTAAACTATAAGAACCGATAATTTGTAGCACACGGATTGAGGGAATTAGATATCTATGTGGTATTCAATTTTTGACATAAGTGAATAGCTGTAAAAAAATTGAGCAGTTAGTTATCTTTACAACATAAAAAGAATGAAAGTAAGACATTGGTTTGGTGTCACAAAATTTTCAACTCACTTCTCCCTCCGCATGCGAACCATCCACCCCGCATGTAAAAAATGGAAAGTAAAAAATCTCCTTCAATCACGCGGATCTCACTTCTCCCTCCGCATGTGAACCATCCACCCCGCATGCAAAAAAAAATCTCTACATGTGGGAACAGGAAGAGCCCAAAAGAAAACAAGTCTCCTCTTCTTACGTAGCACAAAAGGAAATAACCGTGGGACGTGCGAGAAGGAAATTGCAACATGCGAGGAAACAGCTACGTCAATCACGCCCCTTCTCATGGTCGAATATCACGGGGTATGCCAAAGACAAAAGTAAAATCAGTCGAATGGCTCATGTGGGACTTCGATGGCCTAGCTCAAGGGACACAAGACGCAAGATTTATACTGGGTTCGGGCAAATTGGTGCCCTAGTCCAGTCTCCGGTTGGAGTCACTATGTGGCCGAGCTCAAATGCTCGTATCGGGGCGAATACAAGCTGTTCGAGAGAGGGAGGCTGGCTCCCAAGTCTCTGTGTGGGTGGAGTGGAGTGATGATCATAGTGTTTCGTATGCGAGGGTTGAGAAGTGAGGAGAACCCCTGCCTTCTCCTGTGACCGAAGCCCCCCTTTTATAGCCGCAAGGGGAGGTACACAGATGCCACATGGAGAGGGACTAAAGAGGAGAAGAACACAAAATAGAAGGGGTAAAGTGCTAAATGATGAGGGACCCATAGGTCGACGTTTCACGTGGTCGGCATGGGCTCATTAAATGCGCAGCCAATATCTTGCCCTCGTCGCCGCACGCCCGGTTTCCGGGGGTGGGCGGTCGTGCCCCCATGCCCCGTCCGCGATCGTAGTAGGAATACGTCATGTCGCGGATGGCCCGTCGTACCGGTGATGTCTTTTTTTGTCGTAGCGGTTGGCGGTATGCGGTGTGGTGGGACGCGGTTTCGCACACTCTAGAGGTCATACGAGTCGGAGTTTGGCGGAGATTGTCTTGACGGGGTCACGAGTTGTCGAGCTCGGAGCTCGGAAGATTCGGGATCTGTAGGATCGTGGTAAGTTATACGTGACGCCCCGGTGAGACCGCGGGCTCCCAAGCTCGGAGACCCGTGGGGTCGGCGAGTCATCCCCGATGAGATCCGCGGGCCCGAGCTCCTGAGCTCGGAGACCCATCCCGAGCTCGAGCCGTGGATCGCGAAGTCGGAGTCGGGATGTGGTTCGCGCGGGCAGCCCCGAACTCGCTTTGAGACGGAGTTCGTGTGTATGGTCGAAGCCAGGCGCCGTGGAGCTCGGCCCAGCCTTCCGAGATCGTATGAGGTGGAGCTCATGCTCGTGCAAGGCGGAAGTCGCTTCTGCCTCCGAGCTTGTGTGAGCAGAGAACTCGTTGTTCTGGAGAGCTCGTGACAGGCGGAGGGAACCCTCGACCGATGACCTCGTGCTCGCCCAGACGTAAAAGAGCTCATGCGTAAGAGCTCAGACGAGATGGAAAGAGCACGCACGAGACGGAAAGAAGTCAGCCAAGGAGCTCGACGAGATGGAGTCCCCGCGCCCGGCCTCCGAGCTCGTCGGCGGAAGTCTCCACGTGGGCCGAGCTCAGATAAGGCCGATCCGACCGAGTGTGGCTCGGATTTTGCCACGATTAGTCACATGCTTAGGTACCCCCGATATAGGTATCCCACACCCCGATCCCCCAGCCGGACAAAATTGGAAGCCAACTTATGTCACGCATCACCGCTACCACAAATATGAAAGTCTTTCGCAAACATGCGTCTCCGCCCCGATCGTGGAGACCGTGCGGACCTTGCCTCCCCTCGATCACCCCACACGGCAGCCACGCCTGCCTCGACAGCAGCCGGTGCCGCGCCCGCCGCCGCGCCATCATCGGCTCGTTCCGGGTCGGGTCGCGGCGGTGAGTTTGGCTTCTCCATCACCCAGTTCGTTTGGCGCCCAACGCCGGGCCGCCGAGGGTAGACGATCGATGCCGCCGTGCACAACGTAGCAATGAGGTACGTACTTCATCCATCTTCCTTGTCGTGGGCGTGTGATGCCACCGCCATCATGGGGCTTCCTATCCTAGCTGCCGACTACCGACATCATGGCTTCTTGGATCTCGACCTACACCTACAATGACACAATCGACTAATGGTGCGGTCACCGCCGTCGCCCGACAACGAAGCATGCAGCCGCCGCAGGCTAGGGTGCAGATCAGCGGACGACGGTTCGAGCGGTCGAGGAACGTCGAGCATCACGGTGGAGGTGCAGCTGCTGTGCAGCGAGGGAGCCCGACGGCATCAAGCACCATCCCGACCGTTTGGTTGGTGTTCTCCAACAACGTGCGAGAGGGCGCCGGCTCTTGGCGGTGGTGGCGCCAGCACCACCATCGAGCTCTGCCTCGGCTCCCGCCAGCGCAAAAGGGGCGTTTGCCGAGTGCCACGGGCACTTGGCAAAGAAGCAGTTTTCAGCGTACTCCCTCCGAGATGGTATTAGAAATCGTTTTGGACAAGGTTTAGGTCAAACATCGGAAATATAAATCATCAATAACTTTTAAGTTGTTGAGTTTGTAAATGTAAAAATTATATGAGTAGATTTATCTTAAAGAATACTTTGATAAAAGTATACATATATCACATCTCCATAAATATTTTTATAATAATAAGAGGTCAAAGTTGTATTTTGGAGACCGTGTCGCTGTCCTAAACGACTTTTAATACCATCCCGGACGGAGTACGTCCTCCGGTCAAGAGAGTTTGCCTTAGCAAGGTAGCATCTGTCCCGCCGTCCGTCCGTGAACAACAGGTTATTATTGTTACTCATGAGTGAGTTTATGTATATCAGTTAATTACTCAATTATTAATATTTATCTGATGATGGGCGCAGCTATGTGACTTGCTGGGCGCGCCTCCTTCTGCTGATATCGGCTGGATTGGTTATTAATATAGACAAATGCTATTTCAGTTAAGTGGCATATATTAGGATCCAACATTGCCAAGAATTAGTTGCATTCTAACATGTCTCTGTTTACTTTATTGTTAGTCATATCTTTTTTATGGTTATTAGATCTTTAGGTAATGATTAGATCCAGTTTTTATATATTTAACCTTCTATAGTCATTTGCATAGCCGATGCTTTGACAAACACAACAACCCATCTGAGTTTGTCCTAATAAGAATTCCGTACTTTATTACTTGCCAAACTTTTTTTATGATGTGAACTATAATATAATAGTTAATCAAGAATACCAATTTTAAATGTTTCAATTTTTTTTTTATGAAGGAATCATAGTGCAACCTGTCCAATTTATACATTTCAAAAAAATAAATTAAATGATCTATTCCTCATCCTTTTTCATCGATGTTACTTCATAGTGCAGGTTGCATATGCAGGTCTTCAGGTCTTCTGTCTGAGAATTCTTGTGTGATCATTGAGAATATTATCGTTATTAATGAAGTTATATAATGATACATTGATACCTGTGATCTGCTATCATTAAGTGAAAAGTAAAGCAACCTTTTGCATCTGGCGGCATCACTCTTAGTTTGATTTGGTGATCTATTGTATTGTACGGAAAATGTTTAACTACCACTACTGTTTTGGAAACCACGTCTTCCACATTTATTTTAAATTTTTAATTAAACTAACTGAAATGTAGATCTGTTTAGAGTTCCATAATACAAATCAAAGACTCAGGCTTGCTACTGAACTTGTCAGATTTTTGTAAGATTTTTCAAGACATGTAGTATTGCCCATGTGATAATATATACATACATCCTTATGTGTATAGAATGGTAAAGATGCGCCGGAATTTATTTATGGATTTTTGGCCCACTGAATAAATGGTTATCAAAAAAATATCTTTCAGTCGATATAAAACATTATCTTAGGCAAATTATGAAAAAAGTATGTACAATAGAGTTTATAAGCATGCGACACGCGATATTCGTTATTCGTGATTGTGTTAACTTCACAAAACTTGTGTGTTTGGACTAAATGACACTTTAACATCGTTGTTTAATTTCACATTTGTTATCTTAATAAGCGTTCTTTTATGTTTTTATATATAATTTAGTTACCCCTGTAGCAACGCACGGGCGTTTAACTAGTCATATTTATTTTAAAAAATATAAACAAAGTTCACTAACCAGGTCATAATGTTCAGATATATTTTTACGAGCTTTGGATACACTATTCTTCCGCCAGGCATGACGCAGAAAAAATATTTTGCAGATCCAACTCCACTAATTCCAAGCAGCGGTGTCCACCAGGCCTTCCTTGTATAAGCACTGCAGGGCACATTTCAACAAGTTCAGCAATAACATATTGATGATACGGTTCAGATGCTTTCTTAGAATTTGGATGAGATGCCTTGTCTTATTAGTGCTGTATAACCTATTGCGTTCACCTCTATTAGCTAATATAATCTGTATCAATATGGGTCACAGATTTAGTCAGAAAACAGAAACAGGGTAGGTATGTGAATCCATGTAACTGAACAATCAAACTTGCCTATGACAAATCAAATTTTTATTACGAAATTTCTTACTATTTTTTTGCTAAAAAATAGGTTCCTCCTTCTATTCTGAGAAAAAAAAAATGTTTGGATCATCTAAGTATAATGTATTCAAGGCACGCCCACCATTTCGAACTAACATATTGGAAAAATATTAAAAAACAATTGAATCTATTCTGGTAGAAGGGTTATCTTGAACTTGCTTTCCTGTAGTGTCCTAACTTCACTGGAATTTATAAATATGTGAAAAAATAATCGGCCAGCCACTTGTCTTACCCGTACAAGGTTCACAAGGCCGTTTCGGTGATCAACAAATGAGATATAGCCATGGATGTAGGCAGATGCAAAACCAAGGTCTCCTCCTGTTGCAGCCTAATAAAAACATAAGGCTCAGTAAATATGTATTACTTTTTGCTGGGATTTTTTCATTTTCTTTTTTGTTTCTTAGTTGTCTACTCAGAACTTTTGATTTTGTTTTTGCAATACATTTCTCACATGCGATGTATACCACACCCCGCCAATCCCATAAAAAAATATAGTAAAGTTTTATCTCACATGTGATGTGAAGAAACTGAAACTGTATATGGTTTGGATGGTACAAAATAAACAGGAAAGAGAGAAGATAACCTTCCAATAGAACTGGGGATCATGAACTCGCATCACAGATTTTATAGGACATTTCTCACATGTTTTACCAAAGGTAAATGTAGTGCCTCCTTCCTCGAGCATGCTGCGCACAAAACTGATGTGAGAACCTTGAATACAGACAGGGAGATTGTGCTGTTTAAGCATTCGTACTAGCCTCACCAGAAGTTACCAATAGTTATGTATTGGTCTAAATTTCTTGCTACCAAATAACGTGCGCCAGCCTCAGTCCATGATGGGACCATCGGTTTCGGGATAACCAAAAGGTCACATTTCGTGCCAAGCAATGCTGAAGCTACTGCTTTCCCAGCCTGAGTTAAATTCAGTTTGCCATAAACATAATGCACTCCCACAAATATCTGCATAATATTCAGCACCATATGTAGTGACAAAACCAAAAAAGGTCAGGTGCCCATGGAATACCTTAACACTGTTATTCAAAAAGAACGCATTACTTCAGACTTCTATTTAAATGGGTTAAATGGCATGAAACTTGAAGGGAAGCAAAAGTGGTTGCCTTGATATGAGCCACAAAACCAAATTCCCTCTTTCCTTGGATACTATTGAGCTCTTGATTAGCCTTTGCAGCAGCAGCAGATGGAATTGGGTGGCTAGTATGCCATTCAAGCAATACATGATTGGGCACACGAGGTGGGTTCAGTGTCACAAGTAGAAGCCCGGCAGATTCAATGTTCTAGCAATTCAAATGAAGAAAGTTCCACAGTTAACACTTCCATATTATGTAAAGTATATTAAAACGAATGCACCCAATACACCCTGCAGGAAAACTCATCTTTGGTGGATTTTGGCACTTTCAGTTTTCGGTCGTTACAACTGTGCTAAACATAACGGGGATGCTCGTTCTCGCCACTTTTGCACCAAAAATCTTGCAGTAGATTTTTTTAGCAAAGAACACACCCAATACAACTCATTTGAACTCATGTTTGGTGTGTTTTCGAAAATAATAAATCTAAAGTCACCTTATGAACCTACAATGTTACTTAGTGAACAAGCCCCCCCCCCCCCCACCAACCGGCCGATTTATAAAAAAAGATTCTTAGTTAGTCACTGAAGTATATTTATCCAGGAGGTAATACAAACACCACTACTTGTTGTCCCCAAGAAGTTCCTAGCGCTCCATGCAGAGGAATTATGTGGCATCAAACATTCATCACAGTGGAGGTACACGTTACTGCAAAGACGAAATGGACAAGGCATGAAAATTATTGCATCAGATCATATCAATGAGGAACAGCTAGACATATAGTGTGTGTTACCTGCGGATATACTGAAAAAGCTCCTAGAGTCCTCAGTTCCTCATGTGTTGCTTCATCTCCTAGTAGGTTGAGTGCATCCTGTGCATTAACACCTAATATGATCCTATCATACATCTCCTCTGAACCATCAACCTCTAAAATTTGGTAACCTGCTTCCAACATCATAGGATTTTTCTCATTAGTTAATATGTAGGTAATTTTTTTTAAGAAACTAACTATAGTTGGCAGTTCAAAAGTATCTTTTCCAGAACCCAACTATATGTTGGTTAAGGTCACAAGATTTTTCTGATTAGTTAATAAGTAGGATAATTTTCTTTAAGAAACTAGCTATAGTTTGTAGTTCAAAAGTACCTTTTCCAGAAACCAACTATACCTTTAGCTAAATGGAATAACAGCCTCACATCAGTTAAACCTAATAAAATTTAACCCCATCTGCTTCAAGATAAGATTTGATTTGCTTAATTGGCACATTGAAGATTTGGTTTGCCTAATTGGTCTCCTAAAATTCTACCCCATGTCAGAACACAGTTGAATTAAATAGTTTCTAATTATATGGAACAATGGATTTACCTCCGTTGGACTTTGAAATAGACCTGACTGCACAGCCAATCTTAATCTAACAACCCTTGCTCTCTAATTCTTCCCTTACCTGCACATATACATAGATAGGTCTTGTGACACATGACCATCCTTTATATATTTAACAAAGAAAAGTTGCATGATCTACCTTGTTCACGTAGGACCCTGAACCACCTTTGACGGTAAGCCATTGCGAGCGACTAAAAAACTGAGTATATGCATGCATAGTTCCATTGTCATGGAAAAATGAAAGCACAAAAGAGAATTAGTGGACAACAAATAAACATCTGAAGCAGAAGTGTAAGCACCTCAAGAATATCTATGTGACTGAATAAATTGCCCCAAAGTTTCATTCCAGTCAGGGTCTCTTTCGTGGTCCTCCAAGTACCTTAAGATCAAAATAATGGCTCAATTATATGAATAATTCAGCATAACTACGTATAGAGTATTGCATACTGGACAAACTCTCATCATTGCATCCATTGTGAACTCACTTGAGGGCTTGATTCTTGAACTTTAATATCTCATGGATTACCAGCCAGAACCTTGGGCTAAGCAAGTTGCTTTTCTGCACCAATACACTAGACATACCATTGCGGCTTCCCCACTGAAGCCTTCGCAGGCTTGCTGAGAATGACATGTCTGATGTATCCATCTCCACCCCAAGCCTTTCAAACCATTCCATCATGTTTGGGCTCGCCACCTGCAATTGCATCTTTTGTTACAATAGACAAGAGTAGCAATGTAGCATATATACGGAACATCCCAAAAACGTAATAGATGTTTGGGCTCATCATACAGTTTTTTGGGCGGTCGTTACAATTCTAATGGTGGCATATGTACATGCTGGCAGGTGAGTCAGCTCGCCACGCCATTTCCTGGTGCACGCGTGGCATGTTTTGTACCTTTGGTCCATGTTGCAGATAGTTCGAGTACCCAGATGTCACGTTTTTTAGTTGGAATACTTATATGGGAAACACCTAATAGTTTAGGTACCTACAGTGCAATTTACTCATAATATAACTACCATTGGTTAGTCTGTCGCGTTATGTATATAACCAACTAACAACCCACATATATCATGGTTTGACTAAGACATAGACTAAATCATTAATGTCATGTCCATCTCTTTGTCTCACAGAGTTTCTTTGAACCTGTACATAACCTGGCTATAAGACAACAGCATGCTCCTCTTCTCTCTCTTCTCTGTCTTCTTCTCTCTTTAGCTCAGCACAAAAGTGATGTGGCAGCTCTTTGAGCCTGCTTACATCCCCTTAAAATACTTGCTCGATGCTACAGACCAGGTGAGGCAACTATGATCTCGTAATACACTCTTAGCCTAGATAAACCAGGCTTAGCTAACGGGCCATCAAGTTGGCGGCTAGCAAGAGAGAAGCCCGGGTAAGGGCCCATGGTTGCCGGACCCTAGGTCTTGCTATCCACATAAATAAATAGTACCATTTGCTACAGATATGGCTGGCCCCACTACTTTTACAAATGAGTTTGATGTGCTCGCCTCTCGGGCCTATTAGATTTCGTAGAAGAGTGCTGAACTTTGTTTTTCGATATCTTGGACAGAAGTTATTCCAAACAGCTCGCTAATAAATACCATTAACTAGAAATGGCTGCTCTATCTAATTTCGGTCCGTTCACCCAGGTAAAGGATTTTTGAACACTGTTTATTTATTTCCTATATGAATCTTTTATAGACAAGGGTTGTACTATATATAGTTAAGGCATTTTGGACACTTTTAAGTTATCTCTTACATCCACCCGTAGATAATATTACAACTAGCAAAGACAACATTGAGTAGTGTCCATGAGCAACTATTACCATTGAACTTTTATTCGCCTGCCAACGAAAGAACTTTTATTCTTTTTTTTTTGGCTGGGGGTGGGGGCCGAAAAGAACAGAGTGTTGCATCTTCATGTCTTGTGGCATATACATAGTCTATATATACTGTCTAAGTTATAGGCAGGTAGCAAAGTTATTATTAGTATAAGAGCAAATCCAGAATGGAGGAAAACCAGCGGTTTCGTTGGTTATATAGGCATGTTCCTCACCGGGTTGAACACCATGAGGCCGAGGTCGACGATGACACGGCCTTCATACCAGGCATCGACGGCGACCCTCTTGGCGCCGCCGAGATGTTCCTCCTTCTCGACACGACGCCAAGACGGCGCCGCTCCTGGCCAGCTCATGCGCCGCCACTAGCCCACTTAGCCCACCACCCACCACCGCTACCCTCATCTCTCTCTCTCTCGCCTATGCTGCTTCGCAAGTGCCGCTGAAGTGCGCCGTTGTACACACGGTCTCTCCGTTTATATAGGCAGAAATTATTATTTTTTGAATAATCTGGAGGGGCCGAGGCCCCTACAGCTCTTTATTTAAAATAGAACCAGAAAGTAAGTCAAACATCAAAGAGTACAAAGCCAGCATCTAGGGAAATTCAGGAAACAAAGAAGGAAACAAAATAAATAAAAAATCAGGATCCTAATTGAGAAAAAGCTTGGCTCCATTGAAGAAACTGGGGTAAAATGGTAGGCTTCACTCGATGCTTAAGGAGTGACAACTCCTTTGCAAAAATGCTCTGGCAGACCTCCAAGGTTGGTTGCACTCCATTGAAAATGAGACCTTTTCTACACATCCGGATAGACCAACACATCGGGATAATTGCATCCATGAAGTAAGCCGTCCCCAGCTGGATCTTGAGCTGAGAATTAAGCTCTGGGAAGGAGTCACCATCAGAAAGTTGCACACCGATCCAATTCCAACACATGGCCGAGAAGGGGCAGTCAATGAATAGACGCTCCACAGTTTCTTCTGATAAAGTGTTGCAAAGAACACGTGCTGAAAGCTATCAAGGTTCATATTTCTTCTCCTCGGGATGTTTCTAGTGCTAAGCCTGTCCTTCATCAAAAGCCGGAAGAAAACTTTATGCTTAGGGTCGGCAATTAGACTTCAAAGCCATTTGAAGGAGACATGAACATGAGAACAGACCAACCAGACTTTCTATAAACTTTTGAGGAGGAAAAATTTGCGGATCCCCAGCAGTAGACCCACACATCTTTATCATCATTTGCAGCCACGGTCTCCAATTAGATTCTCTAGGCCCTGGTACTGAAGAAAAGCACTTTCAGAGAGAGGTAGCTGAAACAAATTCTGAAACTCCTCATGGGCAAGAGCATTCTGAAGGGAAATCAGTTTGTTGGAGGCAAAAGAATAGAGCTCAGGATTAGCAGCGGATAGAGGTTCACCATTCCACTTATCATGCGAGAGAAGAGAACAGATTCACCAATGTTACCAATGGGTTAGCCAACTCTTTGAAATCGCAGCAGAGCTTCAAAATGTCCCTCCACCGAAAAAAGAGCCCTTTTTCATGTGGCTTGGAAGCTTACCATTTTTATAGTGCTTTTCCCACACAAGAGGAACCTAGGGAATATCCTCCTTGTTAAAGAATTTGTGGAGATTCTTCAAGAGCAGGGCCTTGTTTTGTTTTTCTATATCAATAAGCCCCAGTCCACCCTCAATCTTTGGCTTACAAGCCATAGTCCATGCAGCTTTGGGGATTCCAGTGATATTGGTGCTAGCACCTTTCCATACACAATGCTTTCTTGGCTTATCAATCATCTTAATAATTCCTTTGGGCAGGGCAAGGGAGCACATGTAGAAAGTGGAGAGAGCAGAGAAGACAGCGTTGGAAAGCTCAAGTCTGCCAACTTGATTTAAAAGGGTTGAGACACCATCCAATCTCCTCACACATTTGTCGACCAGGGGCATAAAATCTAACGTTCTAGGCACATCCCACAGCAAGAGGCAGCCCTAGATAGGTGAAAGGTAGGCTTCAATAGAGCAACCAAAAGTACCAGCCAATATTTTAAGCTTATCATCGGGGACATTGATAGGAATCATTATAGACTTATTGAAGTTGACCTTGAGGCCAGAAACCATTGAAAAGCTGTTCAGCAGGGACTTGAGAAAGAAGAGCTGCCTTGCATCCCCCTCCATAATGATCAGAGTATCATCAGCATACTGAACCACAGGGAAATCCTTGGAGCAATTCAAGGGGATTGGCAGATGAAGAAGGCCCATGTCTTTGGCTTTATTATTCATGGATTGAAAAAAATTTGCTGCCAGAACAAAAAGAAGGGGGGAGAGGGGGTCCCCCTGCCTTACAACCCTCCTACAATGGATGGTTTTGCCAGGAACACCATTCAGTAAAACTGCAGAAGTTCCAGAAGAAAAGATAGCCCTCATCCAGTTCAACCACTTTTGACCAAACCCTTTGGCCTAAAGAATAGTAATGATGGCCTGATGCTCAATCTTGTCAAAAGCTTTTTCAAAATCCAGCTTGAGGATAACAATTTCCTTCTTAGAGTGATGACAAAGATGGAGATATTCATATGACCAGGCAAGGCAGTCTTGGATAGTTCTTGTTTTGATGAAGCCATACTCGATTCTTGTGAATTAGGAAAGTCACACAAGACTGAAGCCTATTGGCCAAAATCTACTGTGATGAGCTTGGCCGGATGCATTGAGCAAAGAAATTGGTGCGAAGTCATTCACTTTTCTTGCACCATCAATTTTTGGGATCAAAGTGATAAATGAAGAATTGATACTTGCCAGACGGATATTATCATTGTAAAAGTCCCTCGCACACTCTGTAAAAATCATGCTTGATTAAAGACCAGCATTTTTTCAAGAACTCATTATTAAAGACATGCGGGTGGGGAGATTTATCATTAGGCGAGCCTTGATAATTTTGTCAATTTCTTCATTAGAGAAAGGAGCCTCTAAAACCTCCAGATTTTCGTTCTCTCGAATAAAGAAGGGAGGATCTACGAGAAAAGCCACAGAACTCAAGAACCCAAACTGATTTTAAAATCCTCCCAAAGTAAAAGCCTCCTTGTCATTATGAGAAGAAACTGAGGTACCATCCGTGGTATCTAGCTCACAGATAATATTAATTATGTGTCTAATGGAAGCATTAGTATGAAAAAACTTGGTGCCTGCATCCCCAAATTTTACCCAATTTATGGTGCCTCTCTGCCTCCAATAAATATTTTGCTGGATAAGAAGATCTTGGAGGTGCCTGGTAAGAATACCTTTGAAATTCCATTCTTCAATGCTAAGATCTCTGTAGTCACTGATGACTTCCAAGAAGAGAATCAAACCCCTAGTCATATTGATCAGGCTCTTCAGATTAACCATGGAACCATGCCACTCCCTGAGATCCTTTCTGAGATTTTTCAACTTTGTAGTGAGAGCCTTTGCACTGTCAGAATGATGACTTGGCTTGGACCAACTATCAGCAACCACCCCCATAAACCGCTCATTATGCATCCGTAAATTTTCAAATCTAAAAGCTTTACCCTTTGGGATTGAGGTAGAAATGGTGACCACACAGGGGGTGTGATCTGAAGGTGACATGTCCAATGCCTTGGCTGAGGTGGAGGGGAAGGTAAGACTCCAATTTGCAGAGGTGAAGATCCAGTCAATTTTTTCTAGCAAAGGAGAAGGAAACTGCAAATTGGACCAAGTGAATCTTTTGCCCTACAATGCAACCTCACTGAGCCCCAAAGTGCTAATAGCTTCATTGAACTTCATCATTTCATTTAGGTTGCCCCCAGGCTTATTTCTGTCCTCAATCTTTTCGATTAGGTTGAAGTCCCCCAACAGCAACCGATTAAGCGCATCGGCATTTGAATACCTTTTAACCAGTTTAAGAACTAAATTTTAGCAGCTACTACACAAGGCCCATATATGCAAGTCGAGGAATCCATAAAACATTATTGTGAAGAGAAGAAAACTCCATTGACACACCATAGTCATTAGAGAAAACCCTGGTGCCTCTGAAGAAGGCACCCTTCCAAGCAACCAGAATACCACCAGAAGCCCCCACAGAAGGCAAGAATTCAAAGAAATCGAAAGCAACATGACAAATAAGCTTGACAAAAGAGACATCGAACATCTCCTTTTTTGTTTCCTGCAAACAAACAATATCACAACCAGATTGAGATATTTTGTTTTTTACATCATTCCATTTCCAGCTAGCATTGATACCCCTGACATTCCAAGTCATTACTTTCCAACATCTGTTACTGCTCTGATCCATTAAATACAACCAAAAGATAACACCAAACAAAGACTCAGCATAGCAGAGTTCTCAACACAGGACAAAAGGCAAGGAAAGAAAAGAAAAAGGAACAAAACTAAAAGTATTGTTCATTTTCCTCTCCACCGATTCCCCACGGGATCCTCAACTTTGTGCCTCTTGAGCCGAAGGCTCCTTGCTCTCCATGTCTTGCCCATCGAGGAGTACGAGTGATGTAACATCTCATCAGCCATCTCGACTTCTTCTTCCAAAGCAACTTTTTTTCTCCTTTTCCCCACTGGCTGCCCTCGACGGTCATCTTGAAACCTCTTCTTCCAGGAGATCAGAGGCAATTCCCACCGCATACCCGGTTTCTTGATTAGATTAGCGTAAAAGGGTGGGGGGCAGATAGTGCATCTTATGTCGGGACAACTAAGCGGCGAGAGCCGAATCTTTAGCTTGAATGCTCGGGGCTTCTTCTTACCTCTAAAGTACAGAGAGGAGCATGTTTCTTTGCCTTGGGCTTCTTGAGGATCGAGGGGCTCCCAGCGGCAAGACTAAGGCTATCATCCTCACCAATCTCAGTGATTGGGGCCTTGCTAACCAAGTCAACATTTGACCCTCCCAGTTCATGAAGCGCCTCGCACCACTGGGATCAGCAAGATCACGAGCATCATCACTATTAGTTACAGACTGTTCAGTTATTTCAGAGATGACAATAGAAGAGGAGCTGACTATTTCAAATGCAAATGAAGTCAATGAGATAGAACTACTCTTACCCATAGGACAAGAAGGAGGAACTGAAAATTCTACAACCCCTTGCTTCCATCTAGACACCTCACAGCTTTTGAAGTCATAAACTCCTTGGCCCACTCAAATTTTTTAAGCATGAAGGTGAAGAAATTGGCCCAATTAGCAGAAATACAAACATGAGGGGTGTTTGGCTGGGGGTGGGGGCCGAAAAGAACAGAGTGTTGCATCTTCATGTCTTGTGGCATATACATAGTCTATATATACTGTCTAAGTTATAGGCAGGTAGCAAAGTTATTATTAGTATAAGAGCAAATCCAGAATGGAGGAAAACTAGTGGTTTCGTTGGTTATATAGGCATGTTCCTCACCGGGTTGAACACCATGAGGCCGAGGTCGACGATGACATGGCCTTCATACCTGGCATCGACGGCGTCCCTGTAACACCCTAAAATTTGCATGATTTTAAAATAGCTCAAATGATTTATTTATATATTTTATGTGGTGCATTGAATTTAGGAAATAAATAAATCTTATGAAATTAAAATTTGTCATGAGATAGAAACATGCTGTGCACTCATGCTGGAGCATATTTTATGTTATGTCTGTTTTTGTTTGAATTGAATCTGATTTCAAAATCCTTTAGAAAAGCAAATTCAAATAAAAGAAAAGGCCAATCTATTTTATTTCTTTTCCTTCCTGCTATTCCAGCCCGATGGCACTTTGCCTTGGCCTGCTCGCCTCTCACTCTTGGGCCAAAGGCCAGCAAACCGGCCCACTCAGCAGCATCGCTGCTTTTCTTTCTCTTGTCCGGCTGACAAGCGGACCCCGCACCTATTTCCTTCTCTGAGTCAAACTCGATCGAGCTCGAGTCCCAACCGGACCAAAACACCAATCCAGCCCAGCATGGAAAATCAACAGCGTTGCTGCTCATCTTTTCCTTTCTTCTACCTTGCAACACTTTCCTAAAATAAGAGTTCGAATTCTATCGATGAACCAAGCTCGACCCTAAGCCTTTCCATATTTGCTGCTGCCCTTGGGTCTATTTAAGCCGGCTGCCCCTACATACAACCGACCACGTCTCAAGCCTGCAGGGCCGCCGCAAGTCCTGATCGCCACCATCCAAGCCCTAGCTAGCATGTGTTGTTGCCCTGTTGATTTCTGCCGAGGAGTCGAGCCCGTCCGCCGAAGCCACCTCGGCGACCTGTGATGTTAACCGCGCCGCGCCGCCAAATTCCGCCGCCAAGCTGAATTCCCGGACGCCGACGCGTCTACTTCACCGTAAGTAAGTCCTAGAGCTTCACCTTGATCTCATGCATGCTCTAAAGCCGTCAATCTAATCAATTCGACCCGTTCAGCGTCGCCGGGGCGTGTACAGGTTGCTGCCGTCCACCATCTTCATCCGTGTGCCGTCTTTGAGCCGTATTAAGCCTCGGAACCGGTTCAGGTGAGATCGCGAAGTCCTCCTTCTAAACGGACTAGGAATAGGATTCCTCCTTCTAAACGGACTAGGATTAGGATTCATCCTTCTCCTCTTTCTATATATCCCAGCCAAGGCCGAGAGAGTTTTGGTAGGAGCTCTTGGCAGGTTTCAGCCTTTACGCTATGCGGAAAGCGTATCATCATCTAAACAGCACCAGTTTACGCTTTCAGCTATTTACAGTTTTGCCATCCAACTTCAAATCATCATATCTTTTCTCGTTTTAAATCCGATTTGAGTCGTTCAAGATTCGTTAGATTCGTAATTTCGTAATCTACATGTTAGTATCACTGTTAGTCAGGTTTTTGAACTCAAATTTCAGTTTATTATTAGTTTATTATTTTATTACTAGTAAACTTGTAAAATTCATATCTACGCCGATTTAGCTCCGATTTCGGTGATCTTTACGTCTACGTGTGATCGTAGTGACGTGTAGAATAGTTTTATAAGCTTTTCAAACTGTTTTTACACTGTTGGTGTACTGTTCTTATTGAAGCTTTGTTTGCTATGCATGATTGGATCCATATGTTTGTCTGTTGCTGATTGGAGTCGAGTAGATCGGTGAGCTTTATGTTGTTGATGGCTAAGAAGATTGTGATCAAGAAGAAGTTGGCATTCAAGAAAGATTTCTATTGGAGCTTTGGAATTGAAGAAGGATCTTTTATTAAGGCAAGTATAGCTTGGGATCATCCTTGATGTCCTATTCACTTTAATCATTAATTCATGATGCATGTGTCCTCCTTGATAGCCATTAAGGATTATCCTAGTCTTTGAATACTTGAATCCTTGTCACCTATGGGTATATGCATTGGGTAGTAATTTGCTAGCGCTCAACCAACAAACCTTTATTATTGCTGTTATGTATTAAATCATGATATAGTAGTTGTTGATGCCATGGTACATAGGGCGAAAGAGCTTGGGGTTTACGTTATGAAGCTCTTAGCTCTCCATAAGGACTTATTCATTCGTGATCATCCGGGATATACAGTACAGCTATGGGGGCTACATGGCTCTGGCTTTAGTCGTTCAAGGGCTTTGGTTATCTTTGTTGGTGGTTTGCCAGAATTGGGAGAAACGGGGTTGTAGCTCTGTTGGCCACTAATATTGTTAGGTAAACCCTTGAAAGGCTTTATGTGAGTTTTCAGTGTTGTGGGGGTCGAGAACCCATGCTATGGAAAATCATGACCCGTAGTGAAAGTGTACACCTCTGCGCAGAGTTAACTAAACTGACATGTCAGCCGTGTTCGCGGTCATGAACGGCCTTGGAGACATCAATGAATAGAATTGTGTGCTTATTATCTTGTTGATATTAAATCGATGTTGATATCTGTTCACACTTGTGATTAATGGGTTAATGGGATTCCTTTATGCTTAAGCTTAAAACTTGACCAATACTAAAAGCAATCGCAGATTAAGGCAAATGTCGCTTCTCGAGCCTCATAACCCCCGGGCTATGCTTTATGGAGTTCGACATGGACTCACCCTTGCTATTTCACCCCACCTCGGGGAGGAAGTTAGGCTTGTGATCAACCGGTCGGTTGTCCCTCGTGGAGTCTACACCCAGAAGATTGAAGAGTCTTTCCCTTTTGTGCGCTAGCTGAGGTGCTTTTATACTATGTTTCGTTATATTTTAAGCATTGTGAATTGATTACCATTCATTTGTAAACTATATGTGAGATTTGACTTCCAGGGCTCACATATGGCTTCATCTGGTTTTGTTCTTAAAACCGGGTGTTACAAATTGGTATCGGCCCTGGTTGATTTGTAGGGACTTAAGCCTAGTTAGAATTGGGCGCCTTTGCTTTCTTTCATCCTCGGTTGGAGTAAGACCGGTACCCAGATCAGCATGCTCAAGTGGAGTATAGATGCACTAAGTGGACGAATGCTAAGTATAAGAGGCACTGGAGCACAGAAGTACACATCACAAGGAGGGATATCCTGGAAAGTAGTATGAAGAGATGAAGGAATGACAAGCAAAAGTGTTTCCCTAGATTTCTACCGAGTAATTCATACTGTGATTAGGATGATCCTAGTAGAGGGCAAGATGAACAAATAAAGGAGATGGCTGTAGTAATCCAAGTCCTCCATCAGAAGCTGGAAGATAGTCAACTAGAGTTAGAAGTGTTAAGGCAACATTATGAGGTAGCTCTTGATGAGATTGACCCCCACCACGTCTATAAGTTTTAGTACCCCCATGTCCATGAAGTCATTAGCACGTTTGAGACTAGTAAGTTGAGTATTGTGTGCTTGGTGAACTTTGGTGTGACTTTTGTGTTATTATTATGCTTTTGAGTGATTTGGAGTTTTGTAATGAGTGCTGGAGCTTTGTGGGCATGTCCCCAAGTTCTAAAATTAAGAATATTAAGTTTATAGTTAGTACATATGTATTTTGGGTTGGTTATCTCGTTTCTGTCTCTGCTGTTGTTTCTGAAGCAGTCTGCAATGTTTCTGGGATATCTATTTATTGGTTCGAGAGTTATGGATGAAAATTTAATGGATGAAACTAGACTTATGTAGCTTTCCAACGACCTATCATGCACCTTATTATCTATTATGAGCTATGAGTTATGATTGTTGGAAGTTGAGGTATTCTGTTCTGCCAGGCAGTTCTGCAAGCTTGCTGTTTTCCTCGGTTTTGACCTGGTTAATGATAAAATCTGGAAAAGTCATATACACATGAACAATGTAGAGAATTTCATAAGCTTTCCAACGGTATAAAGAACGTCCTGTTTGGATTTCTGGAACTCCAGATATGGTCGAAATACTGAACTGATGTCATGGAACTTCGTCCAGAAAACTGTTAACATTCATATCTCAGATGTTTGTTAGAAACCATAGCATCCCCGTGGTAGCTTTGAAATATAACGTGCAAGTTAATTCACCGGGTGGAACAATGCAAGTTACATGTAGTTGCCCCTCTGTTAGTATTATTTTAAGGGGGTAGCGTTCCCCAGTTGAGCCCATTGTGTTGAGAACCTCTGATATTGATATGATCATTGATCCGGAAGTGCACCATCATCCTGGAAAGGCCAACCTTGTTGCAGATGCACTCAGCAGAAGGAGGTATGTTAATGGGTTGCAAATGACAGCTGAGTCTGAGGAATTATGTCTAGAATTTAAAGGACTACTAAGTTGGTCTTGAGTTGCATGTTCTAGTTGGATTTGTCAAGAGTGATGACTTATAAAAGGTGCTTCCATCTAGAGGTGTAGAAGTCGTTGCCGATGCCCTTAGCAAAGAAGAGTTATGTTAAGAAGATTCAGATGATACCTTGGGCTAAAAGTTTAGATTCAAGTCTCGAGCAACTGATGGTTTGAAATTGGATGAATAGTCTACTTTGGGTTAAAGGGTTCACAAAGGACATCTTCACTAAGTTGGTTTGGAGCATGTGACATCATGTTTTGGATATCTTAGTAAAAGATAGTCATGCTAAGAAGGTCCATATGACACGAGGATCAACTTGTGTGAGGAGCTTGAGTAGTGATATTAATAGCATAAGGTTGATGATTAAGGAAACTCACTTTGCAACAAAAACTAAATCCCAAAAGGTTAATCAGAAGCAACAACGGAAAGGACAAAGATCATGTTTAAGGATTGAGCATTATAACCGAAATGTAGTCACTAATGGTTTGAACTTGCTAAGTAACCTATTTTGGACCAAGAGAGTAAGAAGGTTTCGTTGGAAGGTAGATATAGGAAGTAGAAGATTCGCGATCATGGACTAAGAAGACATAGAGGTGGACATGTCCGAGTTATTGTGGTGTAGTTTGGAATCAATGGGGATAAAAAAAATTGTTTTGCCCAATTTTTCGGTGCTCTCTAAGAGAAGTATAAACAGAGTGGCAGAGTGGGTGTGAAGAGTAAGTTAGCTCTAGAGAAGTGGTCTAATAGTTGAAAGTTAACAGAGATTTGGTTTGGAGTTAGACGAGAGTTATGTTGACTGCCTGCCAAAGTCTTGGAATAAGCCAGCATGTTATTAGGACAAAGATTAATAGGCATACAAAATAAGAGGAACCCTTTCCAACAAAATGGAAATACTCGAGGAGTGACAAAGATTTCGCAGACGGAGTATCTCAATCTCTTCGATCTTTATCTTCGAATCTCGGGACGAGATTTTCTTTTTAAGGGGGTAGATTTGTAACACCCTAAAATTTGCATGATTTTAAAATAGCTCAAATGATTTATTTATATATTTTATGTGGTGCATTGAATTTAGGAAATAAATAAATCTTATGAAATTAAAATTTGTCATGAGATAGAAACATGCTGTGCACTCATGCTGGAGCATATTTTATGTTATGTCTGTTTTTGTTTGAATTGAATCTGATTTCAAAATCCTTTAGAAAAGCAAATTCAAATAAAAAAAAAAGGCCAATCTATTTTATTTCTTTTCCTTCCTGCTATTCCAGCCCGATGGCACTTTGCCTTGGCCTGCTCGCCTCTCACTCTTGGGCCAAAGGCCAGCAAACCGGCCCACTCAGCAGCATCGCTGCTTTTTCTTTCTCTTGTCCGGCTGACAAGCGGACCCCGCACCTATTTCCTTCTCTGAGTCAAACTCGATCGAGCTCGAGTCCCAACCGGACCAAAAAACACCAATCCAGCCCAGCATGGAAAATCAACAGCGTTGCTGCTCATCTTTTCCTTTCTTCTACCTTGCAACACTTTCCTAAAATAAGAGTTCGAATTCTATCGATGAACCAAGCTCGACCCTAAGCCTTTCCATATTTGCTGCTGCCCTTGGGTCTATTTAAGCCGGCTGCCCCTACATACAACCGACCCGTCTCAAGCCTGCAGGGCGCCGCAAGTCCTGATCGCCACCATCCAAGCCCTAGCTAGCATGTATTTGTTGCCCTGTTGATTTCTGCCGAGGAGTCGAGCCCGTCCGCCGAAGCCACCTCGGCGACCTGTGATGTTAACCCGCCGCCGCCGCCAAATTCCGCCGCCAAGCTGAATTCCCGGACGCCGACGCGTCTACTTCACCGTAAGTAAGTCCTAGAGCTTCACCTTGATCTCATGCATGCTCTAAAGCCGTCCAATCTAATCAATTCGACCCGTTCGCGCCGCCGGGCGTGTACAGGTTGCTGCCGTCCACCATCTTCATCCGTGTGCGTCTTTGAGCCGTATTAAGCCCTCGGAACCGGTTCAGGTGAGATCGCGAAGTCCTCCTTCTAAACGGACTAGGAATAGGATTCCTCCTTCTAAACGGACTAGGATTAGGATTTCTCCTTCTCCTCTTTCTATATATCCCAGCCAAGGCCAGAGAGTTTTGGTAGGAGCTCTTGGCAGGTTTCAGCCTTTACGCTATGCTTCGGGAAAGCGTATCATCATCTAAACAGCACCAGTTTACGCTTTCAGCTATTTACAGTTTTGCCATCCAACTTCAAATCATCATATCTTTCTCGTTTTAAATCCGATTTGAGTCGTTCAAGATTCGTTAGATTCGTAATTTCGTAATCTACATGTTAATATAACTGTTAGTCAGGTTTTTGAACTTCAAATTTCAGTTTATTATTAGTTTATTATTTTATTACTAGTAAACTTGTAAAATTCATATCTACGCCCGATTTAGCTCGATTTCGTGATCTTTACGTCTGTGTGATCGTAGTGACGTGTAGAATAGTTTTATAAGCTTTTCAAACTGTTTTTACACTGTTGGTGTACTGTTCTTATTGAAGCTTTGTTTGCTATGCATGATTGGATCCATATGTTTGTACATTTTTCGATTGGAGTCGAGTAGATCGGTGAGCTTTTATGTTGTTGATGGCGAAGAAGATTGTGATCAAGAAGAAGTTGGCATTCAAGAAAGATTTCTATTGGAGCTTTGGAATTGAAGAAGGATCTTTTATTAAGGCAAGTATAGCTTGGGATCATCCTTGATGTCCTATTCACTTTAATCATTAATTCATGATGCATGTGTCCTCCTTGATAGCCATTAAGGATTATCCTAGTCTTTTGAATACTTGAATCCTTGTCACCTATGGGTATATGCATTGGGTAGTAATTTGCTAGCGCTCAACCAACAAACCTTTATTATTCTTTGTTATGTATTAAATCATGATATAGTAGTTGTTGATGCCATGGTACATAGGGCTTAAAGAGCTTGGGGTTTACGTTATGAAGCTCTTAGCTCTCCATAAGGATTTATTCATTCGTGATCATCCGGGATATACAAGATACAGCTATGGGGGCTACATGGCTCGCTTTAGTCGTTCAAGGGCTTTGGTTATCTTTGTTGGTGGCTTGCCGTAATTGGGAGAAACGGGGTTGTAGCTCATTTGGCCACTAATATTGTTAGGTAAACCCTTGAAAGGCTTTATGTGAGTTTTCAGTGTTGTGGGGGTCGAGAACCCATGCTATGGAAAATCATGACCCGTAGTGAAAGTGTACACCTCTGCTTGCTAGAAGTTAACTAAACTGACATGTCACCGTGTTCGCGGTCATGAACGGCCTTGGAGACATCAATGAATAGAATTGTGTGCTTATTATCTTGTTGATATTAAATCGATGTTGATATCTGTTTCACACTTGTGATTAATGGGTTAATGGGATTCCTTTTATGCTTAAGCTTAAAACTTGACCAATACTAAAAGCAATCGCAGATTAAGGCAATGTCGCCTTCTCGAGCCTCATAACCCCTGGCTATGCTTTGCGGAGTTCGGACATGGACTCACCCTTGCTATTTCACCCCACCTCAGGAGGAAGTTAGGCTTGTGATCAACCGGTCGGTTGTCCCCTGTGGAGTCTACACCGGAAGATTGAAGAGTCTTTCCTACCGCCTCGCTAGCCGAGGTGCTTTTTATACTATGTTCGTTATATTTTAAGCATTGTGAATTGATTACCATTCATTTGTAAACTATATGTGAGATTTGACTTCGGGGCTCACATATGGCTTCATCTGGTTTTGTTCTTAAAAACCGGTGTTTCAGATCCCCTTGGCGCCGCCGAGATATTCCTCCTTCTCGTACACGGTGACGCGCACGGCGCTCGCTCATGGCCAGCTCATGCGCCGCCACTAGCCCACTTAGCCCACCACCCACCCACCACCGCTACCCTCATGTCTCTCTCTCTCGCCTATCTTTTGCCCGCAAGTGCCGCTGAAGTGCGCCGTTGTACACACGGTCTCTCCGTTTATATAGGCAGAAATTGTTTTTTTTTTGAATAATCTGGAGGGGACGAGGCCCCTACAGCTCTTTATTTAAAATAGAACCAGAAAGTAAGTCAAACATCAAAGAGTACAAAGCCAACATCTAGGGAAATTCAGGAAACAAAGAAGGAAACAAAATAAATAAAATCAGAATCCTAATTGAGAAAAAGCTTGGCTCCATTGAAGAAACCGGGGTAAAATGGCAGGATTCACTCGATGCTTCAGGAGTGACAACTCCTTTGCAAAAATGCTTTGACAGACCTCCAAGGTTGGTTGCACTCCATTGAAAATGAGACCATTTCTACACATCCAGATAGACCAACACATGAGGATAATTGCATCCATGAAGTAAGCCGTCCCCAGCTGGATCTTGAGCTGAGAATTAAGCTCTGGGAAGGAGTCACCACCTTAAAAGTTGCACACCGATCCAATTCCAACACATGGCCGAGAAGGGCAGTCAATGAATAGACGCTCCACGTTTTTCTTCGATAAACCATTTGCAAAGAACACAAATGAAAGCTATCAAGGTTCATATTTCTTCTCCTCGGGATGTTTCTAGTGCTAAGCCTGTCCTTCATCAAAAGTTTAAGAAAACCTTATGCTTAGGCTGGTAATTAGACTTCCAAAGCCATTTGAAGGAGACATGAACATGAGAACGACCAACCAACTTTCTATAAACTTTTGAGGAGGAAAATTTACCAGATCCCCAGCAGTAGACCCACACATCTTTATCATCATTTGCAAAGCACGGTCTCCAATTAGATTCTCTAGGCCCTGGTACTGAAGAAAAGCACTTTCGAGAGAGGCAACTGAAACAAATTAAACTCCTCATGGGCAAGAGCATTCAAGGGAAATCAGTTTGTTGGAGGCAAAAGAATAGAGCTCAGGATTAGCAGCCAGATAGGGGTTCACCATTCCACTTATCATGCCAGAAGAGAACAGATTCACCAATGTTACCAATGGGTTAGCCAACTCTTTGAAATCAGGCAAGAGCTTCAAAATGTCCCTCCACCAGAAAGAGCCCTTTTTAATGTTGCTTGGAAGCTTACCATTTTTATAGTGCTTTTTCCCACACAAGAGGAACCTAGGGAATATCCTCCTTGTTAAAGAATTTGTGGAGATTCTTCAAGAGCAGGGCCTTGTTTTGTTTTTCTATATCAATAAGCCCCATCCACCCTCAATCTTTTGGCTTACAAGCCATAGTCCATGCAGCTTTGGGGATTCCAGTGACATTGGTGCTAGCACCTTTCCATACACAATGCTTTCTTGGCTTATCAATCATCTTAATAATTCCTTTGGGCAGGGCAAGGGAGCACATGTAGAAAGTGGGGAGAGCAGAGAAGACAAGATTAGAAAGCTTAAGTCTGCCAGCTTGATTTAAAAGCGTTGAGACACCATGCAATCTCCTCACATATTTGTCCATCAGGGGCATAAAATCTAAAGTTCTAGGCCTGTCCACAGCAAGAGGTAGCCCTAGATAGGTGAAAGGTAGGCTTCCAATAGAGCAACCAAAAGTACCTGCCAATATTTTAAGCTTATCATCAGGGACATTGATAGGAATCATCATAGACTTAGTGAAGTTAACTTGAGGCCAGAAACCATTGAAAAGCTGTTCAGCAGGGACT
Organism: Hyparrhenia diplandra; assembly: GCA_015847255.1. NCBI lineage: Eukaryota > Viridiplantae > Streptophyta > Magnoliopsida > Poales > Poaceae > Hyparrhenia > Hyparrhenia diplandra. The sequence continues at coordinate 440,062 of JADLZK010010164.1, forward strand.
TGAGAAAGAAGAGCTACCTTGCATCCCCCTCCATAATGATCAGAGTATCATCAGCATACTGAACCACAGGGAAATCCTTGGAGCAATTCAAGGGGATTGGCAGATGAAGAAGGCCCATGTCTTTGGCTTTATTAATCATGGATTGATGAAAATCTGCTGCCAGAACAAAAAGAAGGGGGGCGAGGGGGTCCCCCTGCCTTACACCCTCCTACAATGAATGGTTTTGCGGGAACACAGTCAAAGTAAAAACTGCCGAAGTTCCGGAAGAAAAGATAGCCCTCATCCAGTTCAACCACTTTTGACCAAACCCTTTGGCCCGAAGAATAGTAATGATGGCCCGATGCTCAATCTTGTCAAAAGCTTTTTCAAAATCCAGCTTGAGGATAACAATTTCCTTCTTAGAGTGATGACAAAGATGGAGATATTCATATGACCAGGCAAAGGCGTCTTGGATAGTTCTTGTTTTGATGAAGCCATACCGATTCTTGTGAATTAGGGAAGTCACACAAGACCTGAAGCCTATTGGCCAAAATCTTTGTGATGAGCTTGACAGATGCATTGAGCAAAGAAATTGGTCTAAAGTCATTCACTTTTCTTGCACCATCAATTTTTGGGATCAAAGTGATAAATGAAGAATTGATAGTTGCCAGACATATATTATCATTATAAAAGTCCCTGCACACTCTATAAAAATCATGCTTGATTAAAGACCAGCATTTTTTCAAGAACTCATTATTAAAGCCATCGGGCGGGGAGATTTATCATTAGGCAGAGCCTTGATAATTTTGTCAATTTCTTCATTAGAGAAAGGAGCCTCTCTAAAACCTCCGATTTTTTGAGTTCTCGAATAAAGAAGGCAGGATCTCGTAAAAGCCACGTAACTCAAGAACCCCGCCTGATTTTGAAATCCTCCCAAAGTAAAGCCTCCTTGTCATTATGAGAAGAAACTGAGGTACCATCTGTGGTATCTAGCTCACTCGATAATATTAATCCACGTGTCTAATGGAAGCATTAGCATGAAAAAACTTGGTGCCTACATCCCCAAATTTTACCCAATTTATGGTGCGTCTCGCCTCCAAAAATATTTTCTTTGGATAAGAAGATCTTGGAGGTGCCTAGTAAGAATACCATTGAAATATTCCATTCTTCAATGCTAAGATCTCTCAGTAGTCACCGATGACTTCTAAAAAAGAGAATCACACCCCTAGTCATATTGATCAGGCTCTTCAGATTAACCTTGGAACCATGCCACTCCCCTCGAGATCCTTTATGAGATTTTTCAACTTTGCAGTGAGAGCCTTTGCACTGTCAGAATGATGACTTGGCTTGGACCAACTATCAGCAACCACCCCCATAAACTGCTCATTATGCATCCAGAAATTTTCAAATTTAAAAGCTTTACCCTTTGGGATTGAGGTAGAAATGGTGACCACACGGGGGGTGTGATCTGAAGGTGACATGTCCAAAGCCTTGGCCGAGGTGGAGGGGAAGGTAAGGCTCCAATTTGCAGAGGTGAAGATCCAGTCACATTTTTTCTAGCAGAGGAGAAGGAAACTTTAAATTGGACCAAGTGAATCTTCTGCCCTGCAATACAATCTCACTGATCTCCAAAGTGCTAATAGCTTCATTGAACTTCATCATTTCATTTAGTTTGCCCCCAGGCTTATTTCTATCCTCAATCTTTTCGATTAGGTTGAAGTCCCCCAACAAACAACCATTAATTGCATCTGGCATTTGAATACCTTTTAACCAGTTTAAGAACTGAATTTTAGCAGCTGCTACACAAGGCCCATATATGCAAGTCAGAATCCATGAAACATTATTGTGAACAGAAGAAAACTCCATTGACACACCATAGTCATTAGAGTAAACCCTGGTGCCTCTGAAGAAGGCACCCTTCCAGGCAACCAGAATACCACCAGAAGCCCCCACAAAAGGCAAGAATTCAAAGGAATCGAAAGCAACAGGACAAATAAGCTTGATAAAAGAGACATCGAACATCTCCTTTTTTGTTTCCTGCAAACAAACAAGATATCACAACTAGATTGAGATATTTTGTTTTTACACCATTCCATTTCTAGCTAGCATTGATACCCCCGACATTCCAAGTCATTACTTTCCAACATACATTTACTACTACGATCCAATAAATACAACCAAAAGATAACACCAAATAGAGACTCAGCACAACAGAGTTCTCAGCACAGGACAAAAGGCAAGGAAAGAAAGAAAAAAGAAAAAGAAAACTAAAAGTCTTCTTCATTTTTCTCTCCACCAGTTCCCCACAGGATCCTCAACCTGTGCCTCTTGAGTGAAGGCTCCTTGCTCTCCATGTCTTGCCCATCAGGAGTACCAGAGTGATGTACCATCTCATCAGCCATCTCTGACTTCTTCACAGCAACTTTTCTCCTTTTCCCTACTGGCTGCCCTCTGACAGTCATCCTCAGAGCCTCTTCTTCCAAGAGATCAGAGGCAATTCCACACTGCACACCCAGTTTCTTGATTAGATTAGCGAGAAAGGGTGGGGGGCAGATAGTGCATCTTATGTCAGGACAACTAACTGGCCGAGAGCCAGAATCTTTAGCCTGAATGCAGGGCTTTTTCTTACCTCTCGAAGTACAGAGGAGGAGCACGTTTCTTTGCCCTGGGCTTCTTGAGGATCCGAGGGCTCCCAAAGAACAAGACGAAGGCTATCATCCTCACCAATCTCAGTGATTGGGGCCTTGCTAACCAAGTCAACATTTGACCCTCCCAGTTCATGAACTACCTCAGACACAGGATCAGGAAGATCAGGAGCATCATCACTATTAGTTACAGACTGTTCAGTTATTTCAGAGATGACAATAGAAGAGGAGCTAACTTTTTCAAATGCAACAGAAGCCAATGAGATAGAACTGCTCTTACCCACAGGACAAGAAGGAGGAACTGAAAATTCTACAACCCCCTTGCTTCCATCTAGACACCTCACAGCTTTTGAAGTCATAAACTCCTTGGCCCACTCAATTTTTTCTGGCATCATAAGCATGAAGGTGAAGAAATTGGCCCAATCAAGTAGAAATACAAACCCGAGGGGTGTTGGGCTTACCTGGGCTGAAATGAGCAGCCCATATTCTGGTTCCTTCAGCATTTTGCCTCCTCTGCCAGTCCAGGGGTGCAGGATCAGGGCCAAAGGCCGGGAGCAGCATCATTCCCACATTCAGAACTGCGTTATCACCAGGCAGCACGGGGCCACCATTGCCATTGTTGCCCTCATCATCCATATCATTATCAGCATTCTCATTTTCAATCTGAGCAAAGAACTCATCAATGTTTTCATCTAGCTCCTCATTAGCTGCCATGAGATCAACAGGATCAATTTCATCCACTAGGACATTTGGCATATTGAGGGGAAGCAAAGGGACTTGCATGTCATCATTAGCAAGACCAAATAAAACCTGCTCCTCAGGAAGCAGCTCTGGCAGCTCATTAACAATCATGTTCTGGACAACATTATTGCCCTCCAGCAGATCATTTAGCTCTAAGAAGTCACCCTGAGTAGGCTCAACAGGATTAATGATGACCTCCTGCAAATCATCCTCCATCCCCTGCCTAGGGATATTCAAGTCAATCTCCATCATCTGATTAGGAGCAATATTCAGATCTTGCCCCACACCTTGAGGCCAGGGAGCCCATCCATCTTGAGCTTCATTCTGATTCTGTCCATCTTGATTCTGCGCATTCTTATCTTGGACATTCCGCAACTCATTCTGTCCCTGCACATTCTGACCCTGCCCATGACCATCACCTCCCTCATCATCATTGTCCATTACTGGACCAGCACCAGGTTGGCCTAGTCCAAAAAAAGCAAAAGGGTCTCCTTCCACGGTTGGCAACACTGGGACAGGATCTTCTTGTGGTGGAACCCCACCCAGAATGTTGTGCTGTAGAATCTCGCACTGGACCGCCCATGACTCACCGTTGAAGCCAGGTGCATCCGAGAAGACAATAAAGTGTGGAATTGACAGGATGTCAACCACACGTGCACGGAGTTAGCCTTCTTTCCTCCTCATGCCAAAACAGGTGCTTACCAAAAGAGCCAATGGCGTCCTGATAGAACTGATCTTCTTGAAAATCAACCGGGAAGTTCAACATCATGATAGAGCATTCATGATTAAACTCAACACCTCTCGTTCCTACCCCGATTGTGTCTAACGAAGGTGAGGAAGATGTTATGAAACGGAATCGGCCCCTCATCTATCAGCAAATCTCTCTCAAAACCCCGATCAAACCCGACGTAGGCCCGGCCCAAACTGCATGGCTGGATTTCTTGGATACCGATTCTTCTAGCCTCAAAGAAATCCCGCAAAATTCCATCAACCACAGCAAAGTTCAGCACATTACCAAGCAACGGATTGAAGTACACAATGGCCAAGTCGTCGTTCCTGACTAGTTCTTCGTTGCTTGGGGTGGACTTTCTAGACGCCACCGCCCTCACCATTGTTGGCCGATTGACGATGTCTTGCCAAACCATCGAGCGAGGAACAAAAGGGCGCGGATCAACACGTTGGAACGCCATGTCAACCACCGGAGCAGCGTCGCCGTCCACCAACTCGTCGTCAACCTCGGGGAGCACGTTGCACTGTAGCTGAGGAGTGGGGGTTTTTTGCAGGGGAAGCTCAGGGGACGCGTATGGGTGCACGGGAGAGGTGGATTGTAGCAGCTGAAAGGGACCAACTAGATGGTTCCACATTTATATCAAAGACCGCACCCGATTGAGCCCGGTTGGGAAACGGAGCCAGGATCGGCCCATAGTATTGACGCGCCGGGTGCAGCACTGGGTGTAGCCTAAGGGGCGAAGCCACTTCGAAAGAATTAATCACGGCGGCTGAAGTTACCTCGAGGGGGCGGGTGATTTGAACTCCGGTCTGACCGGATTAACGGCTAATTTGTCATTAAGCCCTTTGCATGCGGCCGCCACATGCCCCGAGACACAGCGACGCACGGCATCTGATTGGCCACGCGAATTAACACGGGAGTGGCCAGGCAAGAGGCATCGGGGGCAGCAAGAGGGCCCGTCGGAGTTGAGCTGCGGCGTTGGGGAACGAAACAATTTTCCACCGTCCTTAGGGTCCATAGAACCGGAGGCACCCAAGAACTCAGATCAAGACGACTAAACACCGAAGGACGATGAACATGAAGGCTTTTGGAGGCGAGGGGCCTGTGCAAAACAGGGGTCCTGCCCCGTGGGACGGCATTAGCACCCGAGAGCGGCGGCGGTGGACGAAAAGAGGACGGCGAATGGGAGGCCGGTCGACTAGCCATCTCGGAAGAAAAGAAGGCCGGGAAGCTGTCCGCCAAGAGTTGGCTTCTTCCTCTAAGAAACGCTCAAACTCAAGACGCCAATTGGGTCCCCCTCCTCCCCACGGATGAAAGTAAACTTTGAAGAGCTCATTCTCGTAGGAAACGAATCTGAATCCCCACCACCTTAGAAGCAACGAAGAACTTAAACACACGATCTCCCAATTGCTCCACCTTGAAGCAAAGAGCATTTCCCCCAATCACAGATTGCACGAGATGACCGGGCGGAGATGACTGAAAGCTTAAATTTGCACCGACCAAAGGCCGCCACCACGGGGCAAACGAAGTCAGCCAACGAGGAGGACACCGGGAAACCAGAGGCGGCGAAGCTCATCTTGGAAACGAAGGCCATGAGCCAAGGAGAGGCCAGCAAGCGCCATGAGAGGACCGGGAGAGGAGAGGGGAAGGAGAAGGGGAGCACCAGTCTTACAGCGTAGAGGGAGGAGAGAGGAGGAAAGACGGGTGAAGAGAACGACGGCGGCGCGGGTCAGCGCCGCCTACCAGGGGCGCCCACCGAGTCGCCAGCAGAGTCCCCCATCGAAGCCTTAGCCTTTTCCATTAATCAATTTATTAGGCAGAAATTGTACGTCGTTCTGTAGCACTGGAGTTTATAGTAATCATTTTGGGAGCATGGATGTCCACGGCACAGAAGGCAATAATGCCGTGCATAGTGCCGTGCATTACCTCGGAGTCGGACCCCCACCTCCTGCAACGGCAATGGCTGTCGAGCGTCCAATGGCTCGGAATCGGACAACCACCTCCTGCAATGGCTGTCGATCAATTACTGACACTGACTACCTGCTGGGAGAGTGAAGATTGGTGTCCCCTGTCAGAGCGTCTCCATTCACAACTGCAATCAACCAATATTTAGTTCTACGGTATCTACAAACTTTACTACTCCGTTGCGCGGTGAAAATTTGGGTGCGGAAAAGTCAAGCAATGATCTGCATGCATCTCTGTATCAGCGATTCAGCATCTGCAGACGAACATGCCCACATGCCTGGACCTGACGTGTAAAAGACAGATGGATCTTGCTGAGATGTGAATGCCAGCGCCGAGCAGTAAAATCGACAATGACTACCATTGTTAATTTTGAGAGCTTTGTTAGGTTGATAAGACAGTACTCCCTCCGTTCCATAATACTTATGGGTTCCATGTCATCAAAAGTGATCTATGTTTGACCAAATTTCTACCAAATACTATTTATATTTATGACTTCAAATTAATTTTTACAACATTTGGTAATGAATCTAATGAGATTTATTTGATACCAAAAAATATTAATAGTTTTTATCTACATTTAATCGAACTTGGGATAGTAAACTGTGACAATGTGCTAGAATTGCAAGTATTTTGGAAAGGAGGGAGTACTTTTTTACTTTTACTTACCATTAGTTTCGAGAACATGATGAATAAATTTACATTTCCGGAACATACAGCAGGCCGCAGCAGTAGCTACGAACAGCCAGCAAGCAAAGAACTTCAAACTAAGGCCTTGTTTAAATGGCTACAATTTCTAACCTTTTTTCACACTTTCTCTCCATCACATCACATTAAATACATCAAAAGACATATATTTGGAGTATGAAATGTAGTTAAAAATAACTAATTACACAGTTTAGATGTATATTACAGAGGCGATTCTTTTTGAGCCTAGTTACTCCATGGTGGGATAATATTTACCACTAACAAACTAAAGCGTCTACAATGTACGATGTGACATGTGGTTCAAAATTTTAGCCATCTAAAACAAGGCCTAATTCAAATATTTGCCGAGGCCCGGTTCGACTTTTGACGGCCATGATCAGCTGCATGCTGCGCGAGTAGCCAACACACTACGGAGACTGCTTTTTGCACCTTTACGCTCGGCAAAGCTGCCGAAAGTGTAGCACTCGGTAAGCAACGCCCGGGGAAATTATCGGACGGCGGAATTTCTTTATGTAGTGCCTTTTTACATTGCCAAGGGTCGGATTGGGCCCAAAGCAAAGAAAAGTGAACGTTTAACGGCAGTTACAACTGGCGACATCTTTTGAGTGCCACATCATCCGGCACTCGGCAAATAATTTTTCTTTCTTTATTTTCGTAAATTTATTTTGCTGAATGCCCCGTCGGTGGGCTCTCGGTAAAGATTTTTTTATTTTTGTTACATCTTTGTCCAGTGCCACGTGGATGGACACTTGGCTTTTGTGGAGTGCCATATGACTTGCCACTCAGCAAATTCTCCACCTTTGTCGAGTGCAATGGCTCTCGGCACTCGGCAAAGCGCCTAGAAAATTTTTGTTTTTTATTTTCTTTTTGCTTTCCACCTTGACAAACAAACATAATCACATATATATCACATCCATTCAAACATAGGACACATATATATCATATTCATCACATATTTGACTCATCACATATAACACACCCATCATTGCATATATCACATATATAGCAATAAGTACTCAATCTGTTCAAACAAATCCACAAGTTCATCTAATGTATAAGTCTATCACCACATCACCAACAAAGAGACAACAAACCAGTGTTCATTGGAGAGGTGGGAAATGTGGAATCTGAGTTGCCGGCGATCCCTTTGAGGCGCTCGATTCAAACCCGACGCCGATCCAAACTACAATGGAGAAAAGGTTGCAAAGTGTTAGACATGATTACTTGGTATAGGAAAAGCACAGACAAAACCCTTTGGTATCATATTCACAGCAGTACCTAGAACATGGTGAGTCTAAAAATTGTAGTGGAGGTGGTGCGACCGGGCTAGGAGCCCAGGTGGCGAAAGTGAAAGCACCTAATGATGTGTGATGTCATTATAATATTATAATTGATTTGGTGATTTATAATTATTGCTTCGATTGGGTTGGGCCCATAATATGGGCCTGTACCCCTGAATGTTGGGCCTCACAATACATGACACTACTCTATATGCATGGCGACCTTTAACCATGGTTAAGTGCCCTATATATCACAACTTCTTATATCGTCATGATAGCTGAGTTAACCAGGGTTCGTGGGAGGCATTTGTGTCGAGTTGACTAACCAATATGTGACTCACATAGGGCGTCATAGAAAGACACATTATGTGGCGCCACACCTAAATTTCGTCACTCCAACATTATGTGCCCGGTGCCGTTATATGGCGAATGGCATGACGGCGGATTTAGATCTTAAAATGTTTTTTTTGTGATAGTTTTCTGGCTATATATGACGAAATCGAATCTTCTTGGAAGCCCAAATTTCTTGCAGTGGCTACGGCGAATTGAGCTCGGCAGCGAATCCTTCAATGGCGGCTAGGGCTTTCCCTGCTGCGGCCCAAGAGGAAATGAGCAATGGGCCAAGGTAAAGTCACTTGGGCTGGGCAAAAGGGAGGTATCTATCCATCGGACCAGAACAAGAAGAAAGGCCGGTGCCTAAGCTGCCAGGCCGAATGACAACAGCAGAGAGGAAGGAAATAGGCCTTCGGGCCAAAATTCCAGGGAAAAAAAAAACAGGGAATAGATGCTCTTTTCAAATAATTAGGCTAACTTGGGCTTCTAGTCCAATGGTAGGACGGTCCAATGGGGACGCTACCCACCGGGGGTTCAAATCCTGGTGCTCGCGACCTTTTCCGGGATTTTCCCAGGATTTTCCGGCGTTATGCATTAAGGTGTAGCGGCGTTCCGTCGGCGACGCAGGCGCCAATGGTGACTTCGAGAATCTCCCAGATCTGCCGGGTGGTGCTCGGTCCTTCGGAGGTGCTCATAGGGGGTAGGGTTTGCGTCGCGTGCATTCATAGGGGTGAGTGTGCGTGCGTGTGTGAGCGTCTGCGTTGTACTGTGTCATTCTCAAAAAAAAAAATAAATAAATAAATAATAATTAGGCTAACTTTCAAATGGAGTTTTCAATCAGATATAAGTAATTTCGAATTTAGCAAAAAATTCCAGACAACACAATATAAAACGTGCAGCAGCATGGATGCACAATTCATGTATCTAACCTTATGATTTATTTTAATTTCATAAAATTTTATTTGTTTACTAAATTCAATGCTCCACAAAATGCATAATAAAAATCAACTTGCCTATTTAAAAATCATGCAAAATTTCGGGTGTTACAATGCTGCTCTTTAATTAATCAGCATGGTCCTAATTTTCTGAACCCTAAGAAATTCAGTCCAATTAGAAGTATTTTAAATATGCCATGGCTGAATTTCAAACGAGGACTGTTCTACAGGCTTCAATATGGAGCTGAAAAAGCTACACATTTTGTGCAAGCAACTATAGTACCTTACTGAACCAAAAACCAAAAAAATCATTGTAGCTGTAAACATTATCAATGTTGAAAATCCTTAGCTGTAGAATCATATAGAAATCAGACAAGAATGCATTTTTCTTTGTAAGAGTAAAGAAATAATGCTAATCGCTGAAAAAATTTGTGAAAAATAAAAACTACAAAAACGCATTGCAATGGTTGTGCCACAAAATAATCGCTGGCGTAAATCCTTGAACATTAGCAGAATAGAAGAGATGGTACAATTGGTAGAAGCTTACCAATACTAAATGATTTGGCAGGCAAGGAAGCTGGTCCGTCAAGATTAACCTTGGTGCTCGCAATTCTAAAATTATCAGAAATTAAAAAAGCGTGGTGTGCTGTAGCAAAAGACAAATAATCATGGTAAAGCAAATTCAAGTATTCCTCATAAGCCAAAAATATGAATAGAAGGTCAAAGGTGAGAATGCAGAGATGTATATCCTTCTTAAGTCATAAAGATGAGAATGCAGATCTGTATATCCTTCTTCAGTCATAAAGATAAGTAGCTTTATTTACCCATATGAATAGAAGGCTTGTGGTAACTATGCAATGCAAGAACAACAAATTTTAGATGATGGAAACCACAATTGTGTTTATCAGCTAATGACGTGCAGAATTGGATTGAAGGAAAAAATAGTATTTTTAGTCACCAAACAAAATGCATAGGCACTGGCAAAGTCTGATTAGCAAAAAGAAGAAGAAGAAGCCCATAAACGTCTGCAAATCAAAATCAGTAGGAAGCATCAAGCGACATCAGGTTGGCATGACGGCCATTCTAACATACTCCACAAAGGGCAATAAGTTTCGATCTTTTTTTTCATGGATCAAAACTCAGCTGGAGAAGCCTAGTCGATATTGAGTTGTCAACTTACATAAACCCAGAGGCCATTGCAGGTGCTAAGATTAGAAAAAAAATAAAGCATTTGGTAATTCAGTTTTGTGGAATTCTCATACTGATATCTGATATGTCGGTTGAAAGAAGCATACGGCCACAAATAAAATAAAGTTAGTTGAATAAGATATTATTTTGGTCACTGATTGATTTTGCATTACATAACCCAAATCAATGTCTCAAAGATAAACGTGCGGCTGACTCACATAAAACAATAGCATGGTTATAACTAACATAAGAGAATTGTTCTCATTTATTCGAGTCCTAGTCCTGTATGCATCACAATTCACAATGTAGCTAGGAAACAATTACCTTGATTTGCCCACACAAATTATCACTTCAAATCCAAACCTGCAATCATTTTTATCTAGAATTCGGCAAACACAAATTAACCTATCTAGATTTATAATAGCAGAACAAATTAACCTAAAGGGCATACAAGCAATCTTGAAATCAACAAATCTCAAACTAATTAAAAGCAGGAGATCCATAAATATCCAACACAACCATAGGGAGAGACATGTTCTTCCACAAACAAGAACCCTAAAAATCAAAATCCCTAAATCTCAGTCCATACCTAACCCTAACGCGAAGGTTGGATGGTGTCGTGTGTTGCTGCTCATGTGCGCCGGCAAGGGGGGCGCCATTTGCCCACCACGGGGGCCAGCACCGCCGGGATCGATAGGCTGTGTTGCCGGGCCGCCGTGGTCCGTGGGTCCGGTCAGGCCGGGCAGCGGCGTGGAGCTCCATCGCTCCTCATGGAGACGTCGGGAGAGAGGGAGAGGGAGAGGAAGAGAGGACATCGGGCGAGGGCAGTGTCGCAGAGCGGCGATGGTTTGGGGCGAGGCGGGCGCGATGGCGGCGCTGGTGGGCGGCGGGCGCCGAGGCCGGGTCGAGAGAGGATGAGAGGAAGAATCATTGGTTTTATTTTTCTTTTAGGGGCAAGCTGAAAGCTGGGTATATATTTAGCTGCTTGGATTCAGATGGGAAGCTAGAGAAGCTGTGAAGAACGTAGGAATCAGAAGCTGAATCCGGCGGAACGTATCTTGGCCATTGATGCGAAGATCCAATGGTTCAAAGAATTTAGGGTGATGTGGATGGCTCTTCTGGCTGAGGAGCCGTGTTCATGTTTCTTTCATTTAGATTTATTTATTATATAATTTACACCAAATTTTTGAACAAGACAAAACACGATGTTTAAAAGTCAAAAACATCTTTCTTTTTTTTTTGGAGGGAGGTAGTATATCATATATGTTTCCTGCGTTACTACTTACCATATGGATGCTTCCTGCGTTACTATACTTACTAGAAGCAAAGCACACTGAAAGAAAGAGATATGTGATGGCTTGGAGCACATCACCTGGGTGGCGGTGTTCATTCGTTGCTGCATTTTTAACCTAGCCCAGTGAAATGAGATTACATTAGTCTGAATAAGTCTCTGAATCCTTGTTGACACTCAAAATAGTACCATGCTATTTTTGAAATGGAAAAATGTGAGAGAAAGAATGGATGCATGGACGGTGTTATTTTATATGAAGAACACGTGTCAAAAGATGTCCTAAACATAGTCAAGAGGGAATGCAAGGCACGAGAATCAAAGAAATCAGCAAAAAGAGGCATGCAACCACAAATACACAACGCCGGACGCTGGCGTTGCATGGGAGCCGCCCCGTCGACCTAGCGCCGACGCGTCCGCGCGCCATTCGCATGCGGGCACGGATGCATGGCCCTCTGGACCCGCCGTCCGCGTCGTGCCGCGCTGGCGCGCCCGGGCGCGATGCATGCGCTTGGCCGCCGCGGCCGTTCAAAAAATAGGGTCCGATTGCATGGCTCTCTGGATCGCGTCCCGTGCGCGCTGGCGCGTCCGCGCTTCTATTTTGGCGCCCGGCGCTATTCGCGATCTGCGCCGAGATTTTCCTAATTTCGAACCGATTTTATTTCGGGTTGGTTTTGGAGAATCCTGTTGTTTGGAATGTCCAAGGACGGTTTCCTAAAAGGATAAGACCACCCTCCTCTATATAATAAGAGGTTCATGGCCGATTTGATCCCATCTACATCCAATCGACAAACACATCTACTACCATCTTGCTTGTAGGTCATCCTCACTCCTTCTTCTTTGCCGCCGATGCCATGAACGGAAGATCGACGACAACAATGCCCTAGAGCGGTCAGGGCCGGCTAGGGCAGCTCATTACCGCCGCCGCACCCTCACGAGGGTCCGTCCGGGCGTGTGGGGTTTCGGTTTCAAGAGACTTCGCCGGCGTGTCTTGCGTATCGCGCCCCGACGAGGCTCCTCCGACGACGTGTCTTGCGTATCGCGCTCATCGTTGGAGGCACAAGGTCAGGTGTGTGGATATCCCTAGGCGCTTGCCGATCTTCGATTTCGGCTTGCCCTACGTAGAGCGATCTAGCTCTTATTTTTGGTGTGTTACCGATTTTATCGTCAACACACTTTTTGGCAACTCACGGGGAGGCGAGAATTGTTTCGGCTCTACTTTGTAGCCGAATATATCTTACCCTGGCCTTAATTCATCATTGATCTATTAATTTGTCGCTTGGTGTTCATCACATACGAGTGAAGGAAATTTGGGCGTGTTGTATTGTGTTTCCTACGGCTCTAAGGAGAGTACAAAAATACATGGAGGCATATCAAGACACTACATCTCAACATCATTGCTCAAGTGTCCAAGGTACAACTTGCAAATTCATATTTTAGTAATTATGTTGCAAGTAATATAAATTCCCATGATGGCATTGCTAGTTGTAATAATGATAGATGTACTCCATTGGCAATTTCTATTAAGCCGATGTAAGCTAAGAATTTATTGAGTTCTATTTCCTCTAGCAATATGCCACATGCGCATTCATCGGCTATAAGTTCACAACGTGACATGCCGATGCATGACAAAATAAATTGCTCTACAAAATCAACATCTTATGCAGGTATTGATGCTCATGATTCGGCTAGGCGTATTATTCATAATAACCATAGCCGAATCAATAAAAATTCAGCGCCCTAGGACGGTGATTATTCTCGTAACTCGGCTTCATTTAATTCTAGCCGAATTAATGAAAATCCAACAAGATATAGGGAAGATGTTGATTATCATTCAGCCGTATTTGACTTCCTCAAAGCAAACTTTGCTAATCAACAGTCAAAGTCATGCCTTAAATCCACTGGATCTTCTAAATGGAGAGTGCCCGCATATCACAGACCTTATATGCTATATTATGACTACTTGGAATATCCTAATGGTTGGCGGGTGCCTAAATTTCATATGTTTTGTGGAAAAAGTGGTATGACTGCCAAGGAGCATATTGATGCATATCTCTCACAATTGGGTTCTGCCAGTAAAGAAGACTACATGAAAATACGGAATTTTCCGTTATCTCTCAATGGTATTGCCTTTGCATGGTTTACATCTTTACCCAAAAATTCTGTTTGGTCATGGTCCATTCTAGGGAAGTTGTTTTATGAATTCTTTGGAAAAAACAAAGAAAAATGCCATTCAAAATTAGGACAATGGTTGAGGCAGGATGGCTAATTGATTATCAAAAGGCATACCTCACTACGAAAAAGTGTGAGGAAAATCGTAAAACATGCTACTCATGACACCCCGTTGGATCGGTTAAACCGACTTGTAAGCCTACCGAACCGAACGATCGCTTCTCATAATCAAGCTAAATTGGTCTCTTCAAAGATCTGAAACCGATAAGGTCGGGTTTAGGAGAAGATGCACGTTCTTTACCTTGCAGGAAGACACCTTCGATGGCTAAAATTCTGGAGAAAAATAATCCGGCCATTTTAATTCGACCGGGGCAAGCCGATTCCACTATTGGAAAAAATGTTATAATCGGCAAGCCTAGAGAGCCTAAGAAGAGAAAGCAAATCCCGGATCGTGAGGTGGTGCTACAAAAATCTAATGATAATCGGGAAAGCCTCAAGATCACCATCAAGTCTTCGGGCTCGAGGGGCAAGCTCAAAGTCCCATTCATAAGCGAGAGGTCAACCACTAGTGTCATTGTCCAAAAGGGATTTTGGAATCAATTCTTAGAACTAGTGGGCGAAAAAAATCAGCAAGACCGATTGCTCAAATCGGGTCAAGCTGTTCATAAGCAAAAGGTGCAGCACACACATAAAGGTGGAGTGTTGGTTCCTCGCCTATTAATGTGTCAAGATCTTTACCAAAGGAGAGAGTGTGCTAGCGAAACTCACAATGGGCAGCGATACTTATCTCAGAGCCGATTGAGCCATAGCCAATCGTGCTTTGATAAGAAAGAGTCAACTAAGTCGGCTAGGCCAACTACCTTACTTGAGATGGCTAAGCCAACCCCCGTGAGGCAACCGAGCTTGCTAAGGTTCTTTGCCATTGAGCATGAATCGGCATTGCCGACTTCCGAAGTCGGCTAAGTTGATTCCTATTGTTGTAGATTTTTCCACAGCGCGCCAGCAAGTTTTCGTCACTACTATGGTGGACGTCGAGACACAAGAACAACTTGAGGACAAAATTAGTGACGTTAGAAAGAGCACACAAAACTGTTTCCAAAGGTATTGCTAATGGTGAGACCATCGAGAGAGCAAAACCTTGGTTGCTACATCTTTCGTCACTAAGGTACAAGATTATATCGCCTACATGTTGTCTTCAATTGGAAGGCCGATGATAATGTGTTGTTGAAGTTAAAGCTTTTCCCAATGCTTAATGTGAATTATACATATATATGGATTGCTTTACTTATTTTAAATTAAATTCATACTTGGTCCCGAATGAGATATAATTTATGTAATTACTTTGGGTTTTATGATTCGGGCCTAAGATTGAAGAATATTGCTCATGCCGATGTTTGTTATACATTTAATTACGGCATGAAAGATGATTGTAAAGGTGCGGCCGAATGGATTGGTGTTAAATTTAATCTCTTCGCTTGCCAAGCATTGAAGCCGATTCTACAAGAAAATCGGCTTATTAATCTAATGCTCACCTTTGGTTCTATATGTTGTGATCATGTCTTTAACATGTTGCTTTGAAAAGTAAATTTATTAGGCATATTGATCACAATGCTTTGCCATCGATTCGTAACTTGGAAGAGTTTATATATTGCAAGTTGTGTGATTCATTTAATCATAATACTCATAGTTGCAATGTATTTCATCATGAGATCCAATCGGACATTGATAATGACCGATTGAGGTTTTTTGATAATGGCAAAAGGTTTTGAATTGGCTTGCACTACTAGCCGATTCACTTGAAGCTCAAGGCTCTAACGCTCAAGAGAGAGATGGAAGACCCTTAAGTGAAGACAGAATTGTTGTCCATAAAATTAAAATTGAAGATGTTTCAAAGGATAGCAATATTGCTCGATGTTAGAGAACTTTGGGGGCAAATAAAATCTCTCCATCTCCACCAAAAGCCGATTAATTCCATTGAGCAAGGGAATTGGCTAGAGGTCCCTCTTTGGAGCATGTCCATCAAGAAGAAGGAAAGGAGGATGCTCATAAAGCTAGTGGAGGCAAGGAACATGAGAAAGAAAAAGGCAATAGAAGACCGAAGCTTAGCTTAGTCAAGAGCTTCTAGCTAAATATACAAAGATAGGGAAGCAAATCGATTAAAAAGAAAACCCAAGCATCAAAGTTGCCTCCAAAGCATAAGCCTCAAAAACAAAATTGGCAAAGGAAGGTGAATGTTCCATCGTATGTCGAGCCACAACATGTGGAGTATGCAGCTCAAACGCTTGAAAAGAGTCATCATCTTACAAAGACCGATGTGATCGAAATCGGTCCGGAGCTGTGCCAAAGGAAAAGGTGATAAGACAAGTTTATCACGTGAAGTATGATGGACGGAAAAAAAAAAAATTCAGATCTGAATGACACCATTAAAAAGCCGATTACATTGTTGAAAAATCTGGCTATTGATGGTAAACAAGTTGAAAATTCAGCCATTTATATTGTAGGTACTAAATCTGAACAAACGAAGATAAAAGTATCTAAGAACAAGAAAGAATTGTCACCGCCCACAACAAAGACAAAAAACCGACATGCTCAATCGGTTTACCAAGGTGGTAGGAAAAAGAATTGCAGAAGCTTCGGTGTAGAGAAGCTAAGAGAAAGGGCTTAGCATGGGTCCCTAAAGGAAGCATTAAAGATCGAAAAGGATGATGATCAAGCAAAAGCGGTGCAACGAAGACAAAAGATAGAAGAAAAAAAGATTCAAGACACAATTGCCAAGTTGGAGGTTTGCACCAAATCATCAAAATCATTGGTCATGGCGTCATCCATTTTCTCTGCCTGTGCTTATGTGGAATTCACCTCGTGGTATGCATGGTTATCCCTCATATTCTTATGTTGATTCTTGGTATGGGTCTTTATATTATGGAGGATGTCGAATTATCACGCTTATCAATGATCAAGAGCCAAAATATTTTATTTCGGTCATGCATATTCCTCGTGTGAATTTGTAAGGCCGATACTTTGTTATCGCCCGAAAGCATGCAACATAGCCGATGAATATTTACAACCATCGTGCTATTTGAAGAAGCCCCTAGAGAATTTTACTGCCGGTAGCTTAAGGCCCGGGGGCAAGAAGAAGGTACATATATGATTCACAAACTTAGCCGATCACATGTATATTTAATCATGGTTTTTATTTGTTTATCAAGTTCAACCGATTGAATTTATGCATGTTTAAATCGTAGCTAATGTTAAATCATATTTGAGCCGATTATATGCGTTTTTTCAATCGTGCCTTACTTTGTCAAGTTTGGCCGATTGATGGTGTTAATCTTGCTTTTAGATATTTGCATACAAAATGTGTGCAAAAGAGCAAACTTGCTTGCTCAATATGCATCCGGCTTTGAGGTAAAAGATAAATAATTTTATTTACAACATTTGCCGATGCATGAAAGTTTGCTTGTTTGATTCTAGTAAAAATTAAGTTCAAACAAGTTAATTGGACAAACCGATGTCATTAGTAATTTGGGGCAGCAATGTAAAATTCTTTTAAATCGGTCTATTTCATTACGGACAATGGTAGTACCGATTTAGAGGATTGGAGAACTCCTCTCTTGTCTTTCTTGCGTGTGTTGACGTCATTTATAGCATAAAATTACTAGTCAATTAAACATGAATAAGGGCTTAAAATGAATATCAACATAAGTCTAGGGGCTTTAACTAACATAATTCCATGAGTTTTGGTGATTTATATATTTTCAAGGACTTAACAGATAAATGCAGAGAATATTGGAGAAAGTTCCGAATACACATCCCATATGATGACAAGACTTGACCGTGAAGTAACTCAATCCGAAAAGTGGACTAAAACATTCTAGAAAGTACCGAGAGAACACAGAAGGAAGGAACAGGAAGCCGAGAGGGGATAGCCCCGGGCGGCCGCCCGAGCCTTTTAGGACGGCCGCCAAGTGGGGTCACCCCGCCGCCTCACATTTGAGGTCGGTTCACTACCGTCATTGAGGTTGTTTCTACACCGTTACTACAAGGATTGATGCTTTACATGACGATTGTTTTGGTCACGGATGGTCGAAAAATACGTCACGATTAACTTGCCATGATGATCCATAAATCCGTCATGTATCTCACGCCATAGATTTCCTAAGCCGAATTGAGCCGTCACAGAATGGTGTTTGAGTTCGTCATGGATTAGTTGTCTATCTCCTATAACTAGCCCATATCCAAACCCAAATCCAAACCATATTGACATAAAAGAACGTCATGGATTAGTACAAAATCATCACAACATTGATACAAATAAGTCTTTTAATATCAAAATTAGTGCAAACCATCACAACATTGCTATAAACATTGCTTGTCATTTTCATTGAAAGATCAACATTTCTTTGTGTACAAATTTTCAAAGGAAATACTAAAGCAACAATCAACCTGCACTCGAGTTCCTACAAAACTAATATGTTTGCTAGCTTGTACAGCATACAACTCATATAATTTATTCATACAACTAAATCTTTATCACTAACAAAACTAGCCGCCATTGACATGCCCATTTTGCTCCAGCATCACGACTTCATGTTCTGCTGCCTGACATCATGGCTTCATGCTCCGGCATCATGCTCCGACATCATGGTTTCATGTCCATCGGCACAAACTAATAAAGAAATTCATGATTTTAGTACTTCAGATCAAAACTAAAAACAAAAATCGGTGATAATTGCTAATCCAAAGAAAATATAGATCAGAAAGAAAGATCTACGAACAAAAACCTGGAAGCGGTGCCTAGCAACTAATGGCCTGGCCATTGTCACTCATTCATTCAGGAATGGATGACAGATCGATGGATCCAACGTGTCCTGGCAGCAGTAAATTTCAGCAGCCTTAATCGAGTGATGATCCATTCCAATCCCATGGCAACAAAGTACTCTCCTGGTGACGCACGCACGGCGGAGAAAGATGTACCTCTGCACAATAGATGAACGGCTCGGTGTGCGCCTTTGACGGTAGTCGGTGCCCCACGGATGCACCAGCAGAGGACGCCACGAGGAGGAGGAGGAGAAGCACCCGAGCACGCCGGCGACACGGATGATGAAGACGCTGCCAGAACCGGTGGCCCGTGTGCGCTGCCCCAGCTCATGGCCAGTCGCGCAAGCACCGCCCCTTCGTCATGGCCTGTGTGCGGACGAGAGATAGAGGCTGGCGGCGGCGGCGTTGGAGCGACGAATAAACAAGGCTAGGGTTAGTACACATCATATATACTCAGCTGAGTCTAGTTGGGCTTTAGATGGGCCGTTCTCCTTCCTAGTTAGTTAGCTGGCGGAAGGAGCACAGCCGAGCGGGTTCAGGTCCACACCGTCAAGGCAAAAGTGAGCTAGAGGCCTTAAGTCATATACGTGTGTGCATATATATAAAAAATGAAAAATATAAAAAAATAAAATGGAAAATGAAAAAAAAAACAGAAATACGGAATTGAAATAGTGGCCTCATGGTCACAAAGAGCAAGGAGCTTATGAAAATATATTGGCGACCCTAGTTGTAAATGCTTTTAATCTAGAATCCTAATCAAATGCTTATATATACGAGGGGTTGTTGGACTAGATATCCAATACTCTAGTGCTTGCATCTTTTACTGGGTAATATGGTTTACGACGTCCAATCATGATGATAACTAAACCAGCCATCATAGATGTATCACCTCATGAATGAATCGTCACAGACAGTACAATTCTGTGATGTTTTCTTTGAACGTCACTAAAAAACGTCATGTAAAGCACCATTTCTTGTAACGGTTTGATCCAATGGTGGAGATTAGTTACTTGTCCGCTACTCTACTTGTCCGCTACTCTACCTCAGGACTATATAAGCAGCCCCAGGGTCGACCCATAGGCATACATCTCTCATTATAATTCATTATCTCTCAGTTGTAGAGGTGTCCCAATGTAAGGATAACCTCTCTCTAAGAGATTAGTGAATTAGAATGTAATTAGAAGCAAATTAGAATCACAATTAGAAGAGTTAGTATAACAGGATTAGAACTCATTAGTTCTAATCTTTAGAACAAGAGAGATAGAGAGAGGGAAGGAATTGGAGGAAGTGCCGTCCCGTCGGTGCTATCTCCACACTTGTACCTCGGTGGAAGTTAATATACACTTGGAGTTACTCTGGTAATCTACTTCTTCTTTTAGTAAGTCATATTGTTTATGTTTATTCTTATTGGTCTATGAGTCTCTCTTTTGACTACTTTAATCTATTGCAATAGGTTAAGGTAATATTCGTAGTGTAAGCGTGGTGCTTAGGCTCGGGTATCTCATAGATACACCCTACCTTCCGGAGCGTGGTAGTTCGTGGTAGTGACAGTGCCATTGATTCCTTTGGATTCCACATCCCGTTGGACAGGACTAAGTAGGAACAAAGTTTGGGGGGATAGTAAGTTTCGGCCTTGCTTTCCTTTGAGTACATCCCCATAAGAATATTATCAACATCACTTACCAAATTAAGATTTAGTTATCTTAGTAAACCTCTCTATACCCTCAACCTTTTTAGTCTTGTGCTACTCCGGATTAAGATTAGATTGTAGTTACCCTCACCCGTTTCTCTGTGGATTCGATATTTAACCCTCTCCGGGTGAAGTGCTCACCGGTATCCGTGCGCTTGCGGATTATACAAATTATAAATATTTCGTGGGCTTAGCAAATACCAACAAGTATTTTCGGGGGCCGTTGCGGGGAAACGGATTCTTTGAGATTGACTTTGAATCTACCTTATCCTTGTATCATATTCTTTTTTTTTTTTATTCTTTTTATTTTTTTAACTCATCTATTCTATTCTTTTCTTTTTCACTATGAATTCCACGCCTATCTATAAATATCTTATACCCTCAAGCAAAAGCTTTTAGGCAATCAGAATCTTGAGCCTATTCTAGCAAAGTCCTATGAGCTACGCTTGGGTTATATAAGAATGGTTAGAAACTAGCCTTCTCGGGAGAAGGTGAGGCCAACCCACACTCACACTTTTAAAAATTTGAGGAAATTATGGGATGCTTTCGTATGGAAGGCATATCGGACAATACCTTTTTTTGGAAGTTCTTTCCGTTCTCTTTTGGGGAAAAGCTAAACAAGTGGTATTACTCGAACGTAGAGAGAGTAAAAAGGAGATTGGGATACTTTAGTGTCAAAATTTTGCACATATTACTTTCCCACCTCCAAAGTGGCCGGTCTTCGTATAAAACTTTTAAATTTTTAAACAAGATGAAGAAGAGTCTCTTAAAACATCATGGGATCGTTTTAATGACCTCATCAATCTTGGCCCAAACCTTGGTATCCCAGACCCAATCCTTCTTCAACATTTTTATCCGGGTGCGAACAAGAAAGATAAAAGAGACCTTAATGCGGCCGGGAGGTGCATTCCTTTGCTCTGTCTGCTATAGAAGCAAGAGATCTCATTGACAGATGTTGCGGATATGCCACCCCCACTAGAATCTTTCCCGAGAACAAGAAAGAATCATCCTCCGATCAAGGAGAGGAAACTACGATAGCTAATTTACAACAAATCCAATCCCAAGGCTTAGCTATCCACTCTGAACCATCGACATCCCAAAATCCCCCAAAGGAAGAAGAAATTCTACCTTTGGAAGATCCTTATGAACCTACCCTTAGTGATTTTGGGAGAACAATAAATTCTCATCTAGACAAGAGACCTCTAAGTGATCATAATTCAAATTCTTTTAAGGAGAAGTCTCTATTTGAATGTGCTTATTCTTTCAAAAGACATTGGGAAGAACCCAACGATGGTATGTCTGATCTTTCCATAGAAGTAGAGCAAATCTATCTAGAAGACAATCTTATCTTCTCCTCTTCTATGCCTAGACAAAATGATTTATTCGAACCCATATTCGAACCCATCCTTGACCCCGATGAATCCTCATATGCTTCCTTCTTTGAGACTCATGATGAGCCTAGAAATTCACCACAACAACCTAAGCATAGGAATCATCAAGATCACCAAGAAGAACCACAACAATGGCTTGAGAGTGTTAATGACTTATGTACCACAAACCATTGATTTATGCGGACGACATCTTAGACACTATCGGCCTGAGAGACACAAACCCAAGTGATCCTTTAGACAACCATGATAAATTAACCTTGGAGTTTGAGAAGGAAGATAATATCAGTAAGTATGAGAGCTGCTTCATAGACACTTTATCTAGTCCATGTTCACATGATCACCTTCCTAAATCACCTAGTCTCTCTATGACTATCCCACATGAGATCTTCAACCCCCTCATTTTCTCTCCTCCTATAAATTTTGAAAGCATGGTTGTAGACGCATACGTCTATAATAAATATTCTAGATCTCGTTGGCATAAAATCTTAAGGTAGATTGATGTTGGAAGGGAAACCACTTCATCATCATGAATCTTAATTCAATAGGTTTCCCAAGGATGAGCTTGCTGTCCTTAAACAAGCACTTCTTGAGAAATAACATGAATGTTTACTTTACTGCTATAGTACCCTTATGAAATAAGCATAGAGATATAAATGAAGAAATATTCCTTCGGGTATTCTTGTCACTAACCATTTTCAGATCTAGAGCAAGAAGAACGAAGGATGACAGTTTTAAGGTATGTCCAACCAATCATTATGCAACATGAAATCACATGCATAGAATTTCTTATCATGTTGCTACACTATTTTAGTTGCCTCTACTTTTGAGACATGTTAAATCTACTAAAAATATTATCATGCTCTTCATCTCTCTATATGGGTCAATCTCTATAATGCCTTCATGCTACCCTTTATCTACCATAGTATGCTTTGGTTTGGGAACACTACTACACTGCAGTTAGTATGTTTCCATAGGCTTTTAAATTAAGTGTGTCGCTTAGGTTAGAACGTCTTTCTTAATTGAATTAGACATGGAGTCTAGTTTGGTTATTGAACTAAAAATTACTTGTGTAGACATTGGTATACTTTGTTGCACTAACCCCTGCAAAAAAGATAAAAAGAGAAACTCTCAAATAAGCTTGGGGAGGTCCCTGAGATAAACTCGTACTAGAGATGAAACAAGAGAAAGAAGAGGAGTGCCACAAACAAAATCTACAAACAGAAGCACTTGCTCAAGGATCAACTTAAGGATGAATGGCACATGGAAGAAGAAGATCAATTCCACCAAGGATAATCCAATCATGCTCTTTCCTCCTCATATGCTCCCATCACATCCCACATACTGAAGCAAGACCCAACAAATCTTTCACAAGAAGGACATGCTCGTACATAGAAGAATCTTTTTGAAATGAAGAGAAAGAAGACAAGTTAGGAAAAGCTACACAAGAGGCCAAATTAAGAAAGCTTCAAGCAAAAGGAAAGCACCATCACAAGTTGCTACAAAGTGCCATCATGCTCCAATACTAAGGTAACATCTTGAGGTGAGTTGTCAATAAATCAGCTTTCTCATAATTATGACATGTTCATAAATAAAGAATCAAACATGTTAGAGTAACACCCTTGCTTGATCTAACTTCATTAGCTCAATATGTTTTGTTTCTTTTTGTTGTTCTTGACACCACCTTGTTGATCTCACAGTCTTAATCATACTAGTAAATGTATTGCAACATTCATGTTCCATCCTCTGATCTTATCACCCTTGTTATAGAAAATAAAACATATAAACATTAACTTTATCTTGTTTGATGTGCCTAAGGTTTTAGAGAAGAATGAACTTTTGGTTCTGTTGGTGTTTTCCCACCAACAGGGCCCATGTACTTGATCTCTGCCTTGTCTTTGCATACATGACACAATTCAAGCAAAAAATGTGGAGGAGTCTTCACTCTCCCCAAAATTCTACAAGTGAATGTCCTGAATCTACCAAGCATGCACACAAAACAAGGGGCTCGCGGACCCCCACTATCAAACTATCACTTCTAAATGTTAGACCAGCAAAAGAACATGGGTGACACCACTACCAAGATCGGATGATACACTCAAGGAGTAACCAAGGTAAGTAGTCTTGTTCAGAGGACTTAAAACATTGAACCCTCACCGAAAGGTAACTTCGGTAAGTTATCCATATTTAATTCTTAGCATTGCATCTTTAATTGCATATCATATTTATCTTTCTCGCATCTTGCATCAAAGCATATTTACTTCTTTGCATAAACATTTTTCTTTAGCATATTTAATTTCTGCATTAGCATTGCATTGAAAAACCTTAAAGCCCCATGTGAATAATCTTGTGGTGTGTAACAACTCAATAAAGATATTCACTGTGGTGGCATAAAAATAATTATTCATTCATCTAGTTGCATTTGCATCATAGTTCTTTGCATACATATAAATTTATAAAACTCCAAAAATATTTTCATGCTGATGTTTTACATAGAACAATCATGATCCATATCTAGACACATGAAGCTAATATGGCTAACCACTAATGCTTAATCAAGTTCCACTAGCTTTGTTGTCTATTTGAGTTCAGCAGATTCGAAGGAAGAGAGACATGATAGGTCGACATCCACATCGCCATCTACCTCAACTTCCACACCATCAATGACCCTACACTTCAATCCCGGCTTGGGGAAGAGCTTTTTGATTATCCGGATAAGTATCTCTACTATATTATTATTATTATTATTAGCTAAATATTTAGTTTGCTTGGTTTGCTAAGAGTTTAGTTTTATAAAAGTCTTGTCATTTAAAAGAGTCTTTGCTAGAGTTTGAGAATAAATAAATAGGAGTGTACCAGGAGGTTCTCTTTTCCACCTATAAAATAATCTCTCGAAAATAAATCTCATGCATGGAAATGATGAATAGTTGCTCCGCCGTAATTCCTTTTTTGAGTGCCTAGCTTTCAAGCTTAATTTCTCTTGAGCCTTAAATGCAAAACTGCTTTTGACTTGAGACACACCTTGAACCTGAAACCTGTGGGTTGCAAACTGCTTACTCTAAAGTCTAGGTAATTGACGGACATGATATATAAGAGTCTGAGCTGCTATTGATCATACTCCTAGTGATGCTAGATTTCTGAAGATTTATTTTAAAAATTAAAAAAGTGCACATGATAAGTTCCTGTGTGACAGAGTGTTGAACCTCCTACCACAGCCATATATACATGCTCCCTAGATTAGGAAAACCTTTTTGATTTATATATAGGCTGCTTGCTTTGCATTGAGTTTGTTCAATCTTTGTCGACCCTTAGAAACTTGTCATGCTGATCATGTACACTCCACCACCATTCCATTTCATTTCATTCCACTCCACTTATATATATGCTATTTCCACCCTGGAAGTACGTATCCACCATATATACACTCATCACATACATACCACTATCCATTTCACTCTAGACACTAAAAATGTTCTACTCCTATCCTGGGAGAGAGCAACCAAAAATATTTCTTATACCCATCCACTCATTGCTAGCCAATATCTTACAAAAGCTCCATTACTTATATATCTCTCAAAAGTTGTTGCAAAAGAGATTTGGGTTGTATTTAAAAAAATAAAAAAAAAGAAAGGGAGATGAAAAATGGACAAGTGTCCTACGGGCGAGTAGAGCCTACCTCCCTAAAGAGAAGAGATGAAAAATGAACAAGTGTTCGAGGGCTTAGTAGAGCCCACATCAAAAAAAAAAGAGAGAGAAAAATAGACACAAGTCCGAGGGTGAGTAGGACGCACCTCTCTAAAAAAAAAAGAGAAATAAAAGACAAAAGTCTAGGGCGAGCAGAGCCCACCTCTCCAAAAGAAAAATAAAGAAATAAACAGATACAACCCAGATTCTCTAAAAAATTCCAAAAGAGAGATAATTCCTCAAGGAGCATAAGTAAGATTTTTCCTCAGTCATTCTATCTACCTTACTATATTTCCTACCATCTATATTCTGTCCACCATACACATGCACCACTTGATCAGTGTGACTTGTGACTTTGGATCCATTGCTTGAACCTACAATATATGCTTAGTAAGTAGAATTAGTTTCTCCCACCTATGAGCTCTAGATATAAATCCTTAGATATAGGGTGAGAGAGAAGAAGGCATAGTGTGCTACTCTTGCCTTAGCCAAAAATACCACAGATTATGAGAGAAAGGCAATACAACCTTGTTACCTTAGTGAGGATCCACAAATACCATAAATGAGAGACTTGAGAGAGTCATACTAGGAACTTTGAGTTTTATTTTGAAAACTTGCAAAACTCCAGAAGGACAGTTGAACAAAGAGTTTGAGATATGGTGCTTGACTTAATTGTTCTATCTTTCAATTACCCAAGATCCAAAGAAAAAGCTATAAGCTCTATGGTTAAAGGTAATATGGGTAAGTTAAAAGTTATCAAAATTTTATTCCTATCTAGAGAGAAATTTTGTTTGAAAGCATGTGTATTGTTGAGGCATGAAAGCGTTGCAGCAACTCCTGATCCATTGCTAATTTTGACTTTGCTAGGGACTAGCAAAGGGTAAGTTTGGGGAGCTTGTTGACGTCTGTTATAGCATAAAATTACTAGTCAATTAAACATGAATAAGGGCTTAAAATGAATATCAGCATAAGTCTAGGGGCTTTAACTAACATAGTTCAACGAGTTTTGGTGATTTATATATTTTCGAGGGGACTTAATGAGATAAATGTAGAGAATATTGGAGAAAGTTCCGGAATATACATCCCATATGATGACAAGATTTGACCGTGAAGTAACTCAATCCGAAAAGTGGACTAAAACATTTTAGAAAGTACCAGAGAACACCAGAAGGAACAGGAAGCCGAGAGGGGATAGCCCCCGGCGGCCGCCAGAAGTTTTAGGCGCCCGGTGGGGTCACCCCCGTCGACCCTCACATTTGGAGGTCGGTTCACTACCGTCATTGAGGTTGTTTCTACACCGTTGCTCAAGGTCGGTTTGATCCAATGGTGGAGATTAGTTACTTGTCCGCTACTCTACTTGTCCGCTACTCTACCTCAGGACTATATAAGCAGCCCCAGGGTCGACCCATAGGCATACATCTCTCATTATAATTCATTATCTCTCAGTTGTAGAGGTGTCCCAATGTAAGGATAACCTCTCTCTAAGAGATTAGTGAATTATAATGTAATTAGAAGCAAATTAGAATCACAATTAGAAGAGTTAGTATAAGAGGATTGGAACTCATTAGTTCTAATCTTTAGAACAAGAGAGATAGAGAGAGGGAAGGAATTGGAGGAAGTGCCGGCCTGTCGGTGCTATCTCCACACTTGTACCTCGGTGGAAGTTAATCTACACTTGGAGTTACTCTGGTAATCTACTTCTTCTTTTAGTAAGTCATATTGTTTATATTTATTCTTATTGGTCTATGAGTCTCTCTTTTGAGTACTTTAATCTATTGCAATAGGTTAAGGTAATATTCGTAGTGTAAGCGTGGTGCTTAGGCTCGGGTATCTCATAGATACACCCTACCCTCTGGAGCGTGGTAATTCGTGGTAGTGACAGTGCCATTGATTCCTTTGGATTCCACATCCCGTTGGATAGGACTAAGTAGGAACAAAGTTACTGGGGGAATAGTAAGTTTCGGCCTTGCTTTCCTTTGAGTACATCCCCATAAGAATATTATCAACATCACTTACCAAATTAAGATTTAGCTATCTTAGTAAACCTCTCTATACCGTCAACCCTTTTAGTCTTGTGCTACTCCGGATTAAGATTAGATCGTAGTCACCCTCACCCGTTTCCCTGTGGATTCGATATTTAACCCTCTCCCAGGTGAAGTGCTCACCGGTATCCGTGCGCCTGCGGATTATACAAATTATAAATATTTCTGTGGGCTTAGCAAATACCAACAGTAGGATCCTAGTGCTAAAGTTGACAAGAATATTCGGCGGCTTGCTTTCAAGTACACATTGCATAATGGTGAGTTATATCAGAGGACCGCTGAAGATTTGTTGCTAGAGTGCTAAAGTGGCAATGGGAGAAGTTCATGAAGGCATTTGTGGTACATATCAATCGGCCTCGAAGATGAAGTGGTTGTTGAGATGGGCTGGTTTCTATTAGCCTACTATGATGGCCGATTGTTTTCATTACTACAAAGGTGGTGAAGAGTGTCAACGGTTTGGAAATATTCAGCTAGTGCCAGCTGCTATGCTTCATCCTGTCATCAAACTGTGGCCTTTCTGTGGATGGGGATTAGACTTTATTGGACAAAATTCATCCTCCATCTTCGAAGGGGCATAAGTTCGTCTTGGTTGCTACCGACTACTTCACTAAATGGTCGGAAGCAGTTCCATTGAAGAACATGACACACAAGGAGGAACGTCATTTATGACAAAGGAGGTAAAGGACTTTGCCGAATCATACAAAATTAAGATGCTCAATTCGTCTTCATATTATGCTCAAGCCAATGGTCAAGCGGAATCCACTAACAAGACTTTGATCAAGCTTATTAAAAGATAGATGAACATCCAAGAAGGTGGCATGGAGTCTTGTCGAGGAAGAGCAAGTCGTTCCAAATCGGTGACTTAGTGTGGCAAACTATATTACCGATAGGGACAAAGAGCAATTAATTTGGCAAGTGGTCACCCAATTGGAAAGGTTCTTTCAAGATGGTCAAAGTGATATTCGGGAACTCCTATATGCTTGAGCCTATGAATGAAGAACGACAAGCAAAGGCGATTAACAGGAGGTATTTGAAAAAATATTTCCCTCGTGTTTGGCAAGAGGCCCAGTGCTCTCCAAACAATGGCGGATGCATGCATCGCCCTTAGAACAAAAATGGCCGATACATAGTATCGCCCTTAGCCACCGGACAACCGATACGATGGGCATTCGTGTTGTTTGGTTTTCTTTGTTTTGTTTTCAGGTTCGTGCATATCTCACCTGAAAACAGGGGGGCATATGTTGACACTCAAAATAGTACCATGCTACTTTTGGAATGGAAAAATGTGAGAGAAAGAATGGATGCATGGACGGTGTTATTTTATATGAAGAACACGTGTCAAAAAATGTCCTAAACATAGTCAAGAGGGAATACAAGGCACGAGAATCAAAGAAATCAGCAAAAGAGGCATGCAACCACAAATACGGCGCCCGGACGATCGTTGCATGCATGGCGCCCCGGATGCATGGCTCTCGGACGCGTCCGGCGCATGCATGCGCGACCGTCCGACGTGCGTCCGGCGCCGTTAAAAAATAGGGTCCGATTGCATGGCCCTACGGGACGCGTCCGTGGCGTGCTTGGCGCGTCCGGCGCTTCTATTTTTGGGCGTCCGGCGCTATTCGCGATCTCGCGCCCGAGATTTTTCCTAATTCGAACCGATTTTATCTTGGGTTGGTTTTTGGAGAGTCCTGATGTTTGGAACGCCCAAGGGCGGTTTTCTAAAAGGATAAGACCACCCTCCTCTATATAATAAGAGGTTCATGGCCGATTTGATCCCATCTACATCCAATCGACAAACACATCTACTACCGTCTTGCTTGTAGGTCATCCTCTCTCCTTCTTCTTCGCCGCCGATGCCACGAACGGAAGATCGGCGACAACAGCGCCCTAGAGCGGTCAGGCCAGCTAGGGCAGCCCATTGCCGCCGCACACCCTCACGGGGTCCGTCCCGGGCGTGTGGGGTTTCGGGTTTCAAGAGACTTCGCCGGCGTGTCTTGCGTATCGCGCTCCCGACGAGGCTTCTCCGACAACGTGTCTTGCGTATCGCGCTCATCGTTGGAGGCACAAGGTCAAGGTGTGGATATCCCTAGGCGCTTGCCGATCTTCGATTTCGGCTTGCCCTACGTAAAGCGATCTAGCTCTTATTTTCGGTGTGTTACCGATTTTATCGTCAACGATCCTGTTACAAAATACTGAAAGAAATCGAATGTCAGTGTGCTGGTTAAGTTACTCGGCATTTACACGCCAAAGTGGCTACGACTGTACGTGACTACACTCCACGCCTACCAGTGCAGTAGTTCTCCATCAACGAAGCTGAAGTTAATTACTTGTCTCTTTTTTCTACTGCACCGACGCATTATGTGGAGCACGTCGCATCATAGTAATTCCGTTCTTCAAGGCAAGGGCCCTAAAATTTCATGAAAGAACGGGCATCCTCTCAACGCATTATGTGCTGCGTCGCATCATAGTAATTCCGGAAGGACGATGTCATCAATGGAGCGATGGGATTCATTAGATGTCTCCAATACCATGATTTTTTTTCGTCTATGGGTGTGTTTAGATCACTGAAAATTGACACTGTAGTAAACTAAAAAGCATTTTAGCACTTTTTTGTCAAAATCGTCTCGCAATGTTTACCTATATTTTATACCTGAACATGCGTATTTTGGTGTATTTAATGCTTCCTCGTGATGGAAAATTTAGAAATTTTAGAGACAAGTTAGGTTCTTAAGTTTTGCTTTTTTGAGACATGTCAGGGATAACAATTAGAACGGGCTTACCATGTCATCATGTGTGACCACATAAGTCTCTTCTTACACGTCTACTGGCCCACTATTTTTTTTTTTTTTTTTTGAGATTTGGCCCACTATTTTCTGGAACTAGCTGTTTTCGTCATTAGCAAAGAAAAAGAATGTGGAAAAGAAAGAAGAGGAAATTAAGGAGATATTTGGTCCGACCCTGAGCTTTTTGTTTTTTTTTTTTTTTTTTTTTTTGAGGCGTTCCCTGAGCTTTTTGTTACCTCCACATCTTGCAATCAACAGACAGTGGAGTAGTGGGCCATATCTAGCGTGAACGTCCTTCCATTGGGCTGGCTGCAGCAGTAGGCGAGCAACTTGGATGGGCCAGGGCCCATGACACAGCTAGTATTGGGCAAGGCCTGGTCCAATACATCTGGTTTGAAACATAAACACAAGGTCGTAGTAGTCTCAAACTTCAATGAGCAGGAGCACAACAAATGAAGGCCCATATTGAACATCAGTCTCAATGGGTCAATGTTTTAAAATTTTGACATAAGACAGTTGTGGAAATCTATTTATTGAGCGACAAATGGAGTACATGGTAAACTTCAACATATCTAAAAATATTATTTCAAGTCGTCAACTCATTGAAGTTTGGCCCAATGAGTCGGCCAAGCACTCAGATGCCTTGACCACTATTTAGCCACTTACGTGGAACACCACTCGAATGCAATTTAAGGCACCACTAAAAGAAATATGTAAGCAGATAAGGTACCACACTTGACTTCTAGTACTAGACCACGCCTCCAAGCCACAATGTTCAACTTCATAGACTTCCATCATTCAACATCTCACGCAGAATGCACCTGCTGACCTGCTCTCCAGCGCACACGCGCCCATGGCTGAATAAGGCTCACACGGACACATGTAGCACATCTTGTGAAACATAGACACAACATCTTCCATTTATGCAATGGCAACAAAGCTTGGTAACTTTGAATCGCCCGGCCGAGCAAACACTATCTGCATATCATACAAATAGTAGTCAACAACCAAATTAAAAGTTACCTCATAACTGAAGGTAATTACATAATTTAGTGTCGATACTAAGCGCGTACCTGGTAGTCTATACAAATACGCGATTTGAACATAGCCGCACAATAACCTAAATAATACTCCCAAGTACGGATGAATTTTTCGTCAAATCCTAGGGCAAAAGCTTTTCTGCGAAATATCAACCCAAATGAGGATATAGTATTAATTGGTATCAATAAATAAGCACTTGCAACTACACTTAATTTTGGGGTAGTATTGTATTTACTCTTTGTTTGCGGTGAAGTTGTCAAACCAATTCATTAGAGTGGTGTAGTAGTGGTCCCCGATATTCTCAACATGTTGAACGCTGCACAAAGGAGTACTTACCATCAATATATAGAAGTGCATGATAATCCATAGATCACTTTATTAGACAATAGCTACAAAGTATATAGTTGAGTTACTTGAGCCTTGATGCATTAGTCGCGGCAGACACAATCCGGCTTAATGAAGGTAGACAACCACCGGGGAAGATATATGTCTTTATAAACTCAGGCCGCAACCTCATTTTGTTATACATTTCCTCTACCAGCACAATGGTCTGTGTAGGTAAATTTAATTTTCAGAAAAAAAATATCTTGTTGGTTTTTATAAGTTAAATATATATTGTTAATAATTAACCTGAAGGACAAATATGCCGTGTTCTGCCAAATGATACTCGCAGGCGGCAAAAAAATCTTCATAGAACTCATGTCCAACGTGTTCAAGCATCTCACTAAATGATCAAGGAGAACATAGTTATCAGACCAGCAGCTGATGAACTATCATTTCTGTTATGATCACTCAAGCAGTACTACTCACCAACTTATAATCCTATCAAACTTTTGGCCATTCGGTATTTGACGGTAATCGCAAAGTAGGAGAGTTATGTGGTCCTGCATATACAAAAGATATTTGTAATAATGCCTTTTCCAATGCTAGCTAATTAATATTTCTGAAATATAGTCTCAAGCCACTACTATCAAGAAAGGAATGTAACTGACCTCTAATCTAGCTTCTTTTACCTTCCTCTTCGCATATTTCAGTTGCTCCTCTGATAATGTAATTCCTGTGCACTTGCAACCAGTTTTCTTCACCAACCGTATTGCTAAAGTGCCCCAACCACAACCAATGTCAAGAACATGATGCCCTGACTCCACCTTAGCCTTGAGATATCCATTGCAACCATGGGACATGATAATTATATAAGGTCGTAGTTTTATATGCAAGCTACTAGTAATTAATAAGGCAATGCATATGTGGCAGTTGTCTCAAGATCAGGTGAGATTTTTGATCTAAGAGAGTCCAAACAAGCACAATTAATGCATGTTATGACTGTTACCTTATTAATGAGACTGTCAAGCTTACGTAGCTGGGCTGCTTCTAAGCTCTCGTCCTCAGCCTACCATTAGAACCAATATATCCAGGTTATTAAGAAATCTTTAGAGTAGTATTACTCACAAGAGAATATACACTACGTAATTTTTTTGTCCGAGAACAGAGCTTCATAATTTACAATGTGGAAATCAAATCATGGGACTTTCCAAACCTTGAAAATGCCAGAAGAATAGGTCATTGTTGGATCCAGATAAAGAGCAAAGAAATCATTACTCTGCACAAAAAGTATTATAAGATTGAAATAAATCTTTCATTCCTTAGTCATTTCAACAACAATGGCAATGAATGATTTCCAGCCTAAGGATAGAGGGAGAGAATAGTTGTAAAAGTCGAACAGTTAGTTATCTTATTTGTTCTAACTCACTAACCAGATCATAGTGTTCAGATATATTTTTACGAGCTTTGGAAACACTATTCTTCCGCCAGGCATGGAGCAAAAAATATTTTGCAAATCCAACACCACTAATTCCAAGCAATGGTGTCCACCAGGCCTTCCTTGTGTAAGCACTGCAGGGCACATTTGAACAAGTTCACAGTAGCATATTTATATATGATCCTTCATATTGATGAAACAGTTGAGATGGTTTTCGTAGAATTAGGATGATACCTTGTCCTATTAGTACTGTATATTCTCTTGCGTTCACATCTATTAGCCAAAAAATCTGTACCAATATGGCTCATAGATTTAGTCAGAAAAACACAAACAGAGTAGATATGTGAAGCTATTTTCTATTCCGAGTATAAAATTTTGTTTTCAGCATCCAAGTTTAATGTCTTCAAGGAACAACCACACCATTTTTCCCACTAACATATTGGAAAAGATTAAACAAGAATTGAATCTATTGTTTTTAAAGGATTATCCTGAAATTTCTTTTCTCTAGTCTCCTGACTTCACTGGATTTTATAAATATGTAAAAAAAAATAAAACAACCGGCCATACAATTTTGTTTTCAGCATCCGAGTTTAAAGTCTTACCCTAACAAGGTTCACGAGGCCGTTTCGGTGATCAACAAATGAGATATAGCCATGGATGTAGGCCGATGCAAAACCAATGTCTCCTTCTGTTGCAGCCTAATGAAAACATGAGGCACAGTAAAGTTGTATCTGACATGAGATGCGAAGAAGAATGCAGAATGTAGCTTGAAGGTAACAAAAAAGTTTGAATAAGACATAAAAGAGAGAAGAGAACCTTCCAATAGAACTGAGGATCATGAACTCGTATCACAGATTTTATAGGACATTTCTCACATGCTTTACCAAAGCTAAACATAGTGCCTCCATCCTCGAGCATGCTGCGCACAAAAACTGATGTGAGAATCTTGATTAGAGGGATTGTGCTGTGTAAGCATAGTCGTACTAGCCTCACCAGAAGTTACCAATAGAAATGTATTGGTCTAAATTTCTTGCTACCAAATAACGTGCGCCAGCCTCAGTCCATGATGCGACCATCGGTTTTGGGTTAACCAAAAGGTCACATTTCGTTCCAAGCAATCCAGATGCTGCTGCTTTGCCAGCCTGAGTTAATTCAGTTGGCCATAAATAGAATGCACTCCCATAAGTATCTGCAGAATGTTCAGAACATTTCGTTTCAAAAAGTTCAACTGCGGATGGAATACCTTAACGCTTTCCTCATGGTATCCGAAGCCTGTTATTCAGAAAGGAGTGAAACATTTCAGTCTTACATATATTGGAATTTCTTAAATGGCATGCTGGTTGAAGTGAAACAAAAGTGGTTACCTTGATATGAGCCGCAAAACCATATTCCCTCTTTCCTTGGATGTTATTGAGCTCATGATTAGCCTTTGCAGCAGCAGTAGAAGGAATTGGGTGGCTAGTATGCCATTTAAGCAATACATGATTGGGAACACGAGGAGGGTTCAGTGTCACAAGTAGAGGCCCGGCAGATTCAATGTTCTAGCAAATCAAATGGAGAAGAAAGTTCCACACTTAACAGTTGCATATTGTGTAAAATATATTACAAATATTTTTTCATCAACCATCATGGGAAAGAAAATTAATAAATATAGAGTACATCACTTTATGAACCATGTTAATTAGTGACTATCCCCCCGCCCGCAACCCCCCACCAGCGTCGATTTATCAAAAAAAGATTACTTAGTCACCTGAAGTATATTTAGCCAGAAGGTAACACAAACACCACTGCTTGTTGTCCCCAAGAAGTTCCTAGCGCTCCATGCGGAGGAATTATGTGGCATCAAACTTTCATCACAGTGGAGGTACACATTACTGCAAAGACGAAAAATACAAGAATTGAAAATTATTGCAGATCATATCAATGAGGAATAACAGGAACATATAGTGTGTCTTACCTGTGGATATACTGAAAAGCTCCAAGAGTCCTCAGTTCCTCATCTGTTGCTTCAGCTCCTAGTACCTTTAGTGCATCCTGTGCATTAACACCTAATATGATCCTATCGTACATCTCCTCTGAACCATCAACCTCTAAAATTTGGTAACCTGTTTCCAATATCATAAATTTTTTTCTCATTAGTTAATAAGTAGGATAATTTTCTTTTTAAGAAACTAACTATAGTTGGCAGTTCAAAAGTATCTTTTCCAGAACCCAACTATATGTTGGTTAAGGTCATAAGATTTTTCTGATTAGTTAATAAGTAGGATAATTTTCTTTAAGAAACTAGCTATAGTTTGCAGTTCAAAAGTATCTTTTCCAGAACCCAACTATATGTTCAGCTAAATGGAAAAGCAGCCTCACATCAGTAAAACCAAATAAAATTTAACCCCACCTGCTTCAAGATTTGGTTTGCCGAATTGGTCTCCTAAAATTCTAGCCCACGTGAGAACACGGTTGGATTAAATAGATTTCTAAACATATGGAACAATGGATTTACCTCCGTTGGTCTTTGAAATAGAGCTGACTGCAGAGCCAATCTTAATCTGACAACCCTTGCTCTCCAATTCTTCTCTTACCTGCACATATACATAGATAGGTCGTATGATACATGACGATCGTTTATATATTTAATTTAACAAAGAAAAAGTTGCATGATGTACCTTGTTCACGTAGGACCCTGAACCACCTTTGACGGTAAGCCATTGCGAGTGACTAAAAAACTGAATAGATGCATAGTTCCATTGGACTAATTAGCATCATAATGGTAATCAGATTCATTAATGCACAGTGAATTAGTGGAGAACAAATAAACATCTAAAGCAGATGTGTAAGCACCTCAAGAAGCTGATTGTCACGGAAAAAATGAAAGCACAAAGACAGCTGGGAAGCCCAATAATCTTTCTGATGGACTATACCAAATGCATGCACACACTGGGATCTGCAGACAATACACAATTTTTCAGTGTCTTGACTCTTGAAATAATATGATAAAAATGGAGAATAATATGTATAAGTGCATTAGTAACATACAAGGTAGGCATCCTGGAAAAGCTGCGAATATCTATGTGACTGAATAAAATGCCCCAAAGTTTCATTCCAGTCAGGGTCTCTTTCGTGGTCCTCCAAGTACCTTAGGATCAAAATAATGGTTCAATTATATATAAATAATTCGGCAACACTACAAATGGCGTATGGCATACTGCATAAACTCTCATCATTGAATCCATTGGGAACTCACTTGAGGGCATGATTCTTGAACTTGAATATCTCATGGATTACCAGCCAGAATCTTGGGCTAAGCAAATTGCTTTTCTGCACCAACACACTAGACATACCATTGCGGCTTCCCCACTCGAAGCCTTTACCTTTGTTCAGCCTCATGCTCGCTGAGAAGGACATGTCTGATGTATCCATCTCCACCCCAAGCCTTTCAAACCATTCCATCATGTTTGGGCTGTTCACCTACAATTGCGAATTTGTTACAAATTACAACACACGAGAGTAGCAATGTAGCATATATATACGAAACAGCCTAGAAACATAACAGACGTTGCCTGACATGGGCCCATCATATAGTTTTCTAAACAGCGAATTGGCTTGTAGTCCAATGGTAGGACGGTCCAGTGGGACGCTACCCACCAGGGTTCAAATCCTGGTGCTCGCACCTTTTCTGGGATTTTCCTAGGATTTTCGGCGTTGTGCATTAAGTGGTAGCGGCGTTCCGTCGACGACGAGGCGCCCATGGTGACTTCGGGAATCTCTGGACCTGCCGGGTGCTCAGTCCTTCGGAGGTGCTCATAGGGGTAGGGTTTGCGTACGTGTGTTCTTAGGGGAGAGTGTGCGTGCGTGTTGTGAGCGTCTGCGTTGTACTGTGTAATTCTCAAAAAAAAAAAAAAAAAATATAGTTTTCTAAACATACCCAAGGCCAAACCTCCTCTAGAAATGTATTAGATGATGTGGCGATCTCAAGTCAGAAAAGGGGCCTCTAGATGGATTTAATGGGCTGCCTACTGGGCCCTAAGGGCCGGATTACCAAGAGAGGAGCCTGTGCAAGGGCCCAAGGTCGCCAAAGCCCCTGTCGATGCACATAAATAGCCCATTTGCCAGTGCTGGCTAAGCCCACTTCTTTTATAGATGAGTTTGATATGATCTCAAGTTAGAATAGTTGTCTACTAAATTATTTATGATTATCTTAGTACGTTCTTCACATCATCTCAAACTTATTTTCTCTGGACAGAACAATTCTGTATTAGGAAACAGCACAAAAACTTAACAGAGGCCACTCGACTTGGGGACTGCCCTGCCATGCAGTTTTCCACACAGGCTCCAGGTTAAGGCGCTCGTCTGAAAATGCATTGGATGATTTGGACGGCTTAAAGTCGACTGCCTCTGGAATTGGCCTCAAAATCAAATGGATTTGAAGGGACAGCACTTATCATCAATAAATACCGTTTGATAGAAATGGCTGGTTCTACTGATTTAAATAAGTTCAATCCGCTCTCTCTGCCTAATTGAATTTGGAACAAAGTGCTCCTATCGTTCTCTGTTTAGTTATTTCTTACTAATCTTTTCGATAACTATTAAGGGTTGTACTACACTAGTCAGGGCATTTTGATCACTTTTAACTACTTTTTCATCCATCCCTACTAGATAACTCTACGGTCCAAGAGCTAATTAGCACAGTTGAAGAGTGTCTTCTAGTAAATACAACATTGAGTAAGGTTTGTCAGAAAATACTGTCACTGCAGACACTGGCCTACATAATAATTTCATGTGAGGAAACCCAACAATTCAGGAGCTAATATATGCATGTTCCGCGCACCGGGTTGAAGACCATGAGGCCGAGGTCGACGACGACACGGCCTTCGTCACCGGCATCGACGGCGGCGGTCTTGGCACCGCCGAGATGCTCCTCCTTCTCGTACACGGTGACGCACACGCCGCCGCTCCTCGCTAGCTCATATGCCGCCACTAGCCCGCTTAGGCCACCACCCACCACCGCTACCCTCATCTCTCTCTCTCTCTCTCTCGGTCTCGTCTCCTATGCAGCTTTGCAAGTCCGGGTGTAAGGTAGCAAGCTAGGCTCACTCTCTGCTCAACTGCTGCTGAACTGCGCCGTAGTACACATCAGGACTCTCTGTTTATATAGAGAGAAATCGTCGTGCTGTACCACTGGATGGATATCCAAGGCGCCTTTTTGGTAGCGTTGTACCGTAGTCATTTTTTGGGGAGCAAGGATCGATATCCCAAGGCACAGCAGGCAACAGTGCCATTGGCTCGGACCACCTCCTGCAGCTGCAATGGCTGTCGAGCAATTACTGACACCGAGTACCTGCTGGAAGAGTGAAGATTGGTGTCCGCACGCGACGATACATAGCGTCTCCAGATTCAAATTAAACCCCGTTCAAAGCCAACCACAACTGCGATCAATTAATATTTAATTCTACCGTATCTACCAACTTTCACTATATGCTGTCGCGGTGGTGCGGAATAGTCAAGCAATGATCTGCATGCATCACACCTCACGAACATTGGCCCATGCATGGACCATACGTTTAAAGATCTTGCTGAGAAGTGAATGCCAGCGCCGAGCAGTAAAATTGACAACGACTACCATTGTTAATTTTAAGATATTTGTTTGGCTGTTTAGAGAGTACCATTAGTATTATTTGTTATGTTTTAAACTTATACTTACCTTTAGTTTCAGAACATGATGGGGCTGCGGCCCCTCCAGTTTATTCAAAAAAAAAGTTTCAGAACATGATTAATAAATTTAGATTTAAGGACTTGAGGTATTGTAGTAGCAATTGCCCCAAGATTTGTCTTTCCAACTCACAAACCACAAGATGCCACTATTAATCTGTTCACCCTATTGGGACTACAAAAGTTAGGGATTGTTTAGTTTCCATGAGATATAAGACTTATTAACTCAAAAGGTGAAATATGTGACTTATTTAACTAAACAATAGGGACTTATTAAGTCATGGGACTTATAAGTCACTTGCAATCATTTTCTCTTCTTTTTCACCTTGACTTATAAGTCACCCATTTTTTTTCATTTTTTTTTTCCATGACTTATAAGTCACTTGCAACAAAACAAGCATGACTTATAAGTCACTGATTTTTAGTCCCGACTTAATAAGTCATCCGACTTATGGAAACCAAACAGGACCTTAGCATTGTCACCAGACATGCCGCCACCCCACTATTTCGCATTTTGGTCCACCAGTAATCTAGAGAGCAGGTTTCACTTTGTTATTCTTTCCATATCTCGAAACTGTCATGATCGGTACAGAACATGCCCTTACATGGTATAAATCTAATTAAAACTGTCAGGTACTATATTGTCATCCTCTATGTCCTTTACGGATCGAGTTTCCTTTTGCTAAGAAGGTCAACTTTTTTCAATGAACCTCGTTCGTGATACGACACCCTGCCTAAGTCAGTACATATATAAAAAGTAGTTGTGTTACCTTATTTGATGTTGAAAACTGGTTTTTTATCTTTGGTACTTTATTCGGCATTTCTGCTAGCTAGTTCGTAGTCTCATGAAATGGACAGCAAAAAGAATATTTTGCCACTATTAAATGTTTTCCTTCCTCGTGCAACCGTAATGCCTTCACTGTCAGATGGAAACACCGAAGAAAATGATAAAATATTTTATGCGACGGGGCACAACTGTTCGTTCGACTGCCTCTCGGATGAGTCAATGGCACGCTGGTTCCACCAGACTCATGACACAAGAGAGAAAATATATCGGCTTAATTTCTCTTGTGGAGCCGCTTGTATCAGCTCCGTTGAGAACCCGTTACCACCGGCAGCCGTGCAGAGGACACCATCACACACCCTATCATGGATCCGCACTAAGTCTTCATGTTGTGCCGGCAGCCTCGATGAGCCACATTCTCTAGATCTTGGTTAGGTGTACCGCCATAGGCTTCGGATCTCACACGCTGTCGATTTGTCTACAACTCAAGGCTCTATAGGGCCATCGCGGATGAGTGGGTGGGCTCGGACATTGGAGAATATAGAGTAGCCACCAGAGATGTGGCATACTGCCCAGACGTGGGTGCCGCCAAGGATCCTTTTTCTCAGTTTGCTTATCTACGGCGCTTAACCTACACTGAGATGTACGGGTTGAGTCGGGCGCAAGAGGACGATGACCCAACTTTGATATTTTTTTATACCAATGTAAGGGGTTGTTCGGTTTCAATAATTCATGTGACTTATTAAGTCAAAAAGTGAAATAAATGATTTATTTTTCCCAAACAAGTAGAGAGTTATTAAGTCATGTGACTTATAAGTCACTTGCAACCATTTCCTCTTATTTTCAGTCCTGACTTATAAGTCATCTGTCTTCTCTTCTTTTTTACCCTGACCGTCTCAGGTATAGAATCGTGCTGAAGTTTATGCAGTAGTGTGCATCCAAGAATATAACTACATTTTATTTAAACCTCAGACAAGATAGTGGATCTTGGCAGGTATGTGACCACATCGTGGCCGGAGAGCATGTGCTTGTGTGCGATCTTGGCAGAAAGCCTGTGCATAATAAGACACGGGCAGATCGATTTATGGCAAAATTTAGTACGCAGCAAACCGAGTAAAGACATCGATCCCATATCTGGTGGAGAAAAATATCAAGGGCGCAGCATACAGCCATTTATGGCAAGGTTCGTACGCACCAATCCGAGTAATGGCATCGCCTCTAAAAAGGTAAAAATAGATAAGCAGTTGTCTCAATTTTTCTGTGTATATATATGTCATATGTGCGAAAACACAAATATGAATGAGGTAATATTGGGATTATCACTCCATTCGATCAAACCTTGCCCGAACCGAATAAGCATGCAATTGTAGCCTCCATGTAATGTCCC
The DNA here is from genome assembly GCA_015847255.1 of Hyparrhenia diplandra. NCBI lineage: Eukaryota > Viridiplantae > Streptophyta > Magnoliopsida > Poales > Poaceae > Hyparrhenia > Hyparrhenia diplandra. The sequence continues at coordinate 481,102 of JADLZK010010164.1, forward strand.
GTAAAAAGAAACTATAGCTAGCTTCATTGCCGAGATGTTAAACCTGTAAGGCTCTGAGCTACTTCAAAAAGTTTGAGATAACATTGTTTTGCAAAAGTACTGGCGTTGGGTAAACACGACATTTCTGTATTTTGCAAAATTGTGACCCTTTGTTTTTTCCTGGGAAGCCAAAATTATAATAATGTTTCCTAGACGGAGGGAGTAGATATTGAAATACCTATATTAATAAATGCAAGCACACATGCGTGTTTTTTTCCTGGGAAGCCGTGGTCAAAGCTGGAGTGCCATGTGCTAGTGCCCTTGTGGCCTGTGGCGATATGCCGTTCCTATCTGCTACCTCTAATCCCCCAGATCCCTGCCCCTTCATCCTCTAATCCATCCGAATAACACCACCATCTGATTCCTCATCGTTCCCGCATCAGATCGATCCCAACAATACCTGTTTTGTTGATGGCTTCCACTCACAGCAGTATCGACGAACTGCAGAACTGCTGTATCCCTCTTTTCCTCTTTGTGATTGTCCTTGAAATCCTTCCTCTTCCGCTCAAATCTCTGCCCTATTGTTTGTTGTTGGCCTGATCCAGCGCTCCAATCTTCTAATCCAGCCTGAATCCATCTCTTCCTTAAACTCCTCGCTGTTCTCCCTGCTCGGAGGCGAGCTGTGTCCTAGTCGAAAGCAGAGGCTGTGGCAGAGGCGCCCCCGCCCAGGGCTACTGCTGCTGCACGCGGCCGCCGAGTACCTTGACATCGACATATTGCTGCCGGCCTCCAGCAGCACTGCTTCTGCACAAATCAGCAGCAAACCGCTGGATGAGACCACCGCGGACACGAGCATCTTGGCCCCGTCGGTGGAGACCGACGAGGTTGTCTTCTAGCGATTCTGTAGCTGTCGGCAACCAATCCATGCACTCTGCTCAACCATCAGCTCCTTCTTTCGACGAAGCACCACCACTGCCGGCTATTGACCCTGAGCCGCCTGATCCCTCGCCGCGGCCCATGGCTGTTGTCGGTCGCCAGGACGACACGACACGGGTTGGCTCTCCGATCGGCGCACCCACCCCTCAACAACCTGTCCTTGGTGCGCCGACGTCGTCGCTGCTGGCGTGGAACTGCCAAGGATCGGGTGGATCTCTGCGCAGCTCTACGATGCTACACCTCGACCGACTACTTACATCGACAAAGCCGCAGGTTTGTTTTATTTCTGAAACCAGAAATTCCAAAATTACTAGAAATGCTTTGGTTAATCGATTTAATATTTTTGATGCTTACGTTGTCCCGCCTCAAGGCCTTTCTGGAGTCCTTTGGCTCCTTTGGAATCGCGATGTAGTTGTTTCTGTAGACTACTCTAGTCACTACTTAATTTTAGCCTCATGTACTTATAAGCAAACTATGTTTAGGTTTGGTTTAATTTGCATGTACGGTGATCCTAATCACAGGAACACCTCCTCTATTTGGGCAACTGTGCAAGATTATGTTGTAAAATATCCTGGCTTGCCTATGATTTGTATCGGTGACTTAAACAATATTATGTCTACTAATGAAAAACAGGGTCCTTGTCCTGCCAATCTTAGTCGTATATCTAATTTTTGTTGCATGGTTAAAGAATGTGGTTTGTTTGACTTGGGTTACAATGGACCTGCTTATACTTGGACTAATAAACGTTTCAGTTCTAATCCCACTTTTGAGCGTTTGGATCGATGTTTAGCAAATACAGAATGGTGCACCAATTTTCCGAAGGCTGCAGTCTACCATTTACCCATGATGCGTAGTGACCACGCTCCCATTTTGTTGATCCCTGAATCAAATCGTGCCAAGACAAAAAAACCGTTCAGATTTGAGAACTATTGGATCGCTGGCGTGATTACAAAAAGGTAGTTCAAAAGAGTTGGCACACCTCACGCTACAGACCTTTTCGAGGAGAAAATTGAGCTACCTTGCTACTGACCTAAGAGTTTGGAGGAGATCCAAACCCAAATTGTCTGAGTCTCTGCAGGTTATCGAAAATCAGATTCTTCACCAACAGTCCAAGCCACCACAACAGCAAGACTTCTCTTTACAAAAGGATCTTACACATCAGCATGAGCAAATATTGGCGCAACAGGAAATTTACCATCGACAAAGGTACAAAAAGAATTGGGCATCCAAAGGTATAGAAATACCAACTTTTTCCATCAATCTATTCTAAAAAGATCTAGACAAAATAATATCACTCATCTCACTAACCCCGATGGTTCAGCAACTACCACTCCGCGAGCAAATTGAGCACTCTTTTATTTCTTACTTCACCGACATTTTCCAAGCTTCTGTACAGCCCAATCCAGTGCTACCAAGTGCTCTTACATGTCTCACAGATCTCCACAACCAGGAAGGAGACTACACCTGCACGGTTCCTAACATGGACGAGATTCATAAGATCATCAAAGCAATGCGCTCCAATGCATCTGCAGGACTCGATGGAATCTCGGTTGCCTTCTACAAAACTTCACGGGACCTAATCAAACGGGGACATCGCGATCCGGTAAAAGATTTCTACACCACAGCTACCATTCGGGAAGACATCAATAAGACTTTTCTTGCTCTCATCCCAAAAAAGACTTCTCTCCTTTTGTTCCTCAAGATTTCAGGCCTATTAGCTTATGCAACGTTTCCTATAAAATTATAGCTAAATCTTTGGCGAACAGAATCGAGAGAACAACTTCCGGAGCTCATCCACCCAGCCCAATCGGCTTTTGTCCAGGGGAGAAGGATTGCAAATAACATCATCATCACCCAAGAAATTATTCACTCTTTCAACTTAAAAACTTGGAACCATAAAGCCTTTCTTCTCAAAGTGGATCTGGCTAAGGCTTTTGATCGGATCAGTTGGAACTTTATTTCGCAAACTCTTTACAAATATAATTTCTCCGACCATTTCATTAATCTCCCGTATGCTTGTATCTCTACAACTTCAATGCAGGTCCTAGTCAATGGAAAACCTTCAGACTTCTTCTTCCCAACTAGAGGCATTAGACAGGGATGCCCTCTCTCTCCCTACCTTTTCATTATTGCTATAAATGAATTATCAGACATGCTTCAGATCGCTTTACAAAATGGTAACATTAGTGGTGTCAAGCTAGGTTGTTCTGGTCCTAGTATCCATTCTTTGCTTTTTGCAGATGACCTAATAATATGTGGACAAGCAACACAAGAAGAGGCAATGACCATTAAATCTGTGTTAGATAACTTCTGCCTAGCATCAGGTCAGACACCTAATCTCTGTAAGTCTTCTATTCTGTTCAGTAGAAAGGTGGCCCCTAATATCATTTCCTGTATTAAAACTATTTTTCCTGTGCCTGACCTCAACCCTAACACCATCCACCTAGGGCACCCCTTGCTTTTTAGTCACAGAGACAGGAATAGAGCTTATGCTTTTATTTTGAACAAGTTTAGGGCTAAGTTAACTACAGTGAAGGCCAACAAGCTCAACCATGCAGGTAGACTTATTTACATTAATTCGGTTCTAGCCTCCATTCCTATTTACTATCTTTCTATAGTTCTTTTCTCCAAAGAGTTCATTCGCAAAATAACTTCTATTATCAAAAAGTTTTGGTGGGCAGGTGTGCAGGAGGACAATACTACTACGCCCTTTCATTTTAGGTCTTGGGATGATATTTGCCGGGATAAGGACAATGGTGGTGTAGCCATCGGGGATCCGCACCACGGTTAATAAAAAGCCTTATCTTAAATGCGGCTTGGAGAATAGCAAATTCAAGGATGATTTTTCTTACTTTAATTTTGAAATCCAAATACTTCCCCAATACCTCTTTTTTGGACTGCTCCCCCACACTGCCCAAAATCCATTTTTTGGTCATCTATTTTGCAGGTTAAAGGCATCTTGCAATCAAACACAAGAGTCCAGATTCACAAGGGCAACTCAAACATTTGGAATACTCCTTGGTGTGATATTTGGGAAACAATTCACTCTCACCTCAACCTACCATTTACGGTCGGTCCTCTACCTTTACTTGATGAACCAATTATGGAACAGTCTTTCCCAAGACTGGAATGTGGACCTAATCACCAAATCTTCTCCGATCGGGCTACTACCCTCATTTCTAACACCGATGTCATCCCTTCCACTAACGATGATATTCTAGTTTGGAAACCTTCTCCTAAGGGCACTTGTTCTCGCAAAAAGAGGCTTTTCATTTTCTTAATGCAGGGAATCGCATCCAATTGCCCGCTCATGGTACAAGAAGCATAATCCCGTAAGTCAAGGACATAATGAAACGAGTATGGAAGTTAAATAACTGTTCACCAAACCTCAAAACCTTCTTCGGAGATTAACAAGAAGGGCCATTGCAACAGGTATGAGAGCGGGGAAGTATTTCAAAGACATATAAGCAAATTATGTTCATCATGCAATTCTCACGAAAATGATAGACATCTTTTCTTTGAATGCAACTTGCCTCGTCTTTGTTTGGTTTACTTCAAATCCTCCTATTATTGTTTCAAACCTACCCAATGATGATGATGGAGTTCAAAACATTATTGATTACATGATTAACACAAATACCACGGATGACCACCTCATCTCCATTATCACAACTCTACGGTATATCACGGAAGGCAAGGAATGACAAAACTTATAATAACAAAACCACGGATTTGCTTGCCAAGTTCATCATGCCGTGAGTCTGGACATGCGGGGTTACAAAGGAGATGAATCGGGACATACAAGTAATGCGAGGAAGGAAGCGGTCAACCACCTCACGGGAACCACAATAAAACATCATTCTTACCGAGATTCCACCTCTCCCTTCACCTACTTCTTTAAATGTGTGTCCACACGAAGTATGTCAATCTATATGTAGGAACCTTCTTACGGGATTCACATGCCAAGTCTACTACAAGGAGTTCAAGGCGTCTACTCGGATAGCCGATCTCCCCCGATCTTATCAAACTACATATAGAAATGCAGGTCTTGGTGTTTTTCTTGTAGGTGCGGATTCAAACAGGAGTTTCAATGTCTACATAAAGGCATTCATGAGGCGAGTCACATCGGTGTTCCGCGGGGGAGGCGGCAGCTCTTGCTCTTGCAGGAATGGTGCTCAACAAGATGAACATCACCCATGCCTCATTTTCTCTCGACAACCAGCTCTGGTGAACCATATTCATGCGGAACAATGACGGCGACATTCCTAGATGGGATGCAAGATTTTACACACACACTTTCGGGAACATGGCGGAGGGAGAGCCTTCGGTGTCTACAAAATTTCTAGGACACAAAACACCCGGCTCATGTTCTTGCGGGGCCGGGGCTAGGGCTTCGGGGAGATGTAGACTCAAATGCTGTTTTGTAAATTGCCATTGTCCTTCTCATATCTCGAGTACGTCCAATCGGGACAGCTCTTGACCATGTAAAGTGGGCAAATCTTGCCCACATAGCGCTTTTTTGTTAAGTAATATATCATGTTTGTTATCAAAAAAAAAAAATCATAATAATGTTTCCTAGCTGCAGCGTGCCTGTACGTCTCTGCTATCACTATTTGCAAGAAAAAAAAAGACAGAGGGCATTCTCGTCTTTGTCCACATACTTCGACTAAAAATCGAAGAACAAGTGTTAATCCCCGGCAGATGAATCAGCGCAAAACATAAATGACAATTGCTACCGCACTCCTAAATAACTGTGGATCGTCTATTCATTTTCGATGCAACAGTCATGATCATCTATTACCTCCTAAAAGATAATAGTATTTATTTAATTTATATTTCATAAAATAAGATAAATAAGGAAAGTTCGAAATATAAAAAAAATTAGTAGATTTTATTGATGGATGAGTAATCTGTAAATGATATTGTAAATCATTTTTTAATTTATTTACTTGATATTATATATTTTTGGTAGTATTTATTTAATTTATATTTTATGTGTAAACAGAAATGTTGTATTGTCTAACATCTTGAAAACTTTCATATGTGCTTACGGAGTATCTATGTTCTATATTTCTCCTATATTATATTAATATATGCTCCATTAGACACTTTTTTTTTGAGATTACACAGTACAATGACAAGCACAATGCAGACGCTCAACACGCACGCACACTCACCCCTATGAACACACGCACGCAAACCCTACCCCTATAAGCACCTTGAAGGACTGAGGCGGCAAATCTTGAAGTTCGAAGTCACCACTGGCCGCCGCTATCGGACGGGACGTCGCCTACCACTTAATGCATAGCAGGAAAAATTCGAAATAAATCCGGGGATAAAGTGTCGCACCCAGGATTTGAACCCCGGGTGGAAACTCCCTAACCAATGGTCTTTACCATTGAGCCATGAGCCCTTGACTCCGTTAGACACTTCGGTTTACATGGATAACTGCAAGTGGCATGCATGCATATACATGCATACGTACAAAGCTTGGATGCAGCACGGATATGTACGTGTGGCATGGCCTCCAAAAGCCCAAAACAATAGAGATGCATGGTTTAGTTTCGGCCCAAGGATCCATCTATTCTGGAGGGAGCAGGCCCAGCCCGGCCTGGGCCTTACGCCTGGCAGGCCCAGGCCTGCCCACTTCAACTGGTAAGTAGTCGGTTTCCTTGATTTAGGCTACATTTATCTAGTCAATGGGCTGGTTAGGCATGGGCGATAAAGATGATCTCTCGCTGCAAGCTCATTGGTCTTTGCCATGTTCATTGCCAAATACAGTCCAGTTTATAGCTGGTGTTAATACAAGTCTTCGGAAAGAAAAATACAGAAAGTTCAGCACAATAAGTCAAAAAGTTTATGAACTTCCAATATGTCACATGTTAGTGCTGAAGTTAATACGCTCCTAATAGTTTGCATGTTCTTCAGTATTGGATTCACAAAAACCCCAATGAGCCCACCATACATGACAAAAACATCAGTTATCCTCGTAGCTCAAGTGGAATTCTGGAAGAGTCATCCTAATCACTTCAGCTAGACCTCAGATCACCAGCCTCAAAATCGTTGCACCCATGGACATTGGGCAACTGAGAGAGCATAGAAGATTGCCAGCCCATGGTCTACATGGGCCGTGCAAGCTGTAAAACCCAGAAGAAAATACATTAGTCCTCTGAGAGTTACCACACTACACAACTATGGAGTTCGCGGAAGCAAAATCCTGACATCTAGATCGAGCATAAAAATAAGTCTTCTACGATTACATACAAAGAACCCTCAAGCCTAACCGACAAACCTCTGCTATTTACTACAAGAAACAAACTGATTCTACAACTGACTATCATGTTACAGGGAAAAATGTGATTTTTCAAAGTGTACAACATATGGGCATGCTAATCCCATCCCACCAAGCATCCTCGAAGCTCAAGTACCTGAGATGGGGAAAAAGCGTATGACATTTATGGAAAACCTGAGCAAGCTAATTACTACAACCAAGTTATTTAAATCACGGTTTGATTAAACATCAAATTTAAATTGCATCGTAATATATAAACATCGAGTGCTTATGTAAATATCAATATACTTCTAAGTGTAATGCAAATAACTTCATAGAGACATAAATATACTTACAAGTGCAATGCAAATGATGCAATGCAATGCATGACTTCACTTCTACCACACAACCCAACAAGAGGGAGTGGAGGCTGCAACCACAATGCTCATTAATGTCGCTTCTTTGTACCACTACTTACCGCACCAATTTAGCTACGGTTTCTTCCAATGCATACCAACGAAAAGAGTGCAAATGCAAATGCGGCAATGTATGCACTTCTCATACTTCATATGCGTCTCACAATTCATAATTTAGAAGGTAATAACACAAGCTATGAAGGATATCATACTTCAATGTAAATCAATAACTTCAATTTTAGATTATCGGCTAGTGTGAGAAACTGAAATTTAGTGCAGGCATTTCAAACAACAAAGCCAAAGCATGTGGACCACAGCGCCACATTTACTTGCCTAACCGATGATCAAGAGAATCAGATTGACACTTTTCAAAGGCAACAACCACCTGAATACAATAAATTCTCAGTACTATAGTGCCTCAAACACGAAGTTTAATCATCCACTGTTAACCTACAGTTCATTCACATTAAACCAAACATTCAAAAATTCACAAAATCTACTTGATTATATAAAACTTGATTATCTACAACTTTGTTATATAAATATTTGGCATATGAGATACCCAATATAGCCTAAATGTCCTCTTAACATGACCAAACTTATCTGGCAGTCTAAACCGGACAGCAGTGTTATAAAATTAACAAATGGAGTTGTACTCATCAAAAAATGTGTTCTATAACAATTTGGAAAGGTTAATAACAAATTTACAACCCTCATTCAGATCACAAGTTCAAATTCCTCCGTTACGAGGACCAAAACCTGATTGTATCTAAACTTATTCAGATTCTCATCACTACATAACAGTCTACTTCGTCCGATCATATTTTCCAAACTATAGAGGCTACGAGGGTGATATTGACATCAAAAGAAAGGTATTGAAATCCTCTACAAATGCTTCCACTACTACAAAATTTATTGAGGCCACTAAGGTACCGAAAATAGCAATGAACAAGAACTGAACAGTATGACGGGATTTCAGATTTTGGACAAGATTAATTTCGGGAATTCCTCCCACTGAACCTCATCTAAACAAGCGATTTAATACATGAAACTTGATCCAAAGAACTGAATCATGATTCAGGATCTCACCAAGGGAAAACATAGCAAGACCGACGACAAACCCATGATGATCCACCCCTTACTACCTTCCGCTTCTCCTCACGCGCTCTGCACTGCTAGGACTGCCTCACCAATTCCGACCTATGATGAACATGTATATCCACTAGGAATTGAGATAGGAACTACGAAATTGAGAACCAAAATACGAGAGGGAAGATGATTCCTAACCAAAAGTTCTGAGAAAACGACATGGCGGATGGCAATGGCAATGGCAACGGACGGCGACAACAAACCCTGGAACCTCTCTTCCACTCCCTTCTCCCTCTTCTCTTTTCTTCTTCTCCTCCATTCTCCGTTCTCTTCCTTTTCTTTTGTGCGTGGAGACAAGGAGTGGCGGCTGTTGGGTGGCAACTCACGGTGGGGAGGAGGAAAAAGGAAAACTAAGATGGCTTCCATCCAATGGTTCTGCAGATGGACACCAAACAATCAAGGCGGTCATGTGCTACACGTGGACTGTAGCTGTCCACTTTTTTTTTATTTGCTAAAGAAAAATATTTGCATGTCTATAAACCATATTTAGCAAAAATAATTCTCGGGTGTTACACAAGCTCTTCATCTCCTTCCTCTTCAGACCTGCTTTGTGTTGACACTTGTTAATGCATACTTTTAATTATCAATTAAACATGGAAAAGGACTAAAATATAATTAGATAACCTTATTAGGGGTTTCTACTAATGATTTTCATGAGTTTTGGTAAAGTTGTGATTTTGCGGGGACTTACTTGAGAAAAATAGCGGCGGCGTGTCACACGACCAACCTAGCATAGCGCAATCCAACTCGAAACAAGTCTAGAAGGCTCGGATTACTCCCGGCGTGAGCGAAACTTGCAGCGCGAAGAAAAAATCATCTAGAAGACTCGAAGCTGCGGCGCATCGCGGGGCCCGAGTGGAGCCCACCCGGGCCGATCGGCCCAATAATGGGGCCGGTCGGCCCCTGCGTGGCCGCCAAGTCACCTCTATTTCGAGCGTTCCTCCACCGCCTCTAAGGCGCCAATCTAATCCGGTCGTTTGATGACGGTTTGATCCGAGGGTGTCGGTTAAGCACGAAGAATTAGTACCACATCGCTTGCTGAAGCTGAAGAGACATAAGAAGACCCCTATATAAGCAAGCCCCCAGGCCCCTGATTCAATCAATCTCAGTTCAATCTTCAATTCAATCAGATCATCAACGATGACAAGAGATAGAAGCTCTAGATTAGAATTAGATTGAGAGTTAGTTTTGCAAGTTGAGAGAATTAGAGTGCGGTTGAGGCGGAGTTGAAGGAAGGCCCGAGTCTGTCGGCGCCTCCATCTTCTTCCTCCTCTCGGAGTTGGCGCCTCCATCATCGTCTCCCCGGAGGCGATGCCATTGGAGCACGACTACGAGATCTTGTGGATTGTTCGAATTCCATTGAAGTAAGTGATATTGTCTCTATTGTTCTTAAGGTTCGTATTTCTTTGATAAGATTACTTTGATTCTGTCGCTCTTGAATTGAAGTTGTTAGATTAATGTAAGCGTGGTGCTTAGATTGACTAGCTTATTACGAATACCTTCTATAGGCCGGGGTGAAAACACTTGTTAAGGCTGATCGTAGTGGTGACAACACTATTGAGTCCTTTGTTACGCCTGCCCCCGTTTATAGAAATCGTAGGAGACCCTGCGTTGTTAGCGTAGAACCCCTTTATTAAGAGTTTCTTCATGACAACCCCTCTTGAGAACAATGTGCAAATGATTTACTTGAAGTGAGAACAAGACCTTCTTACTAGAACTCCTTATCTTTATTATCAATCTAGTTTTACTAAACCACTTAGAGATCAGTGATAAATCTCAAGAACCTTTCTCTACGTTCTCCCTGTGGATTCGATATTTAAAACCCATCACCCCGGGTGAAGTGCTCACCGGTATCCGTGCGCTTGCGGATTATCCATCATAATATTCCTGTAGGCTTAACAAATACCAACAAGCATTTTCGGCGCGTTCTTGGGAGAAACGGTTTAGAGATTTCTTGAGTATACTTTTATCTTTTTTTTTTTTAAATTCTTATCCTTTTCTTTATCATGGATACTATATCCATTAAAGATTTTTCGGCACCTACGGAGCTTAGCCTTAGGCCCATACCATCATCCAAACCAATTCTATCCGAAGCCTATGAGCTACGCCCGCAGTTAATAGAGATGGTCCAAACCAACACTTTCTTAGGAATAGAAGAGCGAAGACCCTTATCATCATCTCCAACAATTTGAGCAAACATGTGACTACCTTCATCTAGAGGGTATGTCTGACGAGACTATCCGTTGGAAGCTCTTTCCATTCACCGAAAAGGAAAAGCTCGCCAATGGTATGACGAGAACCAAGGAGAAGAAGAAAGGCGATTGGGGAACCCTCCGTGCATTGATTTACGCACGGATTTCTACCCCGTTTCTAAAGTAGTCAACCTTAGAACCCGGATCATATCTTTCAAACAGAGGAGGATAGTGAGTCGTTGAGTTCATCACGGGAACGTTTTGAACTTCTTTGCAAGTCCGGACCAGATCTAGGCCTTCAAGACCATATTTTACTTCAACATTTCTATATTGGTCTTAATAAAGAATCTAGAGCCTATTTGAATACCTCTTCACATGGATCTTTCATCCATCTTACATCTAGTGAAGCTAGAACCATCTTAGACAATATTCTAGCCAGCACCAATGATGATCTGTAGAAGAGAAATCTTTAGAAGAAGAAATTCAGAAATAGCTACACTTGAACCTATGCGGGAATCATCTCAACCTGTAGCTATAGAATCATCAAAGGAAAAACATTCTTTTTCGATTTTATGAATGATATCGAGGATGATTTATTTTTCGATTTTGGAAACACCTCGAATTATCATCAAGAGAAGAAACCTCGAAAAACGCAAATTATCTTCACAAGAAGAAATTGATCGCGTTGAGCAATACTTCTCAAGACAACACACTAGGGAGCTCGCATCTATCATGAGTGCGAGAATGGTTAGAAGAATCGAGAACTTTCTTACGATGTGATCCGTTTGGAATCACCTTCTATACCAATTCAATGCATAATTAATGCAATCACTTATGATGCACTTTATAACCCAGTTGTAGGAATTAATATAATGGCTTTATCCTTTTTTTGAGCAATTTAGCAAGAACATGCCATTATCTCCTACTACTAAGTTATTAAAAAGCACTCCTACGGGTAAATTATCCAAAGTTAGAATTCTTTACACTCTACCTATTCGGGTAAACAACATGTTAATCAACTTTGAGCTTTTACATCTTTGACAAAAGTAGGGAGTTTGACCTTTTAATAGGCCATCCATTAGAAAGACTCCTTAAAAAGAAGGACACACGGGAAAACTAGACATTCGTCTAGGCAAAGAAAAATTTCCCTTACACTTCGTACATTCAATTCATACCGAGACCGAACCAGGTCGAACCGGACCCAATGGAAGAGGTGAAAGAAGCATCTATAGAACATTTCGTAGAATCCAATCAAGAAGATGTAACCGAATTCTTCATCGAGGAAGAGGAAGAAAATCCAACGAATCCGAACTCTCGATGAATTCGAGGAAACCTCGAGACCTCCCATTGAACTTAAACCTTTACCACGGTCTTAGATATGCCTTTCTACATAATGATCCCGAGTCCCCTGTGATCATTAATGATAAACTCACTCAGGAAGAGACTTACAGGTTAATTACTGTCTTAGAACAACATCGTGCAGCCTTTGGCTACTCACTCCATGATCTAAAGGGCATCAGTCCTGCCCTTTGCACACATCGTATACCTACAGATCCTGATGTTCTACCATCTATAGAGCATCAACGAAGACTTAATAATGCGATGAAAGATGTAGTAAAGAAAGAAGTTCTAAAACTTCTTCACGTAGGGATTATATATCCTGTGCCACATAGTGAGTGGGTAAGCCCCATTGCAAGTTGTGCCTAAAAAGGGAGGCATGACAAGTAGTTAAAAATGAGAAGAATGAATTAATTCCTCGAGAACCGTCGTCCTTTGGTTGGCGTATGTGCATAGACTATAGAAAATTAAATAAAGCCACAAAGAAAGATCACTTTCCACTACCTTTCATTGATGAAATGTTAGAACGGTTGGCAAACCACTCTTTCTTTTGTTTTCTCGATGGATATTGGGGTATCACCAAATCCCAATCCATCCCGGTGATCAAAGCAAAACCACTTTTACATGTCCATATGGAACTTATGCATATCGTAGAATGTCTTTTGGATTATGTAATGCTCCGGCTTCTTTTCAAAGATGCATGATGTCTATATTTTTCGATATGATTGAAGAGATTATGGAAGTTTTTATGGATGATTTTTGTTTTATGGAAAAACTTTTGATGATTGTCTAGAAAACTTAGATAAGGTTTTGCAAAGATGTGAAGAAAAGCACTTAGTCCTTAATTGGGAAAAATGTCATTTTATGGTTAGAGAAGGAATAGTGCTAGGCCATCTAGTTTCTGAAAGAGGAATAGAGGTAGACCGAGAGCTAAAATAGAAGTAATTGAACAGCTACCTCCACCTCGTGAATGTTAAAGGAATAAGAAGTTTTCTTGGCCATGCTGGTTTTTATAGAAGATTCATAAAGAATTTCTCTCATATTGCTAGACCTCTTACAAACTTGTTAGCTAAGGATGTTCCCTTTTGATTTCGATGATGCTTGTCTTAAATCTTTTGAAACTCGAAAAATGCTCTTATTTACGCACCCATTATTCAACCCCCGATTGGTCTTTACCTTTTTTGAAATTATGTGTGATGCAAGTGATTATGCTGTGGGGGCTGTTTTGGGACAGACAAAAGACAAGAAACATCATGCTATTGCTTATGCTAGTAAAACTTTAACTGGACCTCAACTTAATTATGCCACAACTGAAAAAGAGTTACTAGCTGTTGTTTATGCTATCGACAAGTTTAGATCTTACTTGGTAGGAGCAAAAGTTATTATTTACACCGATCATCTTTGCTCTTAAATACACGCTCACTAAGAAAGATGCTAAACCAAGATTAATACGATGGATTTTCTTTGCTCCAAGAGTTTGATTTAGAAATTAGAGATAAGAAAGGAGTAGAAAATTACATTTGCCGATCATTTGTCTAGAATGCATTTTGAGAAACCAATGGGAATTACCCATTAATGACTCTATGAGGGGCGACATGCTCTATCGGATCTCCGATCCGATCCCCCGGTATGCGAGATATTGTTAATTTTATGGTTGCGGGATATGTACGACCGGGCCGATAAGAAAAAGCTCATTTATGAGAGTCGCCATCACACGTGGGATGAGCCATACCTCTTAGGTATCTTGTTGACGGCTTACTCGGGAGGTGTGTCCCGGCGAAGAAGGACTACAGATTATCGAGAAGTGCCACTCGGCACCATATGGAGGTCATTATGGAGCATTCCGCACACACGCAAAGATCCGGGCGAAGCGGATTTTTTTACGGCCAACCATGTATCAAGACACACGGGACTTCGTGCGAAGGTGCAGCGCTGTCGAGACATGGCAATATCAATTCTAGAGATGCCATGCCAGCGGCGACCAATCTTCAAATCGAGCTCTTTGATGTGCGGGGAATTGACTACATGGGACCATTCCCAAAATCCGGACCCTACGAGTACATCTTAGTGGCAGTTGACTATGTTTCTAAATGGGTTGAGGCCATGCCATGCAAGACTGCTGATCACAAAAGCTCAATCAAGATGTTTGAAGAAATAATATTTCCAAGATTCGGTACACCAAGGCTAGTGATAAGTGACGGAGGATCTCACTTCATCGACAAGAACTTCGAGAAGTACCTCTCAAATCATGGGATCCAACACAACGTCGCTACACCTTATCACCCGCAGACAAGTGGTCAAGCAGAAACGTCAAACAAGCAAATCAAGAACATCCTACAAAAGGCGGTTGACCAAATGGGAACTAAATGGAAAGACAGGCTACCCGAAGCACTTTGGGCTTATCGGACAGCTTATAAGACTCCCATTGGAATGTCTCCTTACCAGTTGGTCTACGGGAAGACATGTCACTTGCCTGTTGAGCTAGAATTCAAAGCTCACTGGGAGATCAAGAGGTGGAATATGGACCTTGATGAAGCCAGGAACAAAGCGAAGAATGCAACTATCTCGAATTTGGAAGAATGGAGAGAAAAGGCGTACCACGGTGCCAAGATCTACAAAGAAAGAACCAAGAGATGGCACGACAAAAGAATCAAGAAGAAGGAATTCCACCCGAGCGTCGGGTATTACTTTTTAATTCCGAGTGCGACTTTTTCGGACATGGAAAACTACGAAGCAAATGGGAAGGACCGTACAAGGTGGTGAGTTCATCATCGCACGGAGCTGTCACTCTTCAAGACAACGAAGGTACGCTATTTAAGGTAAATGGTCATCGCCTTAAAATATTTTTAGAGCCCAATAAAGATTTAGAAGAATTAGATGTTATCGAATTCTTGAAATACCCAAAAATATTAATTTTTCGCGAATAATGGGCCAACGTCGGGTTTTTCGGGATAATAATAGAGTTAGAGCACCCTACTGACGAGCAGCGTCGCGGTGACACGTGGCGAACCGATCGGCCCAAATAACAGCCGATCGGCCCACGCGGTCCTCCCTCTCGCGTCCCGCTTTGTCCCACACGGTCTCTTGCATGCGTAGTTGCGGAAAAATCACTCTCAATTTGTTTTAGTACCACAACCCCAATCTCTCGCTCGAAAAATTCACGACTCATATATAGTCAAGGGTAGGCCATCCTCTTTTCTCATCTAATCTCAAGCTAGCGGCAATGGCTGAAAAACAGCTTGTCCCTTCAATGAAAAAGCCAAGCAAGTTGTTCCTTCCAGCAAGCAACCCAAACCTCGCCCCGTCATACCACCCGATTATACTCCAATTCCTTTCGTTCCACCTCGTCGTCCTCGCACGCCGCCACCACCATAAGGGCGCAAGCAAGTCATGCGGCTCGGCCGTGCGATCGTCGCCGTGAAGCAAAGAAGAAGCCGATCCATGTTCCTAGCTACATGGAGGTTGAAGAACGAAGAAGAAGGGCGGCGTCTCACACGCACCCGCATGGGCGCCAACGCGGCACACGAGGGAGCACAAGTACACTACAGCACCTCCACGCCGCACTACCATTAATGGAATCCGTGCTAAAGAATCACGGATCAAGAGGATTCCGCTATCGAGGCCGGCCCGCGTATGCCGCGAGAAGAAGATTAGAAAGACCAAGGCCGACCTCGCTCTAGAAGTAGCAGCTCTTGCGAGAAACCCGCAAAGGAGATTCACCGCGTCAATAGCGCCCTCACTAAATCCGTCCTTCATCTCTTAGAGAATGAAGGAAAGAAAAACGTAAAAATCGGGAAGAGGATGCTAGTCGCAATTCGAGAAGAAGGGCAAGGGCCCTATGTAAGCATCACAGTTAGAGAGCACATGAGTCTTAGCGTTTGAGTCTTAAAGTTTAGTTCGATTAAAATCGTTTAGTTTGGTTTAGTTAGTTTGGAATTATGTAATAAAGTGCTCTCTCTTTTTATCAATAAGTAATCCACAAGTTGAGTCAAATATTTTCTCTATATTTTTCGGATATGTTTTTGTCTCCACCATGCTTTGTATGCAAGATAATAGAAATCAAGTGTGGGGAGATCAATCTTGGACCAAACAGAATTTTTTCGCTAATTTAAAAATCGAGAAAATTCGGAATCAAGGCGGAACCATCGACTTCGCCGCGACGGACTGCGGCCCGACACGGACCCGGCGGACCGTCGACCCCAATAATCAGCCCGATCGGCCCGGGGCCTGTCCCCCACTCGGGCCCAAAACATCGTCCCCGCTTCGGTTTTGCTTCACGAAACTTTTTAATTTTCGCAATTTATTTTCCGTTCGAATTAAAATACGTCTTTTTCGTTATGGTACGTTTCCCTTTATGAAAAAGATTTTTTAATAAAGTTTTGCATGAATAAATTCCTACATATACTGTCACTTTTTGGGATGCTTTAATTGCTTAAAACACGAGAAAGAATAAAGTTAGAATAATGATCCTCTTTTCTTCTATCTTGTCTTTGGAGAATTATTTATTTCAAAAAAATATTAAAATCATTAGTTATGCTTCTCCTTTGTGATTAAATAAATTATCCCAGTAGAGCCGTAGCAATCATTAAAGACACATCTAATTAATTGTTACTTTCTTGTGTTGAGCTTTGTCAAAACCACGACCCATGTTGAAATTTGTCTAAAGTCTAAGATCAAGATCGCATTACCTTTGCTTTCACTAAGTATTTATGCTCTAAAAGTTTTAATCTCTATCTCCCATAAATTTAAGTTGTTAAAAAGGTACATGACTATGAAAAAGCCAAATGTTCAAAATTCTAAGAGTGGAGAGAAAAGTGAGAGAGAGGAGAAAATGAGCAAGTGTTCTACGGGTCGAGGAAGAACCCCCCTCTCTAAGAAAAAAAAGGCAAAAATAAAAAGAAGAATAATGGACAAGTGTCAGGGTGAGTAGGGCCCACTTCTCTAACAATTGAGAGAGTAAAAATGGACATGTGTCCAGGGTGAGTAGAACCTACCTCTCCACTAAATAGCTTGTTACCTCGTTAAAAAAATATATATATAATAATAATAATAAAAAATAAATCTTGAAAAAGGGAGATAGAAGATTTTCAACTAGAAAGCGTGGTAATAATCTTGACTCACATGCACATTTTGATCTGTGACTTATGACATTTATCTCTATGGATCCACTTTTGACTCGGCAATAAATACAAGGTAAGTATGCTACATGTTCTTGAACTCTATGATAAATAAATTGTGAGAATATAATATACTTTGAGAGACTTGAGAGTGTCACAAAGGAGCAAGTACAACTATGTTTTTTTTTCAAAACTTATGCAAAATCTCTCCAATAGACTTGATTCAAGAATAAAAGATGATACATTTTCTAACCAATTCAAGCTCGAGAGATCCCAAAGTGCGGGTATGACCATGGAAATATATTCATGATCCACGCTTAGACCATCCTTTTATCGAGGGCAGTAAAAGCCTAAGTGTGGGGAGTTTGTTGACACTTGTTAATGCATACTTTTAATTATCAATTAAACATGGAAAAGGACTAAAATATAATTAGATAACCTTATTAGGGGTTTCTACTAATGATTTTCATGAGTTTTGGTAAAGTTGTGATTTGCGAGGGGACTTAACGAGAAAAATAGCGAAACGACGTGTCACCACGACCAGCGTAGCATAGCGCAATCCAACTCGAAACAAGTCTAGAAGGCTCCGGATTACTCCCGGCGTGAGCGAAACTTGGCACTCAGAAGAAAAATCATCTAGAAGACTCGGAAAGGCTGCGCGGCGCATCGCGGGGGCCCGAGTGGAGCCCACCCTCTGTTTCGAGCGTTCCTCCACCGCCTCTAAGACGCAATCTAATCCGGTCGTTTGATGACGGTTTGATCCGAGGGTGTCGGTTAAGCACGAAGAATTAGTACCACATCGCTTCTTGAAATTTGAAGAGACATAAGAAGACCCCCTATATAAGCAAGCCCCGGGCCCACGATTCAATCAATCTCGGTTCAATCTTCAATTCAATCGGATCATCAGCGGCGACAAGAGATAGAAGCTCTAGATTAGAATTAGATTGAGAGTTAGTTTTGCAAGTTGAGAGAATTAGAGTGCGGTTGAGGCGGAGTTGAAGGAAGGCCCGGAGCTGTCGGCGCCTCCATCTTCTTCCTCCTCTGGAGTTGGCGCCTCCATCATCGTCTCCCCTGAGGCTGATGCCATTGGAGCACGACTCACGAGATCTTGTGGATTGTTCGAATTCCATTGAAGTAAGTGATATTGTCTCTATTGTTCTTAAGGTTCGTATTTCTTTGATAAGATTACTTTGATTCTGTCGCTCTTGAATTGAAGTTGTTAGATTAATGTAAGCGTGGTGCTTAGATTGACTAGCTTAATACGAATACCTTCTATAGGTAGGGGGTGAAAACACTTGTTAAATTTGATCGTAGTGGTGACTGACACTATTGAGTCCTTTATTTACCTTTGCCCCGTTTATAGAAATCGTAGGAGACCTGCGTTGTTAGCGTAGAACCCCTTTATTAAGAGTTTCTTCATGACAACCCCTCTTGAGAACAATGTGCAAATGATTTACTTGAAGTGAGAACAAGACCTTCTTACTAGAACTCCTTATCTTTATTATCAATCTAGTTTTACTAAACCACTTAGAGATCGGTGATAAATCTCAAGAACCTTTCTCTACGTTCTCCTGTGGATTCGATATTTAAAACCCATCACCGGGTGAAGTGCTCACCGGTATCCGTGCGCTTTGCGGATTATCCATCATAATATTCTGTAGGCTTAACAAATACCAACGACTGCCACCGGACGAGTAACACATGTCAACCAAACCATTCATGACCTTTGAGCCTTGGTTCCTTGGAGACCCCAAATTAGCCGCATCAAACTATCCGCACTCATCATCCTCTATTTTCATCCTCTATACATCCTTGTCATCAAGATTCTCTACTCTATAATCAGTTCATCCGCACCCATCATCCTCTACATCCCAATCCTCCGTTTTCTTTTACTCAAATCTAGTATACTCACCGTCTCTTTATTGGTACGTCAAGTGGGTCCCATACCCATCATCATCCCCACCCACCGCATGCACTCGGTGGCCACGCCGTCCCCTCTAGCGCCATTCAGCGGGCGGGCCACACCGCCCCTCGCGCCCTCCATCGTCGGCACTCCGGCAATGGTGAGTTGAAGGCGGAGCCTACGGCGCGGCGCCACCGCTGAATCACGTTCACGATTTGCCTCTCCTTTGTCCTTGTTGCATCCCTCGCGCTCGCGGTCGCCCTCCAGCACACACACAAATCGTGGCCACCATGGCTGGTCCTCCACCGAAGCTCCTCTGCTACCCGCGCCTCGGGTGAAGGAGCTCTGCCGCAACCCGGGGAAGAGAGGGGAGGGCAGCGCATGTACCTCCTATGGTCGCCGAGGGCTTGTGCGGCGGCGTGGATGGGGCGTCGGGCAAGTGGATGGCGGACACTAGTCGAGCTCCGGCCGACAACATAGAGGGGAGGCCCAACGCCGTGGGAAGGTGCCAAAAGTGGGCCGGTTGTGGCGGCGCTCGTCATCACGGAGGGTAGCGGTGCGCCTCCATCGGAACATTGAGGCGGGGCTCGGCAGCCGGACTAGTGGCGGGCACACGAAGCGAGCGGGAGGCGCTGCTTTCGGCTCGCTTCCGTTGCGGCATGGGACCCATCGTCCCTTACCGTGTCCCCTGTATCCACGAGAATTTGGCGGATGGAAGGAATAGCGGGACGTTGTTCCTAGTACCCGTTCTTGGGTCAATTTTACAATAAAAGTAGGAGATGGAGGACCCGGTGCGAGATAGTATTAGACCACCTCCAAAATGCAGGAAGATCTTTGACAGCTCTTAATTTTTCTTTGAGAATCACACAGTACAACGCAGACGCTCACAACACGCACGCACACTCACCCCTAAGAACACACATACGCAAACCCTACCCCTATGAGCACCTCCGAAGGACTGGTCAGCCGGCAGATCTAGAGATTCTCGAAGTCACCATAGGCGCCTCGTCGTCGGCGGAACGTCGCCGCTTACCACTTAATGCATAACGCCGGAAAATCACGAAAAATCCTAGAAAAGGTGCGAGCACCGAGATTTGAACCCACGGTGGGTAGCGTCCCACTGGACCGTTCTACCATTGGACTACAAGCTCTTAATGAAGTAGTGTCGGCCGTATCCTGGACCATGTAAGCCCACTCTTTTTATTTCTTACCTCCGTTTGCGTTGCTTTCCTTTTTATACACAGCTGCCGATGTATCTATATCTATACCTACTAATAAAATCTATACCTGTACCTACTAATAAAACAAGAAAATTTCCGGTGTCCAGACCGGAGGATCGTTCCTAGCCATCTGATTGACATCAATGGTTTATATCGACTGTCAGATGAGCGGGCCTTTCAGGCTCGTCCAACCTCCCGATTCCGTCTCGGTAGAGTTCAGAGTAGATACAACCAGCAAATTCCAGTCGTCCACACGAGTTGGAGACCAACATGGTCACGAGTTGTGTTATATTGCGTCCATCCTGCGTCCACCCAATATCAAATTGAACCCGATTCATGCGTATATGCAGGATCCGATGGCGACCACTCTAATCGGAAAGAGCTAACCCTGATGATCTCCATCGATGTCGGCTCTTCACCACAGCTCCAGCAGCTCACGACCGGATTCTACGACAACTGATGGGCAGGCTACAAATTCGGCTACGCTCCTCATTACCGTCGGCGCATAATTTCTTCATCCGTCGCCCGCGGCAATCCGTAGGATCACAGCGGTATTCTGGGGCAACTGGACGGAACTTGCCGCAACACCGCGATTCTGCTCGCGGCACTGGGGCGGCCAGCATCACGCAATTGCCCAGGCTGTAAGCTCAAATCTCCGATCGTGCGGCTCCATCCCGATGACTACATTACGGCCACGGCAAGCATCAAAGTTTGGTCCTGATCAAGGGAGTAGAAATCCGGGGGAGCGGCAGCCACGTCCATAGACCCATGCATATGCAAACCAATAGTATGCATGCACCCTACACACAAGGCTGTTAATCAACCAGCAAGCAATCAAGAGTACAAACGCACCTACAAGCAAAGTAGATCGATCTAACAGTCCTCACCGATCGAGGGGCTCCAACTCCATCCATGCAGCCCGTCAAACTCGATCCCGCCGGCGCTGATTTTGACTCCGCCGAGTTTGATTACGCCGATTCTTTTTATCTCCCGTTGCCATGCACGGGCAATTTTGCTAGTGGAACTCCAAAGCGTGGACCGCCATTTTTAACTCTGAAAATTTAAAATTACTCTCCGATCTTGACATCTCAAGTCTACAACACCTAATACACGCCTAACCAATATGCTTTGTTCGTTGGGTTATTGTAAGCAATACGTCCTGTTGATTGTGCAAGCTGACAATGTCATCCACTAATTAATTTCAGTCAAACTGGGCTACTAGCATTAGTTTTTACCCTTGCTGATGATAGTGCCGACCTAACACGCTCTTCCGTCACTTGCAGACGTCGTTTGATGTATCAATAATGGTAAAAAACTAGATATGACTCCAGCATATAGAGCACCTAAAATAAGCGAAGTTTCTCTGCTCTGACATTTTTTTTTTCGAATCGAGGCATTCTCCATTTCCATTAAGCAACAGAAATACAACCGGAGTTTGAGTTTAGCAGAAGATAGAAAAACTAGACTGACCTATAGGACACGAGGCCTACAGATCAAACTTAGATTTAGACTCACTTAATGATCGTACCACAGCTAGCAGATTGGCCGTTAATAAGTAGTGTTACCGGCCAATACGTCTTTTGTTGGTTGTGCAAGCCAAAACCCCACAAATAATTAAGATGCAAAGTCAAGCAAGCCAACCGGTGTACTAGCAGCAGCATTTAAATTTTGCCATGCTGATGAATAACGCCGGCGACTTAACATGTTCTTGCATCACTAGAGGTTGACATGGGCCAAACCAGTCACTTTTGCGGACTGCACGTCATCTGAGCATTTCTTTAAGCGTACCACATGGTACGCCTCGCCCAATGACTGATCTGGATGCTAGTCGATTGTCATATTCGACTATTCGTTCTCGAGGTTGCGACAATGCGAATGGGTCCACTAGTAGCCACGCGCATACAAATGGTTAAGTCAAGGTCGTTGGGGTGGCGACAAAGCAAGTGGGTCCAGTGGTGGGCACGTCCACACAGTGTGAATGAAGCTGTAATATGTGGTTATGGCTCAAGTCAAGGTCGTCTTTTTTTTTACAACAACTCATATATTATATTAAAAGAGCGGACAGATTACAAAGAAGTCCTCAAAAGATGACTTAATTACAACCGAATCCTGCATGACGGATAAGGCAGCACCTTGGTGGTGGCGGAGATGACTTGACCGTGGTGAAGAAGCACGGGGGCAGCGATGACGACGCATACGCCAAGGTGGAAAGACCGCGCGATGTGATGGCGGTTGTAAAAGGGCGGACGAGCCCGAAGGCCGCTCACACCGACGGCCAGAAGGATGAAGAGATGGCCGTCGTCGGAGGTTGAAGGAGAAGCTCGAACCCGGTCGCGAGGTGAAGGCGGTCAAGTCGATCCAGCAACAGTGGAGAAACCAGTGGGAACCAAGAGCTACAGGATGGCTGGCTGCAAGGGCGAGGCGGAGGCGAGTAGCAGTGGAGTCAGGATTGGGGAAAGCAGATCTTGTAGAGGCGAATCGGATGGGGAAGGAGGAGAGGTCCACATGGTGATGGAGTGAGTGGATTTTATTTAAACTTACCGTGGCTAGAGCTTCATCGGCGATGAGAACATTTGCAGCGAAGAACGACGGCGCACGGTGAAGGCGGTATCCGAGGGGAGATCCCATCAAGGATTCCTAGGCCCGCTATACGAGGGGAGAGGGAGGGGGCCGGCTCATTTGCCACCCCCGGCCCGGGACGTCGGGCGGGGGGCGGGCGTCCGATAGCGGGGTGGAGGGGAGGGGGGGGGGGCGCTGCGGCGGCACGCAGATTTGGGTGGATGGCAAATAAGAAAAAGTCGTGGTGTACTACCGAGGCGCTACTACTCGTGAGCCTTCGCAAAGAGCCGACCTAACAAATAAGTCAACGCCCACTTATTAGGATTTTTTATTTTTCTCTGCCCTCCCCGGTCCCGCGTGGCTACTACAAAAACGATTTGTAAGGGGTTGGATATTGAGCCCCTCGTATTTGTAGGGGCGTTGATGATCTAGCCGCCCTTACAAATACCTCTGCAAGGGCGGCTAGATCATCCACCTCCTTACAAATCGGCCCTCTTTGTAAGAGGGTTGGTGATCTAGCCGCCCTTACAGAGTCATTTGTAAGGGCAGTTGTATTACCAACCCCCTACAAATAGACGCCCGAATAATAAATTGAGACACTAGAAAATAAATTTTTAAAATGATCTCTGATGGAAAAAGGACCAAAATCTTTATTATTAACAACTTTTTTCATTTGACTTTGTTTGATGCCTCGAAACATGGGGTTTGATTGTCTAAATTTTGAAATTTGTATTTTTGAAATGACCTCGAGATAGAAAAACTTCCTAAATAATAATAATTTTAGATCTATAAATGTTACAAAACTTTGTTGTTGGCCACTTTTTATTTGAAATCATCTTGTCATGGAAAAACTACGCTCAAACGTCTCAAATTAGAAATTCAAGATTCGTCAACGACTTCGGATGGAGAAACACCCTAAATGAAGATTGTTTGTTGTCACGGCGGCCTTGAAGGGACGACGGCAAGTGGCGGTGGCTAGGGCAGGGACTGGCTCGTCGGGAGAGAGGGGAGGGGGGCGACTGCAGGAGCAAAGGCAGAAAAAAATATTTCTTTATTGCTTGTCCCTAAAAGATTACATCTCCTTGTTTATATAGCTCTCTTTGGTACTTGTGTGTCAAGCAATCTCTAATGGTTTCTTTATATTACATAATACCTTTTACAAAGGAAACTCTTGTTCTTTTCAGATATCCTTGTAAAGTGGAATGTCTCGTTCACGCAAACACAAAAATATAATGGGTCCACTAGTGGGCATGTGCATACAAAAGGCTAAACTCAAGGTCGTCGGGGTGGCGACAAAGCGAGTGGGTCCACAGATGGGCACGTCCACGCAGTGTGGGGCTATGGCTCAATTCAAGGTCGTCGGTGCGTTGATAACCACATGCTAGATGAACAACTAATCTAGATGTGCCAAGTCAACAATTTAAAGTCTAGATGTGCCCATTATTAAACTAGTAATCTATCACTATTATGTCTAGATGTGCATTATGTACCGGGACTACCTATTAATTAATCATTGTTGTCTTGAAATTATATATTTACTAATCAGGTTTAAATTTAATTAGAAAAATATTAAAATTATTAATTTACATCAACAAATCATGTTTTAACATAATTTGAAAACCTATTGAAATTAATTTACACTTTGTCCAACGTTAATAGTATTAAAAATTAATCATTCATGTATTAATAAATTGTTTCAGTACATCGTTTATAATATTAGTTAATTAGGTACTCAGTAGTTATGGAGAAAAAAATTTAAATAGTGTCACTGCCGCCTAGGGGGGGGGCGGCGGCGGTGGCAAAGTGAGGTGGGAAGGCACACGTGCGGCGACCAGGCGGCCCGGCGGTCGGGGGCAAAAGTGGAGAAAATATTTCTTTATTGCTTGCCCTAAAAGATTACATCCTCCTTGTTTATACTGACTCTCCTATGGGACTTGTATCACAAGCAATCTCTAAAGTTTTTTTCTTATTTTCTGAAATACCTTTTACAACCCTTATCCTAATCAAACTCTTACCCGAATTACCATGGAAATCGCTTAAGCGGCGGCGGCGGCACCGCGTGCGTGCCCTATCTAGGGCGCCCCCTATCATTTGTGGGCCCCTTGGACTAGCCCTTTTGGGCCCCATCTCTTCTTGGTGTGACATCTCCCCCTTCTCCAAACAGCGTGTCCTCGTGCTGGATAAAAGTCCACTCTGTGACACCAGGGGTAAGATCTGGAGTAGCTGGCATGATGAGGTCAACACGTACCAATCGCCCATGAACCGGGCTGGCGAGAATCATATTCTATCTGGTGCGTATTGGCGCGAACTCCATGAGGTAGTGAAGGTTTCCGATGTTACCATGGTAGATGTACTGGTGCACCGCATGTCCCTATGGTGTCATGGTCTCTCTGTGGGCGGCGAGAAGGAGCTCCCTGGAATCCCAGCTTCGAGGTGCTGATGAAGCATATCGCGAGGGGGACTCTCTAGAAACATGAAGCGATCGTGCGGTAGTGGTGTGGCGTAGATGTTGACACCTACTATAGCATAAATATATAGAGGTTTTTAAAACGAAAATAAGGGCTTAAAATGAATATCAACATAGTCTAGCGGCTTAACTAACATGATTCCACTAGTTTTGGTGATTTATATATTTTTTTCAGGGATTAAGCGAGAAAATACCCAAGAGTTTGCAAGCCCCTACGACATAAAGACATATCCGTGACGTAAACCAACATGGAACATACACTAGAACATTCCAGAAGAGACCAGAGGGCACCAGAAAGAGGCTGGGACCCACCAGACGTGGGGTCCACGTGGCCGCCCTCAGGCCAAGCCGCGGTCGCCCTGGTGGGGCCCCCTATCAGCGTCCCATTCAAGGTCGGTTCACTACCGCCTATGAGGAGCAATCTAGTCCATCCATCAAGGTCGGTTTGATCCAAGGGCTGTCGTCCATCCTCTGGGGCTATATAACAAGACCCCCTGACCCCTGGGTGAAACCCTAAATTCATTCCATTCATTATCTCTTGACCTGTTGGTCTTGGAGGTGTCCCAATGTGAGGACAACCTCTCCACTAGAGAATTAGGGCTAGACTCTCCAATGTAGTAGATTAGCAACTAGAGAGTTAGGGAGAGCGGAGCTATGCTCGGTTACGGGAGCGAGCTATGCTTCGGTTACGGGAAGGAATCTCTGAGTTTGGTATGTCTTGTATCCTTCCTTTGTAAGACATTATGATTTATTATATATTTATCTTCTCTATTTACTTTCATTCATATAATTGGTTAGTATAGTTGTTATGCCTTTGCATGGGATCTTCGCTTGCATCGAAAGTGCTCTAGTATTCATGAGATTAGAGTAGTAATTAATAGTGTAGACAAGGTGTCTAGACTAGAGGTTACCTGAGATTGCACCCAACCCCACGGTTGTTTGTGGTAGCCCGGTGGTGACAGCCACGATGGCCGATGTATTCCACCACGTTCGGGTTGGTGATTGTAGGACCTTGCCAAACCTTCCTAGCCTCCTTCTCATCCCTTTACGTGGCTAGTGCTTTGGTGTCCCAAAGTGTGATGGTATGATTGCTATCATAGAACCTAAGTAATAGAAGTACATAGGAACCTAGATCTCTCCCGTTGTCCTCTCAACGTGCTACTACACATTTATCCTTAGGAATTCTCTTGTGTGATTTATATTATGCATAACTCCTATCATTTATCATTTACCCTCCTCACTTAGTTTAGTGGTTTGTTAAGTTAGTAGATGCATGATTGTGACTTATTAGATTCTTTAGCCAACGCTTCCCTGTGGATACGATACTCTAGAATACTCATCCTAGGGAAAAGCTACAATGGTAGGTGTTACGGCGCTTGCGAGAATCCTTCATATTCTTATAGCACTTAATAAATACCAACAAGCTTTTTTTGGCGCCGTTCTTGCGGGAAGCATTTGGCGATAAGATTTTAACAATGATCTTGATGTGCCGCTAATTTAGTGTATCATTAGCTTTAGTTGGATTACCCTTGTTCTGTTGAGTTGTGGAATAGACAAGACAAAAGATGTTGTTGCGACCTTCCGGCAAGATTCCACAAGAAAAGAAAAGAAAGAGAAAGATTGAAGAACCCGGGGTGCCCGATCATTCAAGATTCATCAACATTGAACCTGCCATCTCAAAGGTATGTGTGTATATATATATATATATATATATATATATATATATATATATATATATATATATAACCATATGTAGATTGGAAAAGAAGTCTCCGTCACAAGAATTCAATGCACACATCTCAAGTGACGTACATGGAAGAAGCGCACATTGTGGTAAGTATGATTAATAAAGGTGAGAAAGTCTAGCTCATGGACTTTAAATTTATTGAGTAGTTATCTTTTTAATTTCTTGCATTGCATTGCATGTTTACTTGATCAATTCATGCATTCACTCCACTTAGTTTATGCTTTTTTCATAGTAGATCCATTGCATGTTTATTTCCTTGCATATATCCATATAGTTTGCATTTCAAAAAAAAAAAAAAAAACTCACCATGATCATGCTCATTCATCTCTATTTGATAAATCTCTATAGTGCTTTGATGCTACCTTTGTCTACTATAGTATGATTTGGTTTGGAAGTACTACATGTGTACTTTCAAAGGCTTTTAAATTAAGCGTGGTGCTTAGGTTAAAATGCCTTCCTTAATTGGATTAGACATGGAGTCTAGTTTGGTTATTGAACTAAGAATTGCTTGCGTAGACATTGGATATTTTGTTGGACTAACCCATGCGAGAGAGGTCTCAAAATCAATTGGGGTAAGTCAAGAGATGAACTCATATCGAGGAGATGAAGCAAGGCATATGATGAACTTCAACCTTGTGCAAAAGACATAGCTCATTCATCATTGATGGAAGAATTGTAAGTATCAAATATCATTCACCATGCCTTTTGCTACAAGTAACCTTCGCCTTAATCCATATACTAGAGTGCAGCCATAAACAAAAAATTTGTATAAAATATGATGAATACAATCTGTGCTAAGAATTATCAAAGAACCATCTTTTCATTAGCATAGATGAAATCATATAAACTTTGGACACAACCCCTACTTCAATCTTGTTGTATTCCCTCGGGTATGTGTCCACTAATATTTTGCGAAGAAGAGTCTATGCTATGTCTATTCAATGAAGAAGAGTGCCATACAAACACGATCACTTAAAAAAGTAATCACTCAACGAAGTGGATGGACAAAGCAATGGGCCACAAGAACATCAAAAGACAGGTAAGTGAATATAAATCTAATATTTGTATACAACCATTTGTCTTATGTTCTACTAAAAAAAAGCGAAAGCACGGGAAGGCTCATGCTAAAGAAAACAACAACAACATGTTCGTAGGACAAGTTCCCTTTGGGTATTCTCGTCACTAACCTTGCGGGAATAAAGGATGAACAACTTCTAAGGACATGTTGATTGCAACACATGATGAGGGATGGCTCAACATTCACACTTAAAGTGTCAGTGACGAGGGAAGGCTCGAGCTTGGGGAGGAAGGCCAATTCCTCTACAAGATGATCCGACAAATTTCTTCCCTTTTCTCAAGCTCCGACCACTCGACACACCGGTTTGCAATCCCTCTACTCACTATTACTTTGTCTCTCTAAGTTTGAATGTGTTTATAAATGTCATTCATCAAAATCAAACTTAAGATATAAAATAAAATTAACCCATTAGAGAAAAAGTAATGGTGAGCCCATGCTAATTAAAATATTCAACCAAAACTTTTTCTAGCACGAGAGAAGATACCTTTAGCTCCATGGCAATTCTACCCTTGTGTAAAATTACTTGTACATTCCTTTGGGTATGTGTTGTCAACTAATACTACAAGAATAAAATCATGAGAGGAGCAAAAAGGTTCGAGCGCAAGAAAAGAAAGGTCGATGCAATAAAGGAGACAAGTGAGGAACAAGATGCACATGATAAGCCAAAGAAAAAAGCTTCGAAAGGAGAAGAAAAGGACCACGACAAGGTGTTACGCCGTTACACTCCAATAATAAGGTAACATCTTGAGGTAAGTTGTCATTAATTAAGCTTTACCTTAATTATGGCTTTTTCATAAATAAAGAATCAAACTTGTTAGAGTAACAACCTTGCTTGATCTAGCTTTATTAGCTCAACTTGTTTTGTTTCTTTAATTGTTCCTATCACCACTCTCTTGATCTCATAGTCCTAAACATGTAAGCTAGAATGTTGCACACCTTGCTTTGGAAGAAGATAATCATGCCTTTGATACATCATGTATAGAAAAGAAAACCCTTCCAAGAATCAAGGAGTTTGTTTCTATCCATTTGAAAGTTTAACTGTAACATTCATGCTTAATCTTACGATCTTGTCACCCAAGTTAGGACTAAGCAAAGCATATAAGAAATCAACTCAATCTTGTTTAATGTGCATATGGTTTTGGTTACGTTGGTGTTTTCCCACCTTGAGCCCATGCACTTGATCTCTACTTTCACTTTGCATGTAGGACACACTTTGAGCAAAAAGGTGGAGAAGTCTATCGGTTTCTCCAAAATTCAACAAGTGAATGTCTTGCGAGCATGCACACTAAACAAGATCTTTGCCCCACGTCCATGCTCATCTCCAACTCGCGAGGACCAGCAAAGACCATGGGTGACATCATCCGAGTACGCTATCAAGATGAAATAATAAACTAAAGGAAACAATGAGGTAAGAAGTCTTGTTGAGGAGGACTTAAAAACGAACCCTCATAAAAAAAGGTAAGACCGGTAGTTATCCATATTTAGTGCATAGCATATTTACTTCCTTGCATTGCATAATCATTTTCCTTTAGCATTTTTACATTACAACACTAGCATTGCATTAGAAAAGAAAATAAAAATATTTGTTTGTTGCATCCAAAAAGAACTCTAAGCCCCATATGAGTAAATTTGTGGCGTGTAACAACCCACAAGGATATTTACTATGGTGGCATAAAAATAAAATAAATATGCATGCATCATCATTCTTTATCTTGCATAGAAATAATAAAACCCAAAAAAATATTTAATTGTTGAAAGATTCTCAAGGCGCAGACAAAAGCAACGTGGCTAACCCCTAACAGCTTAATCAAGTTCCACTAGCTTTGTTGTCTATTTGAGTTCAAGGATCCCAAGGAAGAGAGGCATGACACACATGGTGTCTAGCATTAGAGAATATCGATCAGCCCACCATCATGATCTACCTCTACTTCCAACCATCGAGAACATCGAAGACTACGTCAACATCTAGCTTGGCGGAGTGCAACCCCATGTATCCAGATAAGTATTCTTCTACCTTATTTAATATTAGCTAGATTTGTTTGCTTTATTTGAAAAGAAATAAAAAGATGCATAACTAAGGAAATCAAATAAAAAGAGTCTATATAGTCTTTACTAAAGAGTCTTTATTAGAGTGTGAGAATAAAATAACTCGAAGATAATCTCTAGTCATGGAGATGATGAATAGTTGCTCCGTCGTAATTCCTTTCAAGTACCTACCTTTCAAGCTTAATTTCTCTCAAACTTTTAATGCAAAACTGCTTTGACTTGAGATTTGCTCGAACCTAAAATCTGTGGGTAGCAAATGCTTGCTCTAAAGTCTAGGTGATTGACGGATATGATATATGAGAGTCCGAAATGCTATTTATCTTACTCCTAGTGATACTAGATTTACGGAGATTTATATTTTGAAAATTAAAAGTGCACATGATGAGTTCTGTATGACGAGTGTTGAGACTCCTACCACACCATATATACATGCTCTTTAGATAGGAAAACCCTTTTTGATATATATAGGTGCTTACTTTTGCATTGAGTTTGGTCAATCTCTGTTGACCCTTAGAAACTTGTCATCTTGCTACCCATACACACACTCCACTCCACTCCACTATATTCCACTTCCACTTATGCTATTTCTACCGGAAGTACGCATCCACCAAACATCCACCATAGATCCACCAAAAATGTTCTACTCCTACCCTAGGAGAGAGCGGCCAAAAATATTCCCCACAAATATTCACTTAGCCCACATCGATAAAGCTCCTTTATCCTTGTTTCTATCTCTCTACAAGTTTATTTCAAAAAGGAGGCTTGGGTTGTATAGTAGAAAAAAAAGAAGAAAAAAAAAGAGAAAAGAAAGGGGAGATGAAAAATGGACAAGTGTCCTACGGGCGAGTAGAGCCTAGCTCGCTAAAAAAAATAAGAATAAAGGAGAGTTAAAAAAAATGGACAAGTGTCCGCAATAAAACAATGGGTACTTAGATGCTCGCCTCTCCATGAAAAAAAAGAAGAAAAAAAAAGAGGAAGAGTATACTGCCCAAGTTCTCCCAAATACTTTCAAAGTCCTAAAGAGAGAGATATATTTCGTACAGGAGCAAAGTAGAATTAGGCTTTCACTTCATTCACCTCATATACCTACCATCATATTCATTCCACTACACCATACACATGCACATGCAGTATGACTCGTGTGGATCCATTGCTTGACTTTACAATATATCTTGAGTAAGTAGATTTAGTTTTCTCCCACCTATAAGCTCCACATATAAGCCTTAGATATAGGGTGAGAGAGAAGAAGGCATAGTGTCCAACTGCCTTATTCCAAAAATACCACATATTATGAGAGAAAGGCAACACAACATTATTGCCTAAGTGAGGATCCACAAATACCACAAATGAGAGATTTGAAAGGGTCATACTAAGGAACTTTGAGTTTTATTTTGAAAACTTGCAAAAACTCCGGAATGATGGTTGAACAAAGAGTTTGAGACATGGTGCTTGACTTGATTGTTCTATCTTTCAATTGCCCAAGATCCAAGAAAAGGCTATAAGCTCCATGGTTAAAGGTAATATGGGTAAGTTGAAGGTTGAAAAGGTTTATTCTAATCTAGAGGAGAAATTTTGTTTGAAAGCATGTGTCTTGTTGAGGGCGTGAAAGCGTTGTAGCAACTCTGATCCATTCTTTGAGTTTGGCTTTGCTAGGGACTAGCAAAGGGTAAGCTAAGGGGAGGTTGTTGACACCTACTATAGCATAAATATATAGAGGTTTTTAAAACGAAAATAAGGGCTTAAAATGAATATCAACATAGTCTAGGGGCTTAACTAACATGATTCCACTAGTTTTGGTGATTTATATATTTTTCGAGGGGATTAAGCGAGAAAATACCCAAGAGTTTGCAAGCCCTACGACATAAAGGATTATCCGTGGCGTAAACCAACGTGGAACATGCACTAGAACATTCCAAAAGAGACCAAAGGGCACGGAAAGAAGTTTGGGACCCACGACATGGGGTCCACGGCGCCCCCTCAAGCCCAAGCGCGGCCGCCACAGTGGGGCCCCCTCGTCGGCGTCCCATTCAAGGTCGGTTCACTACCGCCTATGAGGAGCAATCTAGTCCATCCATCAAGGTCGGTTTGATCCAAGGGCTGTCGTCCATCCTCCGGGGCTATATAACAAGACCCCACGACCCACAGGTGAAACCCTAAATTCATTCCATTCATTATCTCTTGACTGTTGGTCTTGGAGGTGTCCCAATGTGAGGACAACCTCTCCACTAGAGAATTAGGGCTAGACTCTCCAATGTAGTAGATTAGCAACTAGAGAGTTAGGGAGAGCGGAGCTATGCTCCGGTTACGGAGGGAATCTGAGTTTGGTATGTCTTGTATCCTTCCTTTGTAAGACATTATGATTTATTATATATTTATCTTCTCTATTTACTTTCATTCATATAATTGGTTAGTAT
Organism: Hyparrhenia diplandra; assembly: GCA_015847255.1. NCBI lineage: Eukaryota > Viridiplantae > Streptophyta > Magnoliopsida > Poales > Poaceae > Hyparrhenia > Hyparrhenia diplandra. The sequence continues at coordinate 513,934 of JADLZK010010164.1, forward strand.
AGTTGTTATGCCTTTGCATGGGATCTTCGCTCGCATCGAGTGCTCTAGTATTCATGAGATTAGAGTAGTAATTAATAGTGTAGACAAGGTGTCTAGACTAGAGGTTACTGAGATTGCACCCAACCCCACGGATTGTTTGTGGTAGCCCCTGGGTGGTGACGACCACGATGGCCGATGTATTCCACCACGTTCGGGTTGGTGATTGTAGGACCTTGCCAAACCTTCCTAGCCCCCTTCTCATCCCTTTCTATGGCTAGTGCTTTGGTGTCCCAAAGTGTGATGGTATGATTGCTATCATAGAACCTAAGTAATAGAGAAGTACATAGGAACCTAGATCTCTCCCGTTGTCCTCTCAACATGCTACTACACATTTATCCTTAGGAATTCTCTTGTGTGATTTATATTATGCATAACTCCTATCATTTATCATTTACCCTCCTCACTTAGTTCAGTGGTTTGTTAAGTTAGTAGATGCATGATTGTGACTTATTAGATTCTTTAGCCAACGCTTCCACGTGGATACGATACTCTAGAATACTCATCCTAGGGAAAAGCTACAATGGTAGGTGTTCTGTGCGCTTGCAGAATCCTTCATATTCTTATAGCACTTAATAAATACCAACAGTAGACTGGCATGAGGCGCCAAATAGTGACATCTCGGCATGTTGGGGGTGAAGCAGCAAGATTGAGCATCGTACCGTACATGAATGTCCCAATGTAAAGTCATGAGGCGAGAGCTAGTGGGTGTCTCTGTCGACATCATAGTTGATGTGGATGTTGTCGACGGCGAAGAATTGGCTGTCCATATTGTCGAGGAAGACAACCCAGTCGGCGCCAACATGGTGGCGACGTGGCCATAGTCCTTTGAGCAGGATGGTAGTCAGTGCAGCTATCATCGGAGTTGCTATGTGGGCGCCGAGGGCGAGGAAGGTAGTCCTACAAGCCCTCCTTGGAGAAGGGCGTCCAACAGGTCTGGCAGCAGCAGAGAGGAAGCTAGGAGGTAGAAGCGGCCGTCGAAGAGTAAATCATCCTCTACCGTCCATGCCGGGGCAGTGGCGCTTGTCGTCACGTCTGGGGGCGATCCAACGTAAGGTGCTGCTCCTCCAATGTAGCCTATCGGCTGGACGAAGATACCTGTGGACGTATCGTAGAGGTCAAGTGCGCCTGCGTGCGTTGGGCGCTTGCCAAGTCATGGAATGATGTCACAAATGTTGGGGAGGAAGCTTGACTGCATGTGTGTAGGACATGGCCCTCCTGTGTCGGCGTGTGGAGGCAAGCCTTGTTCGAACGTCTTCGCCTGTCCATGGTGGTAGTATTGCATCTCGTTCGGCGTCCCACATCACCCTTCACAAACTTGCTAGACTTGGCATGCCAAGGATGATGTTGATGTCGCTACCGATGTTGAGGGCGTAGGCGTTGATGATGAAGATGTCGACGATCGATTTGGATTGGGACGTCAAAGGTTGTCGCTTGACAAGTTGAAGTGGTGCCTATTCCTCTTGTCACCTATACCTGCACTGGTTGTGTGCGGAGTCTTGGTGTGGTGATGACACCGGGGTCGGCGTAGTTGTGCGGCGCTTTGAGTCACCGCGATGCTAACGCTTGTGCCTAAAATCACCCCAACGAGGTAGAGGAAGTGTGCACCACGTGCCGATCGAGGAGATGGAACCTTGAGGTCGACGCTATCCTAGGCGGTGGTGGCGTCCTCATCATTGTCATTGTAGTCGTTGAAGACCGTGATGTCGAAGAGATTCTTGCACTTGTGACCCGCGCGAGAACCGGTCGTCACAGTTGAAGTACGATCCCGCTTTGCACCGTCTTTGTCAATGTAGTCGATGCCGGTGTTGTCAATGTAGTCGATGTAGTCACTTGAACAGCCTTGGCGGTGTTGTCAATGTAGTCGATGCCGGTGTTGTCAATGTAGTCGATGTAGCCACTTGAACAGCCTTGGCGATGTTGTCAATGTAGTCGATGCTGGTCTTTGTGGGGGTGAGGGGCGCAGGGGAACCGGGTGTGCCTTCTTTGGAGCTGTAGATGATGGCGAGGTAGCACTCATGTGCTCACGTAGGTGTGACATGGCCGTCTCCATGTTCTAGGGATCCTGGAGCTCGACGTAGGTCTTGAGGGGCTCTCCTAGTCCTGTTGTGTAGATGTTCAATTGCTACTGCTCGTCCTAGTTCCCGGCACGAGCTACGTGTGCCAAGAACATATCCGTGTACTCATCGATATTGCTGGTCTTGCGAGGCGAAGCCCGGTTCACCCGGCCGGATTGCACCGTGTTGCTAGTCTGAAGCGCTCGTTGACGTACCGGCAAAGCATGCCCAGTTCGTCATTATGTTTTCTTGGGATAGGAGCATGTACCCTTTGCTATGCGCCTCTTGTCAAGTGAAATTATGCGTGCAGATTTGATCAGTTCTGGTGTACCTTGCTATCGAACATCGGGAAGGACAACTTGTGCAGTCGAGGAGCGTGGCCAGGGAGGTGATCCAGAGAGGTACCAGTGGCAGTGGTGGGCGGTGCCTATGCTGGCGCCCCGATTAGTGTCGCTAGGGAAGAGGATGTTATTCAGATTCGCCTCCACCTCATCTACCAGCTGTGAAGCGTCGAGAGAGGTAGGTTTGTCATGGATGGTCATGAGGTAGGCATGTGCTGATGCCTCCACGGCCGCCTTGGCGCCCAGATCGATGGAGTCCCTCTCCTTGCGCTTGCGTTCCTTCACGGTCGATGATGGAGAGGAGGGCCACTTGATTGGTGAGTGAGTAGAGGTGGGTGTTGATGTGGTCGAAGTTCTTGATATAGAGATTCCAGCAATCACTTCAAATCGGCGTCCATGGTGGTGGGTGGATTGGGCTGGGCCTATGAGTACCATGTGTCATAGCCGCCCTAGGGAGGGTGGCGGGGCGGCACCGGCGGTGGAAAGTGGGGTAGAAAGCGTGCGTGAGCAGGGGGGCGGCGGCGGCGACGGGGCAAAAGCGGGGAAAATATTTCTTTATTGCTTGTCCCTAAAAGAATACGTCCTCCTTGTTTATATAGCCCTCCTATGAGACTTGTATCTCAAACAAGCTCTAAAGGTTTTCTTATATTATGGAATACCTTTTTATAAGCAAACTCATATGCTTTTCCTAATAGGAGATTTTCTTATAGAGTGGAATATTTCCTTCATAGAAAAATCTAGCCTTATCCTAATCAAACTCTTACCCAAATAACCACGGAAATCGCGGAGTGGCGGCGGCAACGGCGGCGCCTGCGCCTGTTATGGGCGCCCCCTACGGTTGTGGGCCCCTTGGGCGCCCCTTACAGGCCCCATCTTTTTGGGTGTGACAAATAGATTAATTATATTTTGATCTTTACGAATATTCGCCAAAAAAAGTAAGTAATATCAGACTTATATTCGTCAAAAAATTGTCAAACTTAAATTTCTAGGGAATAACTGAGGCAGGCAGAAGTGGCGCCGGCCTCCGTTAATGTGACCGCTTTGGTTAATCACTATCACCCATTGACTGAGGTAGTTGCCGTACAACAACCATCTTGGTTATAGTATTAACAGAGGTGTTCGTTCAAAAAAATATTAACAGAGGTGGGCAACTTAAGACATGTACCTCCGTTTATCGATTATGTTTGGATGCAATCGTTCTATGCGTCTGCCTCCGTTAATCCATTATTGCAACCATAATTATTTCACAACTTTTTCATATGAAATTTGATGAAGCATACTTTATATCAAAATTGTATCTCTTGATGGGATCTATAACAATTTGGTCCTTAAATATCGTTATAAGTGCTCAAATTTAAAAAATTTTAAATTTAAAATTATAAAACGATCTCAATATTGACATGGTCTATACAAAACTTATAGTTCTAGCATTTGTCTTTTTTTCTAGCATTTTTGTTGAGGGGTTAACGTGGAGTCCTGGTTGGGGCATCCAATTAGTAATAAAATAATAAGATAAGATTACATCCTAGGGAGGTTTTGTTGCTACATTATTACTTTGATTCATTGATTCTTTCTCAATTAAAAGGAATAGGGTTGGATCGAACCTATATAAAGTACTTTGTCAATATGTAAGAAAGGCAACATGTATTCTTAGTAGTAGGAATTTATTGCCAGTGATGTATTATTATCCTGTGGAAGAGAGAAGCTAAATCAAAAAACCATATGTCATGTGGCTGCTATTTTACCAATTGGAGTCTCGGTGGATAGGTTGTAGGTAGGAAGGGACTTGTGAAATTTGTAAAGAAAAATAACAAATACATGTGGATGAGTTTGATTCTTCGTAGCATCACTTGGATATTCCTCATGCATACATAGTGGATGAGTTTGATTCTTCGTAGCATCACTTGGATATTCCTCATGCATACATAGGAATATCTCTCTGACGCAACGCACAGCCACTCACCTAGTAAATAATAGTAAATAAAACCAAACAAAATTTGCATCATTATCCTGTCATTGATCTTGTTATGATAAGCTAAATACAAATTTAATAGTATGCATACTACTTATGTAAGATTCCAGCTAGATTGGGCGGGCCGACATGTGGATTGGGGAAGTGGAAGGAGAAGATGGGGACGGCGATGGTGGTGGCGGCGGTGGGAGGCGGCGGCGTGGCCGTGCCGGGCGGGGCGCGGCGGCGGCACGGGTGGGGGCGCGCGGTGGCGGCGACCCCCGGCGGCGGCGGCAGCGAGGGGGGAGGAGGGACGCGCGTGGGGAGGAGAGGCGGGGAGATTGGGATAAAATTGTTTATTTGCTTGTTTACGGACCCCTTACTTATATAGCCCGGCTAGTGGGACATGTATCTCAAGCAATCTCTATAAAGGTTTCCTTATAGATTGGAATACCTTTTACAAGCATATCCTATTTATTTATTTCCTAATAAGTCTCTCATATAGATGAGATAGCCCCTTACACACCAAAATGCCTAAAGATAATCCTAGATATTTTCCTCCTTTATTCCCAAATTAATTGCCAAGAAGAATGCGGCGGAAAGGAGGGACGGCCGGGCGGGCGCGCGTGCGAGCCCAGGTGGGGCGCGCCGGCGCTCCGCGGGCCTGTTGGGCCTGTCCTCCTGGGCCCTATTTTCGGGTCATGACATTCCCTTCTTCGACCGGCGCGTCCTCGCGGCTGGATGAAAGTCCATTCAGTGACAGGGGTGGAGATCGGTGCCCCGAACGATGAGCTCCACTGTAGGACGCAGTCGACCCTCGCACCGGGTTCCCGAGGATCATGTTCTCCCTAGTTCGCTTTGGATCAAACTCCGGGAGGTAGCGAAGGTTGCCGATGTAGTCGTGGTAGATGTACCGGTGAACAACACGTCCTTCTTTGTGAAGGCGTCGACGACGAGCCGCCGGTAGGAGCTCCCTTGGAACGCCCACGTCAAGGTGCTGATGCACCATGTCACGGGGTGGGCTCTCCAGGAACAAGAAATGCTCGTTGGGAGGAGCGTTGACGAAGAGCGAGAAGTAGGCGCCCGGATGGTGATGTCACGGCGAGTAGGAGGAGTAGCGACCAAGTTCAACATCGCACCGTACATGAAGGAGCCGACGTCGAACAGAGAGGGTGAGAGTTGGTGGACAGCCCTCTTTGCATCGTAGCTGATGTGGACGTTGTCAACGGTGAGGAAGAGGCGATCCATGCCGTCGAGGAAGATGACACTGGCCGGGCCGACGTGGTGGCGCCACGGCCATATGCCGCCCAACAGGACGGCGGTCGGTGCAGCTGGAGTTGGCTCCGTTGTGTACGCGCCCAAGGCAAGGAAGTTCGTTCTGCGAACTCCGCCACTGAAGCAAAGCCTCCGGCAGGTCCGGCGGCGGTGGAGAGGAAGCCGGGAGGTGGAACCGTCGGTTGAAGAGTAGTTGGCTGTCCTCGGCGTCCATCTTTGAAGCGGCATCGCTGTGTGGTGACGTCGAGGGCGTGCAACAGAGATGCCGATCCTCCGGCGTAGCCTGGCGTAGCTAGGACGAAGACTCCGGTGGACATGTCGTAGAGGTCAAGGCGGTCGATGCCTCGAACGCCGCCAAGGCGAGTTGGAGGAGTGGGATGCGGCGAAGATGCCCGACTGCGAGAAGGCGGGGCCCGGAGCACCCCTACGCTGGGGTGGTGGCGCGGACGCGTGAACGCGTGCTCGGGCGTCCGTCACGAGAGTACCGCAACTCGTGGGTAGCGAGGTCCCATGTCACTCGTCCCCAAGCTTGCCAACCAAGGCATGCCAAGGATGACATCGACGTCGTCGCCCGTGTGGCATCACGCAGGCATCGATTTCGAAGGTGCTGGCGTCGAGGCGTAGTGGTACGTCGAAGGTGGCAGCCCGGCATGTAGAAGTGGCGCCGTGCCGATGGTGATCAAGACACGACCGGCCGAGTGCGAAGGCCTCCGTGGTCACCACGTGGGGTCGATGTAGTTGTGCGTTGCTCCCGAGTCAACGATGATGTTGACACCCGTGCTCGAGATCATACCGACGAGGTAGAGAGAATGAGCACCACATACCGGGAGTCGGGGTCCCCAACGAGGACCTTCAAATCGGGTGGCTCCTCTTTGGCGCCCGCCGGTGGGGCGTCGGTCGTGTCGTCGGTGTAGTCGTTGAAGACCATAATGTTGAAGAGGTGCTTGCACTTGTGACCCGTGTAAGCGGCTCGTCCACCGATTGAAGCAGAGTCTAGCTTTGTGTCGCTCGGTCATCTCCTCCTCGGTGTCACCGCTTGAACGGGCCGAAGCCGCTGCCGGCGACGCAGGTGGGCGATGGGGGCGGCCAGCGGGCGACGGGTGCCCGTGCCCTCGCTTTCGCCGGTGCTAGCTTGCCAGTGTTGTAGAGTATGGCGAGACGTCGCTCGTACGCCCTGGCAAGGGACATGGCAGCCTCCATGTCCTTGGGATTCTGCATCTCGACATCTGTCTTGAGCGGTTCGCCCAAGCCTGCTGTGTAGATGTTCACCTGCTGCTTGTCGTCAAGGTTGCCTACACGTGCCACGTGCGCCATGAACTGCTCCATGTACTCATCGACGGTGCCTGTCTTCCTCGGTGATGCCGGCTCTCCCGGCCGGATTCCTTTGTCATTTGGCCGAAGCGCTCGTTGACATCTTGGGCGAAGCTTGCCCAATCTGCCACCAGTTTCTCCTGGGACAGCCTCATGTACCATTATTGGGCTCCTCCTGTGAGATGGTACGAAGCATACCAGACTTGCTCTGTAGCTGGCGTACCTTGCCCCCTGAACAATTGCTCGCAGCGGTTGATCCACAGGAGGGGATCCTCCTTGCCATCGTAGGTTGGGAAGGATAGTTTGTGTAGACGGGAGTGAGACCGGGGGACGGTGTCGACCGGAGGGGGGAGGAGGGGTGGCGCATGCGCCCGATGGCGGCGCCCCTGCCGGGCGCAGCCTTTGGCCCCAAGTAGCCCTTCATCGGGTTCTCCGGATCAGCAGCGGTGACTTGATGGTCCTGGTTACGCTTGCCGCCGATCCGCTTCTTGATGAAGTCGTGGGCTGCTGTCTCCATCATTGTCTTCATCTCAGCATCGGCGTCCCGAGTTGTTCGCGGGCGCTTGATCGCTGCGGGGATCTTCGCCGAGAGAGGATAGAGAGCTTATCCTCGATCGTGTCCATCCCGGTGTTGAATTTGGCGAACTGATTCCCCAAATCCGCCGGCGGCTTCTTCGATTCGGTGTCCATGGTGGTGGGTGGATCGTAGTGGTCTCCAGATACCAGCTATCAGATTCCAGCTAGATTGGGCCGGGCCGACACGTGGATTGGGGAATTGGAAGGAGAAGATGGGGACGGCGATGGTGGTGGCGGCGGCGGCATGGCCGCGCCACGGAGGGCGGCCGCGGCGGCGTGGGGGGGGCGCGCGCGATGGCGGCGGCCCGGGCGGCGCACGGCAGCGGGGGGAGGGATGGGGGCGTGCGTGGGGAGGAGGAGGCGGAGGTTGGGATAAAATTCTTTATTTGCTTGTTGCCCTAAAAGATTACAGAACCCTTACTTATATAGCCCGGCTAGTGGGACTTGTATCTCAAGCAATCTCTATAAAGGTTTCCTTATAGATTGGAACACCTTTTACAAGCATATCCTATTTATTTATTTTCTAATAAGGGTCTCCCTTATAGATGAGATAGCCCCTTGCACACCAAAACGCCTCAAGATAATCATAGATATTTTCCTCCTTTATTCTAGAATTAATTGCCAAAGAATCCGCGGAAAGGAGGCGGCGGCGGTGGGGGCGCGCAGAAGTCCAGTGAGGGGGCAAAGGCGCTCCGCGGGCCTGTTGAGCCTGTCCTCCTGGGCCCTATTTCCGGGTCATGACAACTTCTTGCCTCCGTCATTAAAAGGTTGTCACAAGCGCTTCCAAAAAAAACAAATGCCAACAATTATGTATTAAAATATATAAATATTTATGTTAAATAATTAGAATCATCGGAAGGATCAAGTCTAATTTTTTAACAAATTTATCTGAAGATTTAAATGTTACACGTATTTTCTATAAGTTGAGTCAAACTTATGGCACACATCCCACAATGACATCTTTTAGGAACGGAGGAGTATCTTAGGGCATGTACAATAGGCTGTTTTTGCACAAACCTTTGGCCAATGCTTAGAGACAACAGCATCGTCTCTTCGTGAAAGGACTCTTCGTGAAAGGACGGCCTGAGCTCATTCTCCAATGTTCAGAGACGACCTCATCTTCCGTTGTACAAGAGCTGTCGACTCGAAGCGCCACCACAAATCAGTCTACAGATAAGAGAATTTAATAGTTTAGAGACAGCGTCCCGTCTGTAGGTTGTATAACCTATCTCTATACATGTCTTTGTGATAGATTCGAGATACGTAGAGACGGCGTCTCTAGGCTCTACATGCCCTTATCCAATGGTGGCTTCCAGCGCGAGCGTGACACATGTGAGAGTGAGACAGTACAACACCGCAGGGAGAGGACAGGGAAATGTCAGTTTCAGTCATTGTCTTAATGACTGATTCTAACCCATGGCTACTCCAGTACAGTCATTGTCTTTATGACTGATTCTATTTCTAACCCATGGCTACTCCATTATTTAGCGACGGTTTGTCTAGTCCTTCTCCACATGCACTGCCTTATCCTCTCTATACGCACGGCACCACTGCATAGCGGGCAAGAGCGATCTGAAGGGGGAGGGAGATCATGGAGGCCACCGGTGCCATGGACTCCCTCCTGAAGAAACTTGGCCATCTCCTCACTGAGGAGTACACTCGCCTGAAAGGAGTCCGCCGCGAGATCCGCTTCCTCCGGTCCGAGCTGAACAGCATGAATGCTGTTCTCCAGAAGTGTGCTGCAATGGAGAATCCAGACGTCCAAGTGATGGCCTGGACAAGAGAACTGAGGGAGCTGGCATACGACATCGAAGACTGCGTGGACAAGTTTGTCCACGGAGTTGACACCAAGCAGCGGCACAGTGCAAGGGCAGGCTGCATCAAGGACTTCTTCCGCGAGTGCGCTCGGCGTCTCAAGGCACTGGTCACGAGGCACAAGATCGCCAACCAAATCCAAGAACTCAAGGCGCGTGTCGTGGTGGTGGCAGAGCAGCGCCAGAGGTACAAGCTCGATGACGTTTCCAGCAGCAGCTCCAACATTCGAGCCACGGATCCTCGCCTGTGTGCTCTATTCGCAGAGGAGTCTCACCTCGTGGGCATCGATGGCCCAAGGGATGACCTTGCGAGCTGGCTCCTGATGGAGGATGAGCTTGGGCGTCGCAAGGTGCTGTCCATCTATGGCTTTGGTGGTTTGGGGAAAACCACGCTTGCCAACGAGGTTCGGCGTAAGATTGGAAAGCAATTCGACTGTGAAGCTGTCGTACCGGTCTCCCAAAAGCCCGATGACAAGAAAATCCTTTTGAACATACTGACTCGGATAGAGAAGAAAAGTACTCTTGTCAAAGAACGAGAGACATGGGACGAGCAAATGATTATAGAGAACATTAGAGACCTACTGGAAGATAAGAGGTGAACTTATTATCCTATTATTCCTTTAATCCTATCTAATTTGATTATACTTCTAGTCCATGAACACGTGCTGTTTTTACTTTGGGAAATTGGGAGTTACGTCTCATTATAGAAACATATATCGATAACAACACGTGCGTCCTTGCATCCACGGTATAATTGCAACCAAACTATATATTATAACTTTTAGCAGTATAAATCTTTTTTGGTCAGGCTCCCACCGACTCGAGCTTCGTGCTACAGTATGTTAGTAGATAGATGACTTTCAGTACGCACATTTAGTCTCGGTTGTCTTAAAATCCAGGACTAAAGGGAGCATTATTGGCGGCACGGCCACCGACGACCCTTTAGTCCTATAATTCGTAATATGTATGGGGACTAAAAGTCATCCTTTAGTCCTGGTTGGTGTTATCAACCCGGACTAAAGGTCCTCTAATCTTTAGTCCTAGTTGGTAATACCGACCCGTATTAGAGGGTGGCCTTTTAATCCCGGTTAGTGTTACGAACCCGGACTAAAGGTGTTCCACCAAGTATTAAATGTCCCTTACGAGTGAATTCAAAGGAGTGCAACTGAGTTGGTAGGGAATCCACGCACGATGTGGAGTAGGAGTGGTGGTGGTGGTGGTGTGGGGGGGGTCTCTTGTGTTGAATCTCACACATTGCAAGAGAGGACTCTAAGATTTCAATTACTTTTTGTTTTGAATATGGGCACTAGTTCCGGTTGCGTAACCCTAGATTAAAGCCTAGGACCTTCAGTCTTGGATGAGCAGTCCCGATTCCCAAATCCCGGAGTAAAGGGCGGTTGGAAACCGGGACTATAGCCCCCTAGTCTACTAGTGGTACCATAAGAACTAACGCCGGAGGAACCATAGAACATGTGTTTTTTTCAGTCTCCTACTTAATTTCGTGAGAAGGGAAAAATAGTTCTTGTGAATATTGTTCCTACCGTCGTCGGTGCAGAATGAGCTAGAGTTGCACACAATTAATTGTGCCAAACATGCCCTATAGTGTTTTCTGTTCATATTCCAATTTTCTTAGTTTTGTTGGGAACCTTATAAGATTACTAGCATTAGCAACAAAAGCTTAAATTCTATAAGTATACCTTTTGATTATACCCCTTCTAGTCCCGGTGTGCGGGGCCCATTAGAGTTACTATATATGACTAAAATCATGTTCTCAAACTAATGTATTCATGTTCTTAAACTACGAACTTTGTATCTCAGATTATTTGGTTTAACTTGTATATTAGATTATTTGCTTGGATGGATTATTTGGATTATCTAGGAACTATTGTCTCGGATTATCTTGTAAGGTGTTAGTACTTTATTTTAATTCACAAGCTTAGTTCGCTGCTGGATGCATCAATCAAGTAGACTCATGCATGTCAACCAAAGGCAATATGGACAGACCACAGTGATGAAACACAACCTTGGAGAGCTCAGAGTACCATTATAGCGAAACACCCCCAATAAATATCTCTAACTCCACTCAAAACTAGCTCCGCATGGATTTCTATAGTCGAGCTGCTATGACTGGAGTTGGAGCCATGCCAAACAAGCCCTTAGTGTTTATGGTTTTATACTATGCTACCGCCAACTTCAATTTGCTAGATTTATCAATCGAAACTAAGTGAACATCATATAAGAACTGATCACATGCTTACGACGCTGATGAGTTCACACAAAAAATAATTCGAGTTCTTGCTCCATTTGTTTTGTTTTTAGTATCTTCGTTGTCTTCAATATATCGACACTTTTTCACATATTATTGAATATAGGTACTTCATCATAATTGGCGACATATGGTCTGAACGAGACTGGAATTTCCTGAAGTGTGCTCTACCAGAGAACAATAAGGGTAGTAGAGTAATTACTACAACACGTATCGAGTCTGTAGCAAAGTCATGTTGCAGTCTTCCCAATGATCGTTGCTACAAAATTGAGCCACTTAGTGAGTTCCACTCAAGAAGCCTACTCTTCAAAAAAGTATTTGGTTCTGAGGATGCATGCCCTGGAAGATTTAAGGATGTGTCCGCTGACATACTAAGAAAATGCAGTGGCCTCCCCTGGCTGTAGTTAGCATAGCCAGCTTATTGGTTAGCAAGTCCAATATGATGGAGCAATGGGAAAAAGTGAGGGCATCTACAGGATATGCATTGCAAATAAAACAAGATCTTGGTGTCATGGAATCTATATTGTCGCTCAGCTATAGTGATCTTCCGCCGCATCTCAAAACTTGCTTACTCTATTTGAGTGTGTTTCCTGAGGATTATGACATCGAAAGAGGTAGTTTACTGAGAAGATGGATAGCTGAAGGATTTGTAAAGGAAGAACGGGGTTCAATTGCAGAGGATGTTGCTGAAAGCTACTTCAATGAGCTCATCAACAGGAGTATGATTATACCTGTTGTAATTGACAATGAGGGAAGGGTTCAAGTTTGCCGTCTGCATGATATGATGCTAGACCTAATGAAATCAAAAGCAACTGAGGAGAATTTTGTGAGAATCATGGGTCCAAGCCCGGTTTCAACAAAACAAGAAGGTGTTATCCGCCGGCTATCAATTCAATATAATGACCGAGAGCAGAAGTTGGAAGCCCAAGAAATGGCGTCATTAACCCATGTCAGATCACTCAGCATCTTTGGTGGCTATCACAACCAGACACTGCCATTTGCTTCATTTAGAGTTTTACGTGTCCTGAGTATGGATTTTCAGTTGAGTGGGGCTGATGATTTGAAGATTGTTTGCAAACTACACCAGCTGAAATATTTGAGAGTAAATGCCCTGAGCTTCCTGCGGAAATTGGAGACCTGCAGTGTCTTGAGACACTAGAATGGTGTAATTACACATCAGAAAGCTTGGTGCCCAAAGGTGTTGCTCGACTGCAACATCTAAAGGCATCTTCTTGTGGACTGGGAGGGATGTTACCAGAAACAATTGGTAGTCTTCAAGCACTTCAGACACTATCGCAGTTCAATGTCTGTGACAGTCCTGTAGGTGCAGTGCAGGAGCTTGGCAATTTGGAAAACATGAGAGAGCTCTCGATAACGTGGCATCAGAGTGAGCCAGCAGATGCAAGGTACAAGGAGTACTTGGTTTCTTCTCTCAATAAATTGAGCAGTTGCAGCCTCCAGTCACTGAGTATTGTGAGCAAAGAAGCTATTCCTGTTGATTTTCTTGCATCTCTATCGCCCCCACCCTACCTCCTTAAAAGCTTCTGGATGTGGAACTCTTACTTTCAGCGGTGTCCTGAATGGATTGGAGCACTTAATAGGCTCACTGGGCTGAAACTTGATGTCTGTGAGCTGAAGGACGAAGATTTGGATTTGCTTGGAGAGCTACCGGCACTAGTCAATTTCCAGCTTTGGGTTGTTCCTCTTCGTAAAGAGAAGATTATCATTAAGAGAAATGGTTTCTGTAGTCTTATCACTTTCCGCTTGTGGTCAGGGTTGCCGTGCTTAGTTTTCCATGAGAAGTCCATGCCAAAGCTTGAAACCCTCGAGTTATTGTTCAGTGCTTGTGGGGCAAAATCATATGGAAGCACACATTCTGGCATCGAGCACCTTCAATGTCTCAAGAATATCGAAGTTGAAATATTTACAGAAGGTGCTAGACAATCAAACATTGAGGCTGCATATCACATAATCTGTCAAGAAATTGCTAAGCACCCAAACAATGTCAGGGCTAATGTAACTACCAATAATAGATATGGTTACTTTGGTGGTGTAATGAACGATGGCAGTGTTGATGTGGACACTGTCAACAGTGTTGACAACAATCTGGACGAGGAGAAGCAATTTATCTGTGGACTGGGTTCTGAAAGCAGCGAATGTTAATACTGTAACAAGGTAAAAGCAATAACCATATGCTTGCCGTTCATTTAATCCAGTCGTTGTAGACAATAATGGAGTTGTTATGATAGGAGAGTGGCTCAGTGCATACAAGTTCATGTAGCAAGTCAACAAAAATACCATGGGAAGTGACGGAAGCAGAGGTCCACGACAGTCCAAAATCCTCAGAAGAATGTAAATTTGGAGTTCAGTTCTAAGGCAGTCGTTTGTTATATATTCCTGTGTGGAACCATTATTGTTACTGTCCTCTCTTGGGACCAACACATCTATTGTACAATAGTCTTGTATATACTAAAGTTTGCGACTTCGGTTTTGTATTTAATGCCATACCTAAGGGATTCCTTGTAATCTGTAAGATGTAAATTTTTACAAAAATTTCTATAAAACTCAGAAGGGGAAACGCCTCCTGTGTAACAACCTGCAGTTTTTGTGGAAGGTAAAAATTCAAACTTTTTAAAATTTTCTAGAAATATGTGAATCATATAGTCGCTAGGTCAGAACTGAGTCAAAACACTATTAAACTTTGCATTCATACAGAATTGTTTGTTAGCCAGTTTGTGTGTCTTGAGTTGATTTGAGATTTAGCGACAATAGGAAAGGTCGTTGCTCGTGTCAATGAAAAATGTAGCCACCAAGGTGTGTTTCACTGTCCATACCGAATTATATAGTAGTCGAACCCACGTGACCCGTTGGTTCATATCATTTTCTGTCAAATGCTAGGAGATAGGGCCCAGAATGGCAGGCCCACGGGACCCACACCAAGCTAGAGGCGCCCCCCCTCCCTCGCCACCACCGCCTTCGCACGACTTATCCGGGAATTAATAAAGTAAGAGTTCGGTTATGATTATCTTAGGACTTTTTGGTGTGCAAGAGATATTCTAACTCTATAAGGAAATCTCTTATTAGGAAATAAATAGGATTGCTCGTAAAAGGTATTCCAACTCTATAAGGAAACCTTTAGAGAGATTGCTTAGATTATAAATCCCACTAGGAGGGTGTCGGGTGATTGCTCAAGACAACACACATTATTGATGATGATATGGTTTACAAAGTGGCCAATCAACATGGCCTCTACAAAAAGGATGTCGGGGGTATTTTTAGGGGACCCCTAACTTCGTAATCGTACTCAAATTATAAAAGTTTACAAATGAATGTCTATATTCTAATCTTCTCGTGAAGTTATCTCTTTGGTCTTCGCGATGATATTTCACTACTTCTCATCGTTACGTCACCAAATGAAGCCGATGCCATCAACTTCGCTTGAAGCCGACTTGCCGAGCTGTCGAGATTGTCTTTATTGAATCTCCGCGAAGTCAATATTCGCGAAGCCATCTTCGTGTCATCTTCTTGTTGTAGACTTTCTTCCGAAGTTATTTGAAATGTCCTACAACTTTAAAGTTTGGGATGAAAGTTCTAAAACCAATGTTAGATCCCAATAGCAGCCCCTCGTGGAAGAAGGCCGACTTCAAAGTCATGAATCCCACAAATTAAGTTTTATGAAAACTTAGTTTTTTAGCAAACGTCGCCCCGGACTTTGAAATTGGACTTTGGTTTTAACTTCGCGAATGTTACTTAGATCTTCGGGGGTTTTTTTTTTTTTTATAACGGCTAGTTTGACCGTTTGACCGCGGATTGGTTATAAATAGCGATGCACCCCCTGCTTTCTTCATCTTTTTGAAGAGGGACCAACTTTTGAAATTTTCTTTGATGCGAAGTCAAATTTCAGCGTGACGCCTACTGAAGTTGCATTTCAAGCGAAGCCTTTGTTTTTCTTCGAACCTGAGTAAGATTCTTTTTCGAAGTTGTTTATTATGATTAGTTTCTACTTTTTTGTTTTTACAAAGTTCCATTTTGATTTTCAGGATGGCGGATGTTGATGAAAATATTTTTGGTTCTCAAGACAACGAAATTGAGGATCCAACGTCTCCAAATCAAGACAACTTAGATGAGGGTCTAGCGATGTTTCAGCATCCGAATCTGAACTCTTGCTTGATGATAGGATGTCTCTAGTTATTGGCTGAAGCAAGATGAAACTTGACGGATTATGATGAAATGGAGAAAGCGGCATATTGAAGGCCGGTCAATATAGGCCAGCCGGGGCGGATGAGAAAAACGCTGAAGCCAAAGCCCGGCGGTGTATTGTCTTCAAGGATCTGTTTACAGCGGGACTTCGCATGCCCCTGTCGGGAATTCTTGGAAGAAGTTTTTTAAAGCCTACAACATCGAGATGCATCACTTGACACCTAATGCCATCATTAGGTTGTCTATTTTTATCCGGGTGGTGCGAAGTCAGAATGTGTAGCCGGATATCAATGCTTTCTGTGCTTCGCACGAACTGCATTCCCAATTCCGGAGCCGAACTATCGAAAATCGCAAGGTCCAGTTGTATTTCAGTGGCTGCAATTTTAAGGCACCTCGTGGTCAGAAGTAGATTGCCCCTGCTGTGAAGAACAACTGGCTGGTATAATTTTTGGTTTTACCACAAAGTTCCTATGGTCGAAGAGAGGACTGGTAAGAAGGGCTTAGTAAAGAGATATCCATTGGCTGCGCGTATGCACAGGGATCTATTTGAAAGTAAACCAAAGTTTACTAAGACAAAGAGTTATGCTGAATGTATGAAGGCATTTTCTCGTGTTGTTTTTCAACAATCCACCCGAGATCTTGTTGAAGAGTATGTTGGTGCAGAGTCTGGCCACTTTGCATGGGTTGGGATTTTCCTTCGCTATCATACTAAGAAGATTAGAGGGAAAGATTATGTTTACCCAGATAGAGATACCGTGAAACACCTACCAAATTTGATACTGATGAAGAGTTTGTGGCTGCTGTGAAAAATAGAGCTTGTGAAATTCTTGGAAAGTATCTTTAGAAGGAAAGAACTTTCATGGATGAGATTATTGGCAAGGATTATGTGAGAGTGAATAGAATCTTTGACCTTGCCAAGATTCTTTACAAGATTCGTCCGCCTCCAGCCTTTCTCGTTCTAAAGAAGAGAAAGAGAAAGACAATGAAAAAACTTTAAAGAGAAAGCGCTCTGAGGCTGCAAAGTCCACTCCCTCTATGAAGCCGACTGCGAAAGCTGCCATGAATGTTGCTCTTAAGAAAAAGGCTAAGAAGCAGAAAAAGGAACTTGTTGATTCTGTGGATTTTTCTGACAGTGAAGATATCAATGCTGGTATGACTGGAACTTCACGTCAAGATTTGGAGGTGAGTAAGATTTGCCAAACATTCTCTTCCACTGGATTGACTCCGTCGTTGCTTACTCCTCTTGCTGAATATTTACAAAATTTTGGTACTTCGCAGAAGTTGGGTACATCTGCTGGTGAATGTGAAGGCGAAGATGCTGCTATGAGGGAATCTTATCCTACTGGTAGTGTCACCCGTTCCTCTTCTACATTTAGGCAACCAACTCCTCTTCTTTCAGCTAAGGCTGTTTTGTCGCCTTGTACCTCATGTGATGAGCTAATTTTGCTTGACTTGACGGAGTTGGCCAAAAATATTTATTTGAGTCATATGTGAGTCCACCCAAAAATCCTTCTCAGGCTCCGGAAGTTTTAATTACCGAGAAGCCTGTTGAGGAGACTATTGTTGGCAGATGCTCTGGTGAAGCTGTCGAGAATCTTTCTGCGAAGACTGTTTCAGAGTCTGCAAAGTTTCCTGAGAATATTGATGCTGGTGTAACTACAGAAGTAGAGAAAGTTGCTCCAAGTATGATTCTAATTTTGATTTTTCTTGTCTTCTATTAATACATTAATTGCGAAGCTGCACTCTTGTTGCGAAGTTAAGTTCTGTCTTATTTCATTTTTTAGAAAAAACTTCAAAAAAGAGAGAGCTCGGGAAGGAGTGAATGTTATTATAAAATCTCTTCATTAGAAGGGAACTAGAACTGCTGGGTTTTCCTTTTGGAGGTTTTGACGATGTTGAGGATGAGGAAGCGGAGGCTGACCAGCGAAGTCTCCTTTTAGAGTCCATGGTGAAAGTGGAAGCTCAGGAGAAAGTGCCTTGCTCTTTGAAGGATGGAGAAAAAAATTTGTAAGTCTTGTCTTTGGTTTTTCCTGTTTTTCTATATTTTTCTTTCTCTTTTTTCTTTTCTCTAATATCATGCATGTTTTGGATTTTGCAGCTGATTTCTTTCCTGATGCTTCCACTTCTTCAAATGATAAAACAATTGATGTTGGCGCAATGAAGAGTGTGGTCGAAGACCAACTTACTGCCCAAGTGCCAATGAAGTGTCAAAACTTTCCGCTGAGGCTCTTTTTCTCAAACTGTTGAGATTGGAGTGGATGAGTTCGAATGTTACCGAAGAAACCGGAACTTCAACTTTCAAAATGCGTCTACGTTGCACTGTGTAATCTCAAAAAAAAATCTCATTAAATGGACAGCAAAAAAAATATTTTGCCACTATTAAATGTTTTCCCTTCCTCGTGCAACCGTAATGCCTTTACTGTCTGATGAAAACACCAAAGAAGATTATAAAATATTTTATGCGATGGTGCACAGCTGTTCGTTCGACTGCCTCTCGGATGAGACACATTACCACACCGGCAGCCGTGCAGAGGACACCATCACACACCCTATCATGGATCTGCACTAAGTCGCCATGTTGTGCCGTCAGCCTCGATGAGCCACATTCTCTAGATCTTCGTTAGGTCTAGGCACCGCCATAGGCTTCGGATCTCACACGCTGTCGATTTATCTACAACTCAAGACTCCATAGGGCCATCGCTGATGAGTGGGTGGGCTGGGACATTGAAGAATATAGAGTAGTCACCAAAGACGTGGCATACTACCCCGACATGTGGGTGCCGCCAAGGATTCTTTTTCTCAGTTTGCTTCTCCACGGCACTTTATACATACCTACACTAAGATGTACGGGTTAAGTCGGGCGCAAGAGGAAGATGACCCAACTTCGATATTTTTTTTATGCCAATGCAACTCGGCAACATATCCAGTGCAAATCAACCCACGAACCCGTGCAAAACCACGGCAAAACAAGTCGTCTAAATTCACCAAAAAATCACATATTTAGATGGTACGATGATACATAACCTTGTAAAATATCTTGTCCAAATCCACTTCATTTGTGAGATATAAAAATAAACAATTTCAAGCCAAAAGTTGTTCAGATGATTTGTTATTTTCATATCTCATAAACGATATTTTACAAGGTCGTGTATCATCATATCATCTACATGTGTCATTTGTTTGGTGAATTTATACAACTTTTTGGCATGGTTTGCACAGATTTTCACAAAGATTTGATTTGCACCAGATATGTTCCCATGTAATTCAAGGGCATTCTGGTCTTCCTATCATGCCCCGACATGCTCTATTGCCCTCATAATAACAACTGAAAGCCAGTTGGCTGGTGCTGTATGCAGTCTTTGGTGTGAGAGAGAGCAACCACAGTCTCAAACAATTCAATAAATAATAGGCTCACTATATGTTGAACTGGGGGTACTCAACACGGGGTAGAACCTCCGCCCAGGCGGTGCCACGGGGAGAGTGAGTCTCGAGGTGGAGAAATACTCAATAGAAATGAATAGTAATGGACCATAAATGGTATTCCCGGACCCCCCATAAGGGGAGGTCATCCCCTATTTATAGTTTTACAATTGCACGGGAATACAAGATTACAACTTTGTCCTTTAATATTCCCGGCATATTCCCTCCTCCAACTATATGGCTTGGGCTCCTAGGTATTTGCACTCCTCGCACCGCCTTCTTGACAAACTCCTCAGCCTGGCTTGGGCCCCCCTCCGTGAACCTCCTCCGGCCCGCTCTCCGTGAGTCAAGCGGAGCACGGGGTGAGCCCGCCTCTTGGTGCCCCCTCGAACGTCGGCTTGAGGGGGTATTGGAGGTGGTGACCTCCGCTGACCGACGCTGTGGTGGGCGGAGCCGCAGATTCGGAGGAGCATTCGGCGAAGGTGTTGATCTCCGCCGCCCGGTGGCGGAGGTCGCGTCTTCGCGCACCTTCCTCGAAAAGTAACAAGTTGACAATGATTTAAAACTGTTTGAGTAGTTTCGTGGTACGAGGGTCCTCCGCCTAAGGGCACTTCCGCCAGCCCGCTGGGATCCATGTCCCAACAGTCCCCCTTGATGGTAAACGGTCATAAGCGTAGGGCGTGCTCGTTCTCAACGAGCCGCTATCCGGCAGAGGTGTTGAGGGTGCCTTCCCCTCGGGTGCACGCGCTCGTGGGACCTTCACCTTGAGGAAACTGGAAGCGTCGTGGCTGCAACGGACAAGAAGACGCGTCCTTCGAGGTTGATGTGACCATTTTCTACCCGTTGGTCGCGCTTTGTTCGCTTTTTGGAATGCGAAGGGTCGGTCGTACTACTTAAAAGGGGTTCCCCCGCCCGCGGCGGAGGGCACCCTAGCCATCGCTTTCACCGTCCTCCGCCCTCGCTGCCACAGCGGTCTTTGCTCTCTCGCATTCATTCGCTTTCGCCACTTTTCGCTTGCTTTGGTAGTTTGCTAAATTGCATGCACGCTTGCCTTAGATTGTCCAAAGCGTGAGGGGCCGTTTTCCTCGGTTTGAGTTGTACAGGCCTTACGCGGAGCTTCTGCCGTACCGCTCTGCGCAATTTGCCCGTCTCTACGAGGAGTGTATGCTGGACGCTGCTCGCGCCCTCGATTTAGAAGAGACCCTCTCTGACGTTGAAGCTTCTGTCGGAGACCTAATGGCTCGCGAGGAAGTTGATGCGACTTATGAGTTGGGGTCGACAAGGATGACCCAGGCGATGATTGATGAGCTCCGTCCGGAAGGGCTATATCTCTCGCTGAATATGATGTGAAGCTGCCCGGGAGGGAGGTGGTGCCCGAGCTACCGGAGCCCCAGGATCAGTGGGGTATTGTGTTTAAGGACTTTTTTACCTGCGGCCTCCGCCTTCCCTACATGGCATTTCTGCGCGCGGTGCTAGAATCCTTCTATGGAGTTTTGGTTCTACGCTCGCTTTGCGAGGTCAACGAAGACCGTGGATGGTGTTGACGAAGTCCGCTATCCCTTCGCGTCCACTCTTACTCCGGTGGATATTGTGTCGAAGCCCGATCAAAATGATAAGATGTCGAAGAAGAGGACCAAGTGTCACGAGGCTTTCTTACAGGCCTGCCGATAGTCTGGCGGCCGGGACATCGTCGAGGAGTATTGTGCGGCGGTACTCCCCTCTCTAAGAGGAACGCGGATGTCCCGGTGGAGAAGATAATTCTCCCCGTGTTTGGGGAGGCGGAGATGGTTCCATGCCCGCTGCCTCGGCGCTCAACTTCCCGAGGGTGTCGGGCCGCGGACGCTTCCGTGATGGGCGCCGAGATGGAGGCCCAAGCTTCTGGGTCCTATCGGGCCGAGGGAGTTCCTCTCTCGAAGTCTCGGGCGGGTAGCATGGCTCGCCCGAACCGTGTCTTTGAAGAGATGCACGTTACATACGGCCCACACAAGTTGTCGGGTTGTGCTTTTCGCCGAGATCGCCAAGCGTGAGGAGGAGGAAGCCGCCAATGGCGGGCGGCGGCTGGGCCTCCTCCGTCTGTTGAGAAGTGGAAGGCCCCTCCGACTACTCGGGGGAAGGCCAAAAAGATCAGGACGGAGGAGGGGACCTCTGCTCGCCTTCCCGCCATGTCGGCCGCCGCGACGGCCAAGGAGGAGGCGAAAAAAAGAAAAAGAAGTGGGGGCAAAAGCGCACGGTTTGAAGGGGGGTAGTCCGCCGCGCGCCCGAGATCGAGAGAGAGCCGATAGCGGCGCCGCCTCCGCCGGGCCGATCATCGGGCGGTGCCGCTGCCCTCCTTGGTGGGGGTGGCACAGGTGCATCTTGAGGATTGGTTCAGATTCCCCACCGCCGCGGCCTGCCACCGGGCTTTTCGATGGCGGCTCCGCCGGGAGGTTTCAAAGGCGATGGCCGATCCTTTGGGGGCCTCCCCAGCTCTAGCGACAGCTCCCGCTAGTTTGCACGGGGAGGAGCGGCGCTAGGGTCCCTCCGGCGCCGTGGTCCGTGGGCTCTGCGAGCGTGAGGTATGAGTTGTTTTCTCCACAAGGATTCATTTGTGCCTCAGAACATAACCGAATTTTGGCCATTTTTAAAATTCACTAAAAATTCGAACTTTTCAAAACCTCGATTTAATATTTCTCCTTGACAATATTTTATGATTTAATTTGGAAAATTCGAGGACTAGAATATTAAATTCTAGCACCTTGAATTTTTGGACCCATAAAATATTTTATTTTGAGACCTAAAAGGAGTTGACAAATAATTTGGGAAAATAATAGAAAGAGGAAGAATTAGAAAGGAAAGGAAAAGGAGAAGAAATAGAAAAGAAAAGGAAAATAGAAATGGGAGCCGGCCCAGCCCAGCCTCCCATCTCTCTCTCTTTTCTTTGCCACCGAACGGCCCAGCCCAGCTAGCCATTCCCTCTCCTTCTCTTTTTTTTTTCTCTCCAGCCGAACGGGCCGGTCCACCAAGCCACCACCGCCCCGGCCACCTCACTCTCTTCCTTCTCCACCCTCACGCCGACGCACGGGTCCCGCACCCTTCTTCCTCGATGCGCCAGGGCCGGCGACCCAAGCACAGCGCGTCGCGCCGGTTGTGTCGCGATGATGCCGAGGAGAAGACCAAGGCACGATTGCGCACGAGCATTCAAACGGGCGGACAAGCGCCACCGGCTGGCTCGGCGCCACCATCGGAGGGCGCCAGCGCCGGGCGACCGACGCGCGGCGACCACGCCTTGCCGGTGAGCCGCCAAAGCCATGACTGAGACGACGGGGCATAGGGACGGCGCGGCCGCCCGATAGAGGACGCCGCCGCCAGCTATTACCCGGCCAGCGGTCGCAAAGACAAGGATGGCGGCGATCGTGCTGTCGACCACCGGCCACGGAGCTATACTCGACATGACCACACGGCCGCCTAGCGAGGCCAGCGGATACGGACGCATGCGAACGACGGCCGAGCCAAATAATGGCCACGCGTCGCGCCGCAGCTCGGCCGAAAATATCCGACGGCCCGGGAGCTCGCCCGCGGCCACGGCTATAAAATAGCCCGCCCCGATTGCTCAATCCGACTCGCCGGCAACGGCGAGCCCGCTGAGGGCCGTAACGCCTCGTGTTCGCGCGGTTTCCTTCCTCCCCTTCCACCTCTCGCTCGGGCGAGATTTAAATCGGGATCTTGCCGCCCGAGCAAATTAGTCGAGTGCCGCCCGTTCTAGTCGCCGTTGGTCGAAATTGGTGGGCTGGTACGCTTCCCTACTTCCCCCCTCTTTCATTTCCCATGATTTCGCCCTATTGTGCTATACAGCGCCGAGCCGGAGCCGCCGCCGTCGAGTTCCGCCCCACGCACGCCACCGCAGGTGGGGCTACTCCTCCACCGCCACCCCGGGTCACGCCGCCGAGGTCGGGAGAGGAGAGGAGGCCACGCCCCTCCTGGGGAAGCTAAGGGTCGAGGACGGCCGATTCGGCCGGTCCGGTGAAGCGCCGCCCGCCAGAACAGGGGATGGAGGCCGACCACTGCCGACCGCCACCGTAACGGCGGCAATCGCGGGCCAATAGGACACAAGCACGTGTCCCGTTCCGCCCACCACCGTTTCCCGTCCGTCAAGGCCATGGGAAGCCCCGGGACCCACTGGTCAGTCACGTGGGCGACAAACACAGTGTGTGTGCATGAGATGTAAAATGCTAAGTACACACGCTATTGTACCGCGAGAATGTTATAAATATATTTTCCGGTGTGTCGAAAAATTCTAGAAAAATATGTAAATAAACTAGATTATGTGGAGATGATTTTCATGATTTTTATTATATTTTTCCTTTAATAAAATATTGACATAAAAATCCCACGAGGTTTATTATCCGGAATTAAACTTGTAAAAATCGTAACTTCCGATCCGTAACTCGATTTAGGTCAAACCACTTCGTAGATTTTTCTAAAATCGTGCTCTATCCGTTTATCATGATTTCTCTCATTATCACATGGTGTCTTTCATCACTATTCATTCACCCTAATATTTATTCGATAATCTCGCCGAACGTGGAAGTAGCCAACGAAGACCTTTATCAGGAGAATTGCAACCCTGATTACATCGCAGAGCCTGACGATGTATACAACCAAGGCAAGTCCTTACCCCCCCTTAATAATGTTGACCTAATTAATCAATCTACTTTTATAAGATGATAATCATGGTTTATACCGCTATGTGTATGATATGATGCATGATGCTATAATATGACTAAGTGAGACTAATGTAACCTAATTAATAATGCGAACCATCCAACAAAAAGGTGAGTGGTGATAGTCTACATGGAGGTAGACTAGTCACAATCGGGGATGAATCCCGCGGAGAGATGCTCACCTCCCCTAAGGACAGGTTCATAGACCATCTACCTAGTGAGATATCACGCACGCATACCACGGCGTCGGGATGGGGCGACTTGATCTCACACCCCGTTAGGTCAAGGTATATTGTATGCCTAGGTGGCCGATGGTAGGCAGAAGGGCTATCGGGAGCAGACATGGGGAGAGTGGCCCCATGGTCCGGGTTGGCGTGGTTGCTTTGTGATCCTCCACCTAAAAACTGTTGGCGCAATGTTATCGTGATAACGAATTATTGAGTTGATGGGTGCCGAAAGTGATCATCCGAAATGCTGAGTGCTAATGGGATGCCGAGTGACCTTCCCATTCTCCAACCCCGAGAAACCTTTGGTAGAAGATATACCGAAACCTAGGAGGCATCCGAAGCGGGTACGAGGTCTCGTTGGATCTTTTCTGACCACCGATCATGGAAGGAGTTGATCCATCGTGTGGGGAAATTGTACAACCTCTGCAGAGTTATATTTAAATCTATTCGAATAGCCACGTCCTTGGCATGGGCAAATGCTAGGCCGGATCATCTATGATTAGATTTTCATACTAATGTTGACTAACCGTTTGTGCTTGTTGTTGATGATAATCTTATCTAAGCTAATCGGGAACTAGCTTGAGCAGATTTTAGAGTCTCGCTAGGGCCCAAACCCCTAATAACCACCAACCCCGGTGTGGACTTGCCGAGTACTTTTGTACTCACCCGTTGTTAATTTTTCCCAGAGTTAGGCCCAGATGGGGACTTCGGCTACGATGACCATGATAAGGCAATGCAGGATGATTAGACGTTTAAGCCTTTGGAGTTGCTAGGACCAGGATGTTGACACTAGGGTTTCGACTACGCTCAAGTTGCTTGTGGGTGTGACATTATAGGAGCCACTATGCGCTGTAGCAAACTCTGATAAATAAATAAATAGCTACAGCATGGCTTAGGTCTATCCACCATTGTGTAACCTCTAAGACAGTGACCCTCGAGTCACTTATGTAAGACCTTATTTATCCTATCAATAAAAGCTTCAGCACTTTTTATAAATAAATCTGTGTCCACTCTTGTCTTCTAAAATGTATTAGCGCTTGATCCCGGCACTAATACGTGTAATTAACGACCCATAAAAAAGTGGGGCGTGACAGTGCCTCCGCTTGGAGAGAGTATCACCTATTCTTTGATGCAGGAGCTTCGCTCTAGCCATCATGTGCCAGAGGTTGCCGAGGCGGAGGCCTTGGGCTCTGGTGCTAAGGCCGTGGATGCGGCGAAGGTGCTAGAAGCGCTGTATACTGAGGCGATGGCTTCTCAGCCTGCTAGTACGCATCCTCGGTGGTTTTGCATAATATGTATGCTGCGAATTTCTCGGCTTATTGTATTTTTCCTTCCCTTTCAGGCGCCGGTACAAGCAACACGGTGCCCACGGTTGGCGTGGCTCCACCGTGTTGTTGTTGCGGAAGGCGATTTGGGTGAGTCTCGTCCGACACCATTGATGTTTAGTTTATGATCATCGTCTAAGAACTTTCTCACTTTTGTTGATAGACTCTATTTGTAAATATTTTTCAGAGGGTGGTGTTTATGAGGTCCATACAAGGCCGTCGACCAGAGCCTCTTGGTGTGGAGATGCTTCTATCATGTATCCTGACTCCTTTTTGTTTTTGCGTAGGTCTTACTGTGCTTTTTTTGCAGATGACCACAAGTCTTGAGTGCGTTCGCACTCGAGTCCACCATGAGCTTGTATCCCGTGACAAGCTTTTGGAGGACTTGGAAGTGAAGGCTTTTGCTTGGAGGGACGGAAAGGTGGCCTCAGATAAGTTGTTGTCGACGAGCGAGAGCTTCGCTCACAAGAGGCGGCGTCGCGAATGAAGGCGGCGCGGGAGGAGCTGACCGCCCGCGGAGAGGGCCGAGCGAGGTCTTCGCGAAATGGATGCGAAGCTTCAGGAAGCCAACGCTCATCTTACCGTGTCACGCGCTCAAGTGACGGAGAAGCAAAGGCATCTGGACGGTATTTACGCGATCCCGCATCGCCGCCGACACGCCGACGCCCAAGCAGTCGCTACGCCCTTTGGGGCGGTAGTCACGCTTTTTCCCTATGGACAATGGGTACGGCGTCGGGCGTGGATGGCGAGAAACTTCGCCAAGGTCCCGAATGTCGGCGAGGCATCTCCGATTTCGAGCCCGGCCGCGGCGACAAGTATGGCACGCGGCCCTGTGACAGAGGGTCGTGGAACACGCCGGGCGGGCACGTGAAGGAGGCGATCAGCCATCGAGGTTGGCGGAGCTTGAGGACAATGCTCAAGTTTGTGGGCTCGTTTATGAAGAAATTCGGGTTGCCTATGGGCGGGCGGAGGCTTCTCTCTCGCACGCTTTTGCATTTGTTCTCAAGTTTTGCATTTCGCTGACACGCTAACATTTGTTTTTGCGTAGGGGTCCTCAGCGGAGGTTCGCCAAGCTCGCGGGCGCCACGGACGGTGTTCCGGGGATGTGCCTCCGCCACGCCCCACGCGGACGCGGAGAAGACGCCGTCTCGCCAATGCTGAGGACGCGGAGGTGTAGATGATTAGGACTTTTCTTTTCTAGCTTCAGAGTTTTTGGGTTTTTGTGCGGATGTCTATTTCGCATGTACAAATCACCGGGCTTTTTATGAAATGGAAATCTGATATTTTATTCATATTGATGACTCCCAACGCAGTCCCCGGGCCGAGGAGCCCGCGCGGGAGGTGGATCCTTTGTGTTTTTGTCGAAACGGAGTGTACGCCGACGGGGTCTTTAGGAGTTTTGGAAGGAGACCTTCGACGTTCCTAGCGTAGAAGAGATGTACGAGGATGTACTTTTTGACTTAGGGGACGCGCGGATGGCATTTACTAATTCTGTAGCTTGGGAAGGACCTCTGCCTGGGTCCGACTAGTGTATTAGTTCCTTAAGATAAATTTTGTAACAAAGACGTATGTTTTATTAAAAAAATTTTTTTGTTGAATCCATTACACACGCTTTTGCTTTGGTTACATTGTTTGTACTCCTTTCTTCGCTGTGTAATGGTTTTTTGCTAGGGTCTTCGCTTGTGGATTTGATAGTGGTGGTTGGGCGCTTTTGTGCGGCACCAACTGCTCCCTTTGTCGAAGTACTGCGTGGGGGCGTGCTTTTGCTTTGAGCCGGGCCTCCGCTAGCTATGTGGGAGACACTTCTTACTTCTCACCTTCGCGGGGCTCCGCCGAGGATCTTGCATTTGGATACTTTATAGAGTTATTGAGTTTCGGGGATGTTACGAATCTTTACGTGGTCTCCCCTCAACTCAATCTAGTGTTTGCTTCTTTACCTAATCTTTATGCGGTTTCTTGCTTTTCGTCTTAGTGGTGGCGGAGGTCAACATCTGCGCCCATATATGGACAGTGGTGGTTCCATACTTTGTCTAGTGATCCGACCTCGACTGGTTATGGCGTGAGGAGGGGTTTCTTCTATAGGGTTCTTCAAGTATTAACAACACTTTATTACTTGGGTCCTTTGCTAGGTCTGTTAGGTGAAGTGGACCAAGATATAGTTCGCTGGCTCCCCCGTGGGTTATTTGAGGTACGATGTGTGAGTTTAGCAAAGGGTTTTAGTGTTCCAAGTATTGACACCGCGTAAGGATTCGTATTTTATGGTTGTTGGTAAATCTAACGTCACTATAACATAAGGTGGAGTTAATCTCACCTTAGGCCATATGCCATTAGAGAAACTCAATGTGGTTCATCTCTTAACACTACTATGTGCTAGGTTGTCATCCCCAACAGCAATGCTAGGAAATACATAGGTGATACTTGTGATATGTGTTATATGCAATCTAATAAAATAAATATAAAAGGTCTATCCGCAGTTTACGCATATAAATACCACTTTGTAGCATTTCACCGGGAGTAATCCAGGTTTTGTCATTTATATTCTACCACAGGGAGGAACAATCTAAGGTGGGTACTAACATAATTAATAAGTGGCATACTTATGAGAGGTTACATTATTAGTGCTAACTTTAGCAGGGGTAAGTCGATAATAAAGATATAATAATAATAGATAAAAGTAGGCAGAGGCATTACTCACAGAGATGGAAGTAACTACTAAGTTAGACTTAACATAGGACTACTTTTAAGAGACAGTAATTCATCTATAGCATTTAATCTACTAAGTCATTACATCTATTCTAAGGCATATGTTATCATCTATAGCATAGTAAACTCTAGATCATGTATGGGACGACTATCAAAGAAAATCAAGAGTGAAACAAGATATTCCCCATAATCAATGTCCACGTGTCTTATATTCGGAGGGTGGACTCCAAAGGAGTCAACAGGATGCCACTAATGCGATCTACCACACGAATTCGAATATAAGGTGCATTTGCGGTGTAAATCATATATAAGCACCACGCTTACATAATTTCTACCACCTAACCCACTTTCGAGTATTGAATTAGGCGCTCTACAAATAGATACATATATCTATCATAAACTAAATCTATATCAATCATACTATTAGAATAAAGTAAGAATATAGCAAACAAACACATAATAATAATTAAGAACAAAGTAATAGATATAATATAATTCATACCGTAGTATTTGATGATCAAGAACTCCTCGGGTAGGCACACCCAAACTCTAATTGTATCCGGTCCGCTAATCAACTTGGATGAACTAGAACTAGATGAACTAGAACTAGAACTAGTAGCTAATCCTATTCTCTAGTGGTAACTCTCTTCTACTTCTGCCCGATTTCTGTCTAATAATGATTACAAATGAAATTCATTGCTAGGCCCGGGGGTAGAGGGTCTCCTTATATAGTACTTGGTGATGAACGTCAACCCTTGGATCAAACCGACCTTCAACAACGGAGTAGATACAACCTCAAAGTCGGTGGTAAACCGACCTAGAAGTCTCGAGGTCGACAGATGGTCCCACGGCGGCCGGCCGATTGGTACTTGGCGGCCACCGGTGGACTTCCTTCCCCGGTCTCTGGTTCCATCCGGTGTCTTTCGGTGTTTTCTACATTGTTTTAGTCCACTTTTCGGATTGAGTTGCTTTATGGTCAAGTCCGGTCTTCATAAGTCTTGTATATTCCAGAACTTTCTCCATTATCCTCTACAATTACCTGTTAAGTCCCTGAAAATACATAAATCACCAAAACTTGTGCAAATCATTAGTATAAACCTCTATTCTAAGTGTTTATTCAAATTATGTCCTTATTTCATCTCTTGTTGGCATATAAATATGGGTGATAACAGGTGTCAACAAGCTCCCCAAGCTTAACCTTTGCTAGTCTCTTAGCAAAGCTATTCACTAGAGTGGATCAGGAGTTGCTACAATGAATTATTTTCTCACAAATACACATGTCATGAATTTAGAATTCTCCTCCGAAGAAAAAGGTGAATTATTCTAATCTTTCATCATTCTTTTATTCACTAAAAAATATGGAACTTTTATCGGCACTTTTATCTAAAGCAATTGAAAGATAGAACAATCAAGTCAAGCACTATGTCTCAAACTCTTCAATTCACCTCTATTCTCGAGTTTTTATAATTTTTCAAAATAAAACTCAGAGTTTCCATTGTATGACTCTTTCAAATCTCTCATATGTGGTATTTTTGGATCCTCACCAAGGCAAATGAAGCTATGCCTTCTCTCAAGATAGTATTTGTGAAACAATGGCAAATGTATCATACCTTCTCTCAACCTATCTACTAAGGATTATATCTAGAGCTCATAGGTAGGAGACAACACATACTTTGCAAAGCATATATTGTAAAGTCAAACAACGGATCCAAAGGAAGAAGTCATACAGTGTGTAAGTGTATGGAATGTACTTGTGAGGTGGATATATGGTGATGATGGGATATAATGATTCTAATTCTACTATGCTCCTTTGAATAATTGATCTCTTTTGAATTTTATAAATACATAAAAGAGAACTTGGGCTAGCTTTTCTTTCTTTTTTTTTTTTTTTTTTTAGAGAGGCGGGCATCTAAGTACCCATTGTTTTCAGTTGGACACTTGTCCATTTTTTACTCTCTTTATTTTTTTTTTTTTTTTTTTTGGAGAGGTGGGTCCTACTCATCCTCAGACTTTTTCCATTTTTCTCTCCTTTTTAGAGATGTGGGCTCTACTCACCCTCGAACTTGTGTTCATTTTTCATCTCTTTTTAGGGAGGTAGGCTCTACTCGCCCGTAGGACACTTGTCCATTTTTCATCTCCCTATTTTCTTTTTCTTTTTCAATCATAGCCACAAGTTTCTTCTTCTGTCAAATGAATGATTGAGAGATAAAAATTAAAACACATGGAGCATAAATGGGATTTAGAGAATATTTATATAGAGATGAGAAATATTTTATGGCTAGCAAATGGATGAAGGATAAATGAATGACGTGTGTGAAATTGTTTGACAAGTTCCTGTGGGTCTCAATGGTTGACTAAACTCAATACTAAGCAAGTAGTAAAAGAGTTTTTTATTCTAGCAACATGTATATGGTGTGGTAGGATTTTCAGAACTCTCTCGTCATATAGGAAACTCATCATGCAATCTTCAAATTTTCACAAATCAAAGCTCTGAATTTAGTGTAACTAAGAGTAAGATAAATAGCATTTCGAGACTATCTCATATCATATCAGTCAATTACCTAGATTAGCTTAGATCTTTCTTAAAATTTAACAATTTTTTTATAGCATGGGAGAATTCTAAACCAATGATAGGTACTTGTAAGAAATTAAAAACAGAGCAACTATTCATCATCTCCAAAAGATAGCTACTAAATTAATTATTCATTTAAAATGCAGACTAAAAAAGCAAACTTAATTATACACACTCTTTTTATTTGGTTTTTCATGATTATACATCTTTTTTTAGCAAACAAAGCAAAACAAATTTAAACAAACTATAATAATAATATAAAAATATAAAAATAGATAACCGCCAAAGTTGATGAGACTTACACGGCCACACGGGATAACTCCCCCAAGCCGGTGGTGGTTCAGGGGGTTCACCGACGCCCACGACGGGGCGCCCATGCATGGCAATGAATTCTTCATTCTCGCCGTCAGGAAGATCGGTGATGCTCGGTTCAGACGGGTGTTCCACTCTCTCCGATAGTGGTAGTAGTTGATCCGATCATACCTCATGTCTTGAATGGTGTTGTACATCCCTTGGAACATTATATGCCTCGATACCCGCAAAAGAACCGCGAGCTAGTTCGGGAGTTTGTTGTGAGGTACCGGAGTTGCATGGAAATAAACACTTCCATGATAAGGTTCTCGACTAATATGTGCATCTCCTCCTTGCTCACTTGGGCCTCCTTGTTCATATCCGGGGACCGATCGGTCGCGACCATAATCGATTGTGATGGTGGGGGATAGGTCCATGGTTTGGTATCCTCCAAATGCTGGTTCTTGTGGTCTTGGGTCTGCACCGGTCCAAATTGGATCATGGGTATGTGTCGTGGTCTAATACCACCGTCACAGTAATGTCTGGCTAATGCGTGCTTCGATGGCCTAGCTCTAGAGACAATGACACAAGATTTATACTGGTTCGGGGCAAATCGTGCTCCCTAGTCCAGTGTGATCACTATCCGAGCTCAAATGCTCATACCGGGGCTCAGTACAAGCGAGATCGGGAGAGGGAGGAGGCTCCCAAGTCCCTGTGATTGAGGCTAGTGCCAATATCGAAAGTGAGAGTGAGTGAGGGTGTGGGTTTGTGGAAGCTTGGATGCGTCGTCCTCAACCCGGAGGCCTACCTCCCCTTTTATAGTCGCAAGGGGGGTAGGAACACGAGCTCTTCCCAGGTGAGGTCTAGAAGATGCGTGGGTTTGCAAAAATGAGAGTAGGTATAGTCCCCGAGCTCTTGGACGAAGCTCTATTCATAATCGCGAGCCTCCCCGAGCCCGTGGATGCCTTGATGCCGAATTGGTCGCCGCCGCACGCGGGAATCGGGTTTGGGCGGTGGTCGTGTCGCCCGTCCCTAATCGTGAAGTTGGAAGCCGTCCCCTTCAGAGATGGGGGCACCCACGATGCCGACGACGAACGTGGTTCGTAGCAAACCCGCTAGGTACTATAGTAGAGCCGTTTGGAGTTGACGGGTATGGCGGTGTGACGGAAAAGACCTCCTCCTATAGCTGTAGCGCCGCGTGCGGCTACAAAGGTTTGTCGGGAGTGGTTGGCCAACTCAGACCGCTGGCTTCTCGCGTAAGATAGGAGAGCTGTCCCGTCGTTGCAAGATTCGTTGAGCTCGAGCTCGAGCGAGGCGGAAAGAGGTCCTTGGGAGAGTGCTCATCGCGCTGGACGGGGAGCTTCACTTCAGTGGAAGCTCACCAAGCGGGAATAGGTCCCTTGGTCCGAGAGCTCATATGCGCATGCTCGGCCATGGTGGGGAGCTCGTTGGCGGCGCGAGCTCTTCGGGAGGTATTGACCTCTTTGCTTTGACCGAGCGGACCCTTAGGGCTATGTTAGCTCGTTGACGTTTGAGCAGGGAGCTCGTTTTTAGTATCCCAAATGTCGATCCCCCATAGTACGTGTCTGTCGAGTTGGCATGGGTCTTTGTACATTGACGGGCTGTGCCTGCACATTCAACAAATAAGATCGCACACCTATATATGGAGAGATAGGGGTTAGGCAACTGAATCTCCCCAATAGTATGATGAATCATGACATAAGTGCTTCCTACTTTCTTCAAAATGTGTCCCTTACTAAAGAAATCAAAACCTATGACAGGCCTATCATCCCTTAGAAAAGCAACATGAGCATTATCATCCAAAAGTCCTAAACGGTTGGCAATTCTAGTGATCAGTGATGTGCAATTAACATTTCCTAAGAGAGTTGGCACAGCTATCCAATGCTGAACTAACATGTATATCGGTGAAATTTGCCTTCTCTTTATAGCTGCATAGATCAATTGCAACTCTCCTACTCTAACATTGTGTCCATCCTTCCTAGGCAAAAGAGTGAAAAGAATCCACTTATGGAAGAAGTGGAAAGTGGGTAAGTGTAAGTCTCGGCTTTTGCATCTAAGAATGCATCTACATTGGTCAAATCTTTTCCAAAACGGTTGCCCGATTGAAATCAACCAAAAGCTACATCTAAGTCCATGACACAAGAGTGTAGAAAACCTAGTGCATCACTTAAATTTCTCCAAGTGAGAGAATATTGTTGTTGGAAGAATCTAAATGTGACTCGTTCGTCGATTGCAACGAAGAGTGCAAAGAAATTCCATGGTTAAAAATTTAGAACCTTCTTCCGTAATTTTCGCAAAAGTTTCCCAACCCAAAAAAAAACGAAAAATATGAGTAAATTCAAGATCCATACCTTGTTTGGGCTAGAAGATCAGAATCGATCACAGGAGTGTGAGTGAACTTATGTCCCTTCAATTGATTGTACCTTTCTCTCTCATATTGGCCATGAAACTTGAGATGTGAATCGGTTAACCTTTTCACTGCGCGGGAGAGTGGATGTGGGGGCACATCTTGCTCGGCTCAAAACTTGTTTCGATAGAGCTCGGAAGATAATCTCCTTGCTTCGAAGACGTTTTGATCTTTTTCCATCGAATGATTTCCAAAAACTCATCCCGCAAAAGATTAATACACAAACAAAACAAACAAGAGACTAATGGAGGGGTTAGAATAAAAAAGTTAGAAGTTAGCTGTCCAAAGTTAGTCGTCGAGGGGTTAGTCGTCTCGAAAGAAAGATTGCAAGTTGTTTTTATTTTGACAGAACTTCCCTAGCAAAATTTTATCTTGATTACTCCATTAGGACAGCACCTCCACTAATTTACTCTAATACTCTCAAGATCTTCTTCTCTCTCAAGAAAATTTTCTATTGCTACTAAGAACTTCCTTCCTCCTTCTCACTTCTCTTTCTCTCTACTACAAAGCTCAAGGCTTTCTCGGATACTAGAACTTCAAGTGTAAGCTGAAATGTTGAGCAAAGCAATGCTGGTGTGATGAAGAAGCGAGGATGAGGGGCTTTTATAGAGGAGTTCGAGGCTGGCGGCCGCCAGTGGTGATGGCGTCGGCCGCCATGGTGGTGGGCCCTCTCCCACTCACCTTCATGCAGCATATTGCTCACTTTGAGTGGGTTTGTCGGTGGAAAAGATTGGCGGGGAGTGGTGCATGGTGGTAGGTGAAGTTTGAGTGGTAAATGTCTTGTCCAAGTTAGGTGAGATATGGAAGTTAGTGTATGACAAATGGGACCCATCACATAGTGACTCTATTTTTTGTATTTTCAATATATAAATGCAGGAGTAAAAATGATAATTTAAGAATAAATATTTTTGAGCCTCCACAATAAATATTTTTTAAGGTTGTGAAACATTGTAAAATTATTTATATGGGGCATAGAATTTTTACGTAAGTAAATAAGTAAATAAGTAACTTACCTTGGATAAATGTCCATAGTAAAAGTCCTCTAACCGGGACTTTCCCAATATTATTAATTATCGATGGTTCCTCCGGCCCGGAGATGGTACCGATGATGGCTCTTCTTCAATCTCGATTCAATCTTATTTGCTATCAAGCCGAGCTCTGATCTGGGTTTAAATGCTTAACTTTTCTTCTTTTCCATTTAAGTTAAATGTAATCTCTCCAGCTATGACATTGATATATGCATTCGCTGTACTCGGGAAAGGTCGCCCAAGAATGATTGACACTGAGTCCGGTAGCATATACAAAACTACAAAATCCACAAGTATAAAGAATCCTCTGATATTAACTGGTACGTTTTCTACAATTCCTGAGGGATATCGATTGATTGATCCGCCAATTGTAATGATATTGAAGTAGGCTCGGTCTTTGTGTACTTGAGTTTGTCAAAGACAGGCTTGGGCATTGTACTAACACTTGCTCCAAGGTCACACAGTCTTTGTGAATTGATGATCTCAATTGAGCAATTAATTACTTGGATATCCTGGATCTGTCATCTTATATGGCAAAATATTAAGGATAGCTGCCTTTGCATTCTTTTGTTAACTTGATCACCTCCATAGTGGGTAGTGGTCTTTTCTTGTTCGAATATCTCCGAGATACTTTGCATAGGATGGAACTTGAATAGCATCTAGTAGAGGTATGTTGATGTATAATTTCTGAATTACCTCCACAAACTTTGTAAACCGATCATCCACTTGGGGTCCATGGTTTTTTTTTGGATATGGTAAGAGATTTGCATCATAAAATTCTTGCGCCATTTGAGGTTCTTGAGTCAAATCTTCTATGTCATTATTTTCTTCTTCTCTCGATTGGTTGTACCACAGGTTTTGTTGTTGTTGCCGGTGCCGTAATTGGTGTCCCGACTGGCTTTGTTTCTATTATCCTTCTTGGGTCAACAGGATCACGTGTAGATTTACCTCTTCTTGTAGTAACATTATTTACCCTGCTCATGGTTAGTAAAAGCAGATTTTTGCAGCAAACAACTTTGCTATTTGACTTTCTACCTTTTTATTAAAAAGATGTTGATTTTTAAAAGCAACGAAAAAAATTGTCCATCTTAAAAGTTATATCTTCTAAAAGTTTATCATTAGCAACAAACTTCTCGTAAAGAGTTTCATAAAGCTTAGTTTGTTCTTGAACTAACTCTCTAAAAAGGGTTGTTTAGTAATTTTACCTTGATACTTACCTGGGTAGTTTGATAGCTGTTGTAATCTTCGTTCTTGTGATTGAGTTGATATAGAGTTGTTGATGACTATGCTTGAATTTGATTTGAGTAATCAATATAGTCTTGTAAATCTTGTCTTTCCCGATTATCTTTGGCTCGTTGTTCAAGCCAATTTAATAACACATCCATCCGGGTTGATATTGCTTTTACTTCTTCTAGGATTTCTTCAATTTGATGGTAGTGTTGAGTGTCTTGATTCCGGCTTTGATTTTTCGATATCTTGTTCATGATTGCTTCAAACTTTGTCAAGAGTGAGTGATAAAAAATGATCCTTCAAAGAGTTGCATCTAGTTGCTCTTGTGCTCTTTGTGTTAATCCATGATAAAATCGTTGCATAAGCAACCAATCTTCTATTCCATGATGAGGGCAATCTGATATGTATTCTTGTAAACGTTCCCATGCACTTGGGATTGATTCTCCTTTCTGCTGTTGGAAATTGGTAATTTTTCCTCGTAGGGTATTGGTTTTACCCGTGGGAAAGAACTTTGATAGGAAGGCTGTAGAATATTCATCCCAATTCTTGATTTCTTCTTTGTTGGCATAGAACCATAACTTTGCTTTCTCCTTCAATGAGAATGGAAATAAGCGGAGTAATATGATATCTTGGGGAATATCCTTGGGTGAAAAGTGTTGGCAATCTCCGTAAAAATTCTGTAAGATGTAAGCGTGCATCTTCGTAAATCCTTTCACTAAATGGAGTAGCTTGTATCATGTTGATGAGACTTGGCTTGAGCTCAAATTCAAGATTTGTAAGTTGAAGTGTTGGTCCCTGCATTTTAATGTTCTCGGTGCTAGGAGCAGAAAACTCTCGTAGGGATTTTTCAGCCATAGCTTCAATAACTGATGTATGCTCTCTTGATTGATTTGATTCTGATGAATGAAGTGAATAAATTTCCAATTTGATAAACCCTGTATAAAATAAACAAAAGAAAAACAAGGGTAAGCCTCGCTAAAGAAGCTTCCTAATTTAGATTCTCTTCATAAGTTTCTATTTATTAATATGTCTAACTAACTTATATTTCCTCCCGGCAACGGCTTTTAAATGCTTGTTGGTAAATCTAACGTCACTATAACATAGGGGTGGAGTTAATCTCACCTTAGGCCATATGCCATTAGAGAAACTCAATGTGGTTCATCTCTTAACACTACTATGTGCTAGGTTGTCATCCCCAACAAAGAATGCTAGGAAATGCATAGGTGATACTTGTGATATGTGTTATATGCAATCTAATAAAATAAATATAAAAGGTCTATCCGCTAGTTTTACGATATAAATACCACTTTGTAGCATTTTACCGAGTAATCCAGGTTTTGTCATTTATATTCTACCACAGGGAGGAATAATCTAAGGTGGGCACTAACATAATTAATAAGTGGCATACTTATGAGAGGTTCTGTTATTAGTGCTAACTTTAGCAGGGGTAAGTCGATAATAAAGATATAATAATAATAGATAAAAGTAGGCAGAGGCATTACTCATAGAGATGGAAGTAACTACTAAGTTAGACTTAACATAGGACTACTTTAAGAGACAGAATTCATCTATAGCATTTAATCTACTAAGTCATTACATCTATTCTAAGGCATATGTTATCATCTATAGCATAGTAAACTCTAGATCATGTATCCGGACGACTATCAAGGAAAATCAAGAGCGAAACAAGATATTCCCCATAATCAATGTCCACGTGTCTTATATTCGGAGGGTGGACTCCAAAGGACTCAACAGGACTGTCACTCCCGCGATCTACCACACGACCCGGAATATAAGGTGCATTTGCAGGTAAATCATATATAAGCACCACGCTTACATAATTTCTACCACCTAACCCACTCGAGTATTGAATTAGGCGCTCTACAAATAGATACATATATCTATCATAAACTAAATCTATATCAATCATACTATTAGAATAAAGTAAGAACATAGCAAACAACACATAATAATAATTAAGAACAAAGTAATAGATATAATATAATTCATACCGTAGTATTTGATGATCAAGAACTCCGGGTAGGCACACCCAAGCTCTAATTGTATCCGTACGCTAATCAACTTGGATGAACTAGAACTAGAACTAGTAGCTAATCCTATTCTCTCGGTGGTAACTCTCTCTTCTACTTACGCCTAATTTCGTCTAATAATGATTACAAATGAAATTCATTGCTAGGCCCGGGGTAGAGGGTCTCCTTATATAGTACTTGGCGATGAACGCCAACCCTTGGATCAAACCGACCTTCAACAACGCAGTAGATACAACCTCAAAGTCGGTGGTAAACCGACCTAGAAGTCTAAGGCTGACAGGATGGTCCCACCTGGCGGTCGGCTAGGTTGGCACTGGCGGCCGCTAGTGGCCTTCCTTCCCTCGGCCTCTGGTTCCTTCTGGTGTCTTTTGGTGTTTTCTAGATTGTTTTAGTCCACTTTTCGGATTGAGTTGCTTTACGGTCAAGTCCGGTCTTCATAAGTCTTGTATATTAGGAACTTTCTCCATTATTCTCCGCAATTACCCCGTTAAGTCCCCAAAAAAATATAAATCACCAAAACTTGTGGAAATCATTAGTATAAACCTCTATTCTAAGTGTTTATTCAAATTATGTCCTTATTTCATCTCTTGTTGACATATAAAAATGGGTGATAACGGTGTCAACAATGGTCTAGGTGTGTTTGGGTACCCTCCTATTCGTTGGCTGGAAGTATAGACTAGAATAGCCACGGAGCTATTAACTCTTGCCTCTGGGCTATCAATTCTTGGTGGCGAGGCCCGGCATTTGCGATGTCTGTTTGGTCTGAGTTTGGGCATTGTTGCTTGATTCAGACCTTCACTAGGATGACTTCGGGTCTATTTGCTGCCCGACTGTCGGTGGTCGGCTTGCATGAAGGGGTCCTATGGCTTAATTTCTCTTGAGCATTTAATGCAATTGATTTGACTTGAGATTTGCTCTGATCCTCGAAACCCGTGGGTAGCAAATGCTTGCTCTAAACTCTAGGTGATTGACGGATATGATATATGAGAGTCTCAGCTGCTATTTATTTTACTCCTAGTGATACTAAATTTCTGGAGATTCATCTTTTAAAAATTAAAGTGCACATGATAAGTTCCTGTGTGACAACAGTGTTGAACCTCCTACCACAAGCCATATATACATGCTCCCTAGATTAGGAAAACCCTTTGACATATATATAGGCCGCTTGTTTTGCATTGAGTTTGTTCAATCTTTGTCGAACCCTTAGAAACTTGTCATACTGATCATGCACACTCTATTCCACTCCACTCTATCCACAAAGCATCCACTAAATATCCATTAAAAATATTCTATTCCTACCCTGGGAGAGAACAACCAAAAATATTCCCTAAACCCATTCACTCACACATTGCTAGCCAATATCTTACGGAAGCTCCACTACTTATATATCTCTCAAAAAATATTGCAAAAGAGGTTTGGGTTGTACTTAAAAAAAGAAGGGAGATGAAAAATGGACAAGTGTCCTACGGGCGAGTAGAGCCTATCTCCCTAAAAAGAGATGAAAAATGAACAAGTGTTCGAGGGCGAGTAGAGCCCACATCTCCGAAATAAATAAAGATGACAAATGGACAAGTATCCGAGGGTGAGTAGAACCCACATCATTAAAGAGAGGAAATAAAAGACAAAAGTCTAGGGCCAGCAGAGCCCACCTCTCTAAAAAAAAAGAAGAAAAATAAAGAAAAGAAAAAAATATACAACCAAGATTCTCTACAAAAATTCAAAAGGGAGATAATTTTTTCAAGGAGCATAAGTAAGATATTCCTCATCTATTCTATCCACTTTACTATATTCTTTATCATATATATATTCTATCCACCATACACATGCACCACTTGATCAGTGTGATTTGTAACTTTGGATCCATTGCTTGAGCTTACAATATATGCTTAGTAAGTAGATATAGTTTTCTTCCACCTATGAGCTCCAGATATAAGCCTTAGATATAGGGTGAGAGAGAAGTAAGCATAGTGTCCAACTGCCTTAGCCAGAAATACTACATATTATGAGAGAAAGGCAACACAACATTAATGCCAAAGAGAGGATCCACAAATACTACAAATGAGAGACTTGAGAGAGTCATACTAGGAACTTTGAGTTTTATTTGAAAACTTGCAAAAACTCCAGAAGGACAGTTGAACAAAGAGTTTGAGATATGGTGCTTGACTTGATTGTTCTATCTTTCAATTACCCAAGATCCCAAGAAAAGGCTATAAGATCCAAGGTTAAAGGTAATATGGATATGTTAAAAGTTATCAAAATTTTATTCTTATTTGGAGAGAAATTTTGTTTGAAAGTATGTGTATTTTTGAGGTGTGAAAGCATTGTAGCAACTCCTGATCCATTGCTAAGTTTGGCTTTGCTAGGGACTAGCAAATGGTAAGCTTGGGGAACTTGTTGACTTTGTTATAGCATAAAATTACTAGTCAATTAAACATGAATAAGGCTTAAAATAAATATCAACATAAGTCTAGGGGCTTTAACTAACATAATTCCACGAGTTTTGGTGATTTATGTATTTCCAGGGACTTAACAGGTAAATGCAGAGAATAATGGAGAAAGTTCCGGAATATACAAGACATATGATGACAAGACTTGAACGTGAAGCAACTCGACCCGAAAAGTGGACTAAAACTTTCTAGAAGACACCAGAAGACACTAGAAGGAAGGTGACATGATTGGGCCACACTGGCCTGGCGGCCGTCCTAAATTGCAATTTCGACCGCCAGGCTACAGTGCCCAATCAGGTCCATCTTCGTAGGTCAGTTTGTAACCGACCTTGAGGTTGTATTTACACCGTTGCCAAGGTCGGTTTGATCCAAGGGCTATCATTCATCGCCAAGGCCTATATAAGAAGACCCCCTGACCCCAGGGTGAAACCCTAACTCATTCTATTCTCATTCTAATCATTAGTCCTTCAGTTGTAGAGGTGCCCCAATGTAAGGATAACCTCTCTCTAGGATTAGTCAATTAGAAGTAGAGATTAGAAGTAGATTAGTCATAGATTAGCCATATAATTAGAACTAGATTAGATCTAACTTAGATCTAATCAAGAGTAAAGGAGAGCTGAACTATACTTTGGTTGGGAGATGTCTACAGAGTTTGGTATGTTTCATATCTTATCTTTGGAAGACTTTTGATTCATATATTTATCTTCTCTATTTACTTCTATGGTTTTCATATATGTGGTTAAGTATAGTTATTATATTATTGCATGGGATCTTCGCTCGTATTGACGGCTCTAGTTATTCATGGTAGCTAGAGTTGTAATCAATAGTGTAGACTTGGTGTCTGTTGACGTTTCTTAACGCAATCATTAGAATCAGGTTTAGAACCCAACCCCGATGACTACGCTAGGAGACGAGCCGCCGATATCACTAAGTGGAACCACCATGTCGGTGATAACGCACTTTCAATCAACGGTGATAGATCTTGCTATGGTTGATATTTCATCCAAGCAGCACGGATCTATCATTGTAGCATTTCACGGGAAGTATTCGGGGTATCGTTATTTATATTTTCCCAAAGGAAGGCATGTTGTATAAGAAGTAGCATGGCATCTAGATGATGAAATGTGTGCACGCAGAGACCAACTCATTCATAACAAGGGTAAGCAATACGGTTTATAGATAGTGTGACACACACACATTGGAATCCACCAGGTAAAGGATAAAGAAAATAGATAAAGAATAAAACGAATGTCCTATGGAGTAATCTAATGTATTCTAGTCATGGTCTTACAATGAATAGTTAGGATCATATGCTAACACGATCTAAGCATGGTTACGTCTAGGATAACAGGGAGACTTCCGGTACCATCGGCCCAATGGAAAGCATTTACAAACTCCTACATCACATGCGAACTTGGAGGGATTACAAGGGACCGGACAGGGGCTGTCACAAACCCCGCCGCCTACCCTCACGACCGCGCGGCATGCTCTCATATTCGAAGGTGTTGTAATACCCGGGCACCATGCCCAGCGAGCCAGAGCACTACTCTTGTCCCCCAGGATCCCCACCCTACGGATGGACGGACTAAGACAAGAGCAAACCCCAAAGAACGACGAACCGTTATCCCATCTATAATCATGTTAAGCTTACGATGATCGATGAAGAACAAATATGAACACGTCAAGATTATGATACACAAACTATATGCTAGTACATATACCAACACTAAAAAACATGAACAAGACTATACTCTAATTCATAAGTTAGACCATGATCATAGAAAT
This sequence comes from Hyparrhenia diplandra, assembly GCA_015847255.1. Classification (NCBI taxonomy): domain Eukaryota; kingdom Viridiplantae; phylum Streptophyta; class Magnoliopsida; order Poales; family Poaceae; genus Hyparrhenia; species Hyparrhenia diplandra. The sequence continues at coordinate 555,968 of JADLZK010010164.1, forward strand.
AGAACTTGCACAATGGAGAAAGATCCATGGAAGACATATATTACCAAAGCTCACTTTGCTCCAAGATTACAAGTCCTTCCTTTGTAGCTCCTCTACTCCAATGCTAGCCAAGTAAGAAGAAGAAGAAGAAGTGGAGGTGGAGAGTGAGATGGAGAGTGTGAGTGTGCTGGTGTGGTGACTCCAAGTGTGGTGTGTGGAATGTGGGAGAGGGAGGAGGTATTTATACACAAAGGAGAGGTGACCAAATGACTACCCTACCCCTAAACCGACCTTGCCGCCGTAGCGTCCGTGTACACCGAATCGCCACCCAAGCACCGCACCGCCCTCCTGGTCACTTAATGTACCAACCTCGCCGAAGACGGGCTCGAACCGCCCCGGCAGGTGGTGCGGGCGCACTTGGAATGTGCGGCCGCAGCCCCTTTGGGCTCGGCCCGCCCAAGTCTTCGTGGGTCGCCGTCTTCTTACGCTCAAAAGTGTGAGGGCGATTTTGGCTTGGCCCAATTTCCGACAATTCGGTCCATTTCCACCCCGGGTTTGTGATCTTCGTGAGTACGCTTTCGTGGTCACGCCTTTTGGTCGTATTTCCACCGTATTTGTTATAAATACAACAAAATACATTTCGAACACTACAAGTGGAAATATGTTAGTAATAAATGTATATGAGTATAAAAAGGTTTAGTTTCACTCCTTTATGATAGTAAGTTGACGAGAAAAAATATGTCGTTAGTGACCGTCAACAAACTCCCCAATTATGAATAATTGGTTGTTGATAAATAATTGGTTGTTGATCGGGAGTTGCTACAATGCCAATTATGTTTCACAAGTGCCGGGGTTATAATAAGATTTTTTACTATAGTTTGAATAAAATGGCACATCTTTTTTTCTCACCCTTTATTACCTTTCATCTTAGCGGGCTTTTTTTTCAAAGTCTTGGGCGTTTTGCCGATAGAACGGTTATAAATGTAAATACTTTTCATTCATCCTTTTTGATCAACTTTCTCATCCTGGGATTTATTTAGATCAAGATTATATTTGGTTTTTCGAGAAAGTATGGGCTTTGTTGCTATATATATAAGATTAAGATTAAGAACGGCTATTTATTTAGATTTAGATTATATATATATATATATATATATATATATATATATATATATATATATATATATATATATATATATATATATATATATATATATATATATATATATATATATATATATATATATATATATATATATATATATATATATTGGAGAGGTGGGCTCGCTCGCCCTAGACTTTTTGTCTTTTATTTCCTCTCTTTTTTTTTTTTTTGGAGATGTGGGCTCTACTCGCCCCTGGACACATATCCATTTTTCATCTCTTTTCTCTTTTTTTTTTTAGCATAACCCATAGCATTTCTCTTTTCTTTCAAATTAGATTCCCCGGATGTCAAATATCTCCTTTGGACTAAATCATAGTAAATCCAAAATTTCAGCGGTAATTCCCTCCCAATTCTCAAATCCCAATTCCTAATTCTCAAATCAATTGCTCGGGATCCATAAATGATATTTGATTATTCCAATTTTTCGATTATTCCAATTTTTCTAGTTTGTACAATTGCACAATGAAGAGGACAAGGTCAATTAGATCGTTTTTTTTTTTCTCCTACGCCTACACCAATTATACAACCTGTGTGAGACCTCCAATCTTCTCAAGAAGTACATTCGTAATTAGTTCGTCATATGTGTTTAATTTCCACACGTTATGTATGTGACTTGTGATCATATTATGTATGAATAAAAAAAAAAAACACTGTGAAAACGCCGCCATTGTTGGCAGCACCAATGTTGTGACTTGTGATGAGCATGCTTATACGAATCGCGCCGATTCTTTGCTGCTACTTGTACCATATCATAGAATTAGGAATTGGCAACTTTGGATCTAAAAATTGAATAATCCAAAATTGGAATAATCAAATATCATTTATGGATCCCGAAAGCAATTGTACAAACTTAGATGGATAGAGCTTAAGCAACCCACATGAATCAGGCTTTTCAGGATGAGATTTACACTTAGCCACTAAACTCAAACTCTAGAAAAATTGAATTATAAACTAGGCACGTGCAAAGCACAAGACAATAATAATTATTCATCATTTCAACAAGGGACTAAGACTAAAACATTTTCATAGCTCATATGTATAGACATGAAAGCACAAGAAGAGCTACTTATTCTAATTTTGGATTTTTTTTTGAAATGCAAGATTGCTGAAATTTAAACATGCTAAAATAAAATAAAATTTGCTGAAAATAAATATGCAATGCAATGATACCGTGGGGGTCCTCCCCAAGCTATCTGGAGGCCTACCGATCCGGATCGAAGCCCCGGTGCCTCCGAATGCTTCCTCGTGGCGCGTTGCGAGTAGCCATGTTTGCTCGAGCTGGTCCCATCGTTGCTTGTTCTGGTATTCCCGGTTTTGCTACCACCGATGGGTGTTCTCGCACATGAGTGTTAAGTGTATGTTCAATGTTACCTATGCGAACGCCGAGGTTCGCGGTATGCACGTTGATAGCCTCCCGGCCCGTATACCGATGGTCTTGGTTGGACTTACGGGGGCATACCCTGAGTCTTCTTTGGAAAGATCCATGTTGGCCCTCCATGCTTCAATCTCCTTCGGGCCACTCGATGGTGCGGCGTGATGGGTAGAGGTTCCCACCTTGGATCATACCCGGTATGAACCTTGGGGGTCCCCAAAGGATAGAACCCTCCATACTGGGCGCCTCAAGCGTGAGGCCGTGGTGGTGGCGTGAAGTATCTTGCGTGGAGAGCTTGAGCCAACCTTCGGTCTCCCCGCACCGCGAGTGGAACTGCGCGGGGCCTCTCTCCCGCGTACACCATCGCCAGCCTCGAAAGCTCAAAAAGTCAAAGATCGGCTTTTATACAATCGTAGATCCGGTTAGGTAAACCAATCACGGTTGTATAGCCGAAACGTATGCGCAAGCTCTCCCGCCGGTAGTGTCTTCGCTAGGTGCCCAACTACTAGCCGCGGCGGCGATCCCAGTACTCACGGGGTGTGGCAATGTACTCAATATGCTCGTTGTCCAATGCCCCAATCGCGTAGTTTGGCGCGTGTGATAATCGATGTGCGGTGGATCGAAACGGCCACTTTGGTGATAATATGGTGAAGGTTCCTGCACATCTCTACCATGGGGCTACTTTCATCTTATTGACAACGGCATAGAGAAGTTTAAGCTCAGTCTCATTCACCCATCTAACCCCGTGCCTAGGAAGGAAGCATTGCCAAAGATATCCAAATGATGAATGAATCTAAGTGATGGGTGCTGGATTTGTGAGTGGTGAGGCTTGAAGACACCGGTTTCGTGTGCACCGGTAATCTCTTCCCAAAACTGGGGTCGAACGAAGCCGGGCAAAGCAGCATCCACATCTAGTGCACATCTATAACTAAAGCCCAAGTGACTCGCTAGTTCCGCCCATGTGATATGATAAGAATGACCGAAAAGGCGGAACGAAATTCCTAGCTTGTCCTCTACCAAAGTGCATAGAAATTGGATTGTTAGGAGGCGAGAACCTTCCTCCTCGAGAGGGGGATAATCCCGCCACCCTACTACATTCCAAATAGTACGGAGTTCATCATCCATACCTGTTTGCTCAAGAAGGTCGGGGTCGATCCCGGCGTGTGTTGGAACACACGATCCTTGAGTAGGAGATATGCTTGCATCTCCGGGTCCCCCCGATGTCGCAGGTACGAGCGCCGCTTCGCCGAGAGTCAGGGGTAGCTTGAGCTTCTTCTTCCCCGGGTGCAAAAGATCTTCTTGCATGGGGAGCCTTCTTGTTCGTCGAGGTTGAAGGAGCTCATGCTTGTTCGTTGCGACCTTTGCCTTGAGGATCGCCTCAACCTAATCGAGAATCTTCCTAGCTTTCTTCATAGCTACTAAAAAAAACAATTGAGCAAAAACCTCGGGTGTGCAAGGGTTAGATGAAAGTATGAACTTTCACACCCGTGACTTTGCTCGGCACAAAATTTTTGGTGGAGAAATTTGAGTGTAGAACAAAGTGGGAGAGAGTGTGAGAGTGAGAAAGAGTAAGAATGGAAGGTTGGTGCTCTCACACCGGTGCCCAAGCTATATATAGCCAAGCAACCGACTGGGCGCACCATGCAACGGATAGGGAGCCGTTGGCAAAGGCGAACTTTGGCGGGGCCGCAAGAAATGCTACAAGACCTTTTGCGGCCGCACCGCCATGAAGGCCGCCGTTGATTTTGGGCGGGCGTGCACAATGGTCATGAGAAGTTTAGACCGTTGTTTGCTCACGCTGGTTCGGCCGTATTCTCCCCTTTTTATTTTCCCAAAAAAGTTTTCAAAAATTTGCTTTTTTTATATATACTACAAAATTATTTTGAAAACATATTTTATATAGGAAATATTTTTCTTGCTTTTTTCATAGAAAAAATTTATTTTATTTATAAATGTTTTTATTTTAGTTTTTGAAAATATTTACTTATAGATTTTATGTAATAAATATTTTTGTTTTGTTTTGATATTAAAATATTTTTATAAAGCATTTTTTTTTCATATACCCCATTTTTTTAGAGGGGTGTTATTTTTAGTCACCTGCCCGACTTCTCCCCGATCGGGGCGGAAAGTATCTCGCTCCGGGGGTTTCAAGTCAAATCCCCCAACACACCACAGTGGTCTTGATGTTGATACCGGGTGTCTTTGTTTCTTGTACCCAATGAATGAGCACTTTACCGCCTTTGTCTCGCACATGGAAGATGATGAAACCCTACCCCAAGCTGATATCGCCCTTGGCGCGTAGAGAAATGGCCTCCCTGAAGGAGAGACACATCCTCCTTTGGGCCCATGTCTAGGACCACGAAGTCGAGGGGATGTATTCATCTTTGATTTTGATCGGCATGTCTTCGAGAATTCCCCGCCTGCCGCTTTGTGTTGTTTGATCTCGCCATTTGGAGGACAAAGCTTGCGTGAGCAAGTGTCCCACCATGGATTCTATTGAAGGTAGCCTTGGACATCACATTAATGCTGGCCCCCAAGTCACAAAATGCATTGGCGTAATATGTGGGGACCAATGGCATACCGATGATCGGACGCCCGTGGTCTCCTTTCTTGGCAATAAACGGCGAGTCCACGGGATCTTTGCCAGCTCTTTGGGTTGATCGAGCCTCGGTGATATCATGTTGACCGACTCGCAAGGGACCTCGGGTTGCCCAGGGGATCCTACCCGAAGTCGTTAATCGGGTACTTGGGTAGCAATCTGGGCTAGCCGTGTTTCCATCATCTTATTGAAGCTTAATTGGTTCTTCACAACCGATGTCAACCCTTCTAGCTTGCTATTCACCCCTTCTAGGATTTTTTATCTTGATGGCTCATCTTTTTCGTGAGGTTTTCATTGATCTTGGCTTGGCCCAACACTAAGTCCTTTAGTGAAGGTTGACTAGAGTCGTAATTGGGATTATAGCCCCTGGTTACCTTGGAATGGTGGACGGATCGGTTGTTCCAAGCCTTTTGCCGAGGTTGGCAATACCCGTTGTTGTTTATGAATGCCACTTCCTCGCGGGTCTCCGGGCAGTTATCCCCCAGTGGCCAACTTCACCACAAGTCTCACATGTCATGTGTCGGCCTGCGGGCTTAAAATCGGGCGCCGCCGTTTGGTTGAATCCGGGCTGCGCTCATCCAGCCTTCTTCAAAGAATAGATCCATTTTACGGCAAGCATATCCGCCTCCTTCACGGGATGCATGCCTTTTTGTGTTTTGGCCTGGGGGTTCTATCCTCCCCAGCTCGGGTTTGCCATCATCTTGTCGATCGGGCTGTTGCCCCATCTATGGTGAGCGACAAGAATGCGCCACCGCCAGCCGGGCGCCTAGGTGCTCCCTTCTTCGATATGGTCGTGAGACCATTATAGAAGTTCCTGGAGCACCGACCAATTTTCCATTCCGTGATGCGGGCATGCTTGAATATATTCTGCAGCCTTTCCCACGCACAGGGATGGGTTCCATTGAATTCTCGGCTGAAGTTGGGGATTCTTCCCTCGGGGCATTGGTTTTGCCCATGGGGAAGAACTTAGTTAGAACGCCGTGGAGCATTTTGCCCACGTATTGATCGCTTCCTTGTTCTTGTAGAACCATCGTTTTGCTTTCCCCACGAGGGAGAAAGGAAACAGCGAAGCCCCGATAACGCCGGGTTCGACGCCCTGATGACAATTGTGTCACACAGCTCAAGGAAGTGTTGGAGATGTGCGTTGGCGTCCTCGCAAAGGCGATCCACGTAAGGGACCGGCCCGCACCATGGTAATTAGCCCAAAGGCGGCTCAAAGTTCTTGTCCGCAACATTGACCACCGGCCCGGCCCAAGCACGTTGGCAACAGCGGGCACGCGGAGAAATCGCGGAGTGACTTTTGAGCCATGGCTTGCGGTTCGCTTGGTGCGGGGGTGTCGGTCTCAACTGTCGAGGTTCCGCTAAAGAAGAAGAGGTAACGAGACCTGTTCTTCCTTAGGAGTGCCTCGGGTTCTCGATGAAGTTTGTCGGCATTGAAAACCCCGACATACACTATCTTGTTTTCATCCACAACAGGAGAAAACATAAAGATTAGCCTTGCATGAGCAAGTGGTTATCACGCATGCACATTTCATATTCATAGCCACTCATGATTTCTTATAACAATGCCTTCCCAGAGAACGGCGCCGTAAATGCTTGTTGACGTTTTTAACGCAATCATTAGAATCAGGTTTAGAACCCAACCCCGATGACTACGCTTAGGAGACGAGCCGCCGATATCACTAAGTGGAACCACCATGTCGGTGATAATGCACTTTCAATCAACGGTGATAGATATTGCTATGGTTGATATTTCATCCGCAAGCACGGATCTATCATTGTAGCATTTCACCCTAAGTATTCGTGGTATAGTTATTTATATTTTCCCAAAGGAAGGCATGTTGTATAAGAAGTAGCATGGCATCTAGATGATGAAATGTGTGCACGCAAAGACCAACTCGCTCATAACAGGGGGTAAGCAATACGGTTTATAGATAGTGTGACACACACATTGGAATCCACCGGTAAAGGATAAAGAAAATAGATAAAGAATAAACGAATGTCCTATGGAGTAATCTAATGTATTCTAGTCATGGTCTTACAATGAATAGTTAGGATCATATGCTAACACGATCTAAGCATGGTTATGTCTAGGATAACAGGGGAGACTTCCCGGCACCATCCGCCCAATGGAAAGCATTTACAATTCCTACATCACATGCTTAACGTGGAGGGATTACAAAGGACGATTGGGGGCTGTCACAACCCCCGCCGCCTACCCTCACGATCGTGGCATGCTCTCATATTCGAAGGTGTCGTGAATACCCGGGCACCATGCCCGCGTATCGAAAGCACTACTCTTGTCCCCGGGATCCCCACCCTACGGATGGACGGACTAAGACAAGAGCAAACCCGAAAGAAACGACGAACCGTTATCCCATCTATAATCATGTTAAGCATAACGATGATCGATGAAGAACAAATATGAACACGTTAAGATTATGATACACAAACTATATGCTAGTTCATATACCAACACTAAAACATGAACAAGACTATACTCTAATTCATAAGTTAGACCATGATCATAGAAATAGAACTTGCACAATGGAGAAAGATCCATGGAAGATATATATTACCAAAGCTCACTTTGCTCCAAGATTACAAGTCCTTCCTTTGTAGCTCCTCTACTCCAATGCTAGCCAAGTAAGAAGAAGAAGAAGAAGTGGAAGTGGAGAGTGAGGTGGAGACCGTGGAGTGTGTCGGTGTGGTGACTCCAAGTGTGGTGTGTGGAATGAGGGAGAGGGAGGAGGTATTTATACACAAAGGAGAGGTGACCAAATGACTACCCTACCCCTAAACCAACCTTGCCTGCGCGGCCAGGTACACTGAATCGGCCACCCAAGCACCGCACCGCCCTCCCGGTCACTTAATGTGTACCGACCGCCGAAGACGGCTCGAACCGCCCCCGCCAGGTGCTTGGGCGCATCTTGGGGTGCGGCCGTCGCCCTTTGGGCTCGCCCGCCCAAGTCTTCGATGTAAGGCCGCCGTCTTCTGCTCGAAAAGTGTGAGGGCGATGTTGGCTTGGCCCAATTCGACAATTTGGTCCATTTCCACCCCGGGTTTTGTGATCTTCAGAGTACGCTTTCCGGTGGTCGCGCTTTTTGGTCGTATTTTCACCTATATTTGTTATAAATACAACAAAATACATTTCGAACACTACAAGTGGAAATATGTTAGTAATAAATGTATATGAGTATAAAAAGGTTTAGTTTCACTCCCTTTATGGTAGTAAGTTGACGGGAAAAACATGTCGTTAGTGACCATCAACAGTGTCTAGGCTATAGGTTACCTGAGATTGCGCCCAATCCCACGGATAGTTGTGGTAGCCCCAGGGGCGAGAGCTCTGTAAGGCCTTTGTAGTCCACCACGTTCGGATTGATGTTTTCGTAGAGCTTTTGGCAGCCTTCTCCCATCTACCTTCTTCCCAGTCTTTCTCGAGAGATGGGATGGATCTGCTGCTCCAAAGTGCATTAGTATGATTGCTATCATAGAACCTACTTAATAGGGAAGAACACAGGAACCTTGATCTCTCTCTTTGACCTCTTGATTAGTTTAGTTATTCCTTGACACCTTAGGTAGTTTATTATTATGCTACTTATCCTTTAACATTTACCCCCTCACTATAGTCTAGTGGTTTGCTAAGTTAGTGGATGCATGATTGTGACTTATTAGAATTTCTAGCCAAAGCTTCTCTGTGGATACGATACTCTAGAATACTCATCCGAGGGAAAAGCTACAATGGTAGGTGTTCCGTGCACTTGCGTAATCCTTCATATTCTTTTAGCACTTAACAAATGCCAACAAGCTTTTTGGCATCGTTGCCCGGGAAGCAATTGGCCTATAGATTCTAATGATGATCATGATGTACGCTAATTTAGTGTATCACTAGCTTTAGTAGGATTATCCTTGTTACGTTGAATTGTGGAATAGACAGGACAAAAGATGTCGCGCGATCTTCCAACAAGATGCCACAAGAAAAAAAAAAACAAAAGGATTGAAGAACCCGTGGTGCCTAATCATTCAAGATTCATCACATATTGGAACCTTGCCATCTCAAAGGTATGTATTTAAATATTATTCTAACCATATGTAGATTGAAGAAGAAGTCGCCGTCACAAGAATTCAATGCATACATCTCAAGTGACGTACATAGAAGTTGTACATCATGGTAAGTATGATTAAAAGGTGAGAAAGTCTTGCTCATGGACTTTAAATTTATTGAGTAGTTATCATTTAATTTCTTGCATTGCATTGCATGTTTACTTGTTAAACTCATGCATTCACTCCACTTAGTTTATGTTTCTTCATAGTAGATCCATTGCATGTTTTGTTCTTGCATCCATATAGTTTGCATCTCAAAAAAAAAAAATTCTCACCATGATCATACCCTTTCATCTTTGTTTACATCTCTATAGTGCATTAATACTATCTTTTGTCCCGCTATGGTATGCATTGTTTTGGACGTACTTTCGACATACTTCCATGGAGTCTAGCTTGTGTTATTGAATTGAGAATTAAATTAGCGTAGACATTGGATATTTTGTTAGACTAACTCATGCGTAAAACTCTCAAAAAATCAATTGGGGTAAGTCAAGAGATGAACTCAGATTAGGGATGAAGCAAGGCATATGATGAACTTCAACCTTGTGCAAAAGACACGGCTCATTCATCATTAATGGAAGAACTGTAAGTATCAAATATCATTCACTCTGTCTTTTTTGCTACAAGTCATCTTTGCCTTGATCCACACGCTATAGTGCAGCCATAAACAAAATTGGTTATAAGACATGATAAATAAAATCTGTGCTAAGAGTAAGCAAAGAACTACCTTTTCATTAGCATAGATTGGATCATATGAACTTGGACAACAACCCCTACTTCAACCATGTTGTATTTTCCCCCGGGTATGTGTCCACTAACATTTTGCTTGAAAAAGGATCTGTGCTATGTCTATTCAATGAAGAAGAGTGTCATACAACACGCCTAGATGAAGCTCACACTCGAAGGAAGTGGATGGACAAAGCAACAAGGCCATAAGAATATCAAAGATAGGTAAATGAATATAAATCACATTTTTTGTTTACAACTTTTGTCTTATGTTCTAAAAAAAAATAATAATAATAATAAGAAAAAACAACAAAAACATGTTCCTAGGACAAGTTCCTTCGGGTATTCTTTGTCACTAACCTTGAAGAAACAAAGGATGAACATTGTCTAAGGACATGATGACTACAACACACGATTAGGGACGGTCCAGCATTCACACTTGAAGTGCTAAGTGACGGGGAAGGCTCAAGCATGGGGAAGAAGGTCAACTCCTCTAAAGATCATCCGATATTACCCTTCCTCTACTCAAGCACCCATCACTCGACATCTTTGGTTTGCAATTTCTTTACTCACAATTACTTTATTTCTCTAAAGTTTGAATGATTAATAGATGTCATGCATAAAAATCAAACTTAAGATTTCATAAAATTTCCAATTAGAGAGAAAGTAATAGTGAGCATATAAAATATCCAATCAAAACTTCTTTTTGGCATAAAAGTAACCTTAAGCTCCATGACAGTTCTACCCTTGTTTTACAATTACTTGTATTCCTTCGGGTATTTGTTGTCAACTAATATTATAGGAATAAAATCAGGAGAGGAGCAAAAAGGTCTAAGCACAATTTAAAGAACAAGAAAGAAAGGACGATGCAATACAGGAGACAAGTGAGGAACAAGATACACAAGAGACCACAGAAGGAAAGCTTCGAAAGGTAAGAAAAGGACCACCACAAGGTGTTACGGTGCTATCATACTCCAATAATAAGGTAACATCTTGAGGTAAGTTATCATTACTTAAGCTTTACCTTAACTATGGTGTGTTCATAAATAAAGAATAAAACATGTTAGAGTAACAGACTTTTGCTTGATCCAACTTCATTAGCTCAACATGTTTTGTTTCTCTAGTTGGTCCTACCACCACTTTTTTGATCTCTTAGTTCTCATCTTATAAGCCAGTAATGTTGCTTACCATGTTTTGGAAGAACATAATCATAATCATGCTTTTGGTGTTTAGATAAGAAAACCTTCCAAGAGTCAATGAGCTTGATTTGATCTATCGAATGTTTTAAACAATCATGCTCAATCCTTCGATCTTGTCACCCAAGTTAGGTTTAAGAAAAGTGTTTAATAAATCAACTCTATATTGTTTGTTGTGCCTATGGTTCAAGAAGAATGAATAAAGTTTTGGTTCTGTTGGTGTTTTCCATACACTTGATCTCTACCTTGACTTTGCAAGCAAGACACACTTTGAGCAAAAAGGTGGAGAAGCCCATCAGTCTCTCCAAAATTCAACAAGTGAATGTCTTGCAAGCATGCACACTAAACAAGACGCTGCCTACATCAATGTTTCACTCCAACTCATAAGGCAAAGAACATGGGTGATGCCATCCTTCACCATCTCAAGGAGCACAATTGTCAAGATCAGGTAATTCGCTCAAGGAAACAACAAGGTAAGAAGTCTCGTTCAGAGGACTTAAAACACTGAACCCTCGCGAAAAGGTAAGATCGGTAGTTATCCATTTTTATTTCCATGCATTGCATAATTATTTCGTTTAGCATATTTACATTATAGTACTAACCTTGCATTAGAAAAGAAAAAAATAAATATTTGTTTGTTGCATATGCATTGAAAAACTTTAAGCCCCATGTGAGTAATTTTGTGGTGTGTAACAACCCACAAGGATATTTACTGTGGTGGCATAAAAATAAAATAAATATGCATGCATCATCCGTTTGCATAGAAAATTCAAAAATATTAATGGTGCTGAAAGATTTCCAGGCAGACAAAAGCAATGTGGCTAACCCCTAACGCTTTTAATCAAGTTCCACTAGCTTTGTTGTCTATTTGAGTTCAGCAGTATCTCAAGGAAGAGAGACAAGACACACATGGTGTCCAGCGTTAACGAGGATCAATTAGCCACTGTCACTATCTATCTCTACTTCCAACCATCAAGAACATTGAAGACTATGTCAACATTCAGCTTGGGGGAGTGCAACCCCCATGTATCCAGATAAGTATCCCTTTACCTTATTTAATTTTAGCTAGATTTGTTTGTTTTATTAGAAAGAAATAAAAAGATGCATAATTAAGGAAACTAAATAAAAAGAGTCTATCTAGTGTTTATTAAAAAGTCTATATTAGAGTGTGAGAATAAAATAAACTCGAAGATAATCTCTAGCTTTGGAGATGATGAATAGTTGCTCCGTCGTAATTCCTTTCAAGTACCTACCTTTCAAGCTTAATTTCTCTCGAGCATTTAATGCAATTGATTTGACTTGAGATTTTCCTCGATCCTAAAACCCTGGGTAGCAAATGCTTGCTCTAAAGTCTAGGTGATTGACGGATATGATATATGAGAGTCTCAGCTGCTATTTATTTTACTCCTAGTGATACTAAATTTCTAGAGATTTATCTTTTGAAAATTAAAGTGCACATGATAAGTTCCTATGTGACAAGAGTGTTGAATCTCCTACCACAAGTCATATATACATGCTCCCTAGATTAGGAAAACCCTTTGACATATATATAGGTTGCTTGCTTTGTATTGAGTTTGTTCAATCTTTGTCGACCCTTAGAAATTTATCATGCTGATCATGCACACTCTATTCCACTCCACTCTATCCACAAAGCATCCACCAAATATCCATTAAAAATGTTCTATTCCTCCCCTGGGAGAGAACAACCAAAAATATTCCCTACACCCATTCACTCACACATTGCTAGCCAATATCTTACGGAAGCTCCACTACTTATATATCTCTCAAAAATATTGCAAAAGAGGTTTGGGTTGTATTTAAAAAAAAGAAGGGAGATGAAAAATGGACAAGTGTCCTACGGGCGAGTAGAGCCTACCTCCCTAAAAGAGATGAAAAATGAACAAGTGTTCGAGGGCGAATAGAGCCCACATCTCTAAAATAAATAAAGATGAAAAATGGACAAGTGTCCGAGGGTGAGTAGAACCCACATCTTTAAAGGGAGGAAATAAAAGACAAAAGTCTAGGGCCAGCAGAGCCCACCTCTCTAAAAAAAAGAAAAAAATAAAGAAAAGAAAAAAAATATACAACCCAGATTCTCTACAAAAATTCAAAAGAGAGATAATTTTTCAAGGAGCATAAGTAAGATATTCCTCTTCTATTCTATCCACTTTACTATATTCTTTATCATATATATATTCTATCCACCATACACTTGCACAACTTGATCGGTGTGATTTGTAACTTTGGATCCATTGCTTGAGCTTACAATATATGCTTAGTAAGTAGATATAGTTTTCTTCCACCTATGAGCTCGGATATAAGCCTTAGATATAGGGTGAGAGAGAAGTAAGCATAGTGTCCAACCGCCTTAGCCGAAATACTACATATTTTATGAGAGAAAGGCAACACAACATTAATGCCTAAGAGAGGATCCACAAATACTACAAATGAAAGACTTGAGAGAGTCATACTAGGAACTTTGAGTTTTATTTGAAAACTTGCAAAAACTCTCGGAAGGGACAGTTGAACAAAGAGTTTGAGATATGGTGCTTGACTTGATTGTTCTATCTTTCAATTACCCAAGATCCCAAGAAAAGGCTATAAGATCCAAGGTTAAAGGTAATATGGATATGTTAAAAGTTATCAAAATTTTATTCTTATTTGAGAGAAATTTTGTTTCAAAGCATGTGTATTTTTGAGGTGTGAAAGCGTTGTAGCAACTCCTCGATCCATTGCTAAGTTTGGCTTTTGACTAGCTTGGGGACTTGACGCCCTGTTATAAAATAAAATTACTAGTCAATTAAACACATGAATAATGGCTTAAAAAATAAGTATCATCATAAGTCTAGGGGCTTTATACAATAACATATGTTGACAAGATTTATGTACCGGGACTTAATAGGTAAATGCGAAGAAATAATGGAGAAAAACATTATAGAAGACATATGATGACAAGACACCGTGAAGGAAGGTGGACTAAAAACATAGAAGGAAGGAAGGTGACATGGTTGGGCCCGGCGGCGGCGGCCTAAATTGCAATTTCGACCGCTAGGCTATAGTGCCCAATCAGGTCCATCTTCATAGGTCGGTTTGTAACCGACCTTGAGGTTGTATCTACACCGTTGCCAAGGTCGGTTTGATCCAAGGGCTATCATTCATCGCCAAGGCCTATATAAGAAGACCCCTTGACCCAAGGGTGAAACCCTAACTCATTCTATTCTCATTGTAATCATTAGTCCTTCAGTTGTCGAGGTGTCCCAATGTAAGGATAACCTCTCTCTGGGATTAGTGAATTAGAAGTAGAGATTAGAAGTAGATTAGTCATAGATTAGCCATGTAATTAGAACTAGATTAGATCTAATTTAGATCTAATCAAGAGTAAAGGAGAGCTAAACTATACTTTGGTTCTGGAGATGTCTACAGAGTTTGGTATGTTTCATATCTTATCTTTGGAAGACTTTTGATTCATATATTTATCTTCTCTATTTACTTCTATGATTTTCATTTATGTGGTTAAGTATAGTTATTATATTATTGCATGGGATCTTCGCTCGTATTGAGGGCTCTAGTTATTCATGGTAGCTAGAGTTGTAATCAATAGTGTAGACTTGGTGTCTAGGCTATAGGTTACCCGAGATTGCCCAATCCACGGATAGTTGTGGTAGCCCGGGGGGTGACGATTTCTGTAAGGCCTTTGTAGTCCACCACGTTCGGATTGGTGTTTTTTTGAAGAGCTTTTGGCAGCCATCTCCCATCTACCTTCTTCCCGTCTTTCTCGAGAGATGGGGATGGATCTGCCGCTCCAAAGTGCATTAGTATGATTGCTATCATAGAACCTACTTAATAGGGAAGAACACAGAACCTTGATCTCTCTCTTTGACCTCTTGATTAGTTTAGTTATTCCTTGACACCTTAGGTAGTTTATTATTATGCTACTTATCCTTTAACATTTACCCCCTCACTATAGTCTAGTGGTTTGCAAAGTTAGTGGATGCATGATTGTGACTTATTAGAATTTCTAGCCAAAGCTTCTCTATGGATACGATACTCTAGAATACTCATCCTAGGGAAAAGCTACAATGGTAGGTGTTTTGTGCGGTTGCAGAATCCTTCATATTATTTTAGCACTTAACAAATGCAGCAGCGTGTAAACTAGCGGAGGCTCCTATATGCTCCCCCGTGAGTGAAGTCATTTGCCTAGTATGGTAGCGTAGGTTATCTGTTTTCTCTTTCTGTTTCCCCGCTACCACTATACCATCTACTGCAGAGATATTTGTAACTTCGACAGCACAATGTCGAGCACCTGTAATACTTGCTAATGTTATTGCAAAGTTGAAACATGTTGGATTATCATTTTCACTCTCCTTGTTGCCTTTGCTGGCGGAGGTTTTGCTGATGCCTGAGATGTACAGGTCTTTTTTCAGCTTTTGTTTTACGGCACGTATCGGTGCGCCACCTCGATGCCTACACTTTGGGTAGGACTTGCTTAGAGGGTTTCTAAGACCTATTGCTGGTCTTTAGAGGTCATCTCGGGTTGAACCTAGCGTGTTTGCCCCGAGGTGTCCTCTTGAGTATTTCTTTCTATTTGTCGAATTACGTGACTGGCGTTGCTAGTTACTTTTTACGTTGATTGTTTCTTGTGTTAAGGAAATTTCCTTTTATATCACGGAGGAGTTTACATAGTACTTGCCTCATTAAGAAAAGCTCACCTCCGGTTGGCCTGTGACGTCGGGGGCCTTCGCTTTGACCTTCAAAGTAGTCTTTCGGTGGCTCGTTGTGGCCTTGCTTGCCGGGGCCAGATCGTCTCTTCGGCCGCTATTATGAGAGCCTTTGCTAGCACCACGTCGCTGCCTCCCGCTGATGTTGTTGTTGCTTCATAGCTTGTTATGAGTTGATGCGGATCTGTCCTTCCATTGAATCTTGGTAATTGGGTGGGTTTGCGGCCAAGGTGTCGGCTATATTTCTTCGGATAATGGGGGCTTAGGGTCGAAAAGATCTCGGTCTTCTAGGACACCATGGACGGTCGATTGGGTTGGGTATGATTTCTGGGTTCACGTTCATTGCCACGTGACTTGACATGGGAATGGATGGTATAGCCAGTGGTGGCTAAGTTGGCGGAGGCTGATTGATGAAACAGGCGCTTTGAATTTTTGCCCGCGGAGCCGATCGTCGCCCGACCTCGCCGCGTGCAGATGCCTGTTGCGCTTTGATGATCTCGGCGTAGGCGGCGGCCGCTCCTCCTCCTCCCTCCTATATGGCGCGGGCTCCCTAGGTATTTGCACTCCCGCACCGCCTTCTTGACAAACTCCTCGTGCTGGCTCGGGCCCCCTCCGTGAACCTCCGCCAGCCACTCTCCGCAAAGTCGGAGCTCGGGGGGTGAGCCCGCCTCTTGGTGCCCCCTCGAACGCCCGGCTTGAGGGGGTAGCGGAGGTGGCGACCTCCGCTGACCGACGCGCGGGCGGGCGGAGCCGCAGATTCCGGAGGAGCATCCGAGCGAAGGTGTTGATCTCCGCCAGCCCTGGTGGCGGAGGTCGCGTGCTGCGCGCCTTTCCTGAAAGTAACAAGTTGACAACGATTTAAAACTGTTAGAGTAGTTAGGTGGTACGAGGGTCCTCCTCCCTAAGGTCACCTCCGCCAGCCCGCTAGGATCCATGTCCCAACACTATATTTTATATAGTGTGCATCCAAGAATATAATTACATTTTATTTAAACCTCAGAGAAGATAGTGAATCAAATATGTAACTTAGGCCAGGTATGTGACCACATCGCGGCCGGAGAGCATGTGCTTGTGTATGATCTTGGCAGATCGATTTATTGCAAAATTTAGTACGCACCAAACCGAGTAGAGACATTGATCCCATATCTGGTGGAGAAAAATATCAAAGGCACAGCATACAGCCATTTATGGCAAGGTCCATACGCACCAATCTGAGTAATGACATCGCCTCTAAAAAGGTAAAAATAGATGTCATATTATCAGTTGTCTCAATTTTTCTGTGTATATATATGTCATATGGGCGAAAACACAAATATGAATCAGGTAATGTTGGGATTATCACTCCATTTGATCAAACATTGCCCGAACCGAATAAGGATGCAATTGTAGCCTCCATGTAATGTCCCGTAAAAGCATCTATAGCTAGCTTCAAAAGCTTGAGACAACTTTGTTTTGCAAAAGTACTGGCGTTGGGTAAAGACGACATTTTCTCTGTTTTAAAAAGTGTGACCCTTTGTTTTGCCTTGGGAATTAAGCTAAAATTATAATAATCTTTTGAGTAAAATGCACCCTAGTACCTAAACTATTATGTGGGTACCAAATAGGTATTTTAACTTTAAAAAACGTAACAGTCAGGTACTTAAACTATTCTATGGGTACCAGATAGGTACTCGAACAAAAAAACGTAACAACCAAGTCCTCAAACTATTTTACGTTCATTAACATGCTGCATGCGAGGAAAGTTACTAGAATTGGAGACAATTTGAATAAATATTTATCATATTTTGACGTCAAGTAGTTTCCATAATTATAATATTTTGAGGTGCAACAAAAAAAAAAATTGTGTTGAAGCTGATTTTAGCTTTTCACATGGTGCCATGCATGCATTCTGTCGACTAAAACAAGCACGCATTCTAACTACTATAATTAGCACGCTGCAACTATGATTTACAAAAATAATTTTGTTATTATAAGTAGCACGATAGTTTTATACTGTAAATATTTACGAGAAATTTAAGCTATGAATATTTACGAGAATTTTATACTATGAATATCTCCTATGAATACTATGAATATCTCCTATGAATAGTATAAAATTTAATAGAACATGCATGTGCGTGCAAGTTAGCGAAAAAAGTAAATAACAACTTAGTTATATTTTAATTAAATAAGAAAAGAAAGGAAAAGGAATGAGAAAAAGAAATTGAGTACCTGGATATTATATTTCTGAGGTTGGAGTACCTATCGATACCTAGAATAGTTTGAGTACTGTTACGTTTTTAAGTTGGAGTACATATCTGTGCCCACTGAATAGTTTAGGTACCCCGGGGTGTATTTTACTCTAATCTTTTCCTAGACGGAGGGAGTAGATATTCAAATACCTATATTTCATTTTATTTTCATTATCTCTTTACATTTAATTCTAGTTTCCACATCATTCAAGAAAAAATCCCACGTTTAAAGAATTATGCACGTGCTCAGCCTTCTTTGGTGCATAGGTTTTCAATATTTATGAGGTTCCAGTTCCAGCAGGACTTGTCTTGTTCAGTTTTGTACTGCAAAGATTTATATAAGATTGAGAAACTCAAGTCTTGCTCTAACAGAAAAGTGCGAACTCCTACTTTCCCGGCAAACAGATCATTTTTAACAGTCTGAATGCATTTTCACGAATCGATTCTTAGGTGAACAGTTGCTTTATTGCAATGGCTGGGTTCAGCCGTAACGACGACACAAGTGGTGGTGACCAACAACCCGCAGTGCTGGTGGTTGCTGCGATGCTGTACCTCAAAACAGTTTACGTAGATGCTGCAAACAAACGCATGTGTGCTTGCATTATATTCAGGCTAGCTGCAGCGTGCCTGTACGTCTCTGCTATCACTATTGGCAAGAAAAAAAAAAACAGAGAGCACCATCGTCTTTGTCCACGTACTTCGACTAAATAATCGAAGCACAAGTGTTAATCCCCGGCAGATGAATCACCGCAAAACACAAATGGTAATTGCTACCGTACTCCTGAATAACTGTGGATCGTCTATTCATTTCGATCCAACAATCATGATCATCTATTACCTCCTAAAATAAGATAAATAAGGAAAGTTCGAAATATAAAAAAATAGTAGATTTTATTGATGGATGAGTTGTAAATGATATTGTAAATCATTTTTTAATTTATTTACTTGATATTTTAAATTTTTTGGTAGTATTTATTTAATTTATATTTTATGTGTAAACAGAAATGTAATATTGGGTCTAACATCTTGAAAACTTTCATATGTGCTTACGGAGTATCTATGTTCTATATTTCTCCTATTTTATATTAATATATGCTCCATTAGACACTTTGGTTTACATGGATAATTGCAAGTGGCATGCATGCATACATGCATACGTACAAAGCTTGGATGCAGCACGGATATGTACGTGTTGCATGGCCTCCAAAAGCCCAAAACAATAGAGATGCTTGGTTTAGTTTCGGCGCAAGGATCTCTATTCTGGAGGGAGCAGGCCCAGCCCGGCCTGGGCCTTACGCCTGGCAGGCCCAGGCCGGCCCACTTCAACTGGTAAGTAGTCGGTTTCCTTGATTTGGGCTACATTTATCTAGTCAACGGGCTGGTTAGGCATGGGCGATAAAGAAGAGATGGCAGACTTGGGCCCTTCTGGTCGTTGCACCCCAGAGATGGACATGGGCAGCTGAGAGAGCATAGAAGATTGCCAGCCCGTGGTCTACATGGGCCGTGCAAGCTCTCCATCTCCTTCCTCTGTGGCCCTGCGCCTGCCACCGGACCGAGTAACACATGTCAACCAAACCATTCATGACCTTTGAGCCTTGGTACGTTGGAGACCCCTAATTAGCCGCATCAAACTATCCGCACTCATCATCCTCTATTTTCATCCTCTATACATAATGGTCATCAAGATTCTCTACTCTATAATCAGTTCGTCCGCACCCATCATCTTCTATATCCCAGTCCTCCGTTTTTTTACTTAAATCTAGTATACTCACCCTCTCTTTACTGGCTGACAAGTGGGACCCATACCCATCATCATCCCCACCCACCGCATGCACTCGGCTGGCCACGCCGTCCCCTCCTAGCGCCATTCATCGGCGGCGGGCCACACCGCCCCCTCCCCGCGCCCTCCATCGCCGGCGCTCCAGCAATGGTGAGTTGCAGAGGCGGAGCCTACAGCGCGAGGGGCGCCACCGCCGAATCCACGTTCACGATTTGCCTCTCCTTTGTCCTTGTTGCATCCCCGCGCTCGCGATTCGCCCTCCAGCACGCACGAATCGTGGCCGCCATGGCTGGTCCTCCACCGAGCTCCTCTGCTCCCCCGCGCCTCGGGTGAAGGAGCTCCTGCCGCGGCCAGGGAAGAGAGGAGGGCAGCCGTGCGTACCTCCTATGGTCGTCGGCGAGGCCTTGTGCGGTGTGGATGGGGGCGTCGGGCAAGTGGATCTGGACACTGGTGGAGCTCCGGCCGACAGCATAGTGGGAGAGGCCTAGCGCCGCGGGGAAGGTGCCAAAGTGGAGCCGGTTGTGGCGGAGCTCGTCATCACAGTGGGTAGCAGCGCGCCTCCATCGGAACATTGAGGCGGGCTCGGCAACGGACGATGGCCGAGCGGGCACGCGAGCAGGCGAGGAGCGCTGCTCGGCTCGCTTCTAGTGCAAAGCATGGGACCCATCTGTCCTTTACCGTGTCCCTCTATCCCGGGAATTTGGCGAATGGAAGGAATAGCGGACGTCGTTCCTAGTACCGTTATGGTCATTTTTACAATAAAAGTAGGAGATGGAGGACCCAGTGCACATAGTATTATGCCACCTCCAAAATGCAGGAAGATCTTTGACAGCCCTTAATGAGTAGTGTCGGCCGTATCCCCGGAGCAGGCCTAATTTTGGCGGCCCATGTAAGCCCACTCTTTTTATTTCCTACCTCTGTTTGCGTTGCTTTTCTTTTTATACACAGCTGCCCATGTATCTATATCTATATCTATACCTACTAATAAAGCGAGAAAATTTCCGGTGTCCAGACCGGAGGATCGTTCTAAGCCATAGGATTGACATCAGTGGTTTTGATCGACTGTCAGATAAGCGGGCCTTTCAGGCTTGTCCAGCCACCCGATTCGTCTCGGTAGAGTTCAGAGTTGATACAACCAAAGAAATTCCAGTCGCCCACACGAGTTGGAGACCAACATGGTCACGAGTTGTGTTATATTGTGTCCATCCTGCGTCCACCCAATATCAAATTGAACCCGATTCATGCGTATATGCATGATCCGATGGCGACCACTCCAATCGGAAAGAGCTAACCCTGATGATCTCCATCGATGTCGGCTCTTCATCACAGCTCCAGCAGCTCACGATCGGATTCGACGACAACTGATGAGCAGGCTAAAAATTCGGCTACGCTCCTCATTACCGTCGGCGCATAATTTCTTCATCCATCGCCCGCGGCAATCCGTAGGATCACAGCGGTATTCTGGGGCAACTGGACGGAACTTGCCGCAACACCGCGATGCTGCTCGCGGCTAAGTCTTATGCAAAGCACCGGCTTCTGCATTGGGGCGGCCGGCATCACGCAATCGCCCAGGCTGTAAGCTCAAATCTCTGATCGTGCGGCTCCATCCCGATGACTACATTACGGCCACGGCAAGCATCAAAGTTCGGTCCTGATCAAGGGAGTGGAAACCCGGGGGAGCGGCAGCCACGTCCATAGACCCATGCATATGCAAACCAATAGTATGCATGCACCATACACACAAGGCTGTTAATCAACCAGCAAGCAATCAAGAGGACAAACACACCTACAAGCAAAGTAGATCGATCTAACAGTCCTCTCCGATCGAGGGGCTCCAGCTCCATCCATGCAGCCCGTCAAACTTGATCCCGCCGGCGCTGATTTTGACTCCACCGAGTTTGATTACGCCGATTCTTTTTGTCTCCCGTTGCCACGCACGGGCAATTTTGCTAGTGGAACTCCAAAGCGTGGACCGCCATTTTTAACTCTGAAAATTAAAAATTACTCTCCGATCTTGACATCGCAAGTCTACACCACCTAATACATGCCTAACCAATATGCTTTGTTTGTTGGGTTATTGTAAGCAATACGTCCTGTTGATTGTGCAAGCTGACAATGTCATCCACTAACTAATGTCAGTCAAACTGGGCTACTAGCATTAGTTTTTACCCTTGCTGATGATAGTGCCGACCTAACACGCTCTTCGGTCACTAGCAGACGTCGTTTGATGTATCAATAATGGTGAAAACCTAGATATGACTCCAGCATATAGAGCACCTAAAACAAGAGAAGATTCTCTGCTCTGACATTTTTTTTTCGAATCGAGGCATTCTCCATTTCCGTTAAGCAACAGAAATACAACCAGAGTTTGAGTTTAGCAAAAGATAGAAAAACTAGACTGACCTATAGCACACGAGGCCTACAGATCAAACTGAGATTAAGACTCACTTAATGATCGTACCACAGCTAGCAGATTGGCCGTTAATAAGTAGTGTTACCGGCCAATACGTCTTTTGTTGGTTGTGCAAGCCAATACTCCCCAAATAATTAAGATGCAAAGTCAAGCAAGCCAACCGGTGTACTAGTAGCAGCATTTAAATTTTGCCATGCTGATGAATAACGCCGGCGACTTAACATGTTCTTGCATCACTAGAGGTTGACATGGGCCAAACCAGTCACTTTTGCGGACTGCACGTCATCTGAGCATTTCTTTAAGCGTACCACATGGTACGCCTCGCCCAATGACTGATCTGGATGCTAGTCGATTGTCATATTCGACTATTCGTTCTCGAGGTCGCGACAATGCGAATGGGTCCACTAGTGGCCACGTGCATACAAATGGCTAAGTCAAGGTCGTTGGGGTGGTGACAAAGCGAGTGGGTCCAGTGGTGGGCACGTCCACACAGTGTGAATGAAGCTGTAGATTACGTCCACACAGTAGTATGGCTCAAGTCAGGGTCGTCTTTTTTCTTTTTACAACAACTCATATATTATATTAAAAGAGCAGCCAGATTACGAAGAAGTCCTCAAAAAGAGGACTTAATTACAACCGAATCCTGCATCTAGATAAGGCAGCACCCCGGGTGGTGGCGGAGATGACTTGACCGCCCGGTGAAGAAGCATTGTGGGCGCCGATGACGACACATACGCCAAGGTGGAAAGACCGCGCGACAGTGAAGGGTTGTAGAAGGGACGGACGAGCCTTCGAAGACTGCTCACACCGACGATCAAGGATGAAGAGATGGCCGTTGTCGGAGGTTGAAGGAGAAGCTCGAACCCAGGTCCCGTGTGAAGGCGGTCCAGTCGATCTAGCACCAGTGGAGAAACCGGTGGAAACCAAGAGCTACAGAATGGTTGGCTGCAAGGGCGAGGGCGAGGCGGAGGCGAGTAGCGGTGGAGTCGGGATGGGGAAAAGCAGATCTTGTAGAGGCAAAGCGGATGGGGAAGGAGGAGAGATCCGCACGGTGATGGAGTGAGTGGATTATTTAAACTTACCGTGGCTAGAGCTTCATCGGCGACGAGAACCGCTGCAGCAGCGACGACGACGGCGGTGAAGACGGTAGCCAGGGGAGATCCTATCCAAGGATTCCTAGGACTGCTATAGAGGGAGGGAGGGGGCGGCTCACTTGCCACCCGGGGTGGGTGCGGCCAAGGGCGGCGACGGCGAGATCCGGGAGGACGGTAGAGAAGAAAAGTCGTGGTCTACTACCGAGAGCGGCT
Source organism: Hyparrhenia diplandra (assembly GCA_015847255.1). Lineage (NCBI taxonomy): Eukaryota > Viridiplantae > Streptophyta > Magnoliopsida > Poales > Poaceae > Hyparrhenia > Hyparrhenia diplandra. The sequence goes on from JADLZK010010164.1 coordinate 579,558, forward strand.
ACTACCGCGGAGTCGTCGCAAGAGCTTCAACCTAATAGATAAGTCAATGCCCACTTATTAGGATTGTTTTATTTTTTCTCCGCCAACCCCGGTCACTCTGGCTACTACAAAACGATTTGTAGGGGGGGGTTGGATATTGAGCCCCCATATTTGTAGGGCGTTGGTGATCTAGCCGCCCTTACAAATACCTCCGCAAGGGTGGCTAGATCATCCACCTCCTTACAAATCGGCCCTCTTTTAGGGGGTTAGGATCTCAGCCGCCTTACGCAGGCATTTGTAAGGGCGGTTGGATCACCAACGTGTAGTAGTGATTGTAGTCGTTGAAGACCGTGATGTCGAAGAGGTTCTTGCACTTGTGACCGTGTGAGAATAGCTCGTCACGCTTGAAGTACACAGTCCCGCTTTGCATCGTTCGGTCATCTCCTCCGGGGTAAGCCACTTGAATGGCCTGGCGGTGTTGTCGATGTAGCCGGTGCCGGGTGCTGTGGGGTGAGGGGCGCTTGGGGGAACCGGGGCGCCTTTGCTGGAACTCAGAGGATGGCGCAGGTAGTGCTCATATGCTCGCTGTGTGACATGGCTGTCTCCATGTCCTAGGGGTCCCGAGCTCGACGCCGGCCTTTGAGGGGCTCTCCTGCCCTGGTTGCCGAGCATGTTCATTTTGCGCTGCGTCCGTGTTCCCAAAGACGAGCTATGTGCCAAGAACATCTCGGTGTATTCATCGACATTGCCGGTCTTGCGGAGCGATGCCGCTCACACCCAACGGATTGCACCGTGTTGCTAGTTTGAGCGCCTTGACGCACACGGCAAAGCATGCCCGGCCTGGTCTTTTCTTGAGATAGGAGCATGTACCACTCCTGTGGCGCCTCTTGTCAAGTGATATTATGCTTACCAGATTTGTTCGCTTGCTGGTGTACCTTGTTGTCGAACATCGGAAGCGACGCTTGTGAAGAGAGCGAGGCCGGGAAGTGATCCAGAGAGGTACCGGTGGTAGTGGTGGGCGGTGCCTATGTTGGCGCCCTGGGTGGTGTCCACCGCCGGAAGAGGATGTTATTCAGATTCGCCTCCACCTCATCTACCGCCTGAGAAGCGCCGAGAGGTAGGTTTGTCATGGATGGTCTTGAGGTAGGCGCGTGGCCGATGCCTCCATGGCCGCCTTGGCGCCCAGCCGATGGAGTCCCCTCCCTTGCTGGCATGCTCTCCGCCAAATCGGTACCAGGAGAGGAGGGCACTTAATTGGCAGCGAGTAGAGGTGGGTGTTGATGTTGTCGGTAATTGATTAGAGATTCCACGCAGCCTCTTCAAATCGGCGTCCATGGTGTTGGGTGGATCAGCTGGCCTCACGAGTACCACGTGTCATAGCCGCCTAGGGGAGGGGTGGCGGCGACGGCGCCGGGCGGTGGCGGGCGCGGCAGCTGCGGTGGCCGAGTGGGGCGGCCCGCGTGCGTGGGCAGGGTAGGGGGGGCGGCAGGCAGGGGGCAAAAGGGAAAATATTTCTTTATTGCTTGTCCCTAAAATAATACGCCCTCCTTGTTTATATAGCCCTCCTATGGGACTTGTATCTCAAGCAATCTCTAAAGGTTTCCTTCTATTATGGAATACCTTTTATAAGCAAACTCTTATGCTTTTCCTAATAAAAGATTTCCTTATAGAGTGGAATATCCCCTTCACACAAAAAATCTAGCCTTATCCTAATCAAACTCTCACCCAAATTACCACGGAAATCGCGAGCGGCGGCGGTAACGGCGGCGGCCATGCGGCTTGTAAGCCCTTGTTACGGGCGCCCTACCGGTTGTGGGCTCCCTTGGGCCGGCCCCCTTGGGCCCCATCTTTTGGGGTGTGGCAAATATATTAATTATATTTTGATCTTCACGAATATTCGTCAAAAAAAGTAAGTAATATCAGACGTATATTCGTCAAAAATTTGTCAAACTTAAATGGAATAACTGCGCAGGCAAAAGTGGCGCCCGCCTCCGTTAATGTGACCGCTTTTGGTTAATCACTATCACCCATTGACTGAGGTAGTTGCCTTACAACAACCATCTTGGTTATCTACTACCCCTATAAAGAGAACCCCCACTAGGGAGTTCTCTCGACATGCAGGGCGTCCACATAGGCATCCAAGGTGGCATCCACGTCATCAGCGGGTCCCGCAGCTCACTAAACTTCAATCATTTGTTGGAAGTCACTAAGTTTTGACGTCGTTGCTTTAATGCACCGGTTGAACTCTACCTCCACTTCATTCTAGCATTAAACCCGCACATCCTTCCCAAGTGTTCTACTCCACTTCCATATCATATATGTAATAATAAAACTGGCAGCTAACGAAGAGTCCTCCACTACGTGGCCACTTGATCTTCTCCACTGAATGCACATAAAACTGCACCACAACCCTTTTCTTCTTCCCCGGAATGCTTCCAAGATTGTATCAGATAACAATTTCAAAATTAACTCATGCGGATGGCAAACACAGCCATGTCAGATTTATTGCTATGATTATGCCTCCTTGGATCCATGTCTCTTCGATTCCTCTCCCTCTCTGGCCTCAATATAAATCCCACAGTTCCGACCCAACCATTGGTGCCGGGTGCCTTCGAAAGCATCAGGTCATCAGTGCAGGTAAGCACCTTTTCTAATCACACATGATTCAGATGTACAAAATGTTTGCCTCCGCTCGAGTGGCAACTTGGCAAGTCCTCAAGCTGTACCGTGTCCATCGCCCATCGGCGATACGTTGCCAGCCGCTCGAGAAGCTCCTAGCGGCCTCGATCACCTCCAGCAGGTTCAAGAGGTATGGTGTCATGAGGCCGTCCGGTATACAGACAAGCTGAGCCACAAGGAATACTGCGGCCCGCGCGTCGCACGACTGCCCTTTTCGACTGTTATGCACCCAGGCTGTGTAACTGCGGCTCTCTGCCACCAGCCCACCACTTCATGGACATGTTACAAAGCCTCAACATGAACGGCCTCTCTCGGGCACGACGGTGACCATGTGCAAGGCCTCATCACCGCTCTGCGTGCTACTGCTGCTGCTCGACAGGGGAGCACATGTTCCTGGTAGTGGTGCAGTGCTGCTCAAAGGCCATCAGCTGAGTTACAAGAGGAACCAAATAAAGCCTCATCACCGTTCTGCGTCCTAATTCTCATCTGCATGTTAGGCCATCAGCTGAGTTACAAGATGAACCAAATAAAGCCTCATGACCGTTATGCGTCCTAATTCTCATCTGCATGTTATTGGTCAGATTTAATCGTAAACGAGTTAGCTGAGAGTGTAGTGCATTTGATGACGATGCATCATATTATTTTAACTGTCCATATTCAAATAATTTCTCACCAGGACCGAGAGTATCTTAGGTTCAATCTGTAGACGTTTGTATTTCAAGTGCCATTATCATGGAATGGATTAGATCAAAGTGGCAGGGTTGTCTAATTTCATCAGCAGATTTATGATTACATATGTTACTACTATATTACCCTACGAAATTTTTCCATCTTACTCCTAAAATTTCTGCCACGCTCTATTATCCTAAGCAAATCCTTCATACCCGCCTAATACACTTCCTCCACCAATGACACCCATTTATATTCCTCCTTCATTCCCGCGGCAACGCGCGGGGAATCCACCTAGTTCTATTAACAGAGGTGGGCAACTTAAGACATGTACCTCCGTTTATCGATTATGTTTGGATGCAATCGTTCTATGTGTCTGCCTCCGTTAATCCATTATTGCAACGATAATTATTTCACAACTTTTTCATATGAAATTTGATGAAGACATACTTTATATCAAAATTGTATCTCTTGATGGGAACTATAACAATTTAGGGTCCTTAAATATCGTTATAAGTGCTCATATTTCAAAAAATTTTAAATTTAAAATTATAAAACGATCTCAGATATTGACATGGTCTATACAAAACTTATAGTTCTAGCATTTGTCTTTTTTTTCTAGCATTTTTATTGAGGGGTTAACGTGGAGTCCTGGTTGGGGCATCCAATTAGTAATAAAATAATAAGATAAGTTTACATGCTAGGGAGGTTTTGTTGCTACATTATTACTGTGATTCATTGATTGTTTCTCAATTAAAAGGAATAGGGTTGGATCCGAACCTATATAAAGTACTTTGTCAATATGTAAGAAAGCAACATGTATTCTTAGTAGTAGGAATTTATTGCCGGTGATGTATTATTATCCCGTGGAAGAGAGAAGCTAAATAAAAAACCATCTCAGTCATGTGGCTGCTATTTTACCAATTGGAGTCTCGGTGGATAGGTTGTAGGTAGCAAGGGACATGTGAAATTTGTAAAGAAAAATAACAAATACATGTGGATGAGTTTGATTCTTCGTAGCATCACTTGGATATTACATACATGCATACTAATATCTCTCTGACGCAACGCACAGCCACTCACCTAGTAAATAAATTATAAAAAAAACAAAATTTGCATCATTCATCTTGTCATTGATCTTGTCATGATAAGCTAAATACAAATTTAATAGTATGCATACTAGCTTACTGCCTCCGTCATTAAAAGGTTGTCACTAGTATGCTTCCTAAAAACAAATGCCTGTAATTATATATTAAAATATATAAATATTTATGCTAAATAATTAGCATCATCGGAAGGATCAAGTCTAACTTTTTAACGAATTTATTTGAAGATTTAAATGTTACATGTATTTTCTATAAATTGAGCCAAACTTATGGTACATATACCACAGTGACATCCTTTTAGGAACGGAGGAGTATCTTAGGGCATGTACAACGGGTCTCTTTGTCCCGCCTGTATGTTTCTGTTTTTTTGCACAAACCTCTTGCCAATGCTTAGAGACAACAACATTGTCTCTTCGGCGAATGGACGGCCTGAGCTCATCCTCCAATGTTCAGAGACGACCTCATCTTCCGTTGTACAAGAGCTGTCGACTCGGCGCCTTCACCACCAATCAAGTCTCACGTACATGTGTATTAAATAGTTGAGAGACAGCCCCATCTGTAGGTTGTATAACCTATCTTTATACATGTCTTTATGATAGATTCGAGATACGTAGAGACGGACTTCGTCTCTAGGCTCTACATTCCCTTATCCAATGGTGGCTTCCAGCGCGAGCGTGACACATGTGAGTGAGACAGTAAAACACCGCAGCGAGAGGACAGGCACATGTCAGTTTCAGTCATTGTCTTAATGACTGATTCTAACCCATGGCTACTCCAGTACAGTCATTGTCTTTATGACTGATTCTATTTCTAACCCATGGCTACTCCATTATTTAGCGACGGTTTGTCTAGTCCTTCTCCACATGCACTGCCTTATCCTCTCTATACGCACGGCACCACTGCACAGCGGGCAAGAGCGATCTGAACGGGGAGGGAGATCATGGAGGCCACCGGTGCCATGGACTCCCTCCTGAAGAAACTTGGCGATCTCCTCGCTGAGGAGTACACTCGCCTGAAAGGAGTCCGCCGCGAGATCCGCTTCCTCCGGTCCGAGCTGAACAGCATGAATGCTGTTCTCCAGAAGTGTGCTGCAATGGAGAATCCAGACGTCCAAGTGAAGGCCTGGACAAGAGACCTGAGGGAGCTGGCATACGACATCGAAGACTGCGTGGACGACTTCGTCCACGGAGTTGATACCAAGCAGCGGCACGGCGCAAGGGCAGGCTGCATCAAGGACTTCTTCCGCGAGTGCGCTCGGCGTCTCAAGGCACTGGTCACGAGGCACAAGATCGCCAACCAAATCCAAGAACTCAAGGCGCGTGTCGTGAAGGTGGCAGAGCAGCGCCTGAGGTACAAGCTCTTCGATGACGTTTCCTGCAGCAGCTCCAACATTCGAGCCACCGATCCTCGCCTGTGCGCTCTGTTCGCAGAGGAGTCTCACCTTGTGGGCATCGATGGCCCAAGGGATGACCTTGCGAGCTGGCTCCTGACGGAGGATGAGCTTGGGCGTCGCAAGGTGCTGTCCATCTATGGCTTTGGTGGTTTGGGCAAAACAACGCTTGCCAACGAGGTCCGGCGTAAGATTGGAAAGCAATTTGACTGTGAAGCTCTCGTACCGGTCTCCCAAAAGCCCGATGACAAGAAAATCCTTTTGAACATACTGACTCGGGTAGACAAGAAAAGTACTCTTGTCAAAGAACGAGAGACATGGGACGAGCAAATGATTATAGAGAAGATTAGAGACCTACTGGAAGATAAGAGGTGAACTTATTATCCTATTATTCCTTTGATCCTATCTGATTTGATTATACTTCTAGTCCATGAACATGCGCTGTTTTTACTTTGGGAAATTGGGAGTAAAGTCTCATCATAGAAACATATATCGATAACAACACGTGTGTCCTTGCATCCACGGTATAATTGCAACCAAACTATATATTAAAACTTTTAGCAGTATAAATCTTTTTTTTGGTCAGGCTCCCACCAGCTCGAGCTTTCGTGCTACAGGATACTAGTAGAAAAATGACTTTCGGTACACATATTTAGTCCCGGTTGTCCTAAAATCCAGGACTAAAGGGAGCATTATTGCTGACACAGCCACCAAAGACCCTTTAGTCCTAGTTTGTAATATGAACCGGGACTAAAAGTCATCCTTTAGTCCTGGTTGGTGTTATCAACCCGGACTAAAGGTCCTCTAACCTTTAGTCCTTGTTGGTAATACCGCCCGATACTAGAGGGTGGTCTTTTAGTCTTGGTTGGTGTTACCAACACACGGACTAAAAAGTGTTTCACCAAGAATTAAATGTGCCCTATGAGTGAAATAAAAGGAGTGCGCGCTGAACTTTGTCACATGTGGTGTAACTGAGTTGGTAAGGAATCCACACATGATGCATGGGGTTTTTGTTCAAATCTCACACATTACAAGAGAGGACTCCAAAATTCCAATTATATTTTCATTCTCAACATGGGCACTAGTCACGGTTGCGTGACCTGGGATTAAAACCTAGGACTTTTTAGTCCCGGATGGGCAGTTCTGATTCCTAAACCCAGGACTGGGGGGGGGTTTGGAAAACCGGGACTATAGCCCTCTACTAGTGGTACCATAAGAACTCGCACCGGAGGAACCATAGAACATGTGTTTTTTTTTTGGGTCTCCTAGTTAATTTTGTGAGAAGAGAAAAATAGTTCTTGTGAATATTGTTCCTACCCTTGTTGGTGCAGAATGAGCTAGAGCTGCAAACAATTAATTGTGCCAAACAGGCCCTATAGTGTTTTTGGCTCATATTCCAATTTTCTTAGTTTTATTGGGAACCTTCTAAGATTGCGTAGTATTAGCAATAAAAGCTTAAATTCTATAAGTATACATTTTGATTATACCGCTTTAACAGTTAATCTCCACTATGGTTTCATCATTATATATTTTTTTTTAGATTTTTCCTTGATAAACGGAAAAAGTCTAATTAACCCCTAACCTATCAAGGATGGTCTACTTCAACCCCTCAACTATGAAATGGTATAATTTACCCCCTAAACTTTCCAAAACCATCTATTTTACCCCTTAAGCAGTTTCAACAGTGGTTTTGCTACAGTAGGCGGTTTCTACCCCATATATGTGCCTCAGTTTTGGGGTTTTCGTATTTTGCTTGGGTGCATTATTGCTACAGTTGAGACAAATGTAATAATATCTCAAGGTTTCAGGCTTCACCAAAAGTCTCCAATATACTGGAGTCCGAAACTATGGTAGCTGCAACATTCAAACACTAGGATTACACTCACAGACAAACCTTAATATGTTTTGAGGTATCTTTAAAAGCATAATCAAGGAATATGTGTAACAACTGAATCGGAAAAAAAGTTGTTCGCCGGTGTTGAGGAGCGTCACAGAATATCAATGGAGCATTGGAGCACACACTGCAATTGATCTTCAGTTCGATTGCAAGAATTATCGACGCAATCTGCTCTGTTTTTTTCTTTCTTTTTTAATCGAAAACAAGCAATCCGATCTGTTGATTGTGATTCCAGCGATGGAGAGCTCAATTGCCAGCCAACACCCCAAAAAACCAGTAACCTGTACAGTACAAGATCTAAAAGGCGAGGAATAAAATTCTCTATACCCTTCCTCTTGGTTTTTATTACTCTTATTAGATTGAATCGGGTAACAAGGTAGCTTTCAGCAAGTGCACAAGGAGATCATTCAGACCAAACATCTGTTACTCTGCTAATTATTAGCTATGGCTAGTTTCTAATCAGTAGCTATAGAGCCTCTCCACAATTTATTCATAGTCGGAATAATTGATATTCAGCAAAATTGTGTATGTGTAGGATTCTATTTGGATACGGGTCTTTTTTTTTCTCTTTTGTCCGTGTATGTATAGGACTGTGAAGGAAGGAGGGCAGAAACAAAATCAGGCGGACAGGGCACGGGCGGACAGAAACCGTCCACTATAGCAAAACTAATGCTGAAAACCGCCTAGGGGGTAAAATATACGGTTTTGAAAAAGTTTAGGGGGTAAATTAGACTGTTTCATAGTTGAGGGGGTGAAGTAGACTACGTTTGATAGGTTGGGGGTTAAGTAGATTTTTTCCTTGATAAACTAATCCCTACTATAATAAGTTCTATCTCAACATGCAAGCCATCTACATCATTTTCTATTAACAATCATGTTATCCTACTAACTTCCAGTATAATCACGGTTGGAAAACCCTTTTTTTGGGGTTTCCCAACCGGGATTGTTCATCTCGGACTAAAGATCCCCTTTAGTCCCAATTATGGCAACCACGACTGAATTGCCCCCAGACTGTGCCTCGGGGCAGACATGTTTAGTCCTGGCTTTCCTTTTCTTTTCTTTTCCTTTTATGGTTTAGTTTATTTACTTTTTGTTTAATTTAGCTATTTTTATAGAGACTCTACACTGCTAATATACGCTCATAAGATACATTTTACAAAAACAACACATTGAAATGTATAAAACTATAGACACATACAATACAGAGGATTAGTTAATTACATACATGAAAGAAAATAAGTATGAAACTATATATGCACAAAAGCAGGAATGTCCTTAGGATTGCATTATATTCCGTATGCAGAGTTCAATATGTATTGGCTCGCCATTATAATAGCACTCGCCAGTGGGAGCTATGAACTAATCCATAAGAAATCTGCTTAGTCCCACACAGATTGCTTTGAGATGGTCCTCTCTGAGGACCCTTTGCTCTCTCCATATCCTCTGCAATTCTAATGAAAAACAAAGTATGAATATGTATCATTATATATAACAAGGCAATAATGGTAATAAGTATATTGTGTATATTTTCTTTACGTACTTCTTGGATCTCATCTCTATGTTTTTGGGCGTACTTCAAGAAGAACTCGACGACCTAATATTAGCATAAGTTATTGCTAGCTCCTTGTTGCGCACACCACTGTAGGAGAAAAAGATTCATCATCAAACAATGCAACAGGTTAATAATGATTGTCTTGAACTAAAAAAGATGTGGTGACCTAGCTATAGCTAGCTGGTCCTTATTGGGTACAGGGATAGTTCTCAAGGCACGATCCATTCGCGATCATGATTGTTGCTTGTGAATCTAACCGAAGTCCTGAAGCCTAAGAAATCAAATAAATGGAGTTATATCAACAAAATTGTATAACAGAGTATATTGGTGTGCGAGACCGAAATTATTAGTGTTTGGTGATATCTAGCATATCCTGCCCCTCTTCTCGTGGCTTTGGGGGTAGTGTCAAAGGTTTTTAAAATACCATTTAGATCGATGACTAGCTGTCACAGACGCCTTTGAGGGGGCGGCGGCATCGGGGGCCCGTGGTGCCTCCGGTTATGGCATGGCAGCGGCGGCTGCCCTAGGGCAGGGGGCGCGGGCGGCGGCGCGGCGTGGGTTGGGGGCGGCATGCATGCGAGGGCAGAGAGAGAGAGAGAGAGAGAGAGAGAGAGAGAGAGAGCCTGAACTGTTGGGTGTTACCCCTTTAATTTTTCTGATTAGATTCAACTAGTTACATACCCCTTGTATTTATAGCCCGAGGGAGACTTGCACGCTAAGAAATATCTAGGAGGTTTCCCTGTAGATCGGAATACCTCTTGACAAAGCAATCTATTTATTTCCTAATATAATTTTGGTGGAGATCGGATGACGATGATGGTGCGGCGGTGGCCCTAGGGCTGCCGCCCCTCCCGGGTGCGCTGTGTGCATGGCCCCTTGGGCCCTCCGATTTGGGCTGTGACATCTCCACCCTTTTGCAGACAGCGCGTCCTCGCTCTATGATGTTGCACGTCTGATGGTGTTGACGGGGTAGTCGAAGCAGCATCTCTCAAAGATTGTTGCATCCACTTGTATGGAGTGAATGAGCAAGATGAAGATGAGGTTGCTAACCTTTTCTCCAATGGATGGAAGTCCATTGCTCTCCTGGCCCATGGGAACGTCGTAGATACTGGTGAGGTGGTGACTTTTGTCGCGATGGCAAGAAGCTATGTGGTAGCTATTCCATCAGCAATGTGCTTGTCGTGAAGCCTGGCACCGATGGCGAGGTCGTCGGGAGGTTAACGCCAATCACCTTGAGCGCGCCCAAGCTAGTGCTCCCGCCCGAGCTTGATGGTTCAGCGATGCCATGTAGCTTGTCGGTCGATGTAGCGAGTTGAGGTAGGATGAGAGCCTCTGCGGTAGTGACGAGGAAGACGCGGGTAGAAGACCGTGCGTATGGCATGTACCTCAAGTCAGCATCTGTGGAGCCCGCGAGTTGGAGCTCGTTGAAGACCTCGCAGGGAGAGGGGGGCGTCGACTTGGTGCGTGAGCTAGATCGCCGTGCCCAACATATAGGGCGCCTCCTGGAGCACCACAACCCAAAGCTTGTTGCAGAGCTCGTTGTCATGCTTAAGCTAATATATGACTATAATCATGTTCTCAAACTAATGTAATCAGGTTCTTAAACTATGAACTTTGTATCTCAGATTATTTGGTTTAACTTGTATATCAGATTATTTGCTTAGATGGATTATTTGGATTATTTAGGAACTATTGTCTCGAATATCTTGTAAGGTGTTGGTACTTTATTTTAATTCACAAGCTTAGTTTTCTGCTGGATGCATCATTCAAGTAGACTCATGCATGTCAACCAAACGCAATGTGGACAGACCACAGTGATGAAACACAACTCTGGAGTTCAGAGTACCATTCGAGCGAAACATCCCCAACAAACATCTCTAACTCCACTCAGAGGTAGCTCCGCCTAGATTTCTATAGTGGAGCTGCTCTAACTGGAGATGGAGCTATTCCAAACAAGCCCTTAATATTTATGGTTTTATACTCACTACAACACAAACCCCTCTTTACTAACGCATACGTTACAACATATGGTTGATGCGTGCCAAATGTGCAGACTCACGTTAATTTCATTTGCCCGCGCGCGGGGCCTCCCACACCCATCCCACCTCCCCAAGCAGACCCCGCCAACATATATATGGAGTTCTAGCAACGCATATATGCATTGCAAAAGGGGTGTCATTTTGTAGTGACTATGCTACCACCAACTTCAATTTGCTAGATTTATCATTGGAAAGTAAGTGATCATCATATAAGAACTGATCACATGCTTACGACGCTGATGTGTTCACATAAAAATAATTCTAGTTCTTGCTCCATTTGTTTTGTTTTTGGTTTTGTTTTTAGTATCTTACTACGTTGTCTTCCAATATCCTGACACTTTTTTCACATATTATTGAATAGGTACTTCATCATAATTGACGACATATGGTCTGAACGAGATTGGAATTTCCTGAAGTGTGCTCTACCAGAGAACAATAAGGGTAGTAGAATAATTACTACAACACGTATCGAGTCTGTAGCAAAGTCATGTTGCAGTCTTCCCAGTGATCGTTGCTACAAAATTGAGCCACTTAGTGAGTTACACTCAAGAAGCCTACTTTTCAAAAAAGTATTTGGTTCTGAGGATGGATGCCCTGACAGAATTAAGGATGTTTCAGATGATATACTAAGAAAATGCAGTGGCCTCCCCTGGCTGTAGTTAGCATAGCCAGCTTATTGGTTAGGGCAAGTCCAATATGATGGAGCAATGGGAAAAAGTGAGGGCATCTACAGGATATGCATTGCAAATAAAACAAGATCTTGGTGTCATGGAATCTATATTGTCGCTCAGCTATAGTGATCTTCCGCAGCATCTCAAAACTTGCTTACTCTATTTGAGTGTGTTTCCTGAGGATTACGACATCGAAAGAGGTAGTTTACTGAGAAGATGGATAGCTGAAGGATTTGTAAAGGAAGAACGGGGTTCAGTTGCAGAGGATGTTGCTGAAAGCTACTTCAATGAGCTCATCAACAGGAGTATGATTATACCTGTTGACATTGACTATGACGGAAGGGTGCAAGTTTGCCGTCTGCATGACATGATGCTAGAGCTAATGAAATCAAAAGCAACAGAGGAGAATTTTGTGAGAATCATGGGTCCAAGGCCGATTTCAACAAAACCAGAAGGTGTTATCCGCCGGCTATCAATTCAATATAATGACCAAGAGCAGAAGTTTGAAGCTGAAGAAATGATGTCATTAAACCATGTCAGATCACGCAGCATCTTTGGTGGCTATCACAATCAGACACTGCCATTTGCTTGTTTTAGAGTTTTACGTGTCTTGAGTATGGATTCTCAGTTGAGTGGGGCTGATGATTTGAAGATTATTTGCAAACTATGCCAGCTGAAATATTTGAGACTAAATGCCCCTGAGCTTCCTGCGGAAATTGGAGAGCTGCAGTGTCTTCAAACACTAGAATGGTGTAATAACATGTCGGGAAACTTGCTGCCCCAAGGTGTTGCTCGGCTAAAACATCTAAGGCATCTTCTTGTTACCTGGAAAGGGATGTTACCAGAGGCCATTGGGAGCATTCAAGCACTTCAGACACTATCATTGTTCAATGTCTGTGACAGTCCTGTTAGTGCAGTGCAGGAGCTTGGCAATTTGGAAAACTTGAGAGAGCTCTCGATATCCTGGGATCAGAGTGAACCAGCAGATGCAAGGTACAAGGAGTACTTGGCCTCTTCTCTCAGTAAATTGAGCAGTTACAGCCTCCAGTCACTGAGAATTGTGAGCGAAAAAGCTATTCCTGTTGATTTTCTAGCATCTATATCGCCCCCACCCTACCTCCTTAAAAGCTTCTGGATGTGGAACTCTTACTTTCAGCGGTGTCCTGAATGGATTGGACCACTTAATAGGCTCACTGAGCTGAAACTTGACGTCTGGGAGCTGGAGGATGAAGATCTGGATTTGCTCGGAGAGCTACCGGCACTGGTTAAATTGCATCTTTGGGTGGTTCCTGTTCGTAAAGAGAAGATCATCATTAAGAGAAGTGGTTTCCGTAGTCTTACTGCTTTCCGTCTGTGGTCAGGGTTGCCCTGCTTAGCTTTCCAAGAGAAGTCCATGCCAAGGCTTGAAACCCTCGAGTTGATGTTCAGTGCTTGTGGCGCAAAGTCGTATGGAAGCACACATTCTGGCATCAAGCACCTTCACGGTCTCAAAAATGTATATGTTGAAATATTTACAACAGGTGTCAGACCATCAAACATTGAGGTTGCATATCACACAATCTTTCAAGAAATTGCTAAGCACCAGAATAATCTCAGGATCAATATTATTCCTAGTAGAGATGACTACTTGGGGGTGTAATGAATGATAGCAGTGTTGATGATGAGGAGGCCATTGCACATTACACTGTCAACAATGGTAACAACAAGCTGGATGAGGACGACCAATTTACCCGTGGACTGGGTGCTGAGGGCAGCGAATATTAACATTGTAATGAGGTAAAAGCTATAACCATGCTCTCATTTCCATTTATTTAATAACCCAGTCCTTATAGATATACAGTTTAATCGAGTTGTTATGATGCCATCCAGGGCTTGTGGTCAGTGTCTCAGTGCATGCAAGTTCACGTAGCGATTCAAAGAAATGCCATGGAAAGAGGTCCACGACACTTGAAAAGCCTCAGAAGACAGTGAATTTGAACTTCAATTCTAAAGCAATCGTGTCGTATATCCCTGTGTCCAACCATTGTTAATGTCCCCTTCTCTCTTGGGATATCAACACATATATTGTACAATACTCCTGTATATGCTAAAGTTTGCTACTTCGGTTTTGTAATTCCTTATAACATACATGTTTGACATAATGCCATGTGTGCCTCGAGTCTGTAAATCTTTGCATTAAGAAAACCATTGGAAATTGTCCGAACTGTAGTGACGTGCTCTATTCTTCCCGTGTTCAGATCTTCTGATCCGAACTGCACAACCACTGACTCATACATCAAGTGGAGGATTGTAACCGTAGGCGAAAACTATTATGAAATACTGCAATATAGGGGCCTGACCAAAATAAGTGTTGGTCAACCGTCCCTACAAAGTCCTTGCAAAATTGTCGGTAGCGATACGGTTGCGCTCTCCCGTTGCAACGGCTAGTGCGGACAGCGCCCCAACGCCGACGCCGCCACTTTGGGCCCGCCGCTTCCAGCCCCCATGCAACCCCTCCTCCCCCACCTCCCCCTCCCCCCCGCTCCTCTCGCACCCGCGAGGGGGACGTCGCCATGCGGGCCCGGCCACCGGCACCGCCGCTACCTATGTGATGAGGACATCCTCCACTATTATCCGTTGGCAAAGGCGCAACAATTAAATGGGCCAAGTGGCCAAGTTGTAGTCGGGTGGCGACTGTGTGAGCCTCGAATAATCCCACCTTGCTTAACTTGGGAGGAGGAAGTCACCTTAAAAGGGAGAGCCACACTTCCCCTATCAGACCGGTCTTTTGGGGCGATTGGGCCTTTCCCGAGTGGAGACACCGGAGTGCAGTGCTAAGATTGCTGCGGCGCAGGGAGGCCCTAGTGGCGTTGTAGCGGATCGGTGCGTCGAATTTTTGTGTCGGTGCTAAGATTACGGGATTCGGGAATCCGGATCAGTGTGTCGGGCTTTTCATCCAACCCACCTGGGCCGGACTCATCACTATGGCAACGGGAGCCTCCGCTCAGGCCGGGGGCCGCCAAGCCCGGTGATGGTGCCCCGGATCCGCCGACCGCAGGGGCGATGATGCGGACGGCCGGGCGGTGAATCGCCGGTCCTACGGCAGCGTCGACTGTTGGGCGTGGAGGTCGTGGATCCGTTCTGCGTGGACTTAAATGCAGTGAAGGTCGGGCCTCACCGGATGAGTGGACGGCGGGCACGGGGAGGTGGCCTCACGGTCCGACACCCACCCTTGAGCAGCAGGGGAAACGGGCGTCCGTCACGGCCGACACCATCTTGTGCACCCTTCCACCCCGAGCCCATCGCCGCCTCCCTCCACCCCAGCCTCCACCGCGACGGGGCCCCTCTAGAGGCGGCCTCCTACCTCCCATCGGCGGAAGGTGCAAGGGAATGCGCTGGGACGGCGTCTCCTTCTCCAATTGCTTGGGACGATGAGGATGTGGTCGTTGAGCGGAGGCCCCTACCATGCGCGGCATGCCTTGCTATCCCCTCCCGTCGAGAACACTCCTAGGCTTTGGGACGGAGCTGTTCCCTATCACGAGCTCCGTGTGGACATGACCGTGCGATCATGGACACCTCGGGCATCATCGTTGGTGCCACTGGGCCGTAACGCCCGCGAGGACCAGCCACAAAGCGCCACGATGGGCCTCACCACCCGCTTGCCGGCCCCATCGTCCCTAGAGGAGGGAGTGGGTGCCGGCACACCCCGTCGTCGCTAGGACCCGATGGCGCCAACGCCCGGTGTGCCCGCGCTCCTACGGCTCGTCGGCGGCCCGTCGCGTGGCGTCCCCTGCGCATCGGCACCTTAGTCTCGGTCATTGGCCATTAGCCTTGACCATCGGGCACAACCTTTTGGTGGCCGTTGTGCGTCGTCGTCGTGAGCCAAGGCTTACGCCACGCCCGGCGTGCGTTCTTCCCACACCTGTTGATGCCCGATGGCTTCCACGCTCGTTGAGGCATAAGCAGGGCCGCGCCACGCCTCGCCCCACCCTCATCGCCCGGCGTCGTAGGCCGCCTTCACTCATCGGCCTCTGCTTCAGCGTATGCCGGAAATCACATCATTGCTCGGTGATCTTCCCGTCCCACTGCCACTTACGCCTCAGCACAAGGCACGGGTGTGGAACTACAAGCATCGGCACCGTCGCACACCCTAGCGCCCCGCGAGCCGTGTGCCCACTCGCGATGGCGCGGCATGGGGCTCTGGGCGTCTAGGCCGAGATGGCTCCTCCCGCTGCCAATGTTGTGCCCCGGTCGGCCTCGGCGGGTGGAGGCTTTGTGTGCCTCCCTCCCCCCACAAACCGACACGGACCCAATGGGAGCCTCCCATTGTCGTTGAGGCGTTGAGCGTGAGGAGGATTGGGGCCCTCGCTCATGGCCGCGACAACACCGTTGCCTCTTCGGACCGCTCGAGCTTGTGTCATTTGAGTGTGGACCCACCCGTTTGGGTTGACCCAATCTTTCGATGAGCTCGGCCTTGCTTGTCGGCGTGCCCGTCTTACGCCCCTTTCGAGGGTTAGGGATGGGCTGGATCCCCCTAATTGCCGCCTCGCATGGTGCGGCTACGCTTCACGGGAGCTAAAGTGTTGGAGGTTGTTTGTGTGAGCACCGCGGTTTGTGGCACTCGGCCATCGGTTATCCCGGTCGGCGCTCCTCCCGCAGCCACCGCTGGTGCTTGCGCTGCGATTGTTGGCACTCCACCAAGGGCTACCCCGGCTAGCGCACGCCGTAGCCACTACATCACATCCGCGGTGTCAGCCGATTGCATCTTTCACCGACACCTAGATGGTGCCATTGGAGGAGCCTCTTATCAAGGATCTGCCTCACTTTGTGAAGGACGAAGGTTTTCGGCGGCGGACGGATCCCATGTCGCAGTGACGGTTAGCCGCCAAATCTGCATTCCGTGATCCTCGGCCGGAGAGGGGAAGGCGCGGCGTGTCTTCTTTGGGCAAGTTGGTCGGGCGACCCGAAAGCCGTGTCTAATGCACCGGACTCCACGATCGCTGTGAGGGTCCAAGAGGCGTTCCATGACGCTCTACCGTCTACTAGGCGGGAGAACGTGCGCAAGATCCTCCCCTTGTTCGGGTCCGCATTGCGGGGGAGGATGGGGAAGGTTCGCACGAGCCTTAGACGGCTCTACACACGCTTTAGTTGCACATTAGTTTCCTAACCTAGTACACACCCCTATGCTCCACCGTTTGAGCAAATGATCATTGTCAGTGTTCAACCCGTGTGGCTCATGGCTGCTCGCCATTATGCCAACCGGATAGTGTAATCTTGCGGCCTTTCTTTTGGCATTTTTCTCTTAATAATGAAAAACAGGTGAGAGAGCCCGATTTCGAAAAAATTACTGTGATATAGATCGAACACGAGACACCGGTTTACGTGGAAAATGACTGTTCTATGTTTCTCCTATGTTGTACTAACATACGCTGCATTAGACACTTTTTTACATTTTCTGAGGACCCGTTTTTTTTTGTTGAGCAGGATTGATCCGTATAATTGCAAGTGGCATGCATACACGGCCCAGTGGTATGGTATGCTGTATTATGGGCCTTCGAGACATGCATGCTCAATTGGCTGAATGGAGGAGCCACTACTGGCCCATCAAGCGCACACTCATTTCTCCAAGCAGCCGGGCCCGGATTCCATTCCTTCCTGTGTGGGCTTTATCGGGTCGCCGGATGCTTCAGCAAGAACGCCCCAAGCCAACTGGGCTATTATGACGTCGCACCAGATTCAGTTTTGCATTGTAATAAAATTTATTAAGATTAAAAACTCAAATCTTGCTCTAAGAGAAAGGTGAGAACTCTGACTTTTCCGGCTAAGATTCATAGAAAATTAGGAAACTCCAAATAGCCCAGTTGCATATGGAGTTATGGACTCTTCTTGTGTAGCTTTCAGTCGTCCACGTCTAGTAGAGACGACCGAGAGAAAAGGATCGAGTAGCACGCTTGTTTTCTATGAATTTGAAGCTCCAAATAAGGGTCTACTCGTTTCATCCTCAGAGCTTTCATATCATCAGATTGAGCAGCTTTAGTTTCTAAAAAGGTGTGTGGTACTCGTATATGATTTTCAAAGGATACTCAAACTACAGCTAGTAGACCTGTCAATAGCTCTAGTGTATCTAATAATTCTATGCAGATAACAGATATTTCTGGTCACTACCAGAAAACGCAATACCCTTGAGGGTTTTCAACCCTCAAGGAAAGCCCCAAAACCGCCAAGGAAATGAAGTGGCTGCTATCCTGGTCATCATCAGGCTGATTTGCCTTATGTATCATATTAGTGCAAAAAATCAGCCCTAATATCATATTAGTTCCTACTGATCAATAAACCCAAAACAAAGTCCACATCCCATTGTGCAGTCACTTAGTTGTTGGAATTAGTTTGGATGCATGCAGTCACTGTTCAGTAGAGAGGTGATCATCATCGCTTTGGGAGTAGCCATCATCATCTTCGCTGTCAATGGACTGGCCATCATCATCGTTTTCATTGGAGTTCTGGACATGATCGTTGTCTTCGAGATAGCTGCAATAATCTTCATGCCTAAAAAGCTGCAAGCTAATGTTGAACTTCTTTGTTGCCTGAAACCGGTTGATGTTGGTACTGCTACACGCTACACAGATCGTTGCCTCCGCAGATCCTCAACTCATACCAAAAAAGTTGCTAGAGGCAATCAGATTCTTACACAGGATGAAGCTATAAATGAATGAAAGCCAACATTCACATGGGTAATAATGAAGGGAGCTTACCAGCCAATACAAAGGCACAAGCTACTCAGATGAATCCTGAAAAAAAGGTATAACAGTGTATTTAGCTATGGATACATTAACTACATAAATAATAAAATGTGCAGTTCCTTGACTGAGCAATGATAACTGTTGTGCGACCCAACAATTCAGAGAACCCATGTATTTTAGATCACATAAATATTTTAGTTCACAATTACCAATCGCAAATATACAGATTGTTGCTACCATAAAAGAACCTTTTTCAGATCAAAAAACAAGATAAGCACTCAGAAAAAATACAGATTTGTAGCTTATCAGAAATTAATCCAGCAATGGCACTAGTTTTGAACCAAAATTGATATCAAATCAATACCATGTCCCGTATCAGGACTGACCTCAGAATCTGCAGGTTTAAGATCCTACAATTTTGAATGATGTAAAAAGAACCTTTAGCATCTACGTGAAGCTGGAGATGTGCAGGCTGACGGTAGCCTTGGTGCCCATGTGGATTTGCGGCTGTGCAGATGCAGAGCCCAGGCAGCCCTCGCCAGAGAAAGGGGATTGTCGTACGCGGCGAAGGTCGGCGCGGGCCTCACCCTCGTCAACAGTGGTGGCGTGTTCCAGGTCGGCGCCGAGCACCTCCCAATTTGAGCACAGCTGCCTATGAACGCCCACCGCCTGTCCAGGAAACGCCGCTCGCCCATGCAGTACCACCGCAGGAGCCGCTACCCGCCCACGCAGGAGATGTCGCCTGCCCGCCGCGCGCGCGCAGCAGACATCGTCCGCCCGCTGCCCGCGGAGGAGCCGCGCTGACCACCGCCGCCTGTAGCCCCCTTGGCCGCGGCGAGCGCCGTCGACATGAGCAAGCATAGGGAATCTAGATCAGAACGAGGAAGCGGGCGGGGATGACCCCTGCGCCTTGGCTTCGAACTCTATTACTCTGAATGAATCCATTCGAATACAGACTCCGACTACTTAATTGGGAACACCCCTGACATGTGGGGCCCCTACAAAGCATAGACTTCGATCAAACTGTAAAGCAACATAATAGAAAGCGTAAAAGTAGAAATCGTCGGCCTGGGTCATTCACGTATTCATGCCTCCGGTTGTGTTGTTACACCTCCCCGCTGAAATTCTAGCTGGTCCCAGGCTGGTGCCATTGAAAGCGAGTCTTGAGCACGTTGTAGTCCTCCCAAGTTGCTGCCGAGCTTGGTAGAGGTGTCCAGGTAAACCCTGACCTGCGGAATGGCCTGATTCCCTTCTTGAGGAGACGTCGATCAATTACAGTCTCTGTTTGTGTGTCCACTGCAGCCAGATCAGTTGTAGATGGTAACTCTGCAAAGACAGGAGCATAACTCACCGTTGACGGCTTCAATTGTGAGACATGGAAAACCGGATGAATGAGAGCACCATCAGGAAGTTCCAGCCAGTAGGCTACTGCTTCAATTCGTTCCAACACCTTGTAAGGACCGAAGAACTTGTAGGCCAGTTTAGGGTAAGGGTGATGAGCAACAAAAGACTGGGTGTATGGTTGAAGCTTCAGCAACACCATGTCACCCACCTCGAATTGACAGTCAGTGCGGTTCTTGTCAGCTTGTAGTTTCATTCTGTTTTGAGCCCTGACCAAATTGGCTTTGATGGATTCCAGATGAGCCGCCCGCAGCTCTATGACCTCTGTATTTGTCGGGGCCCCACTTTAATGGGTCCTTAATCCACGTGTTTTACGCCGGGATCACGCCACAAACACGTATATCGATCCACGTAAAATGGTACCGAAAATAATAGTAAACCGATTTTGTATAAATATAGGATAGAAAGGGGCTTACAATGGCGATGAAGGGTCACCAGTGCAGGTTACAATATTAGAGTTTGGCCAACGAGAAGTGGTGGATTAACTATGACACACCCCGTACTCCACAGCAAACTTATGCATGGATGAATTACGGGCTTCAATGTTTTTCTCCTAAGCGAGACACCTCGCGAACTCCCTACGACATACGGCCCGGTCCTCTACCTTGTCGTCGATCTTACCTTCACATGTGCCGATATCTATAAAAATAGAGGGGTGAGTACAAGCGCGTAGCAAGTCCCAACCGAGGGGGTGGTTGTAATTATTGGGGGTTGGGCCTAGCGAGTCTCTAAAATCGCTCTCGCTAGTTCGAGTCATATCATATCATCATCATTATGATCACATGGTCACAGCGGGTTAGTCATATAGTGCAAGCTAATCATAGATGATCTGTCCTAACATCTACCCATTCAAGGGACATGGCTATTCGAATAGATTTAGTAAACTCTGAGAGGTTGTACAAATTTCCCCACCACGATAGGCACGGGCCGTTCCCATCCGGTTTGGTCCCGACAGGACCTAACGAGATCCACGTGCCGGGCCGTCAACCTAGGTTTTAGTATATCTTACGCAAAGATTTCGAGGGTTGGAAAAGTAGGAAGATCACATAGCATCCCACTAGGGATGATCACCTAGCATCCCGGTGTGGAAGATCACCTAGCATCCATCTGCGAAGGATCACCTAGCATCCGGCTCAACAATAATTCATAACAATAATTCACAATTCACATAATCAATATCTCAATTGCTTAACGTGGAAGATCACTTAGCATCCACGCCAACCCGACCTCGAAAGATCACCTAGCATCCGAGTCAGCTCCCGATAGTCCTTACGCCTACCCACCGGCATCCCAGGCACAACGATATACCTTGACTAATGGGGTGTGGAATCAAGCTTCGTCCCATATATCCGGCGTGTGGGCATGCGTGATATCGCACTAGGTAGATGGTCTATGCACCCCGATCCTTAGGGAGGTGAGTATCTCTCCGTGGGACTCATTCGAGTGTGATTAGTCCACCTCCATGTAATTTATCACACTACTAGATAAAAGAACTTCCGTGGCGGGCAAAATGTATTTCGCAGCGAGTTTTGCCGCCATGGACATAGGGTCACGGAAAATGGATCAGCTTCCGTGGCGGTTTTTGCCGCCACCGTTAATGAAATAACAAAAAAACGAGCCAGCTCGGGAAGCCATCTAGGGCCCGCCGCGAGCCCATCCGCTGTTGCCGGCGTCTTGCCCGCCGCCGCCCGATCCGGCCACCGCGTCGCGGATCCGCCACCACGACCCCACGGACCGACCACCAGTGGCGTGTCGAGGAAGAGGAGCCGCCGGTGGATCCGCCGCGCGAAGCGGATCCGGCCACCACAGTCGATCCGCCGCCACGGTCGTCGATTGAGGCGCCGCTCGATCCGGTCGAGGCGCCCGCTCGATCCGCCACCGCGCTCGGCGGATCCGGCCGTGCCGGTGGATCCACCGACGGCGCTCGATCCGCCCGCGCGGCCAGCCGTCCGGCCACGCGCTCCATCGATCCGCCCGGCGCACTCCATCATCCGAGAGAAGAAAGGGAGAGGGAGGGCCGGTGTCGCCCACCGCCGAGAGGAAGGTGAAGGGAGAGGGAGGGTGGGTGACGCCGGGCCGGAGAGGAAGGAGAGGGAGGGTCGCCGCGGGAGGGTGGTCGAGGAGGAGAGAGAGAGAGCCGCCCGGCCGGAGTTGGTGAAAGAGAGAGAGAGTTGGTGAGAAAAGAGATGGTGAAAGTGAAATGAAACCCTAGGAGTCAGTATATATATTTGTGGTCACCGAAATAGGCCTTTTGGGCTCATGGGTTGGGCCTGATTTTCGTGGCGGGCTAAATATAAAAACCGCCACGGTTAATCTATTTACCATGGCGGTTTTTAAAACCTCCATGGTTAATTAAAAATCACGACAAATCCAAGCCATTTCGAGGTGGCGGTTTCTAAATGCCCGCCACGGAAAATCTTTTTCCAAGTGCCTCATAAAATCAATTCATGTAGTAGTGTCACCACCCATCTTCTCGTTGACATGGTTCATTTTATCATCGTTAACAATCATGGCTATTATCGTATGTCCATAACATCTCATCAAATGACTGGGCACCTAGCCCCTCAATCTCGAGCACTCGCCTCCTCATAACGGGCACCTAGCCCCTCAACAATCTCGAGCACTCAGCTCCTCAAATAACTAGGCACCTAGCCCTAATAACATTGAGCACTCGGCTCATCAAATATCGGGCACCTAGCCCCTCAATAACATTGAGCACTCGGCTCCTCATCAAGTCTTGATCGATACGATAATAGCCCATGATCTCTCTTTTCTTAATTAAACATCATTATTATTATTTAATTAAGGTCATGATTAGGGGTAAGGACTTGCCGGGAAGGTTCTTACGAGCTCACACGGCGTCAACGTCTCCCCTAGCTTACTTCGGATGCTCCTAACATTGTCGATGCAGAACTACGGCCGTATGTCGATAACCTAGCTTTTTGAACTAGAGTAACAAAACAAGCATAGAATATTATGGTGGCAATAGGTTAGATGCATAGAGCTAGATTTTAGATAAATTATGGAAGTCGTTTCAATTAAACGGAGTTAATTTGCATGAGAGGTGAATTTTATAATATTAATCCCCTAATTAAATCCCTTAGTGTAATATTATAATATAACATGTAATAAAATTGGAACTAATTATATGATAAAATTCTATAATTCAAATAATGAATTTCAAAATTTTCTAGGAATTTGTCTGAAACTGAAAAGATATACTTTTTAGAACCCTTGGTACATTTATCGTTATTTTAGCAAATTAAATTAGTGTACGGGGAATCCCTCTCACATCGTGGGTGCCACGCGGGGTCAGTGGGCGCCACGGTGGGGTCGCCACATGGGCGCCACGCGTATATAACGAGGGTCATCCGTTGGCCTGTAACGGAAGGGGACGGCGGGCGGCGTACGGCATCTTAAGGTTGGTCCTTGCTAACGCGGACGGGGAAGCGGCACGGCACAAACAGAGCCCCCATCCGTTGGTTCTCCGGCGGTGCGGTGTCTCGCCGACTCGGCCGGATTGGCGTTCCGGTCCATAAACAGCGAGCGCGCGTTAGCAGCGATTTCACCACGACGATGGAGCGGACGGGATGGAAATGGAGGGTGTCCCCACGGCGGCGGACGCGGCGGCCGGCGGCGGTGCTTTCGGCGGCCCAGGCTACCGGAGGAGACACGGGAGGGAGGGCAAGGAAGGAGGAAATCGCATTATTGGACATCGAAGTCTCGACTAACCAAGGCGACCCGGGGTGGTTGGGATGAGGGAAACGCCTAACCCTAGATTGCAATGGCGGCGGCGCGACTCGTATTGGGGAAACTTGCGAGCAGCTCGGGTGGGCGAGACACCTGCTGCATTCTAAACCAAGGCGGGCTCGGGAGTCGGCAGCTTCGCCCGGTTGAGCCTCCCGGGCCAGCCCTGTTATAGGAGGCGCCATGGGAGGCTTTCACGGCGAATATTTTCCCCATGGAGCGCAATCTTTTCCGTGAGATCCTGTTGTGCCCATGGTCTCTCGGTGGCCGAGGCGGTGTCGCGCTCGTGTGGTCACTTCATGGATCCTTTGTGCGGAGGTCGGTCTAGGTGGCGCCTCGCGGGTCTTGTTGCATCATCAGCGGCACCGGCGGTTGTCCGCCCATGGCGACGAAATTCTGTCCCCAGGCCCATGGTGGTGTTGCGTGCCGAGGAGTCTGTCCGGTGTTGGCTAGCGGGCGCTAGTGCTCATCAGTTGCTCGGTGCCGATACAGTATCTACCGCCATGGCGGTGTCTCGCATGCGGCCATCATTAGCGGCCCTGCGGCGCCTGGCGGTGGGGTGACGAGTTTGACGGTGACTTCGGGGAAAGTCGCGTCTCTACTATCCGCTTCCAGCGGTGTTTAGCGGGGGAGGGGCCGGCGTGGTCTTGTGTTCGGTCAACTTGTCCCTCGGGCGGGGCCGGTGTCATGCACCGTGTCACGAAGGTAGAAAGATTAAGGGAGGTGGCGGTGGGTCTCGGTGGGAAGTGAAGGCGGAAGGGAGGCCGGGCTCGGTTTTGCCACACAGGCTCACGAAGGTCTTGGGCCGGCTTCTTGAGATAACGTGTGGGAAGAGGAGGAGGAAGGGAGAGTTGAAGTTTGGGCCGGGGAGGAGAGAATGAGCCCGTGATCTCTTTTCTTATTTCTTTCTCCTTTTCCATTTTCTTTCTCCCTTTTAATCTTCATTTCCTCTTCTTATTCCTTTTCCTATCATTTTTTATAGTGTGTAATGATACACATATACATTGTAGTTATTTGTACAAGCCTGAACTCACATCCTCTTGACTTGCATTCATGAGAATATTTATTCAATGGCACTCTTATAAATATATATATATATATATACACACACACACACTTTTCCAGGTTGGTTATTTCATGTGTAATATATATTATAAATATTTTTACTAACACATTATATTCTCATGATTTTTTTATTCATCGAGAAATATTCATTGTGCTCATAAAAAGTATCCACATATATTTTTGGTACACGTGTTAGGTATTTATTATTCCCGGAGAAAACTTGTAGAGTACTTCTCATGCATAATTCCATAATTTATCTTCTAGTCGATGCATCAACTTACCTTCCACCATAAGCTCACCGGCAACAACAAGGTTTTCCTATCTTCTAGATGGTGAGGGTTTATCTACGGGTTTTTCAAAAATCGGGGTTTGTTTGGCGAAAAAATAAATCAAGTTTTAGTTGTATTTCAAAAAGTTTAAATTTTTAGTGATTTTTAAATGATGCAAAAAGCTTTCTGGGTGTTATAGTAGCGATGCGGCGATGAATGCTTGGGAAGCTGTGGAGCCAACCCCACATTACTTCTCAACCATATAGGGCTTTGAAAGGAGCAACGAGTGAAGGTGAGGATTAGCATTATACCACAACTCTGCTAATGGCGGCGCCACTTTTTCAGGGCTTTGGGTGAGTCATGTGCGAGCAACGAAGGAACTCGAGAGGAGCGATTCACCGTCTCGATTGCATCCATCCGGTTGAGGATGATAGGGTACGTGGTGGTCTGAGGTCTACCTTATGCGACCCTAGCGGCTTTGTCTAAAGCGACAAATACGAGTGTCTACGTCGGTAACAATGTGGTTACCCCAGGGAGACCATGATGTTTTTACCACATTGTCCATGAAGATCTCGGCAATAGTCAACTTGGCGGTGTAAGGGTGTTTACTGGCAATGAAATGAGCATATTTGGTTAGTATGTCGACCACCACCAATATTGCCTTGTACCCACGAGTGGCGATCCCTCTACAAAAATTCATGAGCGATCGAGTCCAAATGTTATCGAGGTATAGGGAGAGGGTTGTAGTAGGCTCACAGGGGATGTTGCAAACTAGGTTTTTGCATGTTGGCCAGAACATCACACTTTGCTTGATAAAAGCTCTCACATCCCTTCTCATTCCCATCCATGCAAAAATGTCTCCTTAGTTTGAAATAAGTTGGAGTAATCGAATGCCCTCCAGATGGACTGGAGTGGAATCTCAAATTTGTGCACGTTTGGATAGCGAGTTATGAGCAATCCAGGATCTTGTCTTGGAACCCGATCAAAACCTCGTTCTAAGGAAAACCCAACCTCATCGGGACTTTTGACTACCGGTCTATCTGCAATAGCCTTTGTGCCTCGACATCGACGGAACATAGGACTTACATACTTTCCTAAATCCAGGCTGGTTGGACCGGGTTGACATAGCCCGTAGTGAAAAAGGGTGACCTACCCTTGAC